>OY284415.1:111000105-112200105 GCA_958301585.1 Merodon equestris
GCATATAATCGCACTAAGCCCCCGACTCCAAACTTCGAGAGCCCATATCTCCGTTAATTCAGCACTTTTTGCAGAGAAGAGCTCGTTATCGTGATCAGCGTCGAATGGAGATGTCAAAAATGCCCTCATATGTGAAAAATCTCGACCATCGAATTTTCCCATATAATCGCTATGAGTCCTCGACTCCAAACTTCGGGAGCCCATATCTCCGTTATTTCAGCACTTTTTGCAGATAAGAGCTCGTTATCGTGATCAGCGTCGAATGGAGATGTCAAAAATGCCCTCATATGTGAAAAATCTCGACCATCGAATTTTCCCATATAATCGCAATGAGTCCCCGACTCCAAACTTCGGGAGCCCATATCTCCGTTATTTCAGCACTTTTTGCAGATAAGAGCTCGTTATCGTGATCAGCGTCGAATGGAGATGTCAAAAATGCCCTCATATGTGAAAAATCTCGATCATCGAATTTTCCCATATAATCGCACTAAGCCCCCGACTCCAAATTTCGAGAGCCCATATCTCCGTTAATTCAGCACTTTTTGCAGATAAGAGCTCGTTATCGTGATCAGCGTCGAATGGAGATGTCAAAAATGCCTTCATGTGTGAAGAATTTCGACCATCGAATTTTCCCATATAATCGCTATGAGTCCTCGACTCCAAACTTCGGGAGCCCATATCTCCGCTAATTCAGCACTTTTTGCAGATAAGAGCTCGTTATCGTGATCAGCGTCGAATGGAGATGTCAAAAATGCCCTCATATGTGAAAAATCTCGACCATCGAATTTTCCCATATAATCGCAATGAGTCCCCGACTCCAAATTTCGGGAGAGCATATCTCCGTTATTTCAGCACTTTTTGCAGATAAGAGCTCGCTATCGTGATCAGCGTCGAATGGAGATGTCAAAAATGCCCTCATATGTGAAAAATCTCGACCATCGAATTTTCCCATATAATCGCACTAAGCCCCCGACTCCAAACTTCGAGAGCCCATATCTCCGCTAATTCAGCACTTTTTGCAGATAAGAGCTCGTTATCGTGATCAGCGTCGAATGGAGATGTCAAAAATGCCCTCATATGTGAAAAATCTCGACCATCGAATTTTCCCATATAATCGCTATGAGTCCTCGACTCCAAACTTCGGGAGCCCATATCTCCGCTAATTCAGCACTTTTTGCAGATAAGAGCTCGTTATCGTGATCAGCGTCGAATGGAGATGTCAAAAATGCCCTCATATGTGAAAAATCTCGACCATCGAACTTTCCCATATAATCGCACTAAGCCCCCGACTCCAAATTTCGAGAGCCCATATCTCCGTTAATTCAGCACTTTTTCCAGATAAGAGCTCGTTATCGTGATCAGCGTCGAATGGAGATGTCAAAAATGCCCTCATATGTGAAAAATCTCGACCATCGAATTTTCCCATATAATCGCACTAAGCCCCCGACTCCAAACTTCGAGAGCCCATATCTCCGTTAATTCAGCACTTTTTGCAGATAAGAGCTCGTTATCGTGATCAGCGTCGAATGAAGATGTCAAAAATGCCCTCATATGTGAAAAATCTCGACCATCGAATTTTCCCATATAATCGCAATGAGTCCCCGACTCCAAATTTCGAGAGCCCATATCTCCGCTAATTCAGCACTTTTTGCAGATAAGAGCTCGTTATCGTGATCAGCGTCGAATGGAGATGTCAAAAATGCCCTCATATGTGAAGAATCTCGACCATCGAATTTTCGCATATAATCGCACTAAGCCCCCGACTCCAAACTTCGAGAGCCCATATCTCCGTTAATTCAGCACTTTTTGCAGATAAGAGCTCGTTATCGTGATCAGCGTCGAATGGAGATGTCAAAAATGCCCTCATATGTGAAGAATCTCGACCATCGAATTTTCGCATATAATCGCACTAAGCCCCCGACTCCAAACTTCGAGAGCCCATATCTCCGTTAATTCAGCACTTTTTGCAGAGAAGAGCTCGTTATCGTGATCAGCGTCGAATGGAGATGTCAAAAATGCCCTCATATGTGAAAAATCTCGACCATCGAATTTTCCCATATAATCGCTATGAGTCCTCGACTCCAAACTTCGGGAGCCCATATCTCCGTTATTTCAGCACTTTTTGCAGATAAGAGCTCGTTATCGTGATCAGCGTCGAATGGAGATGTCAAAAATGCCCTCATATGTGAAAAATCTCGACCATCGAATTTTCCCATATAATCGCACTAAGCCCCCGACTCCAAACTTCGAGAGCCCATATCTCCGTTAATTCAGCACTTTTTGCAGATAAGAGCTCGTTATCGTGATCAGCGTCGAATTAAGATGTCAAAAATGCCCTCATATGTGAAAAATCTCGACCATCGAATTTTCCCATATAATCGCAATGAGTCCCCGACTCCAAACTTCGAGAGCCCATATCTCCGCTAATTCAGCACTTTTTGCAGATAAGAGCTCGTTATCGTGATCAGCGTCGAATGGAGATGTCAAAAATGCCCTCATATGTGAAGAATCTCGACCATCGAATTTTCGCATATAATCGCACTAAGCCCCCGACTCCAAACTTCGAGAGCCCATATCTCCGTTAATTCAGCACTTTTTGCAGATAAGAGCTCGTTATCGTGATCAGCGTCGAATGGAGATGTCAAAAATGCCCTCATATGTGAAGAATCTCGACCATCGAATTTTCGCATATAATCGCACTAAGCCCCCGACTCCAAACTTCGAGAGCCCATATCTCCGTTAATTCAGCACTTTTTGCAGAGAAGAGCTCGTTATCGTGATCAGCGTCGAATGGAGATGTCAAAAATGCCCTCATATGTGAAAAATCTCGACCATCGAATTTTCCCATATAATCGCAGTAAGCCCCCGACTCCAAATTTCTAGAGCCCATATCTCCGTTAATTCAGCACTTTTTGCAGATAAGAGCTCGTTATCGTGATCAGCGTCGAATGGAGATGTCAAAAATGCCCTCATATGTGAAAAATCTCGACCATCGAATTTTCCCATATAATCGCAATGAGTCCCCGACTCCAAACTTCGGGAGCCCATATCTCCGTTATTTCAGCACTTTTTGCAGCGTCGAATGGAGATGTCAAAAATGCCCTCATATGTGAAAAATCTCGACCATCGAATTTTCCCATATAATCGGAATGAGTCCCCGACTCCAAACTTCGGGAGCCCATATCTCCGTTATTTCAGCACTTTTTGCAGATAAGAGCTCGTTATCGTGATCAGCGTCGAATGGAGATGTCAAAAATGCCCTCATATGTGAAAAATCTCGCCCATCGAATTTTCCCATATAATCGCAATGAGTCCCCGACTCCAAACTTCGGGAGCCCATATCTCCGTTATTTCAGCACTTTTTGCAGATAAGAGCTCGTTATCGTGATCAGCGTCGAATGGAGATGTCAAAAATGCCCTCATATGTGAAAAATCTCGACCATCGAATTTTCCCATATAATCGCAATGAGTCCCCGACTCCAAACTTCGAGAGCCCATATCTCCGCTAATTCAGCACTTCTTGCAGATAAGAGCTCGTTATCGTGATCAGCGTCGAATGGAGATGTCAAAAATGCCCTCATATGTGAAAAATCTCGACCATCGAATTTTCCCATATAATCGCTATGAGTCCTCGATTCCAAACTTCGGGAGCCCATATCTCCGCTAATTCAGCACTTTTTGCAGATAAGAGCTCGTTATCGTGATCAGCGTCGAATGGAGATGTCAAAAATGCCCTCATATGTGAAGAATCTCGACCATCGAATTTTCGCACTAAACCCCCGACTCCAAACTTCGAGAGCCCATATCTCCGTTAATTCAGCACTTTTTGCAGATAAGAGCTCGTTATCGTGATCAGCGTCGAATGGAGATGTCAAAAATGCCCTCATATGTGAAAAATCTCGACCATCGAATTTTCCCATATAATCGCAATGAGTCCCCGACTCCAAACTTCGGGAGCCCATATCTCCGTTATTTCAGCACTTTTTGCAGATAAGAGCTCGTTATCGTGATCAGCGTCGAATGGAGATGTCAAAAATGCCCTCATATGTGAAAAATCTCGCCCATCGAATTTTCCCATATAATCGCAATGAGTCCCCGACTCCAAACTTCGGGAGCCCATATCTCCGTTATTTCAGCACTTTTTGCAGATAAGAGCTCGTTATCGTGATCAGCGTCGAATGGAGATGTCAAAAATGCCCTCATATGTGAAAAATCTCGACCATCGAATTTTCCCATATAATCGCAATGAGTCCCCGACTCCAAACTTCGAGAGCCCATATCTCCGCTAATTCAGCACTTCTTGCAGATAAGAGCTCGTTATCGTGATCAGCGTCGAATGGAGATGTCAAAAATGCCCTCATATGTGAAAAATCTCGACCATCGAATTTTCCCATATAATCGCTATGAGTCCTCGATTCCAAACTTCGGGAGCCCATATCTCCGCTAATTCAGCACTTTTTGCAGATAAGAGCTCGTTATCGTGATCAGCGTCGAATGGAGATGTCAAAAATGCCCTCATATGTGAAGAATCTCGACCATCGAATTTTCGCACTAAACCCCCGACTCCAAACTTCGAGAGCCCATATCTCCGTTAATTCAGCACTTTTTGCAGATAAGAGCTCGTTATCGTGATCAGCGTCGAATGGAGATGTCAAAAATGCCCTCATATGTGAAAAATCTCGACCATCGAATTTTCCCATATAATCGCAATGAGTCCCCGACTCCAAACTTCGGGAGCCCATATCTCCGTTATTTCAGCACTTTTTGCAGATAAGAGCTCGTTATCGTGATCAGCGTCGAATGGAGATGTCAAAAATGCCCTCATATGTGAAAAATCTCGACCATCGAATTTTCCCATATAATCGCAATGAGTCCTCGACTCCAAACTTCGGGAGCCCATATCTCCGTTATTTCAGCACTTTTTGCAGATAAGAGCTTGTTATCGTGATCAGCGTCGAATGGAGATGTCAAAAATGCCCTCATATGTGAAAAATCTCGACCATCGAATTTTCCCATATAATCGCACTAAGCCCCCGACTCCAAACTTCGAGAGCCCATATCTCCGTTAATTCAGCACTTTTTGCAGATAAGAGCTCGTTATCGTGATCAGCGTCGAATGAAGATGTCAAAAATGCCCTCATATGTGAAAAATCTCGACCATCGAATTTTCCCATATAATCGCAATGAGTCCCCGACTCCAAACTTCGAGAGCCCATATCTCCGCTAATTCAGCACTTTTTGCAGATAAGAGCTCGTTATCGTGATCAGCGTCGAATGGAGATGTCAAAAATGCCCTCATATGTGAAGAATCTCGACCATCGAATTTTCGCATATAATCGCACTAAGCCCCCGACTCCAAACTTCGAGAGCCCATATCTCCGTTAATTCAGCACTTTTTGCAGATAAGAGCTCGTTATCGTGATCAGCGTCGAATGGAGATGTCAAAAATGCCCTCATATGTGAAGAATCTCGACCATCGAATTTTCGCATATAATCGCACTAAGCCCCCGACTCCAAACTTCGAGAGCCCATATCTCCGTTAATTCAGCACTTTTTGCAGAGAAGAGCTCGTCATCGTGATCAGCGTCGAATGGAGATGTCAAAAATGCCCTCATATGTGAAAAATCTCGACCATCGAATTTTCCCATATAATCGCAGTAAGCCCCCGACTCCAAATTTCTAGAGCCCATATCTCCGTTAATTCAGCACTTTTTGCAGATAAGAGCTCGTTATCGTGATCAGCGTCGAATGGAGATGTCAAAAATGCCCTCATATGTGAAAAATCTCGACCATCGAATTTTCCCATATAATCGCAATGAGTCCCCGACTCCAAACTTCGGGAGCCCATATCTCCGTTATTTCAGCACTTTTTGCAGCGTCGAATGGAGATGTCAAAAATGCCCTCATATATGAAAAATCTCGACCATCGAATTTTCCCATATAATCGCAATGAGTCCCCGACTCCAAACTTCGGGAGCCCATATCTCCGTTATTTCAGCACTTTTTGCAGATAAGAGCTCGTTATCGTGATCAGCGTCGAATGGAGATGTCAAAAATGCCCTCATATGTGAAAAATCTCGCCCATCGAATTTTCCCATATAATCGCAATGAGTCCCCGACTCCAAACTTCGGGAGCCCATATCTCCGTTATTTCAGCACTTTTTGCAGATAAGAGCTCGTTATCGTGATCAGCGTCGAATGGAGATGTCAAAAATGCCCTCATATGTGAAAAATCTCGACCATCGAATTTTCCCATATAATCGCAATGAGTCCCCGACTCCAAACTTCGAGAGCCCATATCTCCGCTAATTCAGCACTTTTTGCAGATAAGAGCTCGTTATCGTGATCAGCGTCGAATGGAGATGTCAAAAATGCCCTCATATGTGAAAAATCTCGACCATCGAATTTTCCCATATAATCGCAGTAAGCCCCCGACTCCAAATTTCTAGAGCCCATATCTCCGTTAATTCAGCACTTTTTGCAGATAAGAGCTCGTTATCGTGATCAGCGTCGAATGGAGATGTCAAAAATGCCCTCATATGTGAAAAATCTCGACCATCGAATTTTCCCATATAATCGCACTAAGCCCCCGACTCCAAACTTCGAGAGCCCATATCTCCGTTAATTCAGCACTTTTTGCAGATAAGAGCTCGTTATCGTGATCAGCGTCGAATGGAGATGTCAAAAATGCCCTCATATGTGAAGAATCTCGACCATCGAATTTTCGCATATAATCGCACTAAGCCCCCGACTCCAAACTTCGAGAGCCCATATCTCCGTTAATTCAGCACTTTTTGCAGAGAAGAGCTTGTTATCGTGATCAGCGTCGAATGGAGATGTCAAAAATGCCCTCATATGTGAAAAATCTCGACCATCGAATTTTCCCATATAATCGCAGTAAGCCCCCGACTCCAAATTTCTAGAGCCCATATCTCCGTTAATTCAGCACTTTTTGCAGATAAGAGCTCGTTATCGTGATCAGCGTCGAATGGAGATGTCAAAAATGCCCTCATATGTGAAAAATCTCGACCATCGAATTTTCCCATATAATCGCAATGAGTCCCCGACTCCAAACTTCGGGAGCCCATATCTCCGTTATTTCAGCACTTTTTGCAGCGTCGAATGGAGATGTCAAAAATGCCCTCATATGTGAAAAATCTCGACCATCGAATTTTCCCATATAATCGCAATGAGTCCCCGACTCCAAATTTCGGGAGCCCATATCTCCGTTATTTCAGCACTTTTTGCAGATAAGAGCTCGTTATCGTGATCAGCGTCGAATGGAGATGTCAAAAATGCCCTCATATGTGAAAAATCTCGCCCATCGAATTTTCCCATATAATCGCAATGAGTCCCCGACTCCAAACTTCGGGAGCCCATATCTCCGTTATTTCAGCACTTTTTGCAGATAAGAGCTCGTTATCGTGATCAGCGTCGAATGGAGATGTCAAAAATGCCCTCATATGTGAAAAATCTCGACCATCGAATTTTCCCATATAATCGCAATGAGTCCCCGACTCCAAACTTCGAGAGCCCATATCTCCGCTAATTCAGCACTTCTTGCAGATAAGAGCTCGTTATCGTGATCAGCGTCGAATGGAGATGTCAAAAATGCCCTCATATGTGAAAAATCTCGACCATCGAATTTTCCCATATAATCGCTATGAGTCCTCGATTCCAAACTTCGGGAGCCCATATCTCCGCTAATTCAGCACTTTTTGCAGATAAGAGCTCGTTATCGTGATCAGCGTCGAATGGAGATGTCAAAAATGCCCTCATATGTGAAGAATCTCGACCATCGAATTTTCGCACTAAGCCCCCGACTCCAAACTTCGAGAGCCCATATCTCCGTTAATTCAGCACTTTTTGCAGATAAGAGCTCGTTATCGTGATCAGCGTCGAATGGAGATGTCAAAAATGCCCTCATATGTGAAAAATCTCGACCATCGAATTTTCCCATATAATCGCAATGAGTCCCCGACTCCAAACTTCGGGAGCCCATATCTCCGTTATTTCAGCACTTTTTGCAGATAAGAGCTCGTTATCGTGATCAGCGTCGAATGGAGATGTCAAAAATGCCCTCATATGTGAAAAATCTCGACCATCGAATTTTCCCATATAATCGCAATGAGTCCTCGACTCCAAACTTCGGGAGCCCATATCTCCGTTATTTCAGCACTTTTTGCAGATAAGAGCTCGTTATCGTGATCAGCGTCGAATGGAGATGTCAAAAATGCCCTCATATGTGAAAAATCTCGACCATCGAATTTTCCCATATAATCGCACTAAGCCCCCGACTCCAAACTTCGAGAGCCCATATCTCCGTTAATTCAGCACTTTTTGCAGATAAGAGCTCGTTATCGTGATCAGCGTCGAATGAAGATGTCAAAAATGCCCTCATATGTGAAAAATCTCGACCATCGAAGTTTCCCATATAATCGCAATGAGTCCCCGACTCCAAACTTCGAGAGCCCATATCTCCGCTAATTCAGCACTTTTTGCAGATAAGAGCTCGTTATCGTGATCAGCGTCGAATGGAGATGTCAAAAATGCCCTCATATGTGAAGAATCTCGACCATCGAATTTTCGCATATAATCGCACTAAGCCCCCGACTCCAAACTTCGAGAGCCCATATCTCCGTTAATTCAGCACTTTTTGCAGATAAGAGCTCGTTATCGTGATCAGCGTCGAATGGAGATGTCAAAAATGCCCTCACATGTGAAGAATCTCGACCATCGAATTTTCGCATATAATCGCACTAAGCCCCCGACTCCAAACTTCGAGAGCCCATATCTCCGTTAATTCAGCACTTTTTGCAGAGAAGAGCTCGTTATCGTGATCAGCGTCGAATGGAGATGTCAAAAATGCCCTCATATGTGAAAAATCTCGACCATCGAATTTTCCCATATAATCGCAGTAAGCCCCCGACTCCAAATTTCTAGAGCCCATATCTCCGTTAATTCAGCACTTTTTGCAGATAAGAGCTCGTTATCGTGATCAGCGTCGAATGGAGATGTCAAAAATGCCCTCATATGTGAAAAATCTCGACCATCGAATTTTCCCATATAATCGCAATGAGTCCCCGACTCCAAACTTCGGGAGCCCATATCTCCGTTATTTCAGCACTTTTTGCAGCGTCGAATGGAGATGTCAAAAATGCCCTCATATGTGAAAAATCTCGACCATCGAATTTTCCCATATAATCGCAATGAGTCCCCGACTCCAAACTTCGGGAGCCCATATCTCCGTTATTTCAGCACTTTTTGCAGATAAGAGCTCGTTATCGTGATCAGCGTCGAATGGAGATGTCAAAAATGCCCTCATATGTGAAAAATCTCGCCCATCGAATTTTCCCATATAATCGCAATGAGTCCCCGACTCCAAACTTCGGGAGCCCATATCTCCGTTATTTCAGCACTTTTTGCAGATAAGAGCTCGTTATCGTGATCAGCGTCGAATGGAGATGTCAAAAATGCCCTCATATGTGAAAAATCTCGACCATCGAATTTTCCCATATAATCGCAATGAGTCCCCGACTCCAAACTTCGGGAGCCCATATCTCCGTTATTTCAGCACTTTTTGCAGATAAGAGCTCGTTATCGTGATCAGCGTCGAATGGAGATGTCAAAAATGCCCTCATATGTGAAAAATCTCGACCATCGAATTTTCCCATATAATCGCAATGAGTCCTCGACTACAAACTTCGGGAGCCCATATCTCCGTTATTTCAGCACTTTTTGCAGATAAGAGCTCGTTATCGTGATCAGCGTCGAATGGAGATGTCAAAAATGCCCTCATATGTGAAAAATCTCGACCATCGAATTTTCCCATATAATCGCACTAAGCCCCCGACTCCAAACTTCGAGGGCCCATATCTCCGCTAATTCAGCACTTTTTGCAGATAAGAGCTCGTTATCGTGATCAGCGTCGAATGGAGATGTCAAAAATGCCCTCATATGTGAAAAATCTCGACCATCGAATTTTCCCATATAATCGCACTAAGCCCCCGACTCCAAATTTCGAGAGCCCATATCTCCGTTAATTCAGCACTTTTTGCAGATAAGAGCTCGTTATCGTGATCAGCGTCGAATGGAGATGTCAAAAATGCCCTCATATGTGAAAAATCTCGACCATCGAATTTTCCCATATAATCGCTATGAGTCCTCGACTACAAACTTCGGGAGCCCATATCTCCGTTATTTCAGCACTTTTTGCAGATAAGAGCTCGTTATCGTGATCAGCGTCGAATGGAGATGTCAAAAATGCCCTCATATGTGAAAAATCTCGACCATCGAATTTTCCCATATAATCGCAATGAGTCCCCGACTCCAAACTTCGGGAGCCCATATCTCCGTTATGTCAGCACTTTTTGCAGATAAGAGCTCGTTATCGTGATCAGCGTCGAATGGAGATGTCAAAAATGCCCTCATATGTGAAAAATCTCGACCATCGAATTTTCCCATATAATC
Organism: Merodon equestris; assembly: GCA_958301585.1. NCBI lineage: Eukaryota > Metazoa > Arthropoda > Insecta > Diptera > Syrphidae > Merodon > Merodon equestris. The sequence continues at coordinate 111,010,576 of OY284415.1, forward strand.
GCACTAAGCCCTCGACTCCAAATTTCGAGAGCCCATATCTCCGTTAATTCAGCACTTTTTGCAGATAAGAGCTCGTTATCGTGATCAGCGTCGAATGGAGATGTCAAAAATGCCCTCATATGTGAAAAATCTCGACTATCGAATTTTCCCATATAATCGCACTAAGCCCCCGACTCCAAATTTCGAGAGCCGATATCTCCGTTAATTCAGCACTTTTTGCAGATAAGAGCTCGTTATCGTGATCAGCGTCGAATGGAGATGTCAAAAATGCCCTCATATGTGAAAAATCTCGACCATCGAATTTTCCCATATAATCGCAATGAGTCCCCGACTCCAAAGTTCGGGAGCCCATATCTCCGTTATTTCAGCACTTTTTGCAGATAAGAGCTCGTTATCGTGATCAGCGTCGAATGGAGATGTCAAAAATGCCCTCATATGTGAAAAATCTCGACTATCGAATTTTCCCATATAATCGCACTAAGCCCCCGACTCCAAATTTCGAGAGCCGATATCTCCGTTAATTCAGCACTTTTTGCAGATAAGAGCTCGTTATCGTGATCAGCGTCGAATGGAGATGTCAAAAATGCCCTCATATGTGAAAAATCTCGACCATCGAATTTTCCCATATAATCGCAATGAGTCCCCGACTCCAAAGTTCGGGAGCCAATATCTCCGTTATTTCAGCACTTTTTGCAGATAAGAGCTCGTTATCGTGATCAGCGTCGAATGGAGATGTCAAAAATGCCCTCATATGTGAAAAATCTCGACCATCGAATTTTCCCATATAATCGCAATGAGTCCCCAACTCCAAACTTCGGGAGCCCATATCTCCGTTATTTCAGCACTTTTTGCAGATAAGAGCTCGTTATCGTGATCAGCGTCGAATGGAGATGTCAAAAATGCCCTCATATGTGAAAAATCTCGACCATCGAATTTTCCCATATAATCGCACTAAGCCCCCGACTACAAATTTCGAGAGCCGATATCTCCGTTAATTCAGCACTTTTTGCAGATAAGAGCTCGTTATCGTGATCAGCGTCGAATAGAGATGTCAAAAATGCCCTCATATGTGAAAAATCTCGACCATCGAATTTTCCCATATAATCGCAATGAGTCCCCGACTCCAAAGTTCGGGAGCCCATATCTCCGTTATTTCAGCACTTTTTGCAGATAAGAGCTCGTTATCGTGATCAGCGTCGAATGGAGATGTCAAAAATGCCCTCATATCTGAAAAATCTCGACCATCGAATTTTCCCATATAATCGCAATGAGTCCCCAACTCCAAACTTCGGGAGCCCATATCTCCGTTATGTCAGCACTTTTTGCAGATAAGAGCTCGTTATCGTGATCAGCGTCGAATGGAGATGTCAAAAATGCCCTCATATGTGAAAAATCTCGACCATCGAATTTTCCCATATAATCGCACTAAGCCCCCGACTCCAAATTTCGAGAGCCCATATCTCCGTTAATTCAGCACTTTTTGCAGATAAGAGCTCGTTATCGTGATCAGCGTCGAATGGAGATGTCAAAAATGCCCTCATATGTGAAAAATCTCGACCATCGAATTTTCCCATATAATCGCACTAAGCCCCCGACTCCAAATTTCGAGAGCCCATATCTCCGTTAATTCAGCACTTTTTGCAGATAAGAGCTCGTTATCGTGATCAGCGTCGAATGGAGATGTCAAAAATGCCCTCATATGTGAAAAATCTCGACCATCGAATTTTCCCATATAATCGCAATGAGTCCCCGACTCCAAACTTCGAGAGCCCATATCTCCGCTAATTCAGCACTTTTTGCAGATAAGAGCTTGTTATCGTGATCAGCGTCGAATGGAGATGTCAAAAATGCCCTCATATGTGAAAAATCTCGACCATCGAATTTTCCCATATAATCGCAATGAGTCCCCGACTCCAAACTTCGGGAGCCCATATCTCCGTTATTTCAGCACTTTTTGCAGATAAGAGCTCGTTATCGTGATCAGCGTCGAATGGAGATGTCAAGAATGCCCTCATATGTGAAAAATCTCGACCATCGAATTTTCCCATATAATCGCACTAAGCCCCCGACTCCAAACTTCGAGAGCCCATATCTCCGTTAATTCAGCACTTTTTGCAGAGAAGAGCTCGTTATCGTGATCAGCGTCGAATGGAGATGTCAAAAATGCCCTCATATGTGAAAAATCTCGACCATCGAATTTTCCCATATAATCGCAATGAGTCCCCGACTCCAAACTTCGGGAGCCCATATCTCCGTTATTTCAGCACTTTTTGCAGATAAGAGCTCGTTATCGTGATCAGCGTCGAATGGAGATGTCAAAAATGCCCTCATATGTGAAAAATCTCGATCATCGAATTTTCCCATATAATCGCACTAAGCCCCCGACTCCAAATTTCGAGAGCCCATATCTCCGTTAATTCAGCACTTTTTGCAGATAAGAGCTCGTTATCGTGATCAGCGTCGAATGGAGATGTCAAAAATGCCCTCATATGTGAAAAATCTCGACCATCGAATTTTCCCATATAATCGCTATGAGTCCTCGACTCCAAACTTCGGGAGCCCATATCTCCGTTATTTCAGCACTTTTTGCAGATAAGAGCTCGTTATCGTGATCAGCGTCGAATGGAGATGTCAAAAATGCCCTCATATGTGAAAAATCTCGACCATCGAATTTTCCCATATAATCGCAATGAGTCCCCGACTCCAAACTTCGGGAGCCCATATCTCCGTTATTTCAGCACTTTTTGCAGATAAGAGCTCGTTATCGTGATCAGCGTCGAATGGAGATGTCAAAAATGCCCTCATATGTGAAAAATCTCGATCATCGAATTTTCCCATATAATCGCACTAAGCCCCCGACTCCAAATTTCGAGAGCCCATATCTCCGTTAATTCAGCACTTTTTGCAGATAAGAGCTCGTTATCGTGATCAGCGTCGAATGGAGATGTCAAAAATGCCCTCATATGTGAAAAATCTCGACCATCGAATTTTCCCATATAATCGCAATGAGTCCCCGACTCCAAATTTCGAGAGCCCATATCTCCGTTAATTCAGCTTTTTTTGCAGATAAGAGCTCGTTATCGTGATCAGCGTCGAATGGAGATGTCAAAAATGCCCTCATATCTGAAAAATCTCGACCATCGAATTTTCCCATATAATCGCTATGAGTCCTCGACTCCAAACTTCGGGAGCCCATATCTCCGTTATTTCAGCACTTTTTGCAGATAAGAGCTCGTTATCGTGATCAGCGTCGAATGGAGATGTCAAAAATGCCCTCATATGTGAAAAATCTCGACCATCGAATTTTCCCATATAATCGCAGTAAGCCCCCGACTCCAAATTTCTAGAGCCCATATCTCCGTTAATTCAGCACTTTTTGCAGATAAGAGCTCGTTATCGTGATCAGCGTCGAATGGAGATGTCAAAAATGCCCTCATATGTGAAAAATCTCGACCATCGAATTTTCCCATATAATCGCAATGAGTCCCCGACTCCAAACTTCGGGAGCCCATATCTCCGTTATTTCAGCACTTTTTGCAGCGTCGAATGGAGATGTCAAAAATGCCCTCATATGTGAAAAATCTCGACCATCGAATTTTCCCATATAATCGCAATGAGTCCCCGACTCCAAACTTCGGGAGCCCATATCTCCGTTATTTCAGCACTTTTTGCAGATAAGAGCTCGTTATCGTGATCAGCGTCGAATGGAGATGTCAAAAATGCCCTCATATGTGAAAAATCTCGCCCATCGAATTTTCCCATATAATCGCAATGAGTCCCCGACTCCAAACTTCGGGAGCCCATATCTCCGTTATTTCAGCACTTTTTGCAGATAAGAGCTCGTTATCGTGATCAGCGTCGAATGGAGATGTCAAAAATGCCCTCATATGTGAAAAATCTCGACCATCGAATTTTCCCATATAATCGCAATGAGTCCCCGACTCCAAACTTCGAGAGCCCATATCTCCGCTAATTCAGCACTTTTTGCAGATAAGAGCTCGTTATCGTGATCAGCGTCGAATGGAGATGTCAAAAATGCCCTCATATGTGAAAAATCTCGACCATCGAATTTTCCCATATAATCGCTATGAGTCCTCGATTCCAAACTTCGGGAGCCCATATCTCCGCTAATTCAGCACTTTTTGCAGATAAGAGCTCGTTATCGTGATCAGCGTCGAATGGAGATGTCAAAAATGCCCTCATATGTGAAGAATCTCGACCATCGAATTTTCGCACTAAGCCCCCGACTCCAAACTTCGAGAGCCCATATCTCCGTTAATTCAGCACTTTTTGCAGATAAGAGCTCGTTATCGTGATCAGCGTCGAATGGAGATGTCAAAAATGCCCTCATATGTGAAAAATCTCGACCATCGAATTTTCCCATATAATCGCAATGAGTCCCCGACTCCAAACTTCGGGAGCCCATATCTCCGTTATTTCAGCACTTTTTGCAGATAAGAGCTCGTTATCGTGATCAGCGTCGAATGGAGATGTCAAAAATGCCCTCATATGTGAAAAATCTCGACCATCGAATTTTCCCATATAATCGCAATGAGTCCTCGACTACAAACTTCGGGAGCCCATATCTCCGTTATTTCAGCACTTTTTGCAGATAAGAGCTCGTTATCGTGATCAGCGTCGAATGGAGATGTCAAAAATGCCCTCATATGTGAAAAATCTCGACCATCGAATTTTCCCATATAATCGCACTAAGCCCCCGACTCCAAACTTCGAGGGCCCATATCTCCGCTAATTCAGCACTTTTTGCAGATAAGAGCTCGTTATCGTGATCAGCGTCGAATGGAGATGTCAAAAATGCCCTCATATGTGAAAAATCTCGACCATCGAATTTTCCCATATAATCGCACTAAGCCCCCGACTCCAAATTTCGAGAGCCCATATCTCCGTTAATTCAGCACTTTTTGCAGATAAGAGCTCGTTATCGTGATCAGCGTCGAATGGAGATGTCAAAAATGCCCTCATATGTGAAAAATCTCGACCATCGAATTTTCCCATATAATCGCTATGAGTCCTCGACTACAAACTTCGGGAGCCCATATCTCCGTTATTTCAGCACTTTTTGCAGATAAGAGCTCGTTATCGTGATCAGCGTCGAATGGAGATGTCAAAAATGCCCTCATATGTGAAAAATCTCGACCATCGAATTTTCCCATATAATCGCAATGAGTCCCCGACTCCAAACTTCGGGAGCCCATATCTCCGTTATGTCAGCACTTTTTGCAGATAAGAGCTCGTTATCGTGATCAGCGTCGAATGGAGATGTCAAAAATGCCCTCATATGTGAAAAATCTCGACCATCGAATTTTCCCATATAATCGCAATGAGTCCCCGACTCCAAACTTCGGGAGCCCATATCTCCGTTATTTCAGCACTTTTTGCAGATAAGAGCTCGTTATCGTGATCAGCGTCGAATGGAGATGTCAAAAATGCCCTCATATGTGAAAAATCTCGACTATCGAATTTTCCCATATAATCGCACTAAGCCCCCGACTCCAAATTTCGAGAGCCGATATCTCCGTTAATTCAGCACTTTTTGCAGATAAGAGCTCGTTATCGTGATCAGCGTCGAATGGAGATGTCAAAAATGCCCTCATATGTGAAAAATCTCGACCATCGAATTTTCCCATATAATCGCAATGAGTCCCCGACTCCAAAGTTCGGGAGCCAATATCCCCGTTATTTCAGCACTTTTTGCAGATAAGAGCTCGTTATCGTGATCAGCGTCGAATGGAGATGTCAAAAATGCCCTCATATGTGAAAAATCTCGACCATCGAATTTTCCCATATAATCGCACTAAGCCCCCGACTCCAAATTTCGAGAGCCCATATCTCCGTTAATTCAGCACTTTTTGCAGATAAGAGCTCGTTATCGTGATCAGCGTCGAATGGAGATGTCAAAAATGCCCTCATATGTGAAAAATCTCGACCATCGAATTTTCCCATATAATCGCAATGAGTCCCCGACTCCAAACTTCGGGAGCCCATATCTCCGTTATTTCAGCACTTTTTGCAGATAAGAGCTCGTTATCGTGATCAGCGTCGAATGGAGATGTCAAAAATGCCCTCATATGTGAAAAATCTCGACCATCGAATTTTCCCATATAATCGCACTAAGCCCCCGACTCCAAATTTCGAGAGCCCATATCTCCGTTAATTCAGCACTTTTTGCAGATAAGAGCTCGTTATCGTGATCAGCGTCGAATGGAGATGTCAAAAATGCCCTCATATGTGAAAAATCTCGACCATCGAATTTTCCCATATAATCGCAATGAGTCCCCGACTCCAAACTTCGAGAGCCCATATCTCCGCTAATTCAGCACTTTTTGCAGATAAGAGCTCGTTATCGTGATCAGCGTCGAATGGAGATGTCAAAAATGCCCTCATATGTGAAAAATCTCGACCATCGAATTTTCCCATATAATCGCAATGAGTCCCCGACTCCAAACTTCGGGAGCCCATATCTCCGTTATTTCAGCACTTTTTGCAGATAAGAGCTCGTTATCGTGATCAGCGTCGAATGGAGATGTCAAGAATGCCCTCATATGTGAAAAATCTCGACCATCGAATTTTCCCATATAATCGCAATGAGACCCCGACTCCAAACTTCGGGAGCCCATATCTCCGTTATTTCAGCACTTTTTGCAGATAAGAGCTCGTTATCGTGATCAGCGTCGAATGGAGATGTCAAAAATGCCCTCATATGTGAAAAATCTCGACCATCGAATTTTCCCATATAATCGCACTAAGCCCCCGACTCCAAATTTCGAGAGCCCATATCTCCGTTAATTCAGCACTTTTTGCAGATAAGAGCTCGTTATCGTGATCAGCGTCGAATGGAGATGTCAAAAATGCCCTCATATGTGAAAAATCTCGACCATCGAATTTTCCCATATAATGGCAATGAGTCCCCGACTCCAAACTTCGGGAGCCCATATCTCCGTTATTTCAGCACTTTTTGCAGATAAGAGCTCGTTATCGTGATCAGCGTCGAATGGAGATGTCAAAATGCCCTCATATGTGAAAAATCTCGACCATCGAATTTTCCCATATAATCGCACTAAGCCCCCGACTCCAAATTTCGAGAGCCCATATCTCCGTTAATTCAGCACTTTTTGCAGATAAGAGCTCGTTATCGTGATCAGCGTCGAATGGAGATGTCAAAAATGCCCTCATATGTGAAAAATCTCGACCATCGAATTTTCCCATATAATCACACTAAGCCCCCGACTCCAAAGTTCGGGAGCCCATATCTCCGTTAATTCAGCACTTTTTGCAGATAAGAGCTCGTTATCGTGATCAGCGTCGAATGGAGATGTCAAAAATGCCCTCATATGTGAAAAATCTCGACCATCGAATTTTCCCATATAATCGCAATGAGTCCCCGACTCCAAACTTCGGGAGCCCATATCTCCGTTATTTCAGCACTTTTTGCAGATAAGAGCTCGTTATCGTGATCAGCGTCGAATGGAGATGTCAAAAATGCCCTCATATGTGAAAAATCTCGACCATCGAATTTTCCCATATAATCGCACTAAGCCCCCGACTCCAAATTTCGAGAGCCCATATCTCCGTTAATTCAGCACTTTTTGCAGATAAGAGCTCGTTATCGTGATCAGCGTCGAATGGAGATGTCAAAAATGCCCTCATATGTGAAAAATCTCGACCATCGAATTTTCCCATATAATCGCAATGAGTCCCCGACTCCAAACTTCGAGAGCCCATATCTCCGCTAATTCAGCACTTTTTGCAGATAAGAGCTCGTTATCGTGATCAGCGTCGAATGGAGATGTCAAAAATGCCCTCATATGTGAAAAATCTCGACCATCGAAATTTCCCATATAATCGCAATGAGTCCCCGACTCCAAACTTCGGGAGCCCATATCTCCGTTATTTCAGCACTTTTTGCAGATAAGAGCTCGTTATCGTGATCAGCGTCGAATGGAGATGTCAAGAATGCCCTCATATGTGAAAAATCTCGACCATCGAATTTTCCCATATAATCGCAATGAGACCCCGACTCCAAACTTCGGGAGCCCATATCTCCGTTATTTCAGCACTTTTTGCAGATAAGAGCTCGTTATCGTGATCAGCGTCGAATGGAGATGTCAAAAATGCCCTCATATGTGAAAAATCTCGACCATCGAATTTTCCCATATAATCGCACTAAGCCCCCGACTCCAAATTTCGAGAGCCCATATCTCCGTTAATTCAGCACTTTTTGCAGATAAGAGCTCGTTATCGTGATCAGCGTCGAATGGAGATGTCAAAAATGCCCTCATATGTGAAAAATCTCGACCATCGAATTTTCCCATATAATCGCAATGAGTCCCCGACTCCAAACTTCGGGAGCCCATATCTCCGTTATTTCAGCACTTTTTGCAGATAAGAGCTCGTTATCGTGATCAGCGTCGAATGGAGATGTCAAAATGCCCTCATATGTGAAAAATCTCGACCATCGAATTTTCCCATATAATCGCACTAAGCCCCCGACTCCAAATTTCGAGAGCCCATATCTCCGTTAATTCAGCACTTTTTGCAGATAAGAGCTCGTTATCGTGATCAGCGTCGAATGGAGATGTCAAAAATGCCCTCATATGTGAAAAATCTCGACCATCGAATTTTCCCATATAATCGCACTAAGCCCCCGACTCCAATCTTCGAGAGCCCATATCTCCGCTAATTCAGCACTTTTTGCAGATAAGAGCTCGTTATCGTGATCAGCGTCGAATGGAGATGTCAAAAATGCCCTCATATGTGAAAAATCTCGACCATCGAATTTTCCCATATAATCGCTATGAGTCCTCGACTCCAAACTTCGGGAGCCCATATCTCCGTTATTTCAGCACTTTTTGCAGATAAGAGCTCGTTATCGTGATCAGCGTCGAATGGAGATGTCAAAAATGCCCTCATATGTGAAAAATCTCGACCATCGAATTTTCCCATATAATCGCAATGAGTCCCCGACTCCAAACTTCGAGAGCCCATATCTCCGTTATTTCAGCACTTTTTGCTGATAAGAGCTCGTTATCGTGATCAGCGTCGAATGGAGATGTCAAAAATGCCCTCATATGTGAAAAATCTCGACCATCGAATTTTCCCATATAATCGCACTAAGCCCCCGACTCCAAATTTCGAGAGCCCATATCTCCGTTAATTCAGCACTTTTTGCAGATAAGAGCTCGTTATCGTGATCAGCGTCGAATGGAGATGTCAAAAATGCCCTCATATGTGAAAAATCTCGACCATCGAATTTTCCCATATAATCGCAATGAGTCCCCGACTCCAAACTTCGGGAGCCCATATCTCCGTTATTTCAGCACTTTTTGCAGATAAGAGCTCGTTATCGTGATCAGCGTCGAATGGAGATGTCAAAATGCCCTCATATGTGAAAAATCTCGACCATCGAATTTTCCCATATAATCGCACTAAGCCCCCGACTCCAAATTTCGAGAGCCCATATCTCCGTTAATTCAGCACTTTTTGCAGATAAGAGCTTGTTATCGTGATCAGCGTCGAATGGAGATGTCAAAAATGCCCTCATATGTGAAAAATCTCGACCATCGAATTTTCCCATATAATCGCACTAAGCCCCCGACTCCAATCTTCGAGAGCCCATATCTCCGCTAATTCAGCACTTTTTGCAGATAAGAGCTCGTTATCGTGATCAGCGTCGAATGGAGATGTCAAAAATGCCCTCATATGTGAAAAATCTCGACCATCGAATTTTCCCATATAATCGCTATGAGTCCTCGACTCCAAACTTCGGGAGCCCATATCTCCGTTATTTCAGCACTTTTTGCAGATAAGAGCTCGTTATCGTGATCAGCGTCGAATGGAGATGTCAAAAATGCCCTCATATGTGAAAAATCTCGACCATCGAATTTTCCCATATAATCGCTATGAGTCCTCGACTCCAAACTTCGGGAGCCCATATCTCCGTTATTTCAGCACTTTTTGCAGATAAGAGCTCGTTATCGTGATCAGCGTCGAATGGAGATGTCAAAAATGCCCTCATATGTGAAAAATCTCGACCATCGAATTTTCCCATATAATCGCACTAAGCCCCCGACTCCAAACTTCGAGAGCCCATATCTCCGCTAATTCAGCACTTTTTGCAGATAAGAGCTCGTTATCGTGATCAGCGTCGAATGGAGATGTCAAGAATGCCCTCATATGTGAAAAATCTCGACCATCGAATTTTCCCATATAATCGCAATGAGACCCCGACTCCAAACTTCGGGAGCCCATATCTCCGTTATTTCAGCACTTTTTGCAGATAAGAGCTCGTTATCGTGATCAGCGTCGAATGGAGATGTCAAAAATGCCCTCATATGTGAAAAATCTCGACCATCGAATTTTCCCATATAATCGCACTAAGCCCCCGACTCCAAATTTCGAGAGCCCATATCTCCGTTAATTCAGCACTTTTTGCAGATAAGAGCTCGTTATCGTGATCAGCGTCGAATGGAGATGTCAAAAATGCCCTCATATGTGAAAAATCTCGACCATCGAATTTTCCCATATAATCGCAATGAGTCCCCGACTCCAAACTTCGGGAGCCCATATCTCCGTTATTTCAGCACTTTTTGCAGATAAGAGCTCGTTATCGTGATCAGCGTCGAATGGAGATGTCAAAATGCCCTCATATGTGAAAAATCTCGACCATCGAATTTTCCCATATAATCGCACTAAGCCCCCGACTCCAAATTTCGAGAGCCCATATCTCCGTTAATTCAGCACTTTTTGCAGATAAGAGCTCGTTATCGTGATCAGCGTCGAATGGAGATGTCAAAAATGCCCTCATATGTGAAAAATCTCGACCATCGAATTTTCCCATATAATCGCACTAAGCCCCCGACTCCAATCTTCGAGAGCCCATATCTCCGCTAATTCAGCACTTTTTGCAGATAAGAGCTCGTTATCGTGATCAGCGTCGAATGGAGATGTCAAAAATGCCCTCATATGTGAAAAATCTCGACCATCGAATTTTCCCATATAATCGCAATGAGTCCCCGACTCCAAACTTCGAGAGCCCATATCTCCGTTATTTCAGCACTTTTTGCAGATAAGAGCTCGTTATCGTGATCAGCGTCGAATGGAGATGTCAAAAATGCCCTCATATGTGAAAAATCTCGACCATCGAATTTTCCCATATAATCGCACTAAGCCCCCGACTCCAAATTTCGAGAGCCCATATCTCCGTTAATTCAGCACTTTTTGCAGATAAGAGCTCGTTATCGTGATCAGCGTCGAATGGAGATGTCAAAATGCCCTCATATGTGAAAAATCTCGACCATCGAATTTTCCCATATAATCGCACTAAGCCCCCGACTCCAAATTTCGAGAGCCCATATCTCCGTTAATTCAGCACTTTTTGCAGATAAGAGCTCGTTATCGTGATCAGCGTCGAATGGAGATGTCAAAAATGCCCTCATATGTGAAAAATCTCGACCATCGAATTTTCCCATATAATCGCAATGAGTCCCTGACTCCAAACTTCGGGAGCCCATATCTCCGTTATTTCAGCACTTTTTGCAGATAAGAGCTCGCTATCGTGATCAGCGTCGAATGGAGATGTCAAAAATGCCCTCATATGTGAAAAATCTCGACCATCGAATTTTCCCATATAATCGCAATGAGTCCCATATAATCGCACTAAGCCCCCGACTCCAAACTTCGGGAGCCCATATCTCCGTTATTTCAGCACTTTTTGCAGATAAGAGCTCGTTATCGTAATCAGCGTCGAATGGAGATGTCAAAAATGCCCTCATATGTGAAAAATCTCGACCATCGAATTTTCCCATATAATCGCAATGAGTCCCCGACTCCAAACTTCGGGAGCCCATATCTCCGTTATTTCAGCACTTTTTGCAGATAAGAGCTCGTTATCGTGATCAGCGTCGAATGGAGATGTCAAAAATGCCCTCATATGTGAAAAATCTCGACCATCGAATTTTCCCATATAATCGCACTAAGCCCCCGACTCCAAATTTCGAGAGCCCATATCTCCGTTAGTTCAGCACTTTTTGCAGATAAGAGCTCGTTATCGTGATCAGCGTCGAATGGAGATGTCAAAAATGCCCTCATATGTGAAAAATCTCGACCATCGAATTTTCCCATATAATCGCAATGAGTCCCCGACTCCAAACTTCGGGAGAACATATCTCCGTTATTTCAGCACTTTTTGCAGATAAGAGCTCGTTATCGTGATCAGCGTCGAATGGAGATGTCAAAAATGCCCTCATATGTGAAAAATTTCGACCATCGAATTTTCCCATATAATCGCACTAAGCCCGCGACTCCAAATTTCGAGAGCCCATATCTCCGTTAATTCAGCACTTTTTGCAGATAAGAGCTCGTTATCGTGATCAGCGTCGAATGGAGATGTCAAAAATGCCCTCATATGTGAAAAATCTCGACCATCGAATTTTCCCATATAATCGCAATGAGTCCCCGACTCCAAACTTCGGGAGCCCATATCTACGTTATTTCAGCACTTTTTGCAGATAAGAGCTCGTTATCGTGATCAGCGTCGAATGGAGATGTCAAAAATGCCCTCATATGTGAAAAATCTCGACCATCGAATTTTCCCATATAATCGCAATGAGTCCCCGACTCCAAACTTCGGGAGACCATATCTCCGTTATTTCAGCACTTTTTGCAGATAAGAGGTCGTTATCGTGATCAGCGTCGAATGGAGATGTCAAAAATGCCCTCATATGTGAAAAATCTCGACCATCGAATTTTCCCATATAATCGCAATGAGTCCCCGACTCCAAACTTCGGGAGCCCATATCTCCGTTATTTCAGCACTTTTTGCAGATAAGAGCTCGTTATCGTGATCAGCGTCGAATGGAGATGTCAAAAATGCCCTCATATGTGAAAAATCTCGACCATCGAATTTTCCCATATAATCGCAATGAGTCCCCGACTCCAAACTTCGGGAGCCCATATCTCCGTTATTTCAGCACTTTTTGCAGATAAGAGCTCGTTATCGTGATCAGCGTCGAATGGAGATGTCAAAAATGCCCTCATATGTGAAAAATCTCGACTATCGAATTTTCCCATATAATCGCAATGAGTCCCATATAATCGCACTAAGCCCCCGACTCCAAACTTCGGGAGCCCATATCTCCGTTATTTCAGCACTTTTTGCAGATAAGAGCTCGTTGGAGAGCTCGAATGGAGATGTCAAAAATGCCCTCATATGTGAAAAATCTCGACCATCGAATTTTCCCATATAATCGCAATGAGTCCCCGACTCCAAACTTCGGGAGCCCATATCTCCGTTATTTCAGCACTTTTTGCAGATAAGAGCTCGTTATCGTGATCAGCGTCGAATGGAGATGTCAAAAATGCCCTCATATGTGAAAAATCTCGACCATCGAATTTTCCCATATAATCGCACTAAGCCCCCGACTCCAAATTTCGAGAGCCCATATCTCCGTTAATTCAGCACTTTTTGCAGATAAGAGCTGGTTATCGTGATCAGCGTCGAATGGAGATGTCAAAAATGCCCTCATATGTGAAAAATCTCGACCATCGAATTTTCCCATATAATCGCACTAAGCCCCCGACTCCAAATTTCGAGAGCCCATATCTCCGTTAATTCAGCACTTTTTGCAGATAAGAGCTCGTTATCGTGATCAGCGTCGAATGGAGATGTCAAAAATGCCCTCATATGTGAAAAATCTCGACCATCGAATTTTCCCATATAATCGCAATGAGTCCCCGACTCCAAACTTCGGGAGCCCATATCTCCGTTATTTCAGCACTTTTTGCAGATAAGAGCTCGCTATCGTGATCAGCGTCGAATGGAGATGTCAAAAATGCCCTCATATGTGAAAAATCTCGACCATCGAATTTTCCCATATAATCGCAATGAGTCCCCGACTCCAAACTTCGGGAGCCCATATCTCCGTTATTTCAGCACTTTTTGCAGATAAGAGCTCGTTATCGTGATCAGCGTCGAATGGAGATGTCAAAAATGCCCTCATATGTGAAAAATCTCGACCATCGAATTTTCCCATATAATCGCAATGAGTCCCCGACTCCAAACTTCGGGAGCCCATATCTCCGTTATTTCAGCACTTTTTGCAGATAAGAGCTCGCTATCGTGATCAGCGTCGAATGGAGATGTCAAAAATGCCCTCATATGTGAAAAATCTCGACCATCGAATTTTCCCATATAATCGCAATGAGTCCCATACAATCGCACTAAGCCCCCGACTCCAAACTTCGGGAGCCCATATCTCCGTTATTTCAGCACTTTTTGCAGATAAGAGCTCGTTATCGTGATCAGCGTCGAATGGAGATGTCAAAAATGCCCTCATATGTGAAAAATCTCGACCATCGAATTTTCCCATATAATCGCAATGAGTCCCCGACTCCAAACTTCGGGAGCCCATATCTCCGTTATTTCAGCACTTTTTGCAGATAAGAGCTCGTTATCGTGATCAGCGTCGAATGGAGATGTCAAAATGCCCTCATATGTGAAAAATCTCGACCATCGAATTTTCCCATATAATCGCACTAAGCCCCCGACTCCAAATTTCGAGAGCCCATATCTCCGTTAATTCAGCACTTTTTGCAGATAAGAGCTCGTTATCGTGATCAGCGTCGAATGGAGATGTCAAAAATGCCCTCATATGTGAAAAATCTCGACCATCGAATTTTCCCATATAATCGCACTAAGCCCCCGACTCCAATCTTCGAGAGCCCATATCTCCGCTAATTCAGCACTTTTTGCAGATAAGAGCTCGTTATCGTGATCAGCGTCGAATGGAGATGTCAAAAATGCCCTCATATGTGAAAAATCTCGACCATCGAATTTTCCCATATAATCGCTATGAGTCCTCGACTCCAAACTTCGGGAGCCCATATCTCCGTTATTTCAGCACTTTTTGCAGATAAGAGCTCGTTATCGTGATCAGCGTCGAATGGAGATGTCAAAAATGCCCTCATATGTGAAAAATCTCGACCATCGAATTTTCCCATATAATCGCTATGAGTCCTCGACTCCAAACTTCGGGAGCCCATATCTCCGTTATTTCAGCACTTTTTGCAGATAAGAGCTCGTTATCGTGATCAGCGTCGAATGGAGATGTCAAAAATGCCCTCATATGTGAAAAATCTCGACCATCGAATTTTCCCATATAATCGCACTAAGCCCCCGACTCCAAACTTCGAGAGCCCATATCTCCGCTAATTCAGCACTTTTTGCAGATAAGAGCTCGTTATCGTGATCAGCGTCGAATGGAGATGTCAAGAATGCCCTCATATGTGAAAAATCTCGACCATCGAATTTTCCCATATAATCGCAATGAGACCCCGACTCCAAACTTCGGGAGCCCATATCTCCGTTATTTCAGCACTTTTTGCAGATAAGAGCTCGTTATCGTGATCAGCGTCGAATGGAGATGTCAAAAATGCCCTCATATGTGAAAAATCTCGACCATCGAATTTTCCCATATAATCGCACTAAGCCCCCGACTCCAAATTTCGAGAGCCCATATCTCCGTTAATTCAGCACTTTTTGCAGATAAGAGCTCGTTGTCGTGATCAGCGTCGAATGGAGATGTCAAAAATGCCCTCATATGTGAAAAATCTCGACCATCGAATTTTCCCATATAATCGCAATGAGTCCCCGACTCCAAACTTCGGGAGCCCATATCTCCGTTATTTCAGCACTTTTTGCAGATAAGAGCTCGTTATCGTGATCAGCGTCGAATGGAGATGTCAAAATGCCCTCATATGTGAAAAATCTCGACCATCGAATTTTCCCATATAATCGCACTAAGCCCCCGACTCCAAATTTCGAGAGCCCATATCTCCGTTAATTCAGCACTTTTTGCAGATAAGAGCTCGTTATCGTGATCAGCGTCGAATGGAGATGTCAAAAATGCCCTCATATGTGAAAAATCTCGACCATCGAATTTTCCCATATAATCGCACTAAGCCCCCGACTCCAATCTTCGAGAGCCCATATCTCCGCTAATTCAGCACTTTTTGCAGATAAGAGCTCGTTATCGTGATCAGCGTCGAATGGAGATGTCAAAAATGCCCTCATATGTGAAAAATCTCGACCATCGAATTTTCCCATATAATCGCTATGAGTCCTCGACTCCAAACTTCGGGAGCCCATATCTCCGTTATTTCAGCACTTTTTGCAGATAAGAGCTCGTTATCGTGATCAGCGTCGAATGGAGATGTCAAAAATGCCCTCATATGTGAAAAATCTCGACCATCGAATTTTCCCATATAATCGCAATGAGTCCCCGACTCCAAACTTCGAGAGCCCATATCTCCGTTATTTCAGCACTTTTTGCAGATAAGAGCTCGTTATCGTGATCAGCGTCGAATGGAGATGTCAAAAATGCCCTCATATGTGAAAAATCTCGACCATCGAATTTTCCCATATAATCGCACTAAGCCCCCGACTCCAAATTTCGAGAGCCCATATCTCCGTTAATTCAGCACTTTTTGCAGATAAGAGCTCGTTATCGTGATCAGCGTCGAATGGAGATGTCAAAAATGCCCTCATATGTGAAAAATCTCGACCATCGAATTTTCCCATATAATCGCAATGAGTCCCCGACTCCAAACTTCGGGAGCCCATATCTCCGTTATTTCAGCACTTTTTGCAGATAAGAGCTCGTTATCGTGATCAGCGTCGAATGGAGATGTCAAAAATGCCCTCATATGTGAAAAATCTCGACCATCGAATTTTCCCATATAATCGCAATGAGTCCCTGACTCCAAACTTCGGGAGCCCATATCTCCGTTATTTCAGCACTTTTTGCAGATAAGAGCTCGCTATCGTGATCAGCGTCGAATGGAGATGTCAAAAATGCCCTCATATGTGAAAAATCTCGACCATCGAATTTTCCCATATAATCGCAATGAGTCCCATATAATCGCACTAAGCCCCCGACTCCAAACTTCGGGAGCCCATATATCCGTTATTTCAGCACTTTTTGCAGATAAGAGCTCGTTATCGTGATCAGCGTCGAATGGAGATGTCAAAAATGCCCTCATATGTGAAAAATCTCGACCATCGAATTTTCCCATATAATCGCAATGAGTCCCCGACTCCAAACTTCGGGAGCCCATATCTCCGTTATTTCAGCACTTTTTGCAGATAAGAGCTCGTTATCGTGATCAGCGTCGAATGGAGATGTCAAAAATGCCCTCATATGTGAAAAATCTCGACCATCGAATTTTCCCATATAATCGCACTAAGCCCCCGACTCCAAATTTCGAGAGCCCATATCTCCGTTAGTTCAGCACTTTTTGCAGATAAGAGCTCGTTATCGTGATCAGCGTCGAATGGAGATGTCAAAAATGCCCTCATATGTGAAAAATCTCGACCATCGAATTTTCCCATATAATCGCAATGAGTCCCCGACTCCAAACTTCGGGAGCCCATATCTCCGTTATTTCAGCACTTTTTGCAGATAAGAGCTCGTTATCGTGATCAGCGTCGAATGGAGATGTCAAAAATGCCCTCATATGTGAAAAATTTCGACCATCGAATTTTCCCATATAATCGCACTAAGCCCCCGACTCCAAATTTCGAGAGCCCATATCTCCGTTAATTCAGCACTTTTTGCAGATAAGAGCTCGTTATCGTGATCAGCGTCGAATGGAGATGTCAAAAATGCCCTCATATGTGAAAAATCTCGACCATCGAATTTTCCCATATAATCGCAATGAGTCCCCGACTCCAAACTTCGGGAGCCCATATCTACGTTATTTCAGCACTTTTTGCAGATAAGAGCTCGTTATCGTGATCAGCGTCGAATGGAGATGTCAAAAATGCCCTCATATGTGAAAAATCTCGACCATCGAATTTTCCCATATAATCGCAATGAGTCCCCGACTCCAAACTTCGGGAGCCCATATCTACGTTATTTCAGCACTTTTTGCAGATAAGAGCTCGTTATCGTGATCAGCGTCGAATGGAGATGTCAAAAATGCCCTCATATGTGAAAAATCTCGACCATCGAATTTTCCCATATAATCGCAATGAGTCCCCGACTCCAAACTTCGGGAGACCATATCTCCGTTATTTCAGCACTTTTTGCAGATAAGAGCTCGTTATCGTGATCAGCGTCGAATGGAGATGTCAAAAATGCCCTCATATGTGAAAAATCTCGACCATCGAATTTTCCCATATAATCGCAATGAGTCCCCGACTCCAAACTTCGGGAGCCCATATCTCCGTTATTTCAGCACTTTTTGCAGATAAGAGCTCGTTATCGTGATCAGCGTCGAATGGAGATGTCAAAAATGCCCTCATATGTGAAAAATCTCGACCATCGAATTTTCCCATATAATCGCAATGAGTCCCCGACTCCAAACTTCGGGAGCCCATATCTCCGTTATTTCAGCACTTTTTGCAGATAAGAGCTCGTTATCGTGATCAGCGTCGAATGGAGATGTCAAAAATGCCCTCATATGTGAAAAATCTCGACTATCGAATTTTCCCATATAATCGCAATGAGTCCCATATAATCGCACTAAGCCCCCGACTCCAAACTTCGGGAGCCCATATCTCCGTTATTTCAGCACTTTTTGCAGATAAGAGCTCGTTGGAGAGCTCGAATGGAGATGTCAAAAATGCCCTCATATGTGAAAAATCTCGACCATCGAATTTTCCCATATAATCGCAATGAGTCCCCGACTCCAAACTTCGGGAGCCCATATCTCCGTTATTTCAGCACTTTTTGCAGATAAGAGCTCGTTATCGTGATCAGCGTCGAATGGAGATGTCAAAAATGCCCTCATATGTGAAAAATCTCGACCATCGAATTTTCCCATATAATCGCACTAAGCCCCCGACTCCAAATTTCGAGAGCCCATATCTCCGTTAATTCAGCACTTTTTGCAGATAAGAGCTCGTTATCGTGATCAGCGTCGAATGGAGATGTCAAAAATGCCCTCATATGTGAAAAATCTCGACCATCGAATTTTCCCATATAATCGCAATGAGTCCCCGACTCCAAACTTCGGGAGCCCATATCTCCGTTATTTCAGCACTTTTTGCAGATAAGAGCTCGCTATCGTGATCAGCGTCGAATGGAGATGTCAAAAATGCCCTCATATGTGAAAAATCTCGACCATCGAATTTTCCCATATAATCGCAATGAGTCCCCGACTCCAAACTTCGGGAGCCCATATCTCCGTTATTTCAGCACTTTTTGCAGATAAGAGCTCGTTATCGTGATCAGCGTCGAATGGAGATGTCAAAAATGCCCTCATATGTGAAAAATCTCGACCATCGAATTTTCCCATATAATCGCAATGAGTCCCCGACTCCAAACTTCGGGAGCCCATATCTCCGTTATTTCAGCACTTTTTGCAGATAAGAGCTCGCTATCGTGATCAGCGTCGAATGGAGATGTCAAAAATGCCCTCATATGTGAAAAATCTCGACCATCGAATTTTCCCATATAATCGCAATGAGTCCCATATAATCGCACTAAGCCCCCGACTCCAAACTTCGGGAGCCCATATCTCCGTTATTTCAGCACTTTTTGCAGATAAGAGCTCGTTATCGTGATCAGCGTCGAATGGAGATGTCAAAAATGCCCTCATATGTGAAAAATCTCGACCATCGAATTTTCCCATATAATCGAACTAAGCCCCCGACTCCAAACTTCGAGGGCCCATATCTCCGCTAATTCAGCACTTTTTGCAGATAAGAGCTCGTTATCGTGATCAGCGTCGAATGGAGATGTCAAAAATGCCCTCATATGTGAAAAATCTCGACCATCGAATTTTCCCATATAATCGCACTAAGCCCCCGACTCCAAATTTCGAGAGCCCATATCTCCGTTAATTCAGCACTTTTTGCAGATAACAGCTCGTTATCGTGATCAGCGTCGAATGGAGATGTCAAAAATGCCCTCATATGTGAAAAATCTCGACCATCGAATTTTCCCATATAATCGCAATGAGTCCCCGACTCCAAACTTCGGGAGCCCATATCTCCGTTATGTCAGCACTTTTTGCAGATAAGAGCTCGTTATCGTGATCAGCGTCGAATGGAGATGTCAAAAATGCCCTCATATGTGAAAAATCTCGACCATCGAATTTTCCCATATAATCGCACTAAGCCCCCGACTCCAAATTTCGAGAGCCCATATCTCCGTTAATTCAGCACTTTTTGCAGATAAGAGCTCGTTATCGTGATCAGCGTCGAATGGAGATGTCAAAAATGCCCTCATATGTGAAAAATCTCGACCATCGAATTTTCCCATATAATCGCAATGAGTCCCCGACTCCAAACTTCGGGAGCCCATATCTCCGTTATTTCAGCACTTTTTGCAGATAAGAGCTCGTTATCGTGATCAGCGTCGAATGGAGATGTCAAAAATGCCCTCATATGTGAAAAATCTCGACCATCGAATTTTCCCATATAATCGCACTAAGCCCCCGACTCCAAATTTCGAGAGCCGATATCTCCGTTAATTCAGCACTTTTTGCAGATAAGAGCTCGTTATCGTGATCAGCGTCGAATGGAGATGTCAAAAATGCCCTCATATGTGAAAAATCTCGACCATCGAATTTTCCCATATAATCGCAATGAGTCCCCGACTCCAAAGTTCGGGAGCCAATGTCTCCGTTATTTCAGCACTTTTTGCAGATAAGAGCTCGTTATCGTGATCAGCGTCGAATGGAGATGTCAAAAATGCCCTCATATGTGAAAAATCTCGACCATCGAATTTTCCCATATAATCGCAATGAGTCCCCAACTCCAAACTTCGGGAGCCCATATCTCCGTTATTTCAGCACTTTTTGCAGATAAGAGCTCGTTATCGTGATCAGCGTCGAATGGAGATGTCAAAAATGCCCTCATATGTGAAAAATCTCGACCATCGAATTTTCCCATATAATCGCACTAAGCCCCCGACTCCAAATTTCGAGAGCCGATATCTCCGTTAATTCAGCACTTTTTGCAGATAAGAGCTCGTTATCGTGATCAGCGTCGAATGGAGATGTCAAAAATGCCCTCATATGTGAAAAATCTCGACCATCGAATTTTCCCATATAATCGCAATGAGTCCCCGACTCCAAAGTTCGGGAGCCCATATCTCCGTTATTTCAGCACTTTTTGCAGATAAGAGCTCGTTATCGTGATCAGCGTCGAATGGAGATGTCAAAAATGCCCTCATATGTGAAAAATCTCGACCATCGAATTTTCCCATATAATCGCACTAAGCCCCCGACTCCAAATTTCGAGAGCCCATATCTCCGTTAATTCAGCACTTTTTGCAGATAAGAGCTCGTTATCGTGATCAGCGTCGAATGGAGATGTCAAAAATGCCCTCATATGTGAAAAATCTCGACCATCGAATTTTCCCATATAATCGCAATGAGTCCCCGACTCCAAACTTCGAGAGCCCATATCTCCGCTAATTCAGCACTTTTTGCAGATAAGAGCTCGTTATCGTGATCAGCGTCGAATGGAGATGTCAAGAATGCCCTCATATGTGAAAAATCTCGACCATCGAATTTTCCCATATAATCGCAATGAGACCCCGACTCCAAACTTCGGGAGCCCATATCTCCGTTATTTCAGCACTTTTTGCAGATAAGAGCTCGTTATCGTGATCAGCGTCGAATGGAGATGTCAAAAATGCCCTCATATGTGAAAAATCTCGACCATCGAATTTTCCCATATAATCGCACTAAGCCCCCGACTCCAAATTTCGAGAGCCCATATCTCCGTTAATTCAGCACTTTTTGCAGATAAGAGCTCGTTATCGTGATCAGCGTCGAATGGAGATGTCAAAAATGCCCTCATATGTGAAAAATCTCGACCATCGAATTTTCCCATATAATCGCAATGAGTCCCCGACTCCAAAGTTCGGGAGCCAATATCTCCGTTATTTCAGCACTTTTTGCAGATAAGAGCTCGTTATCGTGATCAGCGTCGAATGGAGATGTCAAAAATGCCCTCATACGTGAAAAATCTCGACCATCGAATTTTCCCATATAATCGCAATGAGTCCCCGACTCCAAAGTTCGGGAGCCAATATCTCCGTTATTTCAGCACTTTTTGCAGATAAGAGCTCGTTATCGTGATCAGCGTCGAATGGAGATGTCAAAAATGCCCTCATATGTGAAAAATCTCGACCATCGAATTTTCCCATATAATCGCAATGAGTCCCCAACTCCAACCTTCGGGAGCCCATATCTCCGTTATTTCAGCACTTTTTGCAGATAAGAGCTCGTTATCGTGATCAGCGTCGAATGGAGATGTCAAAAATGCCCTCATATGTGAAAAATCTCGACCATCGAATTTTCCCATATAATCGCACTAAGCCCCCGACTCCAAATTTCGAGTGCCGATATCTCCGTTAATTCAGCACTTTTTGCAGATAAGAGCTCGTTATCGTGATCAGCGTCGAATGGAGATGTCAAAAATGCCCTCATATGTGAAAAATCTCGACCATCGAATTTTCCCATATAATCGCACTAAGCCCCCGACTCCAAACTTCGAGAGCCCATATCTCCGCTAATTCAGCACTTTTTGCAGATAAGAGCTCGTTATCGTGATCAGCGTCGAATGGAGATGTCAAGAATGCCCTCATATGTGAAAAATCTCGACCATCGAATTTTCCCATATAATCGCAATGAGACCCCGACTCCAAACTTCGGGAGCCCATATCTCCGTTATTTCAGCACTTTTTGCAGATAAGAGCTCGTTATCGTGATCAGCGTCGAATGGAGATGTCAAAAATGCCCTCATATGTGAAAAATCTCGACCATCGAATTTTCCCATATAATCCACTAAGCCCCCGACTCCAAATTTCGAGAGCCCATATCTCCGTTAATTCAGCACTTTTTGCAGATAAGAGCTCGTTATCGTGATCAGCGTCGAATGGAGATGTCAAAAATGCCCTCATATGTGAAAAATCTCGACCATCGAATTTTCCCATATAATCGCAATGAGTCCCCGACTCCAAAGTTCGGGAGCCCATATCTCCGTTATTTCAGCACTTTTTGCAGATAAGAGCTCGTTATCGTGATCAGCGTCGAATGGAGATGTCAAAAATGCCCTCATATGTGAAAAATCTCGACCATCGAATTTTCCCATATAATCGCACTAAGCCCCCGACTCCAAATTTCGAGAGCCCATATCTCCGTTAATTCAGCACTTTTTGCAGATAAGAGCTCGTTATCGTGATCAGCGTCGAATGGAGATGTCAAAAATGCCCTCATATGTGAAAAATCTCGACCATCGAATTTTCCCATATAATCGCAATGAGTCCCCGACTCCAAACTTCGAGAGCCCATATCTCCGCTAATTCAGCACTTTTTGCAGATAGGAGCTCGTTATCGTGATCAGCGTCGAATGGAGATGTCAAAAATGCCCTCATATGTGAAAAATCTCGACCATCGAATTTTCCCATATAATCGCAATGAGACCCCGACTCCAAACTTCGGGAGCCCATATCTCCGTTATTTCAGCACTTTTTGCAGATAAGAGCTCGTTATCGTGATCAGCGTCGAATGGAGATGTCAAAAATGCCCTCATATGTGAAAAATCTCGACCATCGAATTTTCCCATATAATCGCACTAAGCCCCCGACTCCAAATTTCGAGAGCCCATATCTCCGTTAATTCAGCACTTTTTGCAGATAAGAGCTCGTTATCGTGATCAGCGTCGAATGGAGATGTCAAAAATGCCCTCATATGTGAAAAATCTCGACCATCGAATTTTCCCATATAATCGCAATGAGTCCCCGACTCCAAACTTCGGGAGCCCATATCTCCGTTATTTCAGCACTTTTTGCAGATAAGAGCTCGTTATCGTGATCAGCGTCGAATGGAGATGTCAAAATGCCCTCATATGTGAAAAATCTCGACCATCGAATTTTCCCATATAATCGCACTAAGCCCCCGACTCCAAATTTCGAGAGCCCATATCTCCGTTAATTCAGCACTTTTTGCAGATAAGAGCTCGTTATCGTGATCAGCGTCGAATGGAGATGTCAAAAATGCCCTCATATGTGAAAAATCTCGACCATCGAATTTTCCCATATAATCGCACTAAGCCCCCGACTCCAATCTTCGAGAGCCCATATCTCCGCTAATTCAGCACTTTTTGCAGATAAGAGCTCGTTATCGTGATCAGCGTCGAATGGAGATGTCAAAAATGCCCTCATATGTGAAAAATCTCGACCATCGAATTTTCCCATATAATCGCTATGAGTCCTCGACTCCAAACTTCGGGAGCCCATATCTCCGTTATTTCAGCACTTTTTGCAGATAAGAGCTCGTTATCGTGATCAGCGTCGAATGGAGATGTCAAAAATGCCCTCATATGTGAAAAATCTCGACCATCGAATTTTCCCATATAATCGCAATGAGTCCCCGACTCCAAACTTCGAGAGCCCATATCTCCGTTATTTCAGCACTTTTTGCAGATAAGAGCTCGTTATCGTGATCAGCGTCGAATGGAGATGTCAAAAATGCGTTCATATGTGAAAAATCTCGACCATCGAATTTTCCCATACAATCGCAATGAGTCCCCGACTCCAAACTTCGGGAGCCCATATCTCCGTTATTTCAGCACTTTTTGCAGATAAGAGCTCGTTATCGTGATCAGCGTCGAATGGAGATGTCAAAAATGCCCTCATATGTGAAAAATCTCGACCATCGAATTTTCCCATATAATCGCACTAAGCCCCCGACTCCAAATTTCGAGAGCCCATATCTCCGTTAATTCAGCACTTTTTGCAGATAAGAGCTCGTTATCGTGATCAGCGTCGAATGGAGATGTCAAAAATGCCCTCATATGTGAAAAATCTCGACCATCGAATTTTCCCATATAATCGCAATGAGTCCCCGACTCCAAACTTCGAGAGCCCATATCTCCGCTAATTCAGCACTTTTTGCAGATAAGAGCTCGTTATCGTGATCAGCGTCGAATGGAGATGTCAAAAATGCCCTCATATGTGAAAAATCTCGACCATCGAATTTTCCCATATAATCGCACTAAGCCCCCGACTCCAAACTTCGAGAGCCCATATCTCCGCTAATTCAGCACTTTTTGCAGATAAGAGCTCGTTATCGTGATCAGCGTCGAATGGAGATGTCAAGAATGCCCTCATATGTGAAAAATCTCGACCATCGAATTTTCCCATATAATCGCAATGAGACCCCGACTCCAAACTTCGGGAGCCCATATCTCCGTTATTTCAGCACTTTTTGCAGATAAGAGCTCGTTATCGTGATCAGCGTCGAATGGAGATGTCAAAAATGCCCTCATATGTGAAAAATCTCTACCATCGAATTTTCCCATATAATCGCACTAAGCCCCCGACTCCAAATTTCGAGAGCCCATATCTCCGTTAATTCAGCACTTTTTGCAGATAAGAGCTCGTTATCGTGATCAGCGTCGAATGGAGATGTCAAAAATGCCCTCATATGTGAAAAATCTCGACCATCGAATTTTCCCATATAATCGCAATGAGTCCCCGACTCCAAACTTCGGGAGCCCATATCTCCGTTATTTCAGCACTTTTTGCAGATAAGAGCTCGTTATCGTGATCAGCGTCGAATGGAGATGTCAAAATGCCCTCATATGTGAAAAATCTCGACCATCGAATTTTCCCATATAATCGCACTAAGCCCCCGACTCCAAATTTCGAGAGCCCATATCTCCGTTAATTCAGCACTTTTTGCAGATAAGAGCTCGTTATCGTGATCAGCGTCGAATGGAGATGTCAAAAATGCCCTCATATGTGAAAAATCTCGACCATCGAATTTTCCCATATAATCGCACTAAGCCCCCGACTCCAATCTTCGAGAGCCCATATCTCCGCTAATTCAGCACTTTTTGCAGATAAGAGCTCGTTATCGTGATCAGCGTCGAATGGAGATGTCAAAAATGCCCTCATATGTGAAAAATCTCGACCATCGAATTTTCCCATATAATCGCTATGAGTCCTCGACTCCAAACTTCGGGAGCCCATATCTCCGTTATTTCAGCACTTTTTGCAGATAAGAGCTCGTTATCGTGATCAGCGTCGAATGGAGATGTCAAAAATGCCCTCATATGTGAAAAATCTCGACCATCGAATTTTCCCATATAATCGCAATGAGTCCCCGACTCCAAACTTCGAGAGCCCATATCTCCGTTATTTCAGCACTTTTTGCAGATAAGAGCTCGTTATCGTGATCAGCGTCGAATGGAGATGTCAAAAATGCCCTCATATGTGAAAAATCTCGACCATCGAATTTTCCCATATAATCGCACTAAGCCCCCGACTCCAAATTTCGAGAGCCCATATCTCCGTTAATTCAGCACTTTTTGCAGATAAGAGCACGTTATCGTGATCAGCGTCGAATGGAGATGTCAAAAATGCCCTCATATGTGAAAAATCTCGACCATCGAATTTTCCCATATAATCGCAATGAGTCCCCGACTCCAAACTTCGGGAGCCCATATCTCCGTTATTTCAGCACTTTTTGCAGATAAGAGCTCGTTATCGTGATCAGCGTCGAATGGAGATGTCAAAAATGCCCTCATATGTGAAAAATCTCGACCATCGAATTTTCCCATATAATCGCAATGAGTCCCTGACTCCAAACTTCGGGAGCCCATATCTCCGTTATTTCAGCACTTTTTGCAGATAAGAGCTCGCTATCGTGATCAGCGTCGAATGGAGATGTCAAAAATGCCCTCATATGTGAAAAATCTCGACCATCGAATTTTCCCATATAATCGCAATGAGTCCCATATAATCGCACTAAGCCCCCGACTCCAAACTTCGGGAGCCCATATCTCCGTTATTTCAGCACTTTTTGCAGATAAGAGCTCGTTGGAGAGCTCGAATGGAGATGTCAAAAATGCCCTCATATGTGAAAAATCTCGACCATCGAATTTTCCCATATAATCGCAATGAGTCCCCGACTCCAAACTTCGGGAGCCCATATCTCCGTTATTTCAGCACTTTTTGCAGATAAGAGCTCGTTATCGTGATCAGCGTCGAATGGAGATGTTAAAAATGCCCTCATATGTGAAAAATCTCGACCATCGAATTTTCCCATATAATCGCACTAAGCCCTCGACTCCAAATTTCGAGAGCCCATATCTCCGTTAGTTCAGCACTTTTTGCAGATAAGAGCTCGTTATCGTGATCAGCGTCGAATGGAGATGTCAAAAATGCCCTCATATGTGAAAAATCTCGACCATCGAATTTTCCCATATAATCGCAATGAGTCCCCGACTCCAAACTTCGGGAGCCCATATCTCCGTTATTTCAGCACTTTTTGCAGATAAGAGCTCGTTATCGTGATCAGCGTCGAATGGAGATGTCAAAAATGCCCTCATATGTGAAAAATTTCGACCATCGAATTTTCCCATATAATCGCACTAAGCCCCCGACTCCAAATTTCGAGAGCCCATATCTCCGTTAATTCAGCACTTTTTGCAGATAAGAGCTCGTTATCGTGATCAGCGTCGAATGGAGATGTCAAAAACGCCCTCATATGTGAAAAATCTCGACCATCGAATTTTCCCATATAATCGCAATGAGTCCCCGACTCCAAACTTCGGGAGCCCATATCTACGTTATTTCAGCACTTTTTGCAGATAAGAGCTCGTTATCGTGATCAGCGTCGAATGGAGATGTCAAAAATGCCCTCATATGTGAAAAATCTCGACCATCGAATTTTCCCATATAATCGCAATGAGTCCCCGACTCCAAACTTCGGGAGACCATATCTCCGTTATTTCAGCACTTTTTGCAGATAAGAGCTCGTTATCGTGATCAGCGTCGAATGGAGATGTCAAAAATGCCCTCATATGTGAAAAATCTCGACTATCGAATTTTCCCATATAATCGCAATGAGTCCCATATAATCGCACTAAGCCCCCGACTCCAAACTTCGGGAGCCCATATCTCCGTTATTTCAGCACTTTTTGCAGATAAGAGCTCGTTATCGTGATCAGCGTCGAATGGAGATGTCAAAAATGCCCTCATATGTGAAAAATCTTGACCATCGAATTTTCCCATATAATCGCACTAAGCCCCCGACTCCAAATTTCGAGAGCCCATATCTCCGTTATTTCAGCACTTTTTGCAGATAAGAGCTCGTTATCGTGATCAGCGTCGAATGGAGATGTCAAAAATGTCCTCATATGTGAAAAATCTCGACCATCGAGTTTTCCCATATAATCGAACTAAGCCCCCGACTCCAAACTTCGAGAGCCCATATCTCCGCTAATTCAGCACTTTTTGCAGATAAGAGCTCGTTATCGTGATCAGCGTCGAATGGAGATGTCAAAAATGCCCTCATATGTGAAAAATCTCGACCATCGAATTTTCCCATATAATCGCAATGAGTCCCCGACTCCAAACTTCGGGAGCCCATATCTCCGTTATTTCAGCACTTTTTGCAGATAAGAGCTCGTTATCGTGATCAGCGTCGAATGGAGATGTCAAAAATGCCCTCATATGTGAAAAATCTCGACCATCGAATTTTCCCATATAATCGCAATGAGTCCCCGACTCCAAACTTCGGGAGCCCATATCTCCGTTATTTCAGCACTTTTTGCAGATAAGAGCTCGTTATCGTGATCAGCGTCGAATGGAGATGTCAAAAATGCCCTCATATGTGAAAAATTTCGACCATCGAATTTTCCCATATAATCGCACTAAGCCCCCGACTCCAAATTTCGAGAGCCCATATCTCCGTTAATTCAGCACTTTTTGCAGATAAGAGCTCGTTATCGTGATCAGCGTCGAATGGAGATGTCAAAAATGCCCTCATATGTGAAAAATCTCGACCATCGAATTTTCCCATATAATCGCAATGAGTCCCCGACTCCAAACTTCGGGAGCCCATATCTACGTTATTTCAGCACTTTTTGCAGATAAGAGCTCGTTATCGTGATCAGCGTCGAATGGAGATGTCAAAAATGCCCTCATATGTGAAAAATCTCGACCATCGAATTTTCCCATATAATCGCAATGAGTCCCCGACTCCAAACTTCGGGAGACCATATCTCCGTTATTTCAGCACTTTTTGCAGATAAGAGCTCGTTATCGTGATCAGCGTCGAATGGAGATGTCAAAAATGCCCTCATATGTGAAAAATCTCGACTATCGAATTTTCCCATATAATCGCAATGAGTCCCATATAATCGCACTAAGCCCCCGACTCCAAACTTCGGGAGCACATATCTCCGTTATTTCAGCACTTTTTGCAGATAAGAGCTCGTTATCGTGATCAGCGTCGAATGGAGATGTCAAAAATGCCCTCATATGTGAAAAATCTCGACCATCGAATTTTCCCATATAATCGCAATGAGTCCCCGACTCCAAACTTCGGGAGCCCATATCTCCGTTATTTCAGCACTTTTTGCAGATAAGAGCTCGTTATCGTGATCAGCGTCGAATGGAGATGTCAAAAATGCCCTCATATGTGAAAAATCTCGACCATCGAATTTTCCCATATAATCGCACTAAGCCCCCGACTCCAAATTTCGAGAGCCCATATCTCCGTTAATTCAGCACTTTTTGCAGATAAGAGCTGGTTATCGTGATCAGCGTCGAATGGAGATGTCAAAAATGCCCTCATATGTGAAAAATCTCGACCATCGAATTTTCCCATATAATCGCACTAAGCCCCCGACTCCAAATTTCGAGAGCCCATATCTCCGTTAATTCAGCACTTTTTGCAGATAAGAGCTCGTTATCGTGATCAGCGTCGAATGGAGATGTCAAAAATGCCCTCATATGTGAAAAATCTCGACCATCGAATTTTCCCATATAATCGCAATGAGTCCCCGACTCCAAACTTCGGGAGCCCATATCTCCGTTATTTCAGCACTTTTTGCAGATAAGAGCTCGTTATCGTGATCAGCGTCGAATGGAGATGTCAAAAATGCCCTCATATGTGAAAAATCTCGACCATCGAATTTTCCCATATAATCGCAATGAGTCCCCGACTCCAAACTTCGGGAGCCCATATCTCCGTTATTTCAGCACTTTTTGCAGATAAGAGCTCGCTATCGTGATCAGCGTCGAATGGAGATGTCAAAAATGCCCTCATATGTGAAAAATCTCGACCATCGAATTTTCCCATATAATCGCAATGAGTCCCATATAATCGCACTAAGCCCCCGACTCCATACTTCGGGAGCCCATATCTCCGTTATTTCAGCACTTTTTGCAGATAAGAGCTCGTTATCGTGATCAGCGTCGAATGGAGATGTCAAAAATGCCCTCATATGTGAAAAATCTCGACCATCGAATTTTCCCATATAATCGCAATGAGTCCCCGACTCCAAACTTCGAGAGCCCATATCTCCGTTATTTCAGCACTTTTTGCAGATAAGAGCTCGTTATCGTGATCAGCGTCGAATGGAGATGTCAAAAATGCCCTCATATGTGAAAAATCTCGACCATCGAATTTTCCCATATAATCGCACTAAGCCCCCGACTCCAAATTTCGAGAGCCCATATCTCCGTTAATTCAGCACTTTTTGCAGATAAGAGCTCGTTATCGTGATCAGCGTCGAATGGAGATGTCAAAAATGCCCTCATATGTGAAAAATCTCGACCATCGAATTTTCCCATATAATCGCAATGAGTCCCCGACTCCAAACTTCGGGAGCCCATATCTCCGTTATTTCAGCACTTTTTGCAGATAAGAGCTCGTTATCGTGATCAGCGTCGAATGGAGATTTCAAAAATGCCCTCATATGTGAAAAATCTCGACCATCGAATTTTCCCATATAATCGCAATGAGTCCCCGACTCCAAACTTCGGGAGCCCATATCTCCGTTATTTCAGCACTTTTTGCAGATAAGAGCTCGTTATCGTGATCAGCGTCGAATGGAGATGTCAAAAATGCCCTCATATGTGAAAAATCTCGACTATCGAATTTTCCCATATAATCGCAATGAGTCCCATATAATCGCACTAAGCCCCCGACTCCAAACTTCGGGAGCCCATATCTCCGTTATTTCAGCACTTTTTGCAGATAAGAGCTCGTTATCGTGATCAGCGTCGAATGGAGATGTCAAAAATGCCCTCATATGTGAAAAATCTCGACCATCGAATTTTCCCATATAATCGCAATGAGTCCCCGACTCCAAATTTCGGGAGCCCATATCTCCGTTATTTCAGCACTTTTTGCAGATAAGAGCTCGCTGTCGTGATCAGCGTCGAATGGAGATGTCAAAAATGCCCTCATATGTGAAAAATCTCGACCATCGAATTTTCCCATATAATCGCAATGAGTCCCATATAATCGCACTAAGCCCCCGACTCCAAACTTCGGGAGCCCATATCTCCGTTATTTCAGCACTTTTTGCAGATAAGAGCTCGTTATCGTGATCAGCGTCGAATGGAGATGTCAAAAATGCCCTCATATGTGAAAAATCTCGACCATCGAATTTTCCCATATAATCGCAATGAGTCCCCGACTCCAAACTTCGGGAGCCCATATCTCCGTTATTTCAGCACTTTTTGCAGATAAGAGCTCGTTATCGTGATCAGCGTCGAATGGAGATGTCAAAAATGCCCTCATTCCCATATAATCGCAATGAGTCCCCGACTCCAAACTTCGGGAGCCCATATCTCCGTTATTTCAGCACTTTTTGCAGATAAGAGCTCGTTATCGTGATCAGCGTCGAATGGAGATGTCAAAAATGCCCTCATATGTGAAAAATCTCGACCATCGAATTTTCCCATATAATCGCACTAAGCCCCCGACTCCAAATTTCGAGAGCCCATATCTCCGTTAATTCAGCACTTTTTGCAGATAAGAGCTCGTTATCGTGATCAGCGTCGAATGGAGATGTCAAAAATGCCCTCATATGTGAAAAATCTCGACCATCGAATTTTCCCATATAATCGCAATGAGTCCCCGACTCCAAACTTCGGGAGCCCATCTCCGTTATTTCAGCACTTTTTGCAGATAAGAGCTCGTTATCGTGATCAGCGTCGAATGGAGATGTCAAAAATGCCCTCATATGTGAAAAATCTCGACCATCGAATTTTCCCATATAATCGCAATGAGTCCCCGACTCCAAACTTCGGGAGCCCATATCTCCGTTATTTCAGCACTTTTTGCAGATAAGAGCTCGTTATCGTGATCAGCGTCGAATGGAGATGTCAAAAATGCCCTCATATGTGAAAAATCTCGACCATCGAATTTTCCCATATAATCGCACTAAGCCCCCGACTCCAAATTTCGAGAGCCCATATCTCCGTTAATTCAGCACTTTTTGCAGATAAGAGCTCGTTATCGTGATCAGCGTCGAATGGAGATGTCAAAAATGCCCTCATATGTGAAAAATCTCGACTATCGAATTTTCCCATATAATCGCAATGAGTCCCATATAATCGCACTAAGCCCCCGACTCCAAACTTCGGGAGCCCATATCTCCGTTATTTCAGCACTTTTTGCAGATAAGAGCTCGTTATCGTGATCAGCGTCGAATGGAGATGTCAAAAATGCCCTCATATGTGAAAAATCTCGACCATCGAATTTTCCCATATAATCGCTATGAGTCCTCGACTCCAAATTTCGGGAGCCCATATCTCCGTTATTTCAGCACTTTTTGCAGATAAGAGCTCGTTATCGTGATCAGCGTCGAATGGAGATGTCAAAAATGCCCTCATATGTGAAAAATCTCGACCATCGAATTTTCCCATATAATCGCACTAAGCCCCCGACTCCAAACTTCGAGAGCCCATATCTCCGCTAATTCAGCACTTTTTGCAGATAAGAGCTCGTTATCGTGATCAGCGTCGAATGGAGATGTCAAAAATGCCCTCATATGTGAAAAATCTCGACCATCGAATTTTCCCATATAATCGCACTAAGCCCCCGACTCCAAACTTCGAGAGCCCATATCGCCGTTAATTCAGCACTTTTTGCAGATAAGAGCTCGTTATCGTGATCAGCGTCGAATGGAGATGTCAAAAATGCCCGCATATGTGAAAAATCTCGACCATCGAATTTTCCCATATAATCGCACTAAGCCCCCGACTCCAAACTTCGAGAGCCCATATCTCCGCTAATTCAGCACTTTTTGCAGATAAGAGCTCGTTATCGTGATCAGCGTCGAATGGAGATGTCAAAAATGCCCTCATATGTGAAAAATCTCGACCATCGAATTTTCCCATATAATCGCACTAAGCCCCCGACTCCAAACTTCGAGAGCCCATATCTCCGCTAATTCAGCACTTTTTGCAGATAAGAGCTCGTTATCGTGATCAGCGTCGAATGGAGATGTCAAAATGCCCTCATATGTGAAAAATCTCGACCATCGAATTTTCCCATATAATCGCACTAAGCCCCCGACTCCAAACTTCGGGAGCCCATATCTCCGTTATTTTAGCACTTTTTGCAGATAAGAGCTCGTTATCGTGATCAGCGTCGAATGGAGATGTCAAAAATGCCCGCATATGTGAAAAATCTCGACCATCGAATTTTCCCATATAATCGCACTAAGCCCCCGACTCCAAACTTCGAGAGCCCATATCTCCGCTAATTCAGAACTTTTTGCAGATAAGAGCTCGTTATCGTGATCAGCGTCGAATGGAGATGAGTCCCCGACTCCAAACTTCGGGAGCCCATATCTCCGTTATTTCAGCACTTTTTGCAGATAAGAGCTCGTTATCGTGATCAGCGTCGAATGGAGATGTCAAAAATGCCCTCATATGTGAAAAATCTCGACCATCGAATTTTCCCATATAATCGCACTAAGCCCCCGACTCCAAACTTCGAGAGCCCATATCTCCGCTAATTCAGCACTTTTTGCAGATAAGAGCTCGTTATCGTGATCAGCGTCGAATGGAGATGTCAAAAATGCCCTCATATGTGAAAAATCTCGACCATCGAATTTTCCCATATAATCGCACTAAGCCCCCGACTCCAAACTTGGAGAGCCCATATCTCCGCTAACTCAGCACTTTTTGCAGATAAGAGCTCGTTATCGTGATCAGCGTCGAATGGAGATGTCAAAAATGCCCTCATATGTGAAAAATCTCGACCATCGAATTTTCCCATATAATCGCACTAAGCCCCCGACTCCAAACTGCGAGAGCCCATATCTCCGCTAATTCAGCACCTTTTGCAGATAAGAGCTCGTTATCGTGATCAGCGTCGAATGGAGATGTCAAAAATGCCCGCATATGTGAAAAATCTCGACCATCGAATTTTCCCATATAATCGCACTGAGCCCCCGACTCCAAACTTCGAGAGCCCATATCTCCGCTAATTCAGCACATTTTGCAGATAAGAGCTCGTTATCGTGATCAGCGTCGAATGGAGATGTCAAAATGCCCTCATATGTGAAAAATCTCGACCATCGAATTTTCCCATATAATCGCACTAAGCCCCCGACTCCAAACTTCGGGAGCCCATATCTCCGCTAATTCAGCACTTTTTGCAGATAAGAGCTCGTTATCGTGATCAGCGTCGAATGGAGATGTCAAAATGCCCTCATATGTGAAAAAGCTCGACCATCGAATTTTCCCATATAATCGCACTAAGCCCCCGACGCCAAACTTCGGGAGCCCATATCTCCGTTATTTCAGCACTTTTTGCAGATAAGAGCTCGTTATCGTGATCAGCGTCGAATGGAGATGTCAAAAATGCCCTCATATGTGAAAAATCTCGACCATCGAATTTTCCCATATAATCGCACTAAGCCCCCGACTCCAAAATTCGGGAGCCCATATCTCCGTTATTTCAGCACTTTTTGCAGATAAGAGCTCGTTATCGTGATCAGCGTCGAATGGAGATGTCAAAAATGCCCTCATATGTGAAAAATCTCGACCATCGAATTTTCCCATATAATCGCACTAAGCCCCCGACTCCAAACTTCGGGAGCCCATATCTCCGTTATTTCAGCACTTTTTGCAGATAAGAGCTCGTTATCGTGATCAGCGTCGAATGGAGATGTCAAAATGCCCTCATATGTGAAAAATCTCGACCATCGAATTTTCCCATATAATCGCACTAAGCCCCCGACTCCAAATTTCGAGAGCCCATATCTCCGTTAATTCAGCACTTTTTGCAGATAAGAGCTCGTTATCGTGATCAGCGTCGAATGGAGATGTCAAAAATGCCCTCATATGTGAAAAATCTCGACCATCGAATTTTCCCATATAATCGCTATGAGTCCTCGACTCCAAACTTCGGGAGCCCATATCTCCGTTATTTCAGCACTTTTTGCAGATAAGAGCTCGTTATCGTGAACAGCGTCGAATGGAGATGTCAAAAATGCCTCATATGTGAAAAATCTCGACCATCGAATTTTCCCATATAATCGCACTAAGCCCCCGACTCCAAACTTCGAGAGCCCATATCTCCGCTAATTCAGCACTTTTTGCAGATAAGAGCTCGTTATCGTGATCAGCGTCGAATGGAGATGTCAAAAATGCCCTCATATGTGAAAAATCTCGACCATCGAATTTTCCCATATAATCGCTATGAGTCCTCGACTCCAAACTTCGGGAGCCCATATCTCCGTTATTTCAGCACTTTTTGCAGATAAGAGCTCGTTATCGTGATCAGCGTCGAATGGAGATGTCAAAAATGCCCTCATATGTGAAAAATCTCGACCATCGAATTTTCCCATATAATCGCACTAAGCCCCCGACTCCAAATTTCGAGAGCCCATATCTCCGCTAATTCAGCACTTTTTGCAGATAAGAGCTCGTTATCGTGATCAGCGTCGAATGGAGATGTCAAAAATGCCCTCATATGTGAAAAATCTCGACCATCGAATTTTCCCATATAATCGCACTAAGCCCCCACTCCAAACTTCGAGAGCCCATATCTCCGCTAATTCAGCACTTTTTGCAGATAAGAGCTCGTTATCGTGATCAGCGTCGAATGGAGATGTCAAAAATGCCCTCATATGTGAAAAATCTCGACCATCGAATTTTCCCATATAATCGCAATGAGTCCCCGACTCCAAACTTCGGGAGCCCATATCTCCGTTATTTCAGCACTTTTTGCAGATAAGAGCTCGTTATCGTGATCAGCGTCGAATGGAGATGTCAAAAATGCCCTCATATGTGAAAAATCTCGACCATCGAATTTTCCCATATAATCGCACTAAGCCCCCGACTCCAAAATTCGGGAGCCCATATCTCCGTTATTTCAGCACTTTTTGCAGATAAGAGCTCGTTATCGTGATCAGCGTCGAATGGAGATGTCAAAAATGCCCTCATATGTGAAAAATCTCGACCATCGAATTTTCCCATATAATCGCACTAAGCCCCCGACTCCAAACTTCGGGAGCCCATATCTCCGTTATTTCAGCACTTTTTGCAGATAAGAGCTCGTTATCGTGATCAGCGTCGAATGGAGATGTCAAAATGCCCTCATATGTGAAAAATCTCGACCATCGAATTTTCCCATATAATCGCACTAAGCCCCCGACTCCAAATTTCGAGAGCCCATATCTCCGTTAATTCAGCACTTTTTGCAGATAAGAGCTCGTTATCGTGATCAGCGTCGAATGGAGATGTCAAAAATGCCCTCATATGTGAAAAATCTCGACCATCGAATTTTCCCATATAATCGCTATGAGTCCTCGACTCCAAACTTCGGGAGCCCATATCTCCGTTATTTCAGCACTTTTTGCAGATAAGAGCTCGTTATCGTGAACAGCGTCGAATGGAGATGTCAAAAATGCCTCATATGTGAAAAATCTCGACCATCGAATTTTCCCATATAATCGCACTAAGCCCCCGACTCCAAACTTCGAGAGCCCATATCTCCGCTAATTCAGCACTTTTTGCAGATAAGAGCTCGTTATCGTGATCAGCGTCGAATGGAGATGTCAAAAATGCCCTCATATGTGAAAAATCTCGACCATCGAATTTTCCCATATAATCGCTATGAGTCCTCGACTCCAAACTTCGGGAGCCCATATCTCCGTTATTTCAGCACTTTTTGCAGATAAGAGCTCGTTATCGTGATCAGCGTCGAATGGAGATGTCAAAAATGCCCTCATATGTGAAAAATCTCGACCATCGAATTTTCCCATATAATCGCACTAAGCCCCCGACTCCAAATTTCGAGAGCCCATATCTCCGCTAATTCAGCACTTTTTGCAGATAAGAGCTCGTTATCGTGATCAGCGTCGAATGGAGATGTCAAAAATGCCCTCATATGTGAAAAATCTCGACCATCGAATTTTCCCATATAATCGCACTAAGCCCCCACTCCAAACTTCGAGAGCCCATATCTCCGCTAATTCAGCACTTTTTGCAGATAAGAGCTCGTTATCGTGATCAGCGTCGAATGGAGATGTCAAAAATGCCCTCATATGTGAAAAATCTCGACCATCGAATTTTCCCATATAATCGCAATGAGTCCCCGACTCCAAACTTCGGGAGCCCATATCTCCGTTATTTCAGCACTTTTTGCAGATAAGAGCTCGTTATCGTGATCAGCGTCGAATGGAGATGTCAAAAATGCCCTCATATGTGAAAAATCTCGACCATCGAATTTTCCCATATAATCGCACTAAGCCCCCGACTCCAAAATTCGGGAGCCCATATCTCCGTTATTTCAGCACTTTTTGCAGATAAGAGCTCGTTATCGTGATCAGCGTCGAATGGAGATGTCAAAAATGCCCTCATATGTGAAAAATCTCGACCATCGAATTTTCCCATATAATCGCACTAAGCCCCCGACTCCAAACTTCGGGAGCCCATATCTCCGTTATTTCAGCACTTTTTGCAGATAAGAGCTCGTTATCGTGATCAGCGTCGAATGGAGATGTCAAAATGCCCTCATATGTGAAAAATCTCGACCATCGAATTTTCCCATATAATCGCACTAAGCCCCCGACTCCAAATTTCGAGAGCCCATATCTCCGTTAATTCAGCACTTTTTGCAGATAAGAGCTCGTTATCGTGATCAGCGTCGAATGGAGATGTCAAAAATGCCCTCATATGTGAAAAATCTCGACCATCGAATTTTCCCATATAATCGCTATGAGTCCTCGACTCCAAACTTCGGGAGCCCATATCTCCGTTATTTCAGCACTTTTTGCAGATAAGAGCTCGTTATCGTGAACAGCGTCGAATGGAGATGTCAAAAATGCCCTCATATGTGAAAAATCTCGACCATCGAATTTTCCCATATAATCGCACTAAGCCCCCGACTCCAAATTTCGAGAGCCCATATCTCCGCTAATTCAGCACTTTTTGCAGATAAGAGCTCGTTATCGTGATCAGCGTCGAATGGAGATGTCAAAAATGCCCTCATATGTGAAAAATCTCGACCATCGAATTTTCCCATATAATCGCTATGAGTCCTCGACTCCAAACTTCGGGAGCCCATATCTCCGTTATTTCAGCACTTTTTGCAGATAAGAGCTCGTTATCGTGATCAGCGTCGAATGGAGATGTCAAAAATGCCCTCATATGTGAAAAATCTCGACCATCGAATTTTCCTATATAATCGCAATGAGTCCCCGACTCCAAACTTCGGGAGCCCATATCTCCGTTATTTCAGCACTTTTTGCAGATAAGAGCTCGTTATCGTGATCAGCGTCGAATGGAGATGTCAAAAATGCCCTCATATGTGAAAAATCTCGACCATCGAATTTTCCCATATAATCGCACTAAGCCCCCGACTCCAAATGTCGAGAGCCCATATCTCCGCTAATTCAGCACTTTTTGCAGATAAGAGCTCGTTATCGTGATCAGCGTCGAATGGAGATGTCAAAAATGCCCTCATATGTGAAAAATCTCGACCATCGAATTTTCCCATATAATCGCACTAAGCCCCCACTCCAAACTTCGAGAGCCCATATCTCCGCTAATTCAGCACTTTTTGCAGATAAGAGCTCGTTATCGTGATCAGCGTCGAATGGAGATGTCAAAAATGCCCTCATATGTGAAAAATCTCGACCATCGAATTTTCCCATATAATCGCAATGAGTCCCCGACTCCAAACTTCGGGAGCCCATATCTCCGTTATTTCAGTACTTTTTGCAGATAAGAGCTCGTTATCGTGATCAGCGTCGAATGGAGATGTCAAAAATGCCCTCATATGTGAAAAATCTCGACCATCGAATTTTCCCATATAATCGCATTAAGCCCCCGACTCCAAATTTCGAGAGCCCATATCTCCGTTAATTCAGCACTTTTTGCAGATAAGAGCTCGTTATCGTGATCAGCGTCGAATGGAGATGTCAAAAATGCCCTCATATGTGAAAAATCTCGACCATCGAATTTTCCCATATAATCGCACTAAGCCCCCGACTCCAAATTTCGAGAGCCCATATCTCCGTTAATTCAGCACTTTTTGCAGATAAGAGCTCGTTATCGTGATCAGCGTCGAATGGAGATGTCAAAAATGCCCTCATATGTGAAAAATCTCGACCATCGAATTTTCCCATATAATCGCAATGAGTCCCCGACTCCAAACTTCGGGAGCCCATATCTCCGTTATTTCAGCACTTTTTGCAGATAAGAGCTCGTTATCGTGATCAGCGTCGAATGGAGATGTCAAAAATGCCCTCATATGTGAAAAATCTCGACCATCGAATTTTCCCATATAATCGCACTAAGCCCCCGACTCCAAATTTCAAGAGCCCATATCTCCGCTAATTCAGCACTTTTTGCAGATAAGAGCTCGTTATCGTGATCAGCGTCGAATGGAGATGTCAAAAATGCCCTCATATGTGAAAAATCTCGACCATCGAATTTTCCCATATAATCGCACTAAGCCCCCACTCCAAACTTCGAGAGCCCATATCTCCGCTAATTCAGCACTTTTTGCAGATAAGAGCTCGTTATCGTGATCAGCGTCGAATGGAGATGTCAAAAATGCCCTCATATGTGAAAAATCTCGACCATCGAATTTTCCCATATAATCGCAATGAGTCCCCGACTCCAAACTTCGGGAGCCCATATCTCCGTTATTTCAGCACTTTTTGCAGATAAGAGCTCGTTATCGTGATCAGCGTCGAATGGAGATGTCAAAAATGCCCTCATATGTGAAAAATCTCGACCATCGAATTTTCCCATATAATCGCACTAAGCCCCCGACTCCAAATTTCGAGAGCCCATATCTCCGTTAATTCAGCTATTTTTGCAGATAAGAGCTCGCTATCGTGATCAGCGTCGAATGGAGATGTCAAAAATGCCCTCATATGTGAAAAATCTCGACCATCGAATTTTCCCATATAATCGCAATGAGTCCCCGACTCCAAACTTCGGGAGCCCATATCTCCGTTATTTCAGCACTTTTTGCAGATAAGAGCTCGCTATCGTGATCAGCGTCGAATGGAGATGTCAAAAATGCCCTCATATGTGAAAAATCTCGACCATCGAATTTTCCCATATAATCGCACTAAGCCCCCGACTCCAAATTTCGAGAGCCCATATCTCCGTTAATTCAGCACTTTTTGCAGATAAGAGCTCGTTATCGTGATCAGCGTCGAATGGAGATGTCAAAAATGCCCTCATATGTGAAAAATCTCGACCATCGAATTTTCCCATATAATCGCAATGAGTCCCCGACTCCAAAATTCGGGAGCCCATATCTCCGTTATTTCAGCACTTTTTGCAGATAAGAGCTCGTTATCGTGATCAGCGTCGAATGGAGATGTCAAAAATGCCCTCATATGTGAAAAATCTCGACCATCGAATTTTCCCATATAATCGCAATGAGTCCCCGACTCCAAACTTCGGGAGCCCATATATCCGTTATTTCAGCACTTTTTGCAGATAAGAGCTCGTTATCGTGATCAGCGTCGAATGGAGATGTCAAAAATGCCCTCATATATGAAAAATCTCGACCATCGAATTTTCCCATATAATCGCACTAAGCCCCCGACTCCAAATTTCGAGAGCCCATATCTCCGTTAATTCAGCACTTTTTGCAGATAAGAGCTCGTTATCGTGATCAGCGTCGAATGGAGATGTCAAAAATGCCCTCATATGTGAAAAATCTCGACCATCGAATTTTCCCATATAATCGCAATGAGTCCCCGACTCCAAATTTCGGGAGCCCATATCTCCGTTATTTCAGCACTTTTTGCAAATAAGAGCTCGTTATCGTGATCAGCGTCGAATGGAGATGTCAAAAATGCCCTCATATGTGAAAAATCTCGACCATCGAATTTTCCCATATAATCGCACTAAGCCCCCGACTCCAAATTTCGAGAGCCCATATCTCCGCTAATTCAGCACTTTTTGCAGATAAGAGCTCGTTATCGTGATCAGCGTCGAATGGAGATGTCAAAAATGCCCTCATATGTGAAAAATCTCGACCATCGAATTTTCCCATATAATCGCACTAAGCCCCCACTCCAAACTTCGAGAGCCCATATCTCCGCTAATTCAGCACTTTTTGCAGATAAGAGCTCGTTATCGTGATCAGCGTCGAATGGAGATGTCAAAAATGCCCTCATATGTGAAAAATCTCGACCATCGAATTTTCCCATATAATCGCAATGAGTCCCCGACTCCAAACTTCGGGAGCCCATATCTCCGTTATTTCAGCACTTTTTGCAGATAAGAGCTCGTTATCGTGATCAGCGTCGAATGGAGATGTCAAAAATGCCCTCATATGTGAAAAATCTCGACCATCGAAT
This sequence comes from Merodon equestris, assembly GCA_958301585.1. Lineage (NCBI taxonomy): Eukaryota > Metazoa > Arthropoda > Insecta > Diptera > Syrphidae > Merodon > Merodon equestris. The sequence goes on from OY284415.1 coordinate 111,052,211, forward strand.
TTTCCCATATAATCGCACTAAGCCCCCGACTCCAAATTTCGAGAGCCCATATCTCCGCTAATTCAGCACTTTTTGCAGATAAGAGCTCGTTATCGTGATCAGCGTCGAATGGAGATGTCAAAAATGCCCTCATATGTGAAAAATCTCGACCATCGAATTTTCCCATATAATCGCACTAAGCCCCCGACTCCAAATTTCGAGAGCCCATATCTCCGTTAATTCAGCACTTTTTGCAGATAAGAGCTCGTTATCGTGATCAGCGTCGAATGGAGATGTCAAAAATGCCCTCATATGTGAAAAATCTCGACCATCGAATTTTCCCATATAATCGCAATGAGTCCCCGACTCCAAATTTCGGGAGCCCATATCTCCGTTATTTCAGCACTTTTTGCAGATAAGAGCTCGTTATCGTGATCAGCGTCGAATGGAGATGTCAAAAATGCCCTCATATGTGAAAAATCTCGACCATCGAATTTTCCCATATAATCGCACTAAGCCCCGACTCCAAATTTCGAGAGCCCATATCTCCGTTAATTCAGCACTTTTTGCAGATAAGAGCTCGTTATCGTGATCAGCGTCGAATGGAGATGTCAAAAATGCCCTCATATGTGAAAAATCTCGACCATCGAATTTTCCCATATAATCGCAATGAGTCCCCGACTCCAAACTTCGGGAGCCCATATCTCCGTTATTTCAGCACTTTTTGCAGATAAGAGCTCGTTATCGTGATCAGCGTCGAATGGAGATGTCAAAATGCCCTCATATGTATGTGAAAAATCTCGACCATCGAATTTTCCCATATAATCGCACTAAGCCCCCGACTCCAAATTTCGAGAGCCCATATCTCCGTTAATTCAGCACTTTTTGCAGATAAGAGCTCGTTATCGTGATCAGCGTCGAATGGAGATGTCAAAAATGCCCTCATATGTGAAAAATCTCGACCATCGAATTTTCCCATATAATCGCAATGAGTCCCCGACTCCAAACTTCGGGAGCCCATATCTCCGTTATTTCAGCACTTTTTGCAGATAAGAGCTCGTTATCGTGATCAGCGTCGAATGGAGATGTCAAAAATGCCCTCATATGTGAAAAATCTCGACCATCGAATTTTCCCATATAATCGCACTAAGCCCCCGACTCCAAATTTCGAGAGCCCATATCTCCGTTAATTCAGCACTTTTTGCAGATAAGAGCTCGTTATCGTGATCAGCGTCAAATGGAGATGTCAAAAATGCCCTCATATGTGAAAAATCTCGACCATCGAATTTTCCCATATAATCGCACTAAGCCCCCGACTCCAAACTTCGAGAGCCCATATCTCCGCTAATTCAGCACTTTTTGCAGATAAGAGCTCGTTATCGTGATCAGCGTCGAATGGAGATGTCAAAAATGCCCTCATATGTGAAAAATCTCGACCATCGAATTTTCCCATATCGCAATGAGTCCCCGACTCCAAACTTCGGGAGCCCATATCTCCGTTATTTCAGCACTTTTTGCAGATAAGAGCTCGTTATCGTGATCAGCGTCGAATGGAGATGTCAAAAATGCCCTCATATGTGAAAAATCTCGACCATCGAATTTTCCCATATAATCGCAATGAGTCCCCGACTCCAAATTTCGGGAGCCCATATCTCCGTTATTTCAGCACTTTTTGCAGATAAGAGCTCGTTATCGTGATCAGCGTCGAATGGAGATGTCAAAAATGACCTCATATGTGAAAAATCTCGACCATCGAATTTTCCCATATAATCGCACTAAGCCCCCGACTCCAAACTTCGAGAGCCCATATCTCCGCTAATTCAGCACTTTTTGCAGATAAGAGCTCGTTATCGTGATCAGCGTCGAATGGGGATGTCAAAAATGCCCTCATGTGTGAAAAATCTCGACCATCGAATTTTCCCATATAATCGCAATGAGTCCCCGACTCCAAATTTCGGGAGCCCATATCTCCGTTATTTCAGCACTTTTTGCAGATAAGAGCTCGTTATCGTGATCAGCGTCGAATGGAGATGTCAAAAATGCCCTCATATGTGAAAAATCTCGACCACCGAATTTTCCCATACAATCGCACTAAGCCCCCGACTCCAAACTTCGAGAGCCCATATCTCCGTTAATTCAGCACTTTTTGCAGATAAGAGCTCGTTATCGTGATCAGCGTCGAATGGAGATGTCAAAAATGCCCTCATATGTGAAAAATCTCGACCATCGAATTTTCCCATATAATCGCAATGAGTCCCCGACTCCAAACTTCGGGAGCCCATATCTCCGTTATTTCAGCACTTTTTGCGGATAAGAGCTCGTTATCGTGATCAGCGTCGAATGGAGATGTCAAAAATGCCCTCGTATGTGAAAAATCTCGACCATCGAATTTTCCCATATAATCGCACTAAGCCCCCGACTCCAAATTTCGAGAGCCCATATCTCCGTTAATTCAGCACTTTTTGCAGATAAGAGCTCGTTATCGTGATCAGCGTCGAATGGAGATGTCAAAAATTCCCTCATATGTGAAAAATCTCGACCATCGAATTTTCCCATATAATCGCAATGAGTCCCAGACTCCAAACTTCGGGAGCCCATATCTCCGTTATTTCAGCACTTTTTGCAGATAAGAGCTCGTTATCGTGATCAGCGTCGAATGGAGATGTCAAAAATGCCCTCACATGTGAAAAATCTCGACCATCGAATTTTCCCATATAATCGCACTAAGCCCCCGACTCCAAATTTCGAGAGCCCATATCTCCGTTAATTCAGCACTTTTTGCAGATAAGAGCTCGTTATCGTGATCAGCGTCGAATGGAGATGTCAAAAATTCCCTCATATGTGAAAAATCTCGACCATCGAATTTTCCCATATAATCGCAATGAGTCCCCGACTCCAAATTTCGGGAGCCCATATCTCCGTTATTTCAGCACTTTTTGCAAATAAGAGCTCGTTATCGTGATCAGCGTCGAATGGAGATGTCAAAAATGCCCTCATATGTGAAAAATCTCGACCATCGAATTTTCCCATATAATCGCACTAAGCCCCCGACTCCAAACTTCGAGAGCCCATATCTCCGCTAATTCAGCACTTTTTGCAGATAAGAGCTCGTTATCGTGATCAGCGTCGAATGGAGATGTCAAAAATGCCCTCATATGTGAAAAATCTCGACCATCGAATTTTCCCATATCGCAATGAGTCCCCGACTCCAAACTTCGGGAGCCCATATCTCCGTTATTTCAGCACTTTTTGCAGATAAGAGCTCGTTATCGTGATCAGCGTCGAATGGAGATGTCAAAAATGCCCTCATATGTGGAAAATCTCGACCATCGAATTTTCCCATATAATCGCACTAAGCCCCCGACTGTAAATTTCGAGAGCCCATATCGCCGTTAATTCAGCACTTTTTGCAGATAAGAGCTCGTTATCGTGATCAGCGTCGAATGGAGATGTCAAAAATGCCCTCATATGTGAAAAATCTCGACCATCGAATTTTCCCATATAATCGCAATGAGTCCCCGACTCCAAAATTCGGGAGCCCATATCTCCGTTATTTCAGCACTTTTTGCAGATAAGAGCTCGTTATCGTGATCAGCGTCGAATGGAGATGTCAAAAATGCCCTCATATGTGAAAAATCTCGACCATCGAATTTTCCCATATAATCGCAATGAGTCCCCGACTCCAAACTTCGGGAGCCCATATATCCGTTATTTCAGCACTTTTTGCAGATAAGAGCTCGTTATCGTGATCAGCGTCGAATGGAGATGTCAAAAATGCCCTCATATGTGAAAAATCTCGACCATCGAATTTTCCCATATAATCGCACTAAGCCCCCGACTCCAAATTTCGAGAGCCCATATCTCCGTTAATTCAGCACTTTTTGCAGATAAGAGCTCGTTATCGTGATCAGCGTCGAATGGAGATGTCAAAAATGCCCTCATATGTGAAAAATCTCGGCCATCGAATTTTCCCATATAATCGCAATGAGTCCCCGACTCCAAACTTCGGGAGCCCATATCTCCGTTATTTCAGCACTTTTTGCAGATAAGAGCTCGTTATCGTGATCAGCGTCGAATGGAGATGTCAAAAATGCCCTCATATGTGAAAAATCTCGACCATCGAATTTTCCCATATAATCGCACTAAGCCCCCGACTCCAAATTTCGAGAGCCCATATCTCCGCTAATTCAGCACTTTTTGCAGATAAGAGCTCGTTATCGTGATCAGCGTCGAATGGAGATGTCAAAAATGCCCTCATATGTGAAAAATCTCGACCATCGAATTTTCCCATATAATCGCACTAAGCCCCCGACTCCAAACTTCGAGAGCCCATATCTCCGCTAATTCAGCACTTTTTGCAGATAAGAGCTCGTTATCGTGATCAGCGTCGAATGGAGATGTCAAAAATGCCCTCATATGTGAAAAATCTCGACCATCGAATTTTCCCATATAATCGCAATGAGTCCCCGACTCCAAACTTCGGGAGCCCATATCTCCGTTATTTCAGCACTTTTTGCAGATAAGAGCTCGTTATCGTGATCAGCGTCGAATGGAGATGTCAAAAATGCCCTCATATGTGAAAAATCTCGACCATCGAATTTTCCCATATAATCGCACTAAGCCCCCGACTCCAAACTTCGAGAGCCCATATCTCCGCTAATTCAGCACTTTTTGCAGATAAGAGCTCGTTATCGTGATCAGCGTCGAATGGAGATGTCAAAAATGCCCTCATATGTGAAAAATCTCGACCATCGAATTTTCCCATATAATCGCAATGAGTCCCCGACTCCAAACTTCGGGAGCCCATATCTCCGTTATTTCAGCACTTTTTGCAGATAAGAGCTCGTTATCGTGATCAGCGTCGAATGGAGATGTCAAAAATGCCCTCATATGTGAAAAATCTCGACCATCGAATTTTCCCATATAATCGCAATGAGTCCCCGACTCCAAACTTCGGGAGCCCATATCTCCGTTATTTCAGCACTTTTTGCAGATAAGAGCTCGTTATCGTGATCAGCGTCGAATGGAGATGTCAAAATGCCCTCATATGTGAAAAATCTCGACCATCGAATTTTCCCATATAATCGCACTAAGCCCCCGACTCCAAATTTCGAGAGCCCATATCTCCGTTAATTCAGCACTTTTTGCAGATAAGAGCCCGTTATCGTGATCAGCGTCGAATGGAGATGTCAAAAATGCCCTCATATGTGAAAAATCTCGACCATCGAATTTTCCCATATAATCGCACTAAGCCTCCGACTCCAAATTTCGAGAGCCCATATCTCCGCTAATTCAGCACTTTTTGCAGATAAGAGCTCCTTATCGTGATCAGCGTCGAATGGAGATGTCAAAAATGCCCTCATATGTGAAAAATCTCGACCATCGAATTTTCCCATATAATCGCACTAAGCCCCCGACTCCAAACTTCGAGAGCCCATATCTCCGCTAATTCAGCACTTTTTGCAGATAAGAGCTCGTTATCGTGATCAGCGTCGAATGGAGATGTCAAAAATGCCCTCATATGTGAAAAATCTCGACCATCGAATTTTCGCATATAATCGCACTAAGCCCCCGACTCCAAATTTCGAGAGCCCATATCTCCGTTAATTCAGCACTTTTTGCAGATAAGAGCTCGTTATCGTGATCAGCGTCGAATGGAGATGTCAAAAATGCCCTCATATGTGAAAAATCTCGACCATCGAATTTTCCCATATAATCGCACTAAGCCCCCGACTCCAAACTTCGAGAGCCCATATCTCCGCTAATTCAGCACTTTTTGCAGATAAGAGCTCGTTATCGTGATCAGCGTCGAATGGAGATGTCAAAAATGCCCTCATATGTGAAAAATCTCGACCATCGAATTTTCCCATATAATCGCACTAAGCCCCCGACTCCAAACTTCGAGAGCCCATATCTCCGCTAATTCAGCACTTTTTGCAGATAAGAGCTCGTTATCGTGATCAGTGTCGAATGGAGATGTCAAAAATGCCCTCATATGTGAAAAATCTCGACCATCGAATTTTCCCATATAATCGCACTAAGCCCCCGACTCCAAACTTCGAGAGCCCATATCTCCGCTAATTCAGCACTTTTTGCAGATAAGAGCTCGTTGTCGTGATCAGAGTCGAATGGAGATGTCAAAAATGCCCTCATATGTGAAAAATCTCGACCATCGAATTTTCCCATATAATCGCACTAAGCCCCCGACTCCAAATTTCGAGAGCCCATATCTCCGTTAATTCAGCACTTTTTGCAGATAAGAGCTCGTTATCGTGATCAGCGTCGAATGGAGATGTCAAAAATGCCCTCATATGTGAAAAATCTCGACCATCGAATTTTCCCATATAATCGCAATGAGTCCCCGACTCCAAACTTCGGGAGCCCATATCTCCGTTATTTCAGCACTTTTTGCAGATAAGAGCTCGTTATCGTGATCAGCGTCGAATGGAGATGTCAAAAATGCCCTCATATGTGAAAAATCTCGACCATCGAATTTTCCCATATAATCGCACTAAGCCCCCGACTCCAAACTTCGAGAGCCCATATCTCCGCTAATTCAGCACTTTTTGCAGATAAGAGCTCGTTATCGTGATCAGCGTCGAATGGAGATGTCAAAAATGCCCTCATATGTGAAAAATCTCGACCATCGAATTTTCCCATATAATCGCAATGAGTCCCCGACTCCAAACTTCGGGAGCCCATATCTCCGTTATTTCAGCACTTTTTGCAGACAAGAGCTCGTTATCGTGATCAGCGTCGAATGGAGATGTCAAAAATGCCCTCATATGTGAAAAATCTCGACCATCGAATTATCCCATATAATCGCACTAAGCCCCCGACTCCAAATTTCGAGAGCCCATATCTCCGTTAATTCAGCACTTTTTGCAGATAAGAGCTCGTTATCGTGATCAGCGTCGAATGGAGATGTCAAAAATGCCCTCATATGTGAAAAATCTCGACCATCGAATTTTCCCATATAATCGCACTAAGCCCCCGACTCCAAACTTCGAGAGCCCATATCTCCGCTAATTCAGCACTTTTTGCAGATAAGAGCTCGTTATCGTGATCAGCGTCGAATGGAGATGTCAAAAATGCCCTCATATGTGAAAAATCTCGACCATCGAATTTTCCCATATAATCGCAATGAGTCCCCGACTCCAAACTTCGGGAGCCCATATCTCCGTTATTTCAGCACTTTTTGCAGATAAGAGCTCGTTATCGTGATCAGCGTCGAATGGAGATGTCAAAAATGCCCTCATATGTGAAAAATCTCGACCATCGAATTTTCCCATATAATCGCACTAAGCCCCCGACTCCAAACTTCGAGAGCCCATATCTCCGCTAATTCAGCACTTTTTGCAGATAAGAGCTCGTTATCGTGATCAGCGTCGAATGGAGATGTCAAAAATGCCCTCATATGTGAAAAATCTCGACCATCGAATTTTCCCATATAATCGCACTAAGCCCCCGACTCCAAACTTCGAGAGCCCATATCTCCGCTAATTCAGCACTTTTTGCAGATAAGAGCTCGTTGTCGTGATCAGAGTCGAATGGAGATGTCAAAAATGCCCTCATATGTGAAAAATCTCGACCATCGAATTTTCCCATATAATCGCACTAAGCCCCCGACTCCAAACTTCGAGAGCCCATATCTCCGCTAATTCAGCACTTTTTGCAGATAAGAGCTCGTTATCGTGATCAGCGTCGAATGGAGATGTCAAAAATGCCCTCATATGTGAAAAATCTCGACCATCGAATTTTCCCATATCGCAATGAGTCCCCGACTCCAAACTTCGGGAGCCCATATCTCCGTTATTTCAGCACTTTTTGCAGATAAGAGCTCGTTATCGTGATCAGCGTCGAATGGAGATGTCAAAAATGCCCTCATATGTGAAAAATCTCGACCATCGAATTTTCCCATATAATCGCAATGAGTCCCCGACTCCAAATTTCGGGAGCCCATATCTCCGTTATTTCAGCACTTTTTGCAGATAAGAGCTCGTTATCGTGATCAGCGTCGAATGGAGATGTCAAAAATGACCTCATATGTGAAAAATCTCGACCATCGAATTTTCCCATATAATCGCACTAAGCCCCCGACTCCAAACTTCGAGAGCCCATATCTCCGCTAATTCAGCACTTTTTGCAGATAAGAGCTCGTTATCGTGATCAGCGTCGAATGGGGATGTCAAAAATGCCCTCATGTGTGAAAAATCTCGACCATCGAATTTTCCCATATAATCGCAATGAGTCCCCGACTCCAAATTTCGGGAGCCCATATCTCCGTTATTTCAGCACTTTTTGCAGATAAGAGCTCGTTATCGTGATCAGCGTCGAATGGAGATGTCAAAAATGCCCTCATATGTGAAAAATCTCGACCACCGAATTTTCCCATACAATCGCACTAAGCCCCCGACTCCAAACTTCGAGAGCCCATATCTCCGTTAATTCAGCACTTTTTGCAGATAAGAGCTCGTTATCGTGATCAGCGTCGAATGGAGATGTCAAAAATGCCCTCATATGTGAAAAATCTCGACCATCGAATTTTCCCATATAATCGCAATGAGTCCCCGACTCCAAACTTCGGGAGCCCATATCTCCGTTATTTCAGCACTTTTTGCGGATAAGAGCTCGTTATCGTGATCAGCGTCGAATGGAGATGTCAAAAATGCCCTCATATGTGAAAAATCTCGACCATCGAATTTTCCCATATAATCGCACTAAGCCCCCGACTCCAAATTTCGAGAGCCCATATCTCCGTTAATTCAGCACTTTTTGCAGATAAGAGCTCGTTATCGTGATCAGCGTCGAATGGAGATGTCAAAAATTCCCTCATATGTGAAAAATCTCGACCATCGAATTTTCCCATATAATCGCAATGAGTCCCAGACTCCAAACTTCGGGAGCCCATATCTCCGTTATTTCAGCACTTTTTGCAGATAAGAGCTCGTTATCGTGATCAGCGTCGAATGGAGATGTCAAAAATGCCCTCACATGTGAAAAATCTCGACCATCGAATTTTCCCATATAATCGCACTAAGCCCCCGAGTCCAAATTTCGAGAGCCCATATCTCCGTTAATTCAGCACTTTTTGCAGATAAGAGCTTGTTATCATGATCAGTGTCGAATGGAGATGTCAAAAATGCCCTCATATGTGAAAAATCTCGACCATCGAATTTTCCCATATAATCGCACTAAGCCCCCGACTCCAAATTTCGAGAGCCCATATCGCCGTTAATTCAGCACTTTTTGCAGATAAGAGCTCGTTATCGTGATCAGCGTCGAATGGAGATGTCAAAAATGCCCTCATATGTGAAAAATCTCGACCATCGAATTTTCCCATATAATCGCAATGAGTCCCCGACTCCAAAATTCGGGAGCCCATATCTCCGTTATTTCAGCACTTTTTGCAGATAAGAGCTCGTTATCGTGATCAGCGTCGAATGGAGATGTCAAAAATGCCCTCATATGTGAAAAATCTCGACCATCGAATTTTCCCATATAATCGCAATGAGTCCCCGACTCCAAACTTCGGGAGCCCATATATCCGTTATTTCAGCACTTTTTGCAGATAAGAGCTCGTTATCGTGATCAGCGTCGAATGGAGATGTCAAAAATGCCCTCATATGTGAAAAATCTCGACCATCGAATTTTCCCATATAATCGCACTAAGCCCCCGACTCCAAATTTCGAGAGCCCATATCTCCGTTAATTCAGCACTTTTTGCAGATAAGAGCTCGTTATCGTGATCAGCGTCGAATGGAGATGTCAAAAATGCCCTCATATGTGAAAAATCTCGGCCATCGAATTTTCCCATATAATCGCAATGAGTCCCCGACTCCAAACTTCGGGAGCCCATATCTCCGTTATTTCAGCACTTTTTGCAGATAAGAGCTCGTTATCGTGATCAGCGTCGAATGGAGATGTCAAAAATGCCCTCATATGTGAAAAATCTCGACCATCGAATTTTCCCATATAATCGCACTAAGCCCCCGACTCCAAATTTCGAGAGCCCATATCTCCGCTAATTCAGCACTTTTTGCAGATAAGAGCTCGTTATCGTGATCAGCGTCGAATGGAGATGTCAAAAATGCCCTCATATGTGAAAAATCTCGACCATCGAATTTTCCCATATAATCGCACTAAGCCCCCGACTCCAAACTTCGAGAGCCCATATCTCCGCTAATTCAGCACTTTTTGCAGATAAGAGCTCGTTATCGTGATCAGCGTCGAATGGAGATGTCAAAAATGCCCTCATATGTGAAAAATCTCGAATATCGAATTTTCCCATATAATCGCAATGAGTCCCCGACTCCAAACTTCGGGAGCCCATATCTCCGTTATTTCAGCACTTTTTGCAGATAAGAGCTCGTTATCGTGATCAGCGTCGAATGGAGATGTCAAAAATGCCCTCATATGTGAAAAATCTCGACCATCGAATTTTCCCATATAATCGCACTAAGCCCCCGACTCCAAACTTCGAGAGCCCATATCTCCGCTAATTCAGCACTTTTTGCAGATAAGAGCTCGTTATCGTGATCAGCGTCGAATGGAGATGTCAAAAATGCCCTCATATGTGAAAAATCTCGACCATCGAATTTTCCCATATAATCGCAATGAGTCCCCGACTCCAAACTTCGGGAGCCCATATCTCCGTTATTTCAGCACTTTTTGCAGATAAGAGCTCGTTATCGTGATCAGCGTCGAATGGAGATGTCAAAAATGCCCTCATATGTGAAAAATCTCGACCATCGAATTTTCCCATATAATCGCAATGAGTCCCCGACTCCAAACTTCGGGAGCCCATATCTCCGTTATTTCAGCACTTTTTGCAGATAAGAGCTCGTTATCGTGATCAGCGTCGAATGGAGATGTCAAAATGCCCTCATATGTGAAAAATCTCGACCATCGAATTTTCCCATATAATCGCACTAAGCCCCCGACTCCAAATTTCGAGAGCCCATATCTCCGTTAATTCAGCACTTTTTGCAGATAAGAGCCCGTTATCGTGATCAGCGTCGAATGGAGATGTCAAAAATGCCCTCATATGTGAAAAATCTCGACCATCGAATTTTCCCATATAATCGCACTAAGCCTCCGACTCCAAATTTCGAGAGCCCATATCTCCGCTAATTCAGCACTTTTTGCAGATAAGAGCTCCTTATCGTGATCAGCGTCGAATGGAGATGTCAAAAATGCCCTCATATGTGAAAAATCTCGACCATCGAATTTTCCCATATAATCGCACTAAGCCCCCGACTCCAAACTTCGAGAGCCCATATCTCCGCTAATTCAGCACTTTTTGCAGATAAGAGCTCGTTATCGTGATCAGCGTCGAATGGAGATGTCAAAAATGCCCTCATATGTGAAAAATCTCGACCATCGAATTTTCGCATATAATCGCACTAAGCCCCCGACTCCAAATTTCGAGAGCCCATATCTCCGTTAATTCAGCACTTTTTGCAGATAAGAGCTCGTTATCGTGATCAGCGTCGAATGGAGATGTCAAAAATGCCCTCATATGTGAAAAATCTCGACCATCGAATTTTCCCATATAATCGCACTAAGCCCCCGACTCCAAACTTCGAGAGCCCATATCTCCGCTAATTCAGCACTTTTTGCAGATAAGAGCTCGTTATCGTGATCAGCGTCGAATGGAGATGTCAAAAATGCCCTCATATGTGAAAAATCTCGACCATCGAATTTTCCCATATAATCGCACTAAGCCCCCGACTCCAAACTTCGAGAGCCCATATCTCCGCTAATTCAGCACTTTTTGCAGATAAGAGCTCGTTATCGTGATCAGCGTCGAATGGAGATGTCAAAAATGCCCTCATATGTGAAAAATCTCGACCATCGAATTTTCCCATATAATCGCACTAAGCCCCCGACTCCAAACTTCGAGAGCCCATATCTCCGCTAATTCAGCACTTTTTGCAGATAAGAGCTCGTTGTCGTGATCAGAGTCGAATGGAGATGTCAAAAATGCCCTCATATGTGAAAAATCTCGACCATCGAATTTTCCCATATAATCGCACTAAGCCCCCGACTCCAAATTTCGAGAGCCCATATCTCCGTTAATTCAGCACTTTTTGCAGATAAGAGCTCGTTATCGTGATCAGCGTCGAATGGAGATGTCAAAAATGCCCTCATATGTGAAAAATCTCGACCATCGAATTTTCCCATATAATCGCAATGAGTCCCCGACTCCAAACTTCGGGAGCCCATATCTCCGTTATTTCAGCACTTTTTGCAGATAAGAGCTCGTTATCGTGATCAGCGTCGAATGGAGATGTCAAAAATGCCCTCATATGTGAAAAATCTCGACCATCGAATTTTCCCATATAATCGCAATGAGTCCCCGACTCCAAACTTCGGGAGCCCATATATCCGTTATTTCAGCACTTTTTGCAGATAAGAGCTCGTTATCGTGATCAGCGTCGAATGGAGATGTCAAAAATGCCCTCATATGTGAAAAATCTCGACCATCGAATTTTCCCATATAATCGCACTAAGCCCCCGACTCCAAATTTCGAGAGCCCATATCTCCGTTAATTCAGCACTTTTTGCAGATAAGAGCTCGTTATCGTGATCAGCGTCGAATGGAGATGTCAAAAATGCCCTCATATGTGAAAAATCTCGGCCATCGAATTTTCCCATATAATCGCAATGAGTCCCCGACTCCAAACTTCGGGAGCCCATATCTCCGTTATTTCAGCACTTTTTGCAGATAAGAGCTCGTTATCGTGATCAGCGTCGAATGGAGATGTCAAAAATGCCCTCATATGTGAAAAATCTCGACCATCGAATTTTCCCATATAATCGCACTAAGCCCCCGACTCCAAATTTCGAGAGCCCATATCTCCGCTAATTCAGCACTTTTTGCAGATAAGAGCTCGTTATCGTGATCAGCGTCGAATGGAGATGTCAAAAATGCCCTCATATGTGAAAAATCTCGACCATCGAATTTTCCCATATAATCGCACTAAGCCCCCGACTCCAAACTTCGAGAGCCCATATCTCCGCTAATTCAGCACTTTTTGCAGATAAGAGCTCGTTATCGTGATCAGCGTCGAATGGAGATGTCAAAAATGCCCTCATATGTGAAAAATCTCGAATATCGAATTTTCCCATATAATCGCAATGAGTCCCCGACTCCAAACTTCGGGAGCCCATATCTCCGTTATTTCAGCACTTTTTGCAGATAAGAGCTCGTTATCGTGATCAGCGTCGAATGGAGATGTCAAAAATGCCCTCATATGTGAAAAATCTCGACCATCGAATTTTCCCATATAATCGCACTAAGCCCCCGACTCCAAACTTCGAGAGCCCATATCTCCGCTAATTCAGCACTTTTTGCAGATAAGAGCTCGTTATCGTGATCAGCGTCGAATGGAGATGTCAAAAATGCCCTCATATGTGAAAAATCTCGACCATCGAATTTTCCCATATAATCGCAATGAGTCCCCGACTCCAAACTTCGGGAGCCCATATCTCCGTTATTTCAGCACTTTTTGCAGATAAGAGCTCGTTATCGTGATCAGCGTCGAATGGAGATGTCAAAAATGCCCTCATATGTGAAAAATCTCGACCATCGAATTTTCCCATATAATCGCAATGAGTCCCCGACTCCAAACTTCGGGAGCCCATATCTCCGTTATTTCAGCACTTTTTGCAGATAAGAGCTCGTTATCGTGATCAGCGTCGAATGGAGATGTCAAAATGCCCTCATATGTGAAAAATCTCGACCATCGAATTTTCCCATATAATCGCACTAAGCCCCCGACTCCAAATTTCGAGAGCCCATATCTCCGTTAATTCAGCACTTTTTGCAGATAAGAGCCCGTTATCGTGATCAGCGTCGAATGGAGATGTCAAAAATGCCCTCATATGTGAAAAATCTCGACCATCGAATTTTCCCATATAATCGCACTAAGCCTCCGACTCCAAATTTCGAGAGCCCATATCTCCGCTAATTCAGCACTTTTTGCAGATAAGAGCTCCTTATCGTGATCAGCGTCGAATGGAGATGTCAAAAATGCCCTCATATGTGAAAAATCTCGACCATCGAATTTTCCCATATAATCGCACTAAGCCCCCGACTCCAAACTTCGAGAGCCCATATCTCCGCTAATTCAGCACTTTTTGCAGATAAGAGCTCGTTATCGTGATCAGCGTCGAATGGAGATGTCAAAAATGCCCTCATATGTGAAAAATCTCGACCATCGAATTTTCGCATATAATCGCACTAAGCCCCCGACTCCAAATTTCGAGAGCCCATATCTCCGTTAATTCAGCACTTTTTGCAGATAAGAGCTCGTTATCGTGATCAGCGTCGAATGGAGATGTCAAAAATGCCCTCATATGTGAAAAATCTCGACCATCGAATTTTCCCATATAATCGCACTAAGCCCCCGACTCCAAACTTCGAGAGCCCATATCTCCGCTAATTCAGCACTTTTTGCAGATAAGAGCTCGTTATCGTGATCAGCGTCGAATGGAGATGTCAAAAATGCCCTCATATGTGAAAAATCTCGACCATCGAATTTTCCCATATAATCGCACTAAGCCCCCGACTCCAAACTTCGAGAGCCCATATCTCCGCTAATTCAGCACTTTTTGCAGATAAGAGCTCGTTATCGTGATCAGCGTCGAATGGAGATGTCAAAAATGCCCTCATATGTGAAAAATCTCGACCATCGAATTTTCCCATATAATCGCACTAAGCCCCCGACTCCAAACTTCGAGAGCCCATATCTCCGCTAATTCAGCACTTTTTGCAGATAAGAGCTCGTTGTCGTGATCAGAGTCGAATGGAGATGTCAAAAATGCCCTCATATGTGAAAAATCTCGACCATCGAATTTTCCCATATAATCGCACTAAGCCCCCGACTCCAAATTTCGAGAGCCCATATCTCCGTTAATTCAGCACTTTTTGCAGATAAGAGCTCGTTATCGTGATCAGCGTCGAATGGAGATGTCAAAAATGCCCTCATATGTGAAAAATCTCGACCATCGAATTTTCCCATATAATCGCAATGAGTCCCCGACTCCAAACTTCGGGAGCCCATATCTCCGTTATTTCAGCACTTTTTGCAGATAAGAGCTCGTTATCGTGATCAGCGTCGAATGGAGATGTCAAAAATGCCCTCATATGTGAAAAATCTCGACCATCGAATTTTCCCATATAATCGCACTAAGCCCCCGACTCCAAACTTCGAGAGCCCATATCTCCGCTAATTCAGCACTTTTTGCAGATAAGAGCTCGTTATCGTGATCAGCGTCGAATGGAGATGTCAAAAATGCCCTCATATGTGAAAAATCTTGACCATCGAATTTTCCCATATAATCGCAATGAGTCCCCGACTCCAAACTTCGGGAGCCCATATCTCCGTTATTTCAGCACTTTTTGCAGATAAGAGCTCGTTATCGTGATCAGCGTCGAATGGAGATGTCAAAAATGCCCTCATATGTGAAAAATCTCGACCATCGAATTTTCCCATATAATCGCAATGAGTCCCCGACTCCAAAGTTCGGGAGCCCATATCTCCGTTATTTCAGCACTTTTTGCAGATAAGAGCTCGTTGTCGTGATCAGCGTCGAATGGAGATGTCAAAAATGCCCTCATATGTGAAAAATCTCGACCATCGAATTATCCCATATAATCGCACTAAGCCCCCGACTCCAAATTTCGAGAGCCCATATCTCCGTTAATTCAGCACTTTTTGCAGATAAGAGCTCGTTATCGTGATCAGCGTCGAATGGAGATGTCAAAAATGCCCTCATATGTGAAAAATCTCGACCATCGAATTTTCCCATATAATCGCACTAAGCCCCCGACTCCAAACTTCGAGAGCCCATATCTCCGCTAATTCAGCACTTTTTGCAGATAAGAGCTCGTTATCGTGATCAGCGTCGAATGGAGATGTCAAAAATGCCCTCATATGTGAAAAATCTCGACCATCGAATTTTCCCATATAATCGCAATGAGTCCCCGACTCCAAACTTCGGGAGCCCATATCTCCGTTATTTCAGCACTTTTTGCAGATAAGAGCTCGTTATCGTGATCAGCGTCGAATGGAGATGTCAAAAATGCCCTCATATGTGAAAAATCTCGACCATCGAATTTTCCCATATAATCGCACTAAGCCCCCGACTCCAAACTTCGAGAGCCCATATCTCCGCTAATTCAGCACTTTTTGCAGATAAGAGCTCGTTATCGTGATCAGCGTCGAATGGAGATGTCAAAAATGCCCTCATATGTGAAAAATCTCGACCATCGAATTTTCCCATATAATCGCAATGAGTCCCCGACTCCAAACTTCGGGAGCCCATATCTCCGTTATTTCAGCACTTTTTGCAGATAAGAGCTCGTTATCGTGATCAGCGTCGAATGGAGATGTCAAAAATGCCCTCATATGTGAAAAATCTCGACCATCGAATTTTCCCATATAATCGCACTAAGCCCTCGACTCCAAACTTCGGGAGCCCATATCTCCGCTAATTCAGCACTTTTTGCAGATAAGAGCTCGTTATCGTGATCAGAGTCGAATGGAGATGTCAAAAATGCCCTCATATGTGATAAATCTCGACCATCGAATTTTCCCATATAATCGCACTAAGCCCCCGACTCCAAATTTCGAGAGCCCATATCTCCGTTAATTCAGCACTTTTTGCAGATAAGAGCTCGTTATCGTGATCAGCGTCGAATGGAGATGTCAAAAATGCCCTCATATGTGAAAAATCTCGACCATCGAATTTTCCCATATAATCGCAATGAGTCCCCGACTCCAAACTTCGGGAGCCCATATCTCCGTTATTTCAGCACTTTTTGCAGATAAGAGCTCGTTATCGTGATCAGCGTCGAATGGAGATGTCAAAAATGCCCTCATATGTGAAAAATCTCGACCATCGAATTTTCCCATATAATCGCACTAAGCCCCCGACTCCAAACTTCGAGAGCCCATATCTCCGCTAATTCAGCACTTTTTGCAGATAAGAGCTCGTTATCGTGATCAGCGTCGAATGGAGATGTCAAAAATGCCCTCATATGTGAAAAATCTCGACCATCGAATTTTCCCATATAATCGCAATGAGTCCCCGACTCCAAACTTCGGGAGCCCATATCTCCGTTATTTCAGCACTTTTTGCAGTTAAGAGCTCGTTATCGTGATCAGCGTCGAATGGAGATGTCAAAAATGCCCTCATATGTGAAAAATCTCGACCATCGAATTTTCCCATATAATCGCAATGAGTCCCCGACTCCAAATTTCGAGAGCCCATATCTCCGTTAATTCAGCACTTTTTGCAGATAAGAGCTCGTTATCGTGATCAGCGTCGAATCGAGATGTCAAAAATGCCCTCATATGTGAAAAATCTCGACCATCGAATTTTCCCATATAATCACACTAAGCCCCCGACTCCAAATTTCGAGAGCCCATATCTCCGCTAATTCAGCACTTTTTGCAGATAAGAGCTCGTTATCGTGATCAGCGTCGAATGGAGATGTCAAAAATGCCCTCATATGTGAAAAATCTCGACCATCGAATTTTCCCATATAATCGCACTAAGCCCCCGACTCCAAACTTCGAGAGCCCATATCTCCGCTAATTCAGCACTTTTTGCAGATAAGAGCTCGTTATCGTGATCAGCGTCGAATGGAGATGTGAAAATGCCCTCATATGTGAAAAATCTCGACCATCGAATTTTCCCATATAATCGCTATGAGTCCTCGACTCCAAACTTCGGGAGCCCATATCTCCGTTATTTCAGCACTTTTTGCAGATAAGAGCTCGTTATCGTGATCAGCGTCGAATGGAGATGTCAAAAATGCCCTCATATGTGAAAAATCTCGACCATCGAATTTTCCCATATAATCGCAATGAGTCCCCGACTCCAAACTTCGGGAGCCCATATCTCCGTTATTTCAGCACTTTTTGCAGATAAGAGCTCGTTGTCGTGATCAGCGTCGAATGGAGATGTCAAAAATGCCCTCATATGTGAAAAATCTCGACCATCGAATTTTCCCATATAATCGCACTAAGCCCCCGACTCCAAATTTCGAGAGCCCATATCTCCGTTAATTCAGCACTTTTTGCAGATAAGAGCTCGTTATCGTGATCAGCGTCGAATGGAGATGTCAAAAATGCCCTCATATGTGAAAAATCTCGACCATCGAATTTTCCCATATAATCGCACTAAGCCCCCGACTCCAAACTTCGAGAGCCCATATCTCCGCTAATTCAGCACTTTTTGCAGATAAGAGCTCGTTATCGTGATCAGCGGCGAATGGAGATGTCAAAAATGCCCTCATATGTGAAAAATCTCGACCATCGAATTTTCCCATATAATCGATATGAGTCCTCGACTCCAAACTTCGGGAGCCCATATCTCCGCTAATTCAGCACTTTTTGCAGATAAGAGCTCGTTATCGTGATCAGAGTCGAATGGAGATGTCAAAAATGCCCTCATATGTGAAAAATCTCGACCATCGAATTTTCCCATATAATCGCACTAAGCCCCCGACTCCAAATTTCGAGAGCCCATATCTCCGTTAATTCAGCACTTTTTGCAGATAAGAGCTCGTTATCGTGATCAGCGTCGAATGGAGATGTCAAAAATGCCCTCATATGTGAAAAATCTCGACCATCGAATTTTCCCATATAATCGCAATGAGTCCCCGACTCCAAACTTCGGGAGCCCATATCTCCGTTATTTCAGCACTTTTTGCAGATAAGAGCTCGTTATCGTGATCAGAGTCGAATGGAGATGTCAAAAATGCCCTCATATGTGAAAAATCTCAACCATCGAATTTTCCCATATAATCGCACTAAGCCCCCGACTCCAAACTTCGAGAGCCCATAT
Organism: Merodon equestris; assembly: GCA_958301585.1. Lineage (NCBI taxonomy): Eukaryota > Metazoa > Arthropoda > Insecta > Diptera > Syrphidae > Merodon > Merodon equestris. Next base: position 111,071,054 of record OY284415.1, read on the forward strand.
CTCCGTTAATTCAGCACTTTTTGCAGATAAGAGCTCGTTATCGTGATCAGCGTCGAATGGAGATGTCAAAAATGCCCTCATATGTGAAAAATCTCGACCATCGAATTTTCCCATATAATCGCACTAAGCCCCCGACTCCAAACTTCGAGAGCCCATATCTCCGCTAATTCAGCACTTTTTGCAGATAAGAGCTCGTTATCGTGATCAGCGGCGAATGGAGATGTCAAAAATGCCCTCATATGTGAAAAATCTCGACCATCGAATTTTCCCATATAATCGCACTAAGCCCCCGACTCCAAACTTCGAGAGCCCATATCTCCGCTAATTCAGCACTTTTTGCAGATAAGAGCTCGTTATCGTGATCAGCGGCGAATGGAGATGTCAAAAATGCCCTCATATGTGAAAAATCTCGACCATCGAATTTTCCCATATAATCGATATGAGTCCTCGACTCCAAACTTCGGGAGCCCATATCTCCGCTAATTCAGCACTTTTTGCAGATAAGAGCTCGTTATCGTGATCAGAGTCGAATGGAGATGTCAAAAATGCCCTCATATGTGAAAAATCTCGACCATCGAATTTTCCCATATAATCGCACTAAGCCCCCGACTCCAAACTTCGAGAGCCCATATCTCCGCTAATTCAGCACTTTTTGCAGATAAGAGCTCGTTATCGTGATCAGCGGCGAATGGAGATGTCAAAAATGCCCTCATATGTGAAAAATCTCGACCATCGAATTTTCCCATATAATCGATATGAGTCCTCGACTCCAAACTTCGGGAGCCCATATCTCCGCTAATTCAGCACTTTTTGCAGATAAGAGCTCGTTATCGTGATCAGAGTCGAATGGAGATGTCAAAAATGCCCTCATATGTGAAAAATCTCGACCATCGAATTTTCCCATATAATCGCACTAAGCCCCCGACTCCAAATTTCGAGAGCCCATATCTCCGTTAATTCAGCACTTTTTGCAGATAAGAGCTCGTTATAGTGATCAGCGTCGAATGGAGATGTCAAAAATGCCCTCATATGTGAAAAATCTCGACCATCGAATTTTCCCATATAATCGCAATGAGTCCCCGACTCCAAACTTCGGGAGCCCATATCTCCGTTATTTCAGCACTTTTTGCAGATAAGAGCTCGTTGTCGTGATCAGCGTCGAATGGAGATGTCAAAAATGCCCTCATATGTGAAAAATCTCGACCATCGAATTTTCCCATATAATCGCAATGAGTCCCCGACTCCAAACTTCGGGAGCCCATATCTCCGTTATTTCAGCACTTTTTGCAGATAAGAGCTCGTTGTCGTGATCAGCGTCGAATGGAGATGTCAAAAATGCCCTCATATGTGAAAAATCTCGACCATCGAATTTTCCCATATAATCGCACTAAGCCCCCGACTCCAAATTTCGAGAGCCCATATCTCCGTTAATTCAGCACTTTTGCAGATAAGAGCTCGTTATCGTGATCAGCGTCGAATGGAGATGTCAAAAATGCCCTCATATGTGAAAAATCTCGACCATCGAATTTTCCCATATAATCGCACTAAGCCCCGACTCCAAACTTCGAGAGCCCATATCTCCGCTAATTCAGCACTTTTTGCAGATAAGAGCTCGTTATCGTGATCAGCGGCGAATGGAGATGTCAAAAATGCCCTCATATGTGAAAAATCTCGACCATCGAATTTTCCCATATAATCGATATGAGTCCTCGACTCCAAACTTCGGGAGCCCATATCTCCGCTAATTCAGCACTTTTTGCAGATAAGAGCTCGTTATCGTGATCAGAGTCGAATGGAGATGTCAAAAATGCCCTCATATGTGAAAAATCTCGACCATCGAATTTTCCCATATAATCGCACTAAGCCCCCGACTCCAAATTTCGAGAGCCCATATCTCCGTTAATTCAGCACTTTTTGCAGATAAGAGCTCGTTATCGTGATCAGCGTCGAATGGAGATGTCAAAAATGCCCTCATATGTGAAAAATCTCGACCATCGAATTTTCCCATATAATCGCAATGAGTCCCCGACTCCAAACTTCGGGAGCCCATATCTCCGTTATTTCAGCACTTTTTGCAGATAAGAGCTCGTTATCGTGATCAGAGTCGAATGGAGATGTCAAAAATGCCCTCATATGTGAAAAATCTCAACCATCGAATTTTCCCATATAATCGCACTAAGCCCCCGACTCCAAACTTCGAGAGCCCATATCTCCGTTAATTCAGCACTTTTTGCAGATAAGAGCTCGTTATCGTGATCAGCGTCGAATGGAGATGTCAAAAATGCCCTCATATGTGAAGAATCTCGACCATCGAATTTTCGCATATAATCGCACTAAGCCCCCGACTCCAAACTTCGAGAGCCCATATCTCCGTTAATTCAGCTCTTTTTGCAGATAAGAGCTCGTTATCGTGATCAGCGTCGAATGGAGATGTCAAAAATGCACTCATATGTGAAAAATCACGACCATCGAATTTTCCCATATAATCGCTATGAGTCCTCGACTCCAAACTTCGGGAGCCCATATCTCCGTTATTTCAGCACTTTTTGCAGATAAGAGCTCGTTATCGTGATCAGCGTCGAATGGAGATGTCAAAAATGCCCTCATATGTGAAAAATCTCGACCATCGAATTTTCCCATATAATCGCAATGAGTCCCCGACTCCAAACTTCGGGAGCCCATATCTCCGTTATTTCAGCACTTTTTGCAGATAAGAGCTCGTTATCGTGATCAGCGTCGAATGGAGATGTCAAAAATGTCCTCATATGTGAAAAATCTCGACCATCGAGTTTTCCCATATAATCGAACTAAGCCCCCGACTCCAAACTTCGAGAGCCCATATCTCCGCTAATTCAGCACTTTTTGCAGATAAGAGCTCGTTATCGTGATCAGCGTCGAATGGAGATGTCAAAAATGCCCTCATATGTGAAAAATCTCGACCATCGAATTTTCCCATATAATCGCAATGAGTCCCCGACTCCAAACTTCGGGAGCCCATATCTCCGTTATTTCAGCACTTTTTGCAGATAAGAGCTCGTTATCGTGATCAGCGTCGAATGGAGATGTCAAAAATGCCCTCATATGTGAAAAATCTCGACCATCGAATTTTCCCATATAATCGCAATGAGTCCCCGACTCCAAACTTCGGGAGCCCATATCTCCGTTATTTCAGCACTTTTTGCAGATAAGAGCTCGTTGTCGTGATCAGCGTCGAATGGAGATGTCAAAAATGCCCTCATATGTGAAAAATCTCGACCATCGAATTTTCCCATATAATCGCAATGAGTCCCCGACTCCAAACTTCGGGAGCCCATATCTCCGTTATTTCAGCACTTTTTGCAGATAAGAGCTCGTTATCGTGATCAGCGTCGAATCGAGATGTCAAAAATGCCCTCATATGTGAAAAATCTCGACCATCGAATTTTCCCATATAATCGCACTAAGCCCCCGACTCCAAATTTCGAGAGCCCATATCTCCGCTAATTCAGCACTTTTTGCAGATAAGAGCTCGTTATCGTGATCAGCGTCGAATGGAGATGTCAAAAATGCCCTCATATGTGAAAAATCTCGACCATCGAATTTTCCCATATAATCGCAATGAGTCCCCGACTCCAAACTTCGGGAGCCCATATCTCCGTTATTTCAGCACTTTTTGCAGATAAGAGCTCGTTATCGTGATCAGCGTCGAATGGAGATGTCAAAAATGCCCTCATATGTGAAAAATCTCGACCATCGAATTTTCCCATATAATCGCACTAAGCCCCCGACTCCAAATTTCGAGAGCCCATATCTCCGTTAATTCAGCACTTTTTGCAGATAAGAGGTGGTTATCGTGATCAGCGTCGAATGGAGATGTCAAAAATGCCCTCATATGTGAAAAATCTCGACCATCGAATTTTCCCATATAATCGCAATGAGTCCCCGACTCCAAACTTCGGGAGCCCATATCTCCGTTATTTCAGCACTTTTTGCAGATAAGAGCTCGTTATCGTGATCAGCGTCGAATGGAGATGTCAAAAATGCCCTCATATATGAAAAATCTCGACCATCGAATTTTCCCATATAATCGCACTAAGCCCCCGACTCCAAATTTCGAGAGCCCATATCTCCGTTAATTCAGCACTTTTTGCAGATAAGAGCTCGTTATAGTGATCAGCGTCGAATGGAGATGTCAAAAATGCCCTCATATGTGAAAAATCTCGACCATCGAATTTTCCCATATAATCGCAATGAGTCCCCGACTCCAAACTTCGGGAGCCCATATCTCCGTTATTTCAGCACTTTTTGCAGATAAGAGCTCGTTATCGTGATCAGCGTCGAATGGAGATGTCAAAAATGCCCTCATATGTGAAAAATCTCGACCATCGAATTTTCCCATATAATCGAAATGAGTCCCCGACTCCAAACTTCGGGAGCCCATATCTCCGTTATTTCAGCACTTTTTGCAGATAAGAGCTCGTTATCGTGATCAGCGTCGAATGGAGATGTCAAAAATGCCCTCATATGTGAAAAATCTCGACCATCGAATTTTCCCATATAATCGCACTTAGCCCCCGACTCCAAACTTCGAGAGCCCATATCTCCGTTAATTCAGCACTTTTTGCAGATAAGAGCTCGTTATCGTGATCAGCGTCGAATGGAGATGTCAAAAATGGCCTCATATGTGAAAAATCTCGACCATCGAATTTTCCCATATAATCGCAATGAGTCCTCGACTCCAAACTTCGGGAGCCCATATCTCCGTTATTTCAGCACTTTTTGCAGATAAGAGTTCGTTATCGTGATCAGCGTCGAATGGAGATGTCAAAAATGCCCTCATATGTGAAAAATCTCGACCATCGAATTTTCCCATATAATCGCACTAAGCCCCCGACTCCAAACTTCGAGAGCCCATATCTCCGTTAATTCAGCACTTTTTGCAGATAAGAGCTCGTTATCGTGATCAGCGTCGAATGGAGATGTCAAAAATGCCCTCATATGTGAAGAATCTCGACCATCGAATTTTCGCATATAATCGCACTAAGCCCCTGACTCCAAACTTCGAGGGCCCATATCTCCGCTAATTCAGCACTTTTTGCAGATAAGAGCTCGTTATCGTGATCAGCGTCGAATGGAGATGTCAAAAATGCCCTCATATGTGAAAAATCTCGACCATCGAATTTTCCCATATAATCGCACTAAGCCCCCGACTCCAAACTTCGAGAGCCCATATCTCCGCTAATTCAGCACTTTTTGCAGATACGAGCTCGTTATCGTGATCAGCGTCGAATGGAGATGTCAAAAATGCCCTCATATGTGAAAAATCTCGACCATCGAATTTTCCCATATAATCGCACTAAGCCCCCGACTCCAAACTTCGAGAGCCCATATCTCCGCTAATTCAGCACTTTTTGCAGATAAGAGCTCGTTATCGTGATCAGCGTCGAATGGAGATGTCAAAAATGCCCTCATATGTGAAAAATCTCGACCATCGAATTTTCCCATATAATCGCTATGAGTCCTCGACTCCAAACTTCGGGAGCCCATATCTCCGCTAATTCAGCACTTTTTGCAGATAAGAGCTCGTTATCGTGATCAGCGTCGAATGGAGATGTCAAAAATGCCCTCATATGTGAAAAATCTCGACCATCGAATTTTCCCATATAATCGCACTAAGCCCCCGACTCCAAATTTCGAGAGCCCATATCTCCGTTAATTCAGCACTTTCTGCAGATAAGAGCTCGTTATCGTGATCAGCGTCGAATGGAGATGTCAAAAATGCCCTCATATGTGAAAAATCTCGACCATCGAATTTTCCCATATAATCGCAATGAGTCCTCGACTCCAAACTTCGGGAGCCCATATCTCCGTTATTTCAGCACTTTTTGCAGATAAGAGCTCGTTATCGTGATCAGCGTCGAATGGAGATGTCAAAATGCCCTCATATGTGAAAAATCTCGACCATCGAATTTTCCCATATAATCGCTATGAGTCCTCGACTCCAAACTTCGGGAGCCCATATCTCCGCTAATTCAGCACTTTTTGCAGATAAGAGCTCGTTATCGTGGTCAGAGTCGAATGGAGATGTCAAAAATGCCCTCATATGTGAAAAATCTCGACCATCGAATTTTCCCATATAATCGCACTAAGCCCCCGACTCCAAATTTCGGGAGCCCATATCTCCGCTAATTCAGCACTTTTTGCAGATAAGAGCTCGTTATCGTGATCAGAGTCGAATGGAGATGTCAAAAATGCCCTCATATGTGAAAAATCTCGACCATCGAATTTTCCCATATAATCGCACTTAGCCCCCGACTCCAAACTTCGAGAGCCCATATCTCCGTTAATTCAGCACTTTTTGCAGATAAGAGCTCGTTATCGTGATCAGCGTCGAATGGAGATGTCAAAATGCCCTCATATGTGAAAAATCTCGACCATCGAATTTTCCCATATAATCGCACTAAGCCCCCGACTCCAAACTTCGGGAGCCCATATCTCCGTTATTTCAGCACTTTTTGCAGATAAGAGCTCGTTATCGTGATCAGCGTCGAATGGAGATGTCAAAAATGCCCTCATATGTGAAAAATCTCGACCATCGAATTTTCCCATATAATCGCACTAAGCCCCCGACTCCAAACTTCGAGAGCCCATATCTCCGCTAATTCAGCACTTTTTGCAGATAAGAGCTCGTTATCGTGATCAGCGTCGAATGGAGATGTCAAAATGCCCTCATATGTGAAAAATCTCGACCATCGAATTTTCCCATATAATCGCACTAAGCCCCCGACTCCAAACTTCGGGAGCCCATATCTCCGTTATTTCAGCACTTTTTGCAGATAAGAGCTCGTTATCGTGATCAGCGTCGAATGGAGATGTCAAAATGCCCTCATATGTGAAAAATCTCGACCATCGAATTTTCCCATATAATCGCACTAAGCCCCCGACTCCAAACTTCGGGAGCCCATATCTCCGTTATTTCAGCACTTTTTGCAGATAAGAGCTCGTTATCGTGATCAGCGTCGAATGGAGATGTCAAAATGCCCTCATATGTGAAAAATCTCGACCATCGAATTTTCCCATATAATCGCACTAAGCCCCCGACTCCAAACTTCGGGAGCCCATATCTCCGTTATTTCAGCACTTTTTGCAGATAAGAGCTCGTTATCGTGATCAGCGTCGAATGGAGATGTCAAAAATGCCCTCATATGTGAAAAATCTCGACCATCGAATTTTCCCATATAATCGCAATGAGTCCTCGACTCCAAACTTCGGGAGCCCATATCTCCGTTATTTCAGCACTTTTTGCAGATAAGAGCTCGTTATCGTGATCAGCGTCGAATGGAGATGTCAAAATGCCCTCATATGTGAAAAATCTCGACCATCGAATTTTCCCATATAATCGCTATGAGTCCTCGACTCCAAACTTCGGGAGCCCATATCTCCGTTATTTCAGCACTTTTTGCAGATAAGAGCTCGTTATCGTGAACAGCGTCGAATGGAGATGTCAAAAATGCCCTCATATGTGAAAAATCTCGACCATCGAATTTTCCCATATAATCGCACTAAGCCCCCGACTCCAAACTTCGAGAGCCCATATCTCCGCTAATTCAGCACTTTTTGCAGATAAGAGCTCGTTATCGTGATCAGCGTCGAATGGAGATGTCAAAAATGCCCTCATATGTGAAAAATCTCGACCATCGAATTTTCCCATATAATCGCTGTGAGTCCTCGACTCCAAACTTCGGGAGCCCATATCTCCGTTATTTCAGCACTTTTTGCAGATAAGAGCTCGTTATCGTGATCAGCGTCGAATGGAGATGTCAAAAATGCCCTCATATGTGAAAAATCTCGACCATCGAATTTTCCCATATAATTGCTATGAGTCCTCGACTCCAAACTTCGGGAGCCCATATCTCCGTTATTTCAGCACTTTTTGCAGATAAGAGCTCGTTATCGTGAACAGCGTCTAATGGAGATGTCAAAAATGCCCTCATATGTGAAAAATCTCGACCATCGAATTTTCCCATATAATCGCACTAAGCCCCCGACTCCAAACTTCGAGAGCCCATATCTCCGCTAATTCAGCACTTTTTGCAGATAAGAGCTCGTTATCGTGATCAGCGTCGAATGGAGATGTCAAAAATGCCCTCATATGTGAAAAATCTCGACCATCGAATTTTCCCATATAATCGCTATGAGTCCTCGACTCCAAACTTCGGGAGCCCATATCTCCGTTATTTCAGCACTTTTTGCAGATAAGAGCTCGTTATCGTGATCAGCGTCGAATGGAGATGTCAAAAATGCCCTCATATGTGAAAAATCTCGACCATCGAATTTTCCTATATAATCGCAATGAGTCCCCGACTCCAAACTTCGGGAGCCCATATCTCCGTTATTTCAGCACTTTTTGCAGATAAGAGCTTGTTATCGTGATCAGCGTCGAATGGAGATGTCAAAAATGCCCTCATATGTGAAAAATCTCGACCATCGAATTTTCCCATATAATCGCACTAAGCCCCCGACTCCAAATTTCGAGAGCCCATATCTCCGTTAATTCAGCACTTTTTGCAGATAAGAGCTCGTTATCGTGATCAGCGTCGAATGGAGATGTCAAAAATGCCCTCATATGTGAAAAATCTCGACCATCGAATTTTCCCATATAATCGCAATGAGTCCCCGACTCCAAACTTCGGGAGCCCATATCTCCGTTATTTCAGCACTTTTTGCAGATAAGAGCTCGTTATCGTGATCAGCGTCGAATGGAGATGTCAAAAATGCCCTCATATGTGAAAAATCTCGACCATCGAATTTTCCCATATAATCGCACTAAGCCCCCGACTCCAAATTTCGGGAGCCCATATCGCCGTTAATTCAGCACTTTTTGCAGATAAGAGCTCGTTATCGTGATCAGCGTCGAATGGAGATGTCAAAAATGCCCTCATATGTGAAAAATCTCGACCATCGAATTTTCCCATATAATCGCAATGAGTCCCCGACTCCAAAATTCGGGAGCCCATATCTCCGTTATTTCAGCACTTTTTGCAGATAAGAGCTCGTTATCGTGATCAGCGTCGAATGGAGATGTCAAAAATGCCCTCAGATGTGAAAAATCTCGACCATCGAATTTTCCCATATAATCGCAATCAGTCCCCGACTCCAAACTTCGGGAGCCCATATCTCCGTTATTTCAGCACTTTTTGCAGATAAGAGCTCGTTATCGTGATCAGCGTCGAATGGAGATGTCAAAAATGCCCTCATATGTGAAAAATCTCGACCATCGAATTTTCCCATATAATCGCTATGAGTCCTCGACTCCAAACTTCGGGAGCCCATATCTCCGTTATTTCAGCACTTTTTGCAGATAAGAGCTCGTTATCGTGATCAGCGTCGAATGGAGATGTCAAAAATACCCTCATATATGAAAAATCTCGACCATCGAATTTTCCCATATAATCGCACTAAGCCCCCGACTCCAAACTTCGGGAGCCCATATCTCCGTTAATTCAGCACTTTTTGCAGATAAGAGCTCGTTATCGTGATCAGCGTCGAATGGAGATGTCAAAAATGCCCTCATATGTGAAAAATCTCGACCATCGAATTTTCCCATATAATCGCAATGAGTCCCCGACTCCAAACTTCGGGAGCCCATATCTCCGTTATTTCAGCACTTTTTGCAGATAAGAGCTCGTTATCGTGATCAGCGTCGAATGGAGATGTCAAAAATGCCCTCATATGTGAAAAATCTCGACCATCGAATTTTCCCATATAATCGCACTAAGCCCCCGACTCCAAATTTCGGGAGCCCATATCGCCGTTAATTCAGCACTTTTTGCAGATAAGAGCTCGTTATCGTGATCAGCGTCGAATGGAGATGTCAAAAATGCCCTCATATGTGAAAAATCTCGACCATCGAATTTTCCCATATAATCGCAATGAGTCCCCGACTCCAAAATTCGGGAGCCCATATCTCCGTTATTTCAGCACTTTTTGCAGATAAGAGCTCGTTATCGTGATCAGCGTCGAATGGAGATGTCAAAAATGCCCTCAGATGTGAAAAATCTCGACCATCGAATTTTCCCATATAATCGCAATCAGTCCCCGACTCCAAACTTCGGGAGCCCATATCTCCGTTATTTCAGCACTTTTTGCAGATAAGAGCTCGTTATCGTGATCAGCGTCGAATGGAGATGTCAAAAATGCCCTCATATGTGAAAAATCTCGACCATCGAATTTTCCCATATAATCGCTATGAGTCCTCGACTCCAAACTTCGGGAGCCCATATCTCCGTTATTTCAGCACTTTTTGCAGATAAGAGCTCGTTATCGTGATCAGCGTCGAATGGAGATGTCAAAAATACCCTCATATATGAAAAATCTCGACCATCGAATTTTCCCATATAATCGCACTAAGCCCCCGACTCCAAATTTCGAGAGCCCATATCTCCGTTAATTCAGCACTTTTTGCACATAAGAGCTCGTTATCGTGATCAGCGTCGAATGGAGATGTCAAAAATGCCCTCATATGTGAAAAATCTCGACCATCGAATTTTCCCATATAATCGCAATGAGTCCCCGACTCCAAACTTCGGGAGCCCATATCTCCGTTATTTCAGCACTTTTTGCAGATAAGAGCTCGTTATCGTGATCAGCGTCGAATGGAGATGTCAAAAATGCCCTCATATGTGAAAAATCTCGACCATCGAATTTTCCCATATAATCGCACTAAGCCCCCGACTCCAAACTTCGGGAGCCCATATCGCCGTTAATTCAGCACTTTTTGCAGATAAGAGCTCGTTATCGTGATCAGCGTCGAATGGAGATGTCAAAAATGCCCTCATATGTGAAAAATCTCGACCATCGAATTTTCCCATATAATCGCAATGAGTCCCCGACTCCAAAATTCGGGAGCCCATATCTCCGTTATTTCAGCACTTTTTGCAGATAAGAGCTCGTTATCGTGATCAGCGTCGAATGGAGATGTCAAAAATGCCATCATATGTGAAAAATCTCGACCATCGAATTTTCCCATATAATCGCAATGAGTCCCCGACTCCAAACTTCGGGAGCCCATATATCCGTTATTTCAGCACTTTTTGCAGATAAGAGCTCGTTATCGTGATCAGCGTCGAATGGAGATGTCAAAAATGCCCTCATATATGAAAAATCTCGACCATCGAATTTTCCCATATAATCGCACTAAGCCCCCGACTCCAAATTTCGAGAGCCCATATCTCCGTTAATTCAGCACTTTTTGCACATAAGAGCTCGTTATCGTGATCAGCGTCGAATGGAGATGTCAAAAATGCCCTCAGATGTGAAAAATCTCGACCATCGAATTTTCCCATATAATCGCAATGAGTCCCCGACTCCAAACTTCGGGAGCCCATATCTCCGTTATTTCAGCACTTTTTGCAGATAAGAGCTCGTTATCGTGATCAGCGTCGAATGGAGATGTCAAAAATGCCCTCATATGTGAAAAATCTCGACCATCGAATTTTCCCATATAATCGCAATGAGTCCCCGACTCCAAACTTCGGGAGCCCATATCTCCGTTATTTCAGCACTTTTTGCAGATAAGAGCTCGCTATCGTGATCAGCGTCGAATGGAGATGTCAAAAATGCCCTCATATGTGAAAAATCTCGACCATCGAATTTTCCCATATAATCGCAATGAGTCCCATATAATCGCACTAAGCCCCCGACTCCAAACTTCGGGAGCCCATATCTCCGTTATTTCAGCACTTTTTGCAGATAAGAGCTCGTTATCGTGATCAGCGTCGAATGGAGATGTCAAAAATGCCCTCATATGTGAAAAATCTCGACCATCGAATTTTCCCATATAATCGAACTAAGCCCCCGACTCCAAACTTCGAGGGCCCATATCTCCGCTAATTCAGCACTTTTTGCAGATAAGAGCTCGTTATCGTGATCAGCGTCGAATGGAGATGTCAAAAATGCCCTCATATGTGAAAAATCTCGACCATCGAATTTTCCCATATAATCGCACTAAGCCCCCGACTCCAAATTTCGAGAGCCCATATCTCCGTTAATTCAGCACTTTTTGCAGATAAGAGCTCGTTATCGTGATCAGCGTCGAATGGAGATGTCAAAAATGCCCTCATATGTGAAAAATCTCGACCATCGAATTTTCCCATATAATCGCTATGAGTCCTCGACTACAAACTTCGGGAGCCCATATCTCCGTTATTTCAGCACTTTTTGCAGATAAGAGCTCGTTATCGTGATCAGCGTCGAATGGAGATGTCAAAAATGCCCTCATATGTGAAAAATCTCGACCATCGAATTTTCCCATATAATCGCAATGAGTCCCCGACTCCAAACTTCGGGAGCCCATATCTCCGTTATGTCAGCACTTTTTGCAGATAAGAGCTCGTTATCGTGATCAGCGTCGAATGGAGATGTCAAAAATGCCCTCATATGTGAAAAATCTCGACCATCGAATTTTCCCATATAATCGCACTAAGCCCCCGACTCCAAATTTCGAGAGCCCATATCTCCGTTAATTCAGCACTTTTGCAGATAAGAGCTCGTTATCGTGATCAGCGTCGAATGGAGATGTCAAAAATGCCCTCATATGTGAAAAATCTCGACCATCGAATTTTCCCATATAATCGCAATGAGTCCCCGACTCCAAACTTCGGGAGCCCATATCTCCGTTATTTCAGCACTTTTTGCAGATAAGAGCTCGTTATCGTGATCAGCGTCGAATGGAGATGTCAAAAATGCCCTCATATGTGAAAAATCTCGACCATCGAATTTTCCCATATAATCGCACTAAGCCCCCGACTCCAAACTTCGGGAGCCCATATCGCCGTTAATTCAGCACTTTTTGCAGATAAGAGCTCGTTATCGTGATCAGCGTCGAATGGAGATGTCAAAAATGCCCTCATATGTGAAAAATCTCGACCATCGAATTTTCCCATATAATCGCAATGAGTCCCCGACTCCAAAATTCGGGAGCCCATATCTCCGTTATTTCAGCACTTTTTGCAGATAAGAGCTCGTTATCGTGATCAGCGTCGAATGGAGATGTCAAAAATGCCATCATATGTGAAAAATCTCGACCATCGAATTTTCCCATATAATCGCAATGAGTCCCCGACTCCAAACTTCGGGAGCCCATATATCCGTTATTTCAGCACTTTTTGCAGATAAGAGCTCGTTATCGTGATCAGCGTCGAATGGAGATGTCAAAAATGCCCTCATATATGAAAAATCTCGACCATCGAATTTTCCCATATAATCGCACTAAGCCCCCGACTCCAAATTTCGAGAGCCCATATCTCCGTTAATTCAGCACTTTTTGCACATAAGAGCTCGTTATCGTGATCAGCGTCGAATGGAGATGTCAAAAATGCCCTCAGATGTGAAAAATCTCGACCATCGAATTTTCCCATATAATCGCAATGAGTCCCCGACTCCAAACTTCGGGAGCCCATATCTCCGTTATTTCAGCACTTTTTGCAGATAAGAGCTCGTTATCGTGATCAGCGTCGAATGGAGATGTCAAAAATGCCCTCATATGTGAAAAATCTCGACCATCGAATTTTCCCATATAATCGCAATGAGTCCCCGACTCCAAACTTCGGGAGCCCATATCTCCGTTATTTCAGCACTTTTTGCAGATAAGAGCTCGCTATCGTGATCAGCGTCGAATGGAGATGTCAAAAATGCCCTCATATGTGAAAAATCTCGACCATCGAATTTTCCCATATAATCGCAATGAGTCCCATATAATCGCACTAAGCCCCCGACTCCAAACTTCGGGAGCCCATATCTCCGTTATTTCAGCACTTTTTGCAGATAAGAGCTCGTTATCGTGATCAGCGTCGAATGGAGATGTCAAAAATGCCCTCATATGTGAAAAATCTCGACCATCGAATTTTCCCATATAATCGAACTAAGCCCCCGACTCCAAACTTCGAGGGCCCATATCTCCGCTAATTCAGCACTTTTTGCAGATAAGAGCTCGTTATCGTGATCAGCGTCGAATGGAGATGTCAAAAATGCCCTCATATGTGAAAAATCTCGACCATCGAATTTTCCCATATAATCGCACTAAGCCCCCGACTCCAAATTTCGAGAGCCCATATCTCCGTTAATTCAGCACTTTTTGCAGATAAGAGCTCGTTATCGTGATCAGCGTCGAATGGAGATGTCAAAAATGCCCTCATATGTGAAAAATCTCGACCATCGAATTTTCCCATATAATCGCTATGAGTCCTCGACTACAAACTTCGGGAGCCCATATCTCCGTTATTTCAGCACTTTTTGCAGATAAGAGCTCGTTATCGTGATCAGCGTCGAATGGAGATGTCAAAAATGCCCTCATATGTGAAAAATCTCGACCATCGAATTTTCCCATATAATCGCAATGAGTCCCCGACTCCAAACTTCGGGAGCCCATATCTCCGTTATGTCAGCACTTTTTGCAGATAAGAGCTCGTTATCGTGATCAGCGTCGAATGGAGATGTCAAAAATGCCCTCATATGTGAAAAATCTCGACCATCGAATTTTCCCATATAATCGCACTAAGCCCCCGACTCCAAATTTCGAGAGCCCATATCTCCGTTAATTCAGCACTTTTGCAGATAAGAGCTCGTTATCGTGATCAGCGTCGAATGGAGATGTCAAAAATGCCCTCATATGTGAAAAATCTCGACCATCGAATTTTCCCATATAATCGCAATGAGTCCCCGACTCCAAACTTCGGGAGCCCATATCTCCGTTATTTCAGCACTTTTTGCAGATAAGAGCTCGTTATCGTGATCAGCGTCGAATGGAGATGTCAAAAATGCCCTCATATGTGAAAAATCTCGACCATCGAATTTTCCCATATAATCGCACTAAGCCCCCGACTCCAAATTTCGAGAGCCGATATCTCCGTTAATTCAGCACTTTTTGCAGATAAGAGCTCGTTATCGTGATCAGCGTCGAATGGAGATGTCAAAAATGCCCTCACATGTGAAAAATCTCGACCATCGAATTTTCCCATATAATCGCACTAAGCCCCCGACTCCAAACTTCGGGAGCCCATATCTCCGTTATTTCAGCACTTTTTGCAGATAAGAGCTCGTTATCGTGATCAGCGTCGAATGGAGATGTCAAAAATGCCCTCATATGTGAAAAATCTCGACCATCGAATTTTCCCATATAATCGAACTAAGCCCCCGACTCCAAACTTCGAGGGCCCATATCTCCGCTAATTCAGCACTTTTTGCAGATAAGAGCTCGTTATCGTGATCAGCGTCGAATGGAGATGTCAAAAATGCCCTCATATGTGAAAAATCTCGACCATCGAATTTTCCCATATAATCGCACTAAGCCCCCGACTCCAAATTTCGAGAGCCCATATCTCCGTTAATTCAGCACTTTTTGCAGATAAGAGCTCGTTATCGTGATCAGCGTCGAATGGAGATGTCAAAAATGCCCTCATATGTGAAAAATCTCGACCATCGAATTTTCCCATATAATCGCAATGAGTCCCCGACTCCAAACTTCGGGAGCCCATATCTCCGTTATTTCAGCACTTTTTGCAGATAAGAGCTCGTTATCGTGATCAGCGTCGAATGGAGATGTCAAAAATGCCCTCATATGTGAAAAATCTCGACCATCGAATTTTCCCATATAATCGCACTAAGCCCCCGACTCCAAATTTGAGAGCCCATATCTCCGTTAATTCAGCACTTTTTGCAGATAAGAGCTCGTTATCGTGATCAGCGTCGAATGGAGATGTCAAAAATGCCCTCATATGTGAAAAATCTCGACCATCGAATTTTCCCATATAATCGCAATAAGCCCCCGACTCCAAACTTCGAGAGCCCATATCTCCGCTAATTCAGCACTTTTTGCAGATAAGAGCTCGTTATCGTGATCAGCGTCGAATGGAGATGTCAAAAATGCCCTCATATGTGAAAAATCTCGACCATCGAATTTTCCCATATAATCGCAATGAGTCCCCGACTCCAAACTTCGGGAGCCCATATCTCCGTTATTTCAGCACTTTTTGCAGATAAGAGCTCGTTATCGTGATCAGCGTCGAATGGAGATGTCAAAAATGCCCTCATATGTGAAAAATCTCGACCATCGAATTTTCCCATATAATCGCACTAAGCCCCCGACTCCAAATTTCGGGAGCCCATATCTCCGTTATTTCAGCACTTTTTGCAGATAAGAGCTCGTTATCGTGATCAGCGTCGAATGGAGATGTCAAAAATGCCCTCATATGTGAAAAATCTCGACCATCGAATTTTCCCATATAATCGAACTAAGCCCCCGACTCCAAACTTCGAGGGCCCATATCTCTGCTAATTCAGCACTTTTTGCAGATAAGAGCTCGTTATCGTGATCAGCGTCGAATGGAGATGTCAAAAATGCCCTCATATGTGAAAAATCTCGACCATCGAATTTTCCCATATAATCGCACTAAGCCCCCGACTCCAAATTTCGAGAGCCCATATCTCCGTTAATTCAGCACTTTTTGCAGATAAGAGCTCGTTATCGTGATCAGCGTCGAATGGAGATGTCAAAAATGCCCTCATATGTGAAAAATCTCGACCATCGAATTTTCCCATATAATCGCAATGAGTCCCCGACTCCAAACTTCGGGAGCCCATATCTCCGTTATTTCAGCACTTTTTGCAGATAAGAGCTCGTTATCGTGATCAGCGTCGAATGGAGATGTCAAAAATGCCCTCATATGTGAAAAATCTCGACCATCGAATTTTCCCATATAATCGCACTAAGCCCCCGACTCCAAATTTGAGAGCCCATATCTCCGTTAATTCAGCACTTTTTGCAGATAAGAGCTCGTTATCGTGATCAGCGTCGAATGGAGATGTCAAAAATGCCCTCATATGTGAAAAATCTCGACCATCGAATTTTCCCATATAATCGCACTAAGCCCCCGACTCCAAACTTCGAGAGCCCATATCTCCGCTAATTCAGCACTTTTTGCAGATAAGAGCTCGTTATCGTGATCAGCGTCGAATGGAGATGTCAAAAATGCCCTCATATGTGAAAAATCTCGACCATCGAATTTTCCCATATAATCGCACTAAGCCCCCGACTCCAAATTTGAGAGCCCATATCTCCGTTAATTCAGCACTTTTTGCAGATAAGAGCTCGTTATCGTGATCAGCGTCGAATGGAGATGTCAAAAATGCCCTCTTATGTGAAAAATCTCGACCATCGAATTTTCCCATATAATCGCACTAAGCCCCCGACTCCAAATTTGAGAGCCCATATCTCCGTTAATTCAGCACTTTTTGCAGATAAGAGCTCGTTATCGTGATCAGCGTCGAATGGAGATGTCAAAAATGCCCTCATATGTGAAAAATCTCGACCATCGAATTTTCCCATATAATCGCACTAAGCCCCCGACTCCAAACTTCGAGAGCCCATATCTCCGCTAATTCAGCACTTTTTGCAGATAAGAGCTCGTTATCGTGATCAGCGTCGAATGGAGATGTCAAAAATGCCCTCATATGTGAAAAATCTCGACCATCGAATTTTCCCATATAATCGCACTAAGCCCCCGACTCCAAATTTGAGAGCCCATATCTCCGTTAATTCAGCACTTTTTGCAGATAAGAGCTCGTTATCGTGATCAGCGTCGAATGGAGATGTCAAAAATGCCCTCATATGTGAAAAATCTCGACCATCGAATTTTCCCATATAATCGCAATGAGTCCCCGACTCCAAACTTCGGGAGCCCATATCTCCGTTATTTCAGCACTTTTTGCAGATAAGAGCTCGTTATCGTGATCAGCGTCGAATGGAGATGTCAAAAATGCCCTCATATGTGAAAAATCTCGACCATCGAATTTTCCCATATAATCGCACTAAGCCCCCGACTCCAAATTTGAGAGCCCATATCTCCGTTAATTCAGCACTTTTTGCAGATAAGAGCTCGTTATCGTGATCAGCGTCGAATGGAGATGTCAAAAATGCCCTCATATGTGAAAAATCTCGACCATCGAATTTTCCCATATAATCGCAATGAGTCCCCGACTCCAAAATTCGGGAGCCCATATCTCCGTTATTTCAGCACTTTTTGCAGATAAGAGCTCGTTATCGTGATCAGCGTCGAATGGAGATGTCAAAAATGCCCTCATATGTGAAAAATCTCGACCATCGAATTTTCCCATATAATCGCAATGAGTCCCCGACTCCAAACTTCGGGAGCCCATATCTCCGTTATTTCAGCACTTTTTGCAGATAAGAGCTCGTTATCGTGATCAGCGTCGAATGGAGATGTCAAAAATGCCCTCATATATGAAAAATCTCGACCATCGAATTTTCCCATATAATCGCAATGAGTCCCCGACTCCAAACTTCGGGAGCCCATATCTCCGTTATTTCAGCACTTTTTGCAGATAAGAGCTCGTTATCGTGATCAGCGTCGAATGGAGATGTCAAAAATGCCCTCATATGTGAAAAATCTCGACCATCGAATTTTCCCATATAATCGCACTAAGCCCCCGACTCCAAATTTCGAGAGCCCATATCTCCGTTAATTCAGCACTTTTTGCAGATAAGAGCTCGTTGTCGTGATCAGCGTCGAATGGAGATGTCAAAAATGCCCTCATATGTGAAAAATCTCGACCATCGAATTTTCCCATATAATCGCACTAAGCCCCCGACTCCAAATTTGAGAGCCCATATCTCCGTTAATTCAGCACTTTTTGCAGATAAGAGCTCGTTATCGTGATCAGCGTCGAATGGAGATGTCAAAAATGCCCTCATATGTGAAAAATCTCGACCATCGAATTTTCCCATATAATCGCAATGAGTCCCCGACTCCAAACTTCGGGAGCCCATATCTCCGTTATTTCAGCACTTTTTGCAGATAAGAGCTCGTTATCGTGATCAGCGTCGAATGGAGATGTCAAAAATGCCCTCATATGTGAAAAATCTCGACCATCGAATTTTCCCATATAATCGCACTAAGCCCCCGACTCCAAATTTGAGAGCCCATATCTCCGTTAATTCAGCACTTTTTGCAGATAAGAGCTCGTTATCGTGATCAGCGTCGAATGGAGATGTCAAAAATGCCCTCATATGTGAAAAATCTCGACCATCGAATTTTCCCATATAATCGCAATGAGTCCCCGACTCCAAAATTCGGGAGCCCATATCTCCGTTATTTCAGCACTTTTTGCAGATAAGAGCTCGTTATCGTGATCAGCGTCGAATGGAGATGTCAAAAATGCCCTCATATGTGAAAAATCTCGACCATCGAATTTTCCCATATAATCGCAATGAGTCCCCGACTCCAAACTTCGGGAGCCCATATCTCCGTTATTTCAGCACTTTTTGCAGATAAGAGCTCGTTATCGTGATCAGCGTCGAATGGAGATGTCAAAAATGCCCTCATATATGAAAAATCTCGACCATCGAATTTTCCCATATAATCGCAATGAGTCCCCGACTCCAAACTTCGGGAGCCCATATCTCCGTTATTTCAGCACTTTTTGCAGATAGGAGCTCGTTATCGTGATCAGCGTCGAATGGAGATGTCAAAAATGCCCTCATATGTGAAAAATCTCGACCATCGAATTTTCCCATATAATCGCACTAAGCCCCCGACTCCAAATTTCGAGAGCCCATATCTCCGTTAATTCAGCACTTTTTGCAGATAAGAGCTCGTTATCGTGATCAGCGTCGAATGGAGATGTCAAAAATGCCCTCATATGTGAAAAATCTCGACCATCGAATTTTCCCATATAATCGCAATGAGTCCCCGACTCCAAACTTCGGGAGCCCATATCTCCGTTATTTCAGCACTTTTCGCAGATAAGAGCTCGTTATCGTGATCAGCGTCGAATGGAGATGTCAAAAATGCCCTCATATGTGAAAAATCTCGACCATCGAATTTTCCCATATAATCGCACTCAGCCCCCGACTCCAAATTTCGAGAGCCCATATCTCCGTTAATTCAGCACTTTTTGCAGATAAGAGCTCGTTATCGTGATCAGCGTCGAATGGAGATGTCAAAAATGCCCTCATATGTGAAAAATCTCGACCATCGAATTTTCCCATATAATCGCACTAAGCCCCCGACTCCAAACTTCGAGAGCCCAAATCTCCGTTAATTCAGCACTTTTTGCAGATAAGAGCTCGTTATCGTGATCAGCGTCGAATGGAGATGTCAAAAATGCCCTCATATGTGAAGAATCTCGACCATCGAATTTTCGCATATAATCGCACTAAGCCCCCGACTCCAAACTTCGAGAGCCCATATCTCCGTTAATTCAGCTCTTTTTGCAGATAAGAGCTCGTTATCGTGATCAGCGTCGAATAGAGATGTCAAAAATGCCCTCATATGTGAAAAATCTCGACCATCGAATTTTCCCATATAATCGCTATGAGTCCTCGACTCCAAACTTCGGGAGCCCATATCTCCGTTATTTCAGCACTTTTTGCAGATAAGAGCTCGTTATCGTGATCAGCGTCGAATGGAGATGTCAAAAATGCCCTCATATGTGAAAAATCTCGACCATCGAATTTTCCCATATAATCGCAATGAGTCCCCGACTCCAAACTTCGGGAGCCCATATCTCCGTTATTTCAGCACTTTTTGCAGATAAGAGCTCGTTATCGTGATCAGCGTCGAATGGAGATGTCAAAAATGCCCTCATATGTGAAAAATCTCGACCATCGAATTTTCCCATATAATCGCACTAAGCCCCCGACTCCAAATTTCGAGAGCCCATATCTCCGTTAATTCAGCACTTTTTGCAGATAAGAGCTCGTTATCGTGATCAGCGTCGAATGGAGATGTCAAAAATGCCCTCATATGTGAAAAATCTCGACCATCGAATTTTCCCATATAATCGCAATGAGTCCCCGACTCCAAACTTCGGGAGCCCATATCTCCGTTATTTCAGCACTTTTTGCAGATAAGAGCTCGTTATCGTGATCAGCGTCGAATGGAGATGTCAAAAATGCCCTCATATGTGAAAAATCTCGACCATCGAATTTTCCCATATAATCGCACTAAGCCCCCGACTCCAAATTTCGAGAGCCCATATCTCCGTTAATTCAGCACTTTTTTGCAGATAAGAGCTCGTTATCGTGATCAGCGTCGAATGGAGATGTCAAATATGCCCTCATATGTGAAGAATCTCGACCATCGAATTTTCCCATATAATCGCTATGAGTCCCCGACTCCAAACTTCGGGAGCCCATATCTCCGTTATTTCAGCACTTTTTGCAGATAAGAGCTCGTTATCGTGATCAGCGTCGAATGGAGATGTCAAAAATGCCCTCATATGTGAAAAATCTCGACCATCGAATTTTCCCATATAATCGCACTAAGCCCCCGACTCCAAATTTCGAGAGCCCATATCTCCGTTAATTCAGCACTTTTTTGCAGATAAGAGCTCGTTATCGTGATCAGCGTCGAATGGAGATGTCAAATATGCCCTCATATGTGAAGAATCTCGACCATCGAATTTTCCCATATAATCGCTATGAGTCCTCGACTCCAAACTTCGGGAGCCCATATCTCCGTTATTTCAGCACTTTTTGCAGATAAGAGCTCGTTATCGTGATCAGCGTCGAATGGAGATGTCAAAAATGCCCTCATATGTGAAAAATCTCGACCATCGAATTTTCCCATATAATCGCAATGAGTCCCCGACTCCAAACTTCGGGAGCCCATATCTCCGTTATTTCAGCACTTTTTGCAGATAAGAGCTCGTTATCGTGATCAGCGTCGAATGGAGATGTCAAAAATGCCCTCATATGTGAAAAATCTCTACCATCGAATTTTCCCATATAATCGCACTAAGCCCCCGACTCCAAATTTCGAGAGCCCATATCTCCGCTAATTCAGCACTTTTTGCAGATAAGAGCTCGTTATCGTGATCAGCGTCGAATGGAGATGTCAAAAATGCCCTCATATGTGAAAAATCTCGACCATCGAATTTTCCCATATAATCGCACTAAGCCCCCGACTCCAAACTTCGAGAGCCCATATCTCCGCTAATTCAGCACTTTTTGCAGATAAGAGCTCGTTATCGTGATCAGCGTCGAATGGAGATGTCAAAAATGCCCTCATATGTGAAAAATCTCGACCATCGAATTTTCCCATATAATCGCAATGAGTCCCCGACTCCAAACTTCGGGAGCCCATATCTCCGTTATTTCAGCACTTTTTGCAGATAAGAGCTCGTTATCGTGATCAGCGTCGAATGGAGATGTCAAAAATGCCCTCATATGTGAAAAATCTCGACCATCGAATTTTCCCATATAATCGCACTAAGCCCCCGACTCCAAATTCCGAGAGCCCATATCTCCGTTAATTCAGCACTTTTTTGCAGATAAGAGCTCGTTATCGTGATCAGCGTCGAATGGAGATGTCAAATATGCCCTCATATGTGAAGAATCTCGACCATCGAATTTTCCCATATAATCGCAATGAGTCCCCGACTCCAAACTTCGGGAGCCCATATCTCCGTTATTTCAGCACTTTTTGCAGATAAGAGCTCGTTATCGTGATCAGCGTCGAATGGAGATGTCAAAAATGCCCTCATATGTGAAAAATCTCGAACATCGAATTTTCCCATATAATCGCACTAAGCCCCCGACTCCAAATTTCGAGAGCCCATATCTCCGTTAATTCAGCACTTTTTGCAGATAAGAGCTCGTTATCGTGATCAGCGTCGAATGGAGATGTCAAAAATGTCCTCATATGTGAAAAATCTCGGCCATCGAATTTTTCCATATAATCGCACTAAGCCCCCGACTCCAAACTTCGAGAGCCCATATCTCCGTTAATTCAGCTCTTTTTGCAGATAAGAGCTCGTTATCGTGATCAGCGTCGAATGGAGATGTCAAAAATGCCCTCATATGTGAAAAATCTCGACCATCGAATTTTCCCATATAATCGCTATGAGTGCTCGACTCCAAACTTCGGGAGCCCATATCTCCGTTATTTCAGCACTTTTTGCAGATAAGAGCTCGTTATCGTGATCAGCGTCGAATGGAGATGTCAAAAATGCCCTCATATGTGAAAAATCTCGACCATCGAATTTTCCCATATAATCGCAATGAGTCCCCGACTCCAAACTTCGGGAGCCCATATCTCCGTTATTTCAGCACTTTTTGCAGATAAGAGCTCGTTATCGTGATCAGCGTCGAATGGAGATGTCAAAAATGCCCTCATATGTGACAAATCTCGACCATCGAATTTTCCCATATAATCGCACTAAGCCCCCGACTCCAAATTTCGAGAGCCCATATCTCCGTTAATTCAGCACTTTTTGCAGATAAGAGCTCGTTATCGTGATCAGCGTCGAATGGAGATGTCAAAAATGCCCTCATATGTGAAAAATCTCGACCATCGAATTTTCCCATATAATCGCAATTAGTCCCCGACTCCAAATTTCGGGAGCCCATATCTCCGTTATTTCAGCACTTTTTGCAGATAAGAGCTCGTTATCGTGATCAGCGTCGAATGGAGATGTCAAAAATGCCCTCATATGTGAAAAATCTCGACCATCGAATTTTCCCATATAATCGCACTAAGCCCCCGACTCCAAACTTCGAGAGCCCATATCTCCGTTAATTCAGCACTTTTTGCAGATAAGAGCTCGTTATCGTGATCAGCGTCGAATGGAGATGTCAAAAATGCCCTCATATGTGAAGAATCTCGACCATCGAATTTTCCCATATAATCGCACTAAGCCCCCGACTCCAAACTTCGAGAGCCCATATCTCCGTTAATTCAGCTCTTTTTGCAGATAAGAGCTCGTTATCGTGATCAGCGTCGAATGGAGATGTCAAAAATGCACTCATATGTGAAAAATCTCGACCATCGAATTTTGCCATATAATCGCACTAAGCCCCCGACTCCAAACTTCGAGAGCCCATATCTCCGTTAATTCAGCTCTTTTTGCAGATAAGAGCTCGTTATCGTGATCAGCGTCGAATGGAGATGTCAAAAATGCACTCATATGTGAAAAATCTCGACCATCGAATTTTCCCATATAATCGCACTAAGCCCCCGACTCCAAATTTCGAGAGCCCATATCTCCGTTAATTCAGCTCTTTTTGCAGATAAGAGCTCGTAATCGTGATCAGCGTCGAATGGAGATGTCAAAAATGCACTCATATGTGAAAAATCTCGACCATCGAATTTTCCCATATAATCGCACTAAGCCCCCGACTCCAAACTTCGAGAGCCCATATCTCCGTTAATTCAGCACTTTTTGCAGATAAGAGCTCGTTATCGTGATCAGCGTCGAATGGAGATGTCAAAAATGCCCTCATATGTGAAGCATATGTGAAAAATCTCGACCATCGAATTTTCCCATATAATCGCACTAAGCCCCCGACTCCAAACTTCGAGAGCCCATATCTCCGTTATTTCAGCACTTTTTGCAGATAAGAGCTCGTTATCGTGATCATCGTCGAATGGAGATGTCACAAATGCACTCATATGTGAAAAATCTCGACCATCGAATTTTCCCATATAATCGCAATGAGTCCCCGACTCCAAACTTCGGGAGCCCATATCTCCGTTACTTCAGCACTTTTTGCAGATAAGAGCTCGTTATCGTGATCAGCGTCGAATGGAGATGTCAAAAATGCCCTCATATGTGAAAAATTCGACCATCGAATTTTCCCATATAATCGCACTAAGCCCCCGACTCCAAACTTCGAGAGCCCATATCTCCGCTAATTCAGCACTTTTTGCAGATAAGAGCTCGTTATCGTGATCAGCGTCGAATGGAGATGTCAAAAATGCCCTCATGTGTGAAAAATCTCGACCATCGAATTTTCCCATATAATCGCACTAAGCCCCCGACTCCAAACTTCGAGAGCCCATATCTCCGCTAATTCAGCACTTTTTGCAGATAAGAGCTCGTTATCGTGATCAGCGTCGAATGGAGATGTCAAAAATGCCCTCATATGTGAAAAATCTCGACCATCGAATTTTCCCATATAATCGAACTAAGCCCCCGACTCCAAACTTCGAGAGCCCATATCTCCGCTAATTCAGCACTTTTTGCAGATAAGAGCTCGTTATCGTGATCAGCGTCGAATGGAGATGTCAAAAATGCCCTCATATGTGAAAAATCTCGACCATCGAATTTTCCCATATAATCGCTATGAGTCGTCGACTCCAAACTTCGGGAGCCCATATCTCCGTTATTTCAGCACTTTTTGCAGATAAGAGCTCGTTATCGTGATCAGCGTCGAATGGAGATGTCAAAAATGCCCTCATATGTGAAAAATCTCGACCATCGAATTTTCCCATATAATCGCACTAAGCCCCCGACTCCAAACTTCGAGAGCCCATATCTCCGCTAATTCAGCACTTTTTGCAGATAAGAGCTCGTTATCGTGATCAGCGTCGAATGGAGATGTCAAAAATGCCCTCATATGTGAAAAATCTCGACCATCGAATTTTCCCATATAATCGCTATGAGTCCTCGACTCCAAACTTCGGGAGCCCATATCTCCGTTATTTCAGCACTTTTTGCAGATAAGAGCTCGTTATCGTGATCAGCGTCGAATGGAGATGTCAAAAATGCCCTCATATGTGAAAAATCTCGACCATCGAATTTTCCCATATAATCGCACTAAGCCCCCGACTCCAAACTTCGAGAGCCCATATCTCCGCTAATTCAGCACTTTTTGCAGATAAGAGCTCGTTATCGTGATCAGCGTCGAATGGAGATGTCAAAAATGCCCTCATGTGTGAAAAATCTCGACCATCGAATTTTCCCATATAATCGCACTAAGCCCCCGACTCCAAGTTTCGAGAGCCCATATCTCCGCTAATTCAACACTTTTTGCAGATAAGAGCTCGTTATCGTGATCAGCGTCGAATGGAGATGTCAAAAATGCCCTCATATGTGAAAAATCTCGACCATCGAATTTTCCCATATAATCGAACTAAGCCCCCGACTCCAAACTTCGAGAGCCCATATCTCCGCTAATTCAGCACTTTTTGCAGATAAGAGCTCGTTATCGTGATCAGCGTCGAATGGAGATGTCAAAAATGCCCTCATATGTGAAAAATCTCGACCATCGAATTTTCCCATATAATCGCACTAAGCCCCCGACTCCAAATTTCGAGAGCCCATATCGCCGTTAATTCAGCACTTTTTGCAGATAAGAGCTCGTTATCGTGATCAGCGTCGAATGGAGATGTCAAAAATGCCCTCATATGTGAAAAATCTCGACCATCGAATTTTCCCATATAATCGCAATGAGTCCCCGACTCCAAAATTCGGGAGCCCATATCTCCGTTATTTCAGCACTTTTTGCAGATAAGAGCTCGTTATCGTGATCAGCGTCGAATGGAGATGTCAAAAATGCCCTCATATGTGAAAAATCTCGACCATCGAATTTTCCCATATAATCGCAATGAGTCCCCGACTCCAAACTTCGGGAGCCCATATATCCGTTATTTCAGCACTTTTTGCAGATAAGAGCTCGTTATCGTGATCAGCGTCGAATGGAGATGTCAAAAATGCCCTCATATGTGAAGCATATGTGAAAAATCTCGACCATCGAATTTTCCCATATAATCGCACTAAGCCCCCGACTCCAAACTTCGAGAGCCCATATCTCCGTTATTTCAGCACTTTTTGCAGATAAGAGCTCGTTATCGTGATCATCGTCGAATGGAGATGTCACAAATGCACTCATATGTGAAAAATCTCGACCATCGAATTTTCCCATATAATCGCACTAAGCCCCCGACTCCAAATTTCGAGAGCCCATATCTCCGTTAATTCAGCACTTTTTGCAGATAAGAGCTCGTTATCGTGATCAGCGTCGAATGGAGATGTCAAAAATGCCCTCATATGTGAAAAATCTCGACCATCGAATTTTCCCATATAATCGCACTAAGCCCCCGACTCCAAACTTCGAGAGCCCATATCTCCGCTAATTCAGCACTTTTTGCAGATAAGAGCTCGTTATCGTGATCAGCGTCGAATGGAGATGTCAAAAAATGCCCTCATATGTGAAAAATCTCGACCATCGAATTTTCCCATATAATCGCACTAAGCCCCCGACTCCAAACTTCGAGAGCCCATATCTCCGCTAATTCAGCACTTTTTGCAGATAAGAGCTCGTTATCGTGATCAGCGTCGAATGGAGATGTCAAAAATGCCCTCATGTGTGAAAAATCTCGACCATCGAATTTTCCCATATAATCGCACTAAGCCCCCGACTCCAAACTTCGAGAGCCCATATCTCCGCTAATTCAACACTTTTTGCAGATAAGAGCTCATTATCGTGATCAGCATCGAATGGAGATGTCAAAAATGCCCTCATATGTGAAAAATCTCGACCATCGAATTTTCCCATATAATCGAACTAAGCCCCCGACTCCAAACTTCGAGAGCCCATATCTCCGCTAATTCAGCACTTTTTGCAGATAAGAGCTCGTTATCGTAATCAGCGTCGAATGGAGATGTCAAAAATGCCCTCATATGTGAAAAATCTCGACCATCGAATTTTCCCATATAATCGCACTAAGCCCCCGACTCCAAATTTCGAGAGCCCATATCGCCGTTAATTCAGCACTTTTTGCAGATAAGAGCTCGTTATCGTGATCAGCGTCGAATGGAGATGTCAAAAATGCCCTCATATGTGAAAAATCTCGACCATCGAATTTTCCCATATAATCGCAATGAGTCCCCGACTCCAAAATTCGGGAGCCCATATCTCCGTTATTTCAGCACTTTTTGCAGATAAGAGCTCGTTATCGTGATCAGCGTCGAATGGAGATGTCAAAAATGCCCTCATATGTGAAAAATCTCGACCATCGAATTTTCCCATATAATCGCAATGAGTCCCCGACTCCAAACTTCGGGAGCCCATATATCCGTTATTTCAGCACTTTTTGCAGATAAGAGCTCGTTATCGTGATCAGCGTCGAATGGAGATGTCAAAAATGCCCTCATATGTGAAAAATCTCGACCATCGAATTTTCCCATATAATCGCAATGAGTCCCCGACTCCAAATTTCGGGAGCCCATATCTCCGTTATTTCAGCACTTTTTGCAGATAAGAGCTCGTTATCGTGATCAGCGTCGAATGGAGATGTCAAAAATGCACTCATATGTGAAAAATCTCGACCATCGAGTTTTGACATATAATCGCACTAAGCCCCCGACTCCAAACTTCGAGAGCCCATATCTCCGTTAATTCAGCTCTTTTTGCAGATAAGAGCTCGTTATCGTGATCAGCGTCGAATGGAGATGTCAAAAATGCACTCATATGTGAAAAATCTCGACCATCGAATTTTCCCATATAATCGCTATGAGTCCTCGACTCCAAACTTCGGGAGCCCATATCTCCGTTATTTCAGCACTTTTTGCAGATAAGAGCTCGTTATCGTAATCAGCGTCGAATGGAGATGTCAAAAATGCCCTCATATGTGAAAAATCTCGACCATCGAATTTTTCCATATAATCGCACTAAGCCCCCGACTCCAAATTTCGAGAGCCCATATCTCCGTTAATTCAGCTCTTTTTGCAGATAAGAGCTCGTAATCGTGATCAGCGTCGAATGGAGATGTCAAAAATGCACTCATATGTGAAAAATCTCGACCATCGAATTTTCCCATATAATCGCACTAAGCCCCCACTCCAAACTTCGAGAGCCCATATCTCCGTTAATTCAGCACTTTTTGCAGATAAGAGCTCGTTATCGTGATCAGCGTCGAATGGAGATGTCAAAAATGCCCTCATATGTGAAGCATATGTGAAAAATCTCGACCATCGAATTTTCCCATATAATCGCACTAAGCCCCCGACTCCAAACTTCGAGAGCCCATATCTCCGTTATTTCAGCACTTTTTGCAGATAAGAGCTCGTTATCGTGATCAGCGTCGAATGGAGATGTCAAAAATGCCCTCATATGTGAAAAATCTCGACCATCGAATTTTCCCATATAATCGCACTAAGCCCCCGACTCCAAACTTCGAGAGCCCATATCTCCGCTAATTCAGCACTTTTTGCAGATAAGAGCTCGTTATCGTGATCAGCGTCGAATGGAGATGTCAAAAATGCCCTCATATGTGAAAAATCTCGACCATCGAATTTTCCCATATAATCGCACTAAGCCCCCGACTCCAAACTTCGAGAGCCCATATCTCCGCTAATTCAGCACTTTTTGCATATAAGAGCTCGTTATCGTGATCAGCGTCGAATGGAGATGTCAAAAATGCCCTCATATGTGAAAAATCTCGACCATCGAATTTTCCCATATAATCGCACTAAGCCCCCGACTCCAAACTTCGAGAGCCCATATCTCCGTTATTTCAGCACTTTTTGCAGATAAGAGCTCGTTATCGTGATCAGCGTCGAATGGAGATGTCAAAAATGCCCTCATATGTGAAAAATCTCGACCATCGAATTTTCCCATATAATCGCACTAAGCCCCCGACTCCAAACTTCGAGAGCCCATATCTCCGCTAATTCAGCACTTTTTGCAGATAAGAGCTCGTTATCGAGATCAGCGTCGAATGGAGATGTCAAAAATGCCCTCATATGTGAAAAATCTCGACCATCGAATTTTCCCATATAATCGCACTAAGCCCCCGACTCCAAACTTCGAGAGCCCATATCTCCGCTAATTCAGCACTTTTTGCAGATAAGAGCTCGTTATCGTGATCAGCGTCGAATGGAGATGTCAAAAATGCCCTCATGTGTGAAAAATCTCGACCATCGAATTTTCCCATATAATCGCACTAAGCCCCCGACTCCAAACTTCGAGAGCCCATATCTCCGCTAATTCAACACTTTTTGCAGATAAGAGCTCGTTATCGTGATCAGCATCGAATGGAGATGTCAAAAATGCCCTCATATGTGAAAAATCTCGACCATCGAATTTTCCCATATAATCGAACTAAGCCCCCGACTCCAAACTTCGAGAGCCCATATCTCCGCTAATTCAGCACTTTTTGCAGATAAGAGCTCGTTATCGTGATCAGCGTCGAATGGAGATGTCAAAAATGCCCTCATATGTGAAAAATCTCGACCATCGAATTTTCCCATATAATCGCACTAAGCCCCCGACTCCAAATTTCGAGAGCCCATATCGCCGTTAATTCAGCACTTTTTGCAGATAAGAGCTCGTTATCGTGATCAGCGTCGAATGGAGATGTCAAAAATGCCCTCATATGTGAAAAATCTCGACCATCGAATTTTCCCATATAATCGCAATGAGTCCCCGACTCCAAATTTCGGGAGCCCATATCTCCGTTATTTCAGCACTTTTTGCAGATAAGAGCTCGTTATCGTGATCAGCGTCGAATGGAGATGTCAAAAATGCACTCATATGTGAAAAATCTCGACCATCGAGTTTTGACATATAATCGCACTAAGCCCCCGACTCCAAACTTCGAGAGCCCATATCTCCGTTAATTCAGCTCTTTTTGCAGATAAGAGCTCGTTATCGTGATCAGCGTCGAATGGAGATGTCAAAAATGCACTCATATGTGAAAAATCTCGACCATCGAATTTTCCCATATAATCGCTATGAGTCCTCGACTCCAAACTTCGGGAGCCCATATCTCCGTTATTTCAGCACTTTTTGCAGATAAGAGCTCGTTATCGTAATCAGCGTCGAATGGAGATGTCAAAAATGCCCTCATATGTGAAAAATCTCGACCATCGAATTTTTCCATATAATCGCACTAAGCCCCCGACTCCAAATTTCGAGAGCCCATATCTCCGTTAATTCAGCTCTTTTTGCAGATAAGAGCTCGTAATCGTGATCAGCGTCGAATGGAGATGTCAAAAATGCACTCATATGTGAAAAATCTCGACCATCGAATTTTCCCATATAATCGCACTAAGCCCCCGACTCCAAACTTCGAGAGCCCATATCTCCGTTAATTCAGCACTTTTTGCAGATAAGAGCTCGTTATCGTGATCAGCGTCGAATGGAGATGTCAAAAATGCCCTCATATGTGAAGCATATGTGAAAAATCTCGACCATCGAATTTTCCCATATAATCGCACTAAGCCCCCGACTCCAAACTTCGAGAGCCCATATCTCCGTTATTTCAGCACTTTTTGCAGATAAGAGCTCGTTATCGTGATCAGCGTCGAATGGAGATGTCAAAAATGCCCTCATATGTGAAAAATCTCGACCATCGAATTTTCCCATATAATCGCACTAAGCCCCCGACTCCAAACTTCGAGAGCCCATATCTCCGCTAATTCAGCACTTTTTGCAGATAAGAGCTCGTTATCGTGATCAGCGTCGAATGGAGATGTCAAAAATGCCCTCATATGTGAAAAATCTCGACCATCGAATTTTCCCATATAATCGCACTAAGCCCCCGACTCCAAACTTCGAGAGCCCATATCTCCGCTAATTCAGCACTTTTTGCATATAAGAGCTCGTTATCGTGATCAGCGTCGAATGGAGATGTCAAAAATGCCCTCATATGTGAAAAATCTCGACCATCGAATTTTCCCATATAATCGCTATGAGTCCTCGACTCCAAACTTCGGGAGCCCATATCTCCGTTATTTCAGCACTTTTTGCAGATAAGAGCTCGTTATCGTGATCAGCGTCGAATGGAGATGTCAAAAATGCCCTCATATGTGAAAAATCTCGACCATCGAATTTTCCCATATAATCGCAATGAGTCCCCGACTCCAAACTTCGGGAGCCCATATCTCCGTTATTTCAGCACTTTTTGCAGATAAGAGCTCGTTATCGTGATCAGCGTCGAATGGAGATGTCAAAAATGCCCTCATATGTGAAAAATCTCTACCATCGAATTTTCCCATATAATCGCACTAAGCCCCCGACTCCAAATTTCGAGAGCCCATATCTCCGCTAATTCAGCACTTTTTGCAGATAAGAGCTCGTTATCGTGATCAGCGTCGAATGGAGATGTCAAAAATGCCCTCATATGTGAAAAATCTCGACCATCGAATTTTCCCATATAATCGCACTAAGCCCCCGACTCCAAACTTCGAGAGCCCATATCTCCGCTAATTCAGCACTTTTTGCAGATAAGAGCTCGTTATCGTGATCAGCGTCGAATGGAGATGTCAAAAATGCCCTCATATGTGAAAAATCTCGACCATCGAATTTTCCCATATAATCGCAATGAGTCCCCGACTCCAAAATTCGGGAGCCCATATCTCCGTTATTTCAGCACTTTTTGCAGATAAGAGCTCGTTATCGTGATCAGCGTCGAATGGAGATGTCAAAAATGCCCTCATATGTGAAAAATCTCGACCATCGAATTTTCCCATATAATCGCAATGAGTCCCCGACTCCAAACTTCGGGAGCCCATATATCCGTTATTTCAGCACTTTTTGCAGATAAGAGCTCGTTATCGTGATCAGCGTCGAATGGAGATGTCAAAAATGCCCTCATATGTGAAAAATCTCGACCATCGAATTTTCCCATATAATCGCAATGAGTCCCCGACTCCAAATTTCGGGAGCCCATATCTCCGTTATTTCAGCACTTTTTGCAGATAAGAGCTCGTTATCGTGATCAGCGTCGAATGGAGATGTCAAAAATGCACTCATATGTGAAAAATCTCGACCATCGAGTTTTGACATATAATCGCACTAAGCCCCCGACTCCAAACTTCGAGAGCCCATATCTCCGTTAATTCAGCTCTTTTTGCAGATAAGAGCTCGTTATCGTGATCAGCGTCGAATGGAGATGTCAAAAATGCACTCATATGTGAAAAATCTCGACCATCGAATTTTCCCATATAATCGCTATGAGTCCTCGACTCCAAACTTCGGGAGCCCATATCTCCGTTATTTCAGCACTTTTTGCAGATAAGAGCTCGTTATCGTAATCAGCGTCGAATGGAGATGTCAAAAATGCCCTCATATGTGAAGCATATGTGAAAAATCTCGACCATCGAATTTTCCCATATAATCGCACTAAGCCCCCGACTCCAAATTTCGAGAGCCCATATCTCCGTTAATTCAGCACTTTTTGCAGATAAGAGCTCGTTATCGTGATCAGCGTCGAATGGAGATGTCAAAAATGCCCTCATATGTGAAGCATATGTGAAAAATCTCGACCATCGAATTTTCCCATATAATCGCACTAAGCCCCCGACTCCAAACTTCGAGAGCCCATATCTCCGTTATTTCAGCACTTTTTGCAGATAAGAGCTCGTTATCGTGATCATCGTCGAATGGAGATGTCACAAATGCACTCATATGTGAAAAATCTCGACCATCGAATTTTCCCATATAATCGCAATGAGTCCCCGACTCCAAACTTCGGGAGCCCATATCTCCGTTATTTCAGCACTTTTTGCAGATAAGAGCTCGTTATCGTGATCAGCGTCGAATGGAGATGTCAAAAATGCCCTCATATGTGAAAAATTCGACCATCGAATTTTCCCATATAATCGCACTAAGCCCCCGACTCCAAACTTCGAGAGCCCATATCTCCGCTAATTCAGCACTTTTTGCAGATAAGAGCTCGTTATCGTGATCAGCGTCGAATGGAGATGTCAAAAATGCCCTCATGTGTGAAAAATCTCGACCATCGAATTTTCCCATATAATCGCACTAAGCCCCCGACTCCAAACTTCGAGAGCCCATATCTCCGCTAATTCAGCACTTTTTGCAGATAAGAGCTCGTTATCGTGATCAGCGTCGAATGGAGATGTCAAAAATGCCCTCATATGTGAAAAATCTCGACCATCGAATTTTCCCATATAATCGCACTAAGCCCCCGACTCCAAATTTCGAGAGCCCATATCTCCGTTAATTCAGCACTTTTTGCAGATAAGAGCTCGTTATCGTGATCAGCGTCGAATGGAGATGTCAAAAATGCCCTCATATGTGAAAAATCTCGACCATCGAATTTTCCCATATAATCGCTATGAGTCCTCGACTCCAAACTTCGGGAGCCCATATCTCCGTTATTTCAGCTCTTTTTGCAGATAAGAGCTCGTAATCGTGATCAGCGTCGAATGGAGATGTCAAAAATGCACTCATATGTGAAAAATCTCGACCATCGAATTTTCCCATATAATCGCACTAAGCCCCCGACTCCAAACTTCGAGAGCCCATATCTCCGTTAATTCAGCACTTTTTGCAGATAAGAGCTCGTTATCGTGATCAGCGTCGAATGGAGATGTCAAAAATGCCCTCATATGTGAAGCATATGTGAAAAATCTCGACCATCGAATTTTCCCATATAATCGCACTAAGCCCCCGACTCCAAATTTCGAGAGCCCATATCTCCGTTATTTCAGCACTTTTTGCAGATAAGAGCTCGTTATCGTGATCAGCGTCGAATGGAGATGTCAAAAATGCCCTCATATGTGAAAAATCTCGACCATCGAATTTTCCCATATAATCGCACTAAGCCCCCGACTCCAAACTTCGAGAGCCCATATCTCCGCTAATTCAGCACTTTTTGCAGATAAGAGCTCGTTATCGTGATCAGCGTCGAATGGAGATGTCAAAAATGCCCTCATATGTGAAAAATCTCGACCATCGAATTTTCCCATATAATCGCACTAAGCCCCCGACTCCAAACTTCGAGAGCCCATATCTCCGCTAATTCAGCACTTTTTGCAGATAAGAGCTCGTTATCGTGATCAGCGTCGAATGGAGATGTCAAAAATGCCCTCATATGTGAAAAATCTCGACCATCGAATTTTCCCATATAATCGCACTAAGCCCCCGACTCCAAACTTCGAGAGCCCATATCTCCGCTAATTCAGCACTTTTTGCAGATAAGAGCTCGTTATCGTGATCAGCGTCGAATGGAGATGTCAAAAATGCCCTCATATGTGAAAAATCTCGACCATCGAATTTTCCCATATAATCGCACTAAGCCCCCGACTCCAAACTTCGAGAGCCCATATCTCCGCTAATTCAGCACTTTTTGCATATAAGAGCTCGTTATCGTGATCAGCGTCGAATGGAGATGTCAAAAATGCCCTCATATGTGAAAAATCTCGACCATCGAATTTTCCCATATAATCGCAATGAGTCCCCGACTCCAAAATTCGGGAGCCCATATCTCCGTTATTTCAGCACTTTTTGCAGATAAGAGCTCGTTATCGTGATCAGCGTCGAATGGAGATGTCAAAAATGCCCTCATATGTGAAAAATCTCGACCATCGAATTTTCCCATATAATCGCAATGAGTCCCCGACTCCAAACTTCGGGAGCCCATATATCCGTTATTTCAGCACTTTTTGCAGATAAGAGCTCGTTATCGTGATCAGCGTCGAATGGAGATGTCAAAAATGCCCTCATATGTGAAAAATCTCGACCATCGAATTTTCCCATATAATCGCAATGAGTCCCCGACTCCAAATTTCGGGAGCCCATATCTCCGTTATTTCAGCACTTTTTGCAGATAAGAGCTCGTTATCGTGATCAGCGTCGAATGGAGATGTCAAAAATGCACTCATATGTGAAAAATCTCGACCATCGAGTTTTGACATATAATCGCACTAAGCCCCCGACTCCAAACTTCGAGAGCCCATATCTCCGTTAATTCAGCTCTTTTTGCAGATAAGAGCTCGTTATCGTGATCAGCGTCGAATGGAGATGTCAAAAATGCACTCATATGTGAAAAATCTCGACCATCGAATTTTCCCATATAATCGCTATGAGTCCTCGACTCCAAACTTCGGGAGCCCATATCTCCGTTATTTCAGCACTTTTTGCAGATAAGAGCTCGTTATCGTAATCAGCGTCGAATGGAGATGTCAAAAATGCCCTCATATGTGAAAAATCTCGACCATCGAATTTTTCCATATAATCGCACTAAGCCCCCGACTCCAAATTTCGAGAGCCCATATCTCCGTTAATTCAGCTCTTTTTGCAGATAAGAGCTCGTAATCGTGATCAGCGTCGAATGGAGATGTCAAAAATGCACTCATATGTGAAAAATCTCGACCATCGAATTTTCCCATATAATCGCACTAAGCCCCCACTCCAAACTTCGAGAGCCCATATCTCCGTTAATTCAGCACTTTTTGCAGATAAGAGCTCGTTATCGTGATCAGCGTCGAATGGAGATGTCAAAAATGCCCTCATATGTGAAGCATATGTGAAAAATCTCGACCATCGAATTTTCCCATATAATCGCACTAAGCCCCCGACTCCAAACTTCGAGAGCCCATATCTCCGTTATTTCAGCACTTTTTGCAGATAAGAGCTCGTTATCGTGATCAGCGTCGAATGGAGATGTCAAAAATGCCCTCATATGTGAAAAATCTCGACCATCGAATTTTCCCATATAATCGCACTAAGCCCCCGACTCCAAACTTCGAGAGCCCATATCTCCGCTAATTCAGCACTTTTTGCAGATAAGAGCTCGTTATCGTGATCAGCGTCGAATGGAGATGTCAAAAATGCCCTCATATGTGAAAAATCTCGACCATCGAATTTTCCCATATAATCGCACTAAGCCCCCGACTCCAAACTTCGAGAGCCCATATCTCCGCTAATTCAGCACTTTTTGCATATAAGAGCTCGTTATCGTGATCAGCGTCGAATGGAGATGTCAAAAATGCCCATATAATCGCACTAAGCCCCCGACTCCAAACTTCGAGAGCCCATATCTCCGTTATTTCAGCACTTTTTGCAGATAAGAGCTCGTTATCGTGATCAGCGTCGAATGGAGATGTCAAAAATGCCCTCATATGTGAAAAATCTCGACCATCGAATTTTCCCATATAATCGCACTAAGCCCCCGACTCCAAACTTCGAGAGCCCATATCTCCGCTAATTCAGCACTTTTTGCAGATAAGAGCTCGTTATCGAGATCAGCGTCGAATGGAGATGTCAAAAATGCCCTCATATGTGAAAAATCTCGACCATCGAATTTTCCCATATAATCGCACTAAGCCCCCGACTCCAAACTTCGAGAGCCCATATCTCCGCTAATTCAGCACTTTTTGCAGATAAGAGCTCGTTATCGTGATCAGCGTCGAATGGAGATGTCAAAAATGCCCTCATGTGTGAAAAATCTCGACCATCGAATTTTCCCATATAATCGCACTAAGCCCCCGACTCCAAACTTCGAGAGCCCATATCTCCGCTAATTCAACACTTTTTGCAGATAAGAGCTCGTTATCGTGATCAGCATCGAATGGAGATGTCAAAAATGCCCTCATATGTGAAAAATCTCGACCATCGAATTTTCCCATATAATCGAACTAAGCCCCCGACTCCAAACTTCGAGAGCCCATATCTCCGCTAATTCAGCACTTTTTGCAGATAAGAGCTCGTTATCGTGATCAGCGTCGAATGGAGATGTCAAAAATGCCCTCATATGTGAAAAATCTCGACCATCGAATTTTCCCATATAATCGCACTAAGCCCCCGACTCCAAATTTCGAGAGCCCATATCGCCGTTAATTCAGCACTTTTTGCAGATAAGAGCTCGTTATCGTGATCAGCGTCGAATGGAGATGTCAAAAATGCCCTCATATGTGAAAAATCTCGACCATCGAATTTTCCCATATAATCGCAATGAGTCCCCGACTCCAAAATTCGGGAGCCCATATCTCCGTTATTTCAGCACTTTTTGCAGATAAGAGCTCGTTATCGTGATCAGCGTCGAATGGAGATGTCAAAAATTCCCTCATATGTGAAAAATCTCGACCATCGAATTTTCCCATATAATCGCAATGAGTCCCCGACTCCAAACTTCGGGAGCCCATATATCCGTTATTTCAGCACTTTTTGCAGATAAGAGCTCGTTATCGTGATCAGCGTCGAATGGAGATGTCAAAAATGCCCTCATATGTGAAAAATCTCGACCATCGAATTTTCCCATATAATCGCAATGAGTCCCCGACTCCAAATTTCGGGAGCCCATATCTCCGTTATTTCAGCACTTTTTGCAGATAAGAGCTCGTTATCGTGATCAGCGTCGAATGGAGATGTCAAAAATGCACTCATATGTGAAAAATCTCGACCATCGAGTTTTGACATATAATCGCACTAAGCCCCCGACTCCAAACTTCGAGAGCCCATATCTCCGTTAATTCAGCTCTTTTTGCAGATAAGAGCTCGTTATCGTGATCAGCGTCGAATGGAGATGTCAAAAATGCACTCATATGTGAAAAATCTCGACCATCGAATTTTCCCATATAATCGCTATGAGTCCTCGACTCCAAACTTCGGGAGCCCATATCTCCGTTATTTCAGCACTTTTTGCAGATAAGAGCTCGTTATCGTAATCAGCGTCGAATGGAGATGTCAAAAATGCCCTCATATGTGAAAAATCTCGACCATCGAATTTTTCCATATAATCGCACTAAGCCCCCGACTCCAAATTTCGAGAGCCCATATCTCCGTTAATTCAGCTCTTTTTGCAGATAAGAGCTCGTAATCGTGATCAGCGTCGAATGGAGATGTCAAAAATGCACTCATATGTGAAAAATCTCGACCATCGAATTTTCCCATATAATCGCACTAAGCCCCCGACTCCAAACTTCGAGAGCCCATATCTCCGTTAATTCAGCACTTTTTGCAGATAAGAGCTCGTTATCGTGATCAGCGTCGAATGGAGATGTCAAAAATGCCCTCATATGTGAAGCATATGTGAAAAATCTCGACCATCGAATTTTCCCATATAATCGCACTAAGCCCCCGACTCCAAACTTCGAGAGCCCATATCTCCGTTATTTCAGCACTTTTTGCAGATAAGAGCTCGTTATCGTGATCAGCGTCGAATGGAGATGTCAAAAATGCCCTCATATGTGAAAAATCTCGACCATCGAATTTTCCCATATAATCGCACTAAGCCCCCGACTCCAAACTTCGAGAGCCCATATCTCCGCTAATTCAGCACTTTTTGCAGATAAGAGCTCGTTATCGTGATCAGCGTCGAATGGAGATGTCAAAAATGCCCTCATATGTGAAAAATCTCGACCATCGAATTTTCCCATATAATCGCACTAAGCCCCCGACTCCAAACTTCGAGAGCCCATATCTCCGCTAATTCAGCACTTTTTGCATATAAGAGCTCGTTATCGTGATCAGCGTCGAATGGAGATGTCAAAAATGCCCTCATATGTGAAAAATCTCGACCATCGAATTTTCCCATATAATCGCTATGAGTCCTCGACTCCAAACTTCGGGAGCCCATATCTCCGTTATTTCAGCACTTTTTGCAGATAAGAGCTCGTTATCGTGATCAGCGTCGAATGGAGATGTCAAAAATGCCCTCATATGTGAAAAATCTCGACCATCGAATTTTCCCATATAATCGCAATGAGTCCCCGACTCCAAACTTCGGGAGCCCATATCTCCGTTATTTCAGCACTTTTTGCAGATAAGAGCTCGTTATCGTGATCAGCGTCGAATGGAGATGTCAAAAATGCCCTCATATGTGAAAAATCTCTACCATCGAATTTTCCCATATAATCGCACTAAGCCCCCGACTCCAAATTTCGAGAGCCCATATCTCCGCTAATTCAGCACTTTTTGCAGATAAGAGCTCGTTATCGTGATCAGCGTCGAATGGAGATGTCAAAAATGCCCTCATATGTGAAAAATCTCGACCATCGAATTTTCCCATATAATCGCACTAAGCCCCCGACTCCAAACTTCGAGAGCCCATATCTCCGCTAATTCAGCACTTTTTGCAGATAAGAGCTCGTTATCGTGATCAGCGTCGAATGGAGATGTCAAAAATGCCCTCATATGTGAAAAATCTCGACCATCGAATTTTCCCATATAATCGCAATGAGTCCCCGACTCCAAAATTCGGGAGCCCATATCTCCGTTATTTCAGCACTTTTTGCAGATAAGAGCTCGTTATCGTGATCAGCGTCGAATGGAGATGTCAAAAATGCCCTCATATGTGAAAAATCTCGACCATCGAATTTTCCCATATAATCGCAATGAGTCCCCGACTCCAAACTTCGGGAGCCCATATATCCGTTATTTCAGCACTTTTTGCAGATAAGAGCTCGTTATCGTGATCAGCGTCGAATGGAGATGTCAAAAATGCCCTCATATGTGAAAAATCTCGACCATCGAATTTTCCCATATAATCGCAATGAGTCCCCGACTCCAAATTTCGGGAGCCCATATCTCCGTTATTTCAGCACTTTTTGCAGATAAGAGCTCGTTATCGTGATCAGCGTCGAATGGAGATGTCAAAAATGCACTCATATGTGAAAAATCTCGACCATCGAGTTTTGACATATAATCGCACTAAGCCCCCGACTCCAAACTTCGAGAGCCCATATCTCCGTTAATTCAGCTCTTTTTGCAGATAAGAGCTCGTTATCGTGATCAGCGTCGAATGGAGATGTCAAAAATGCACTCATATGTGAAAAATCTCGACCATCGAATTTTCCCATATAATCGCTATGAGTCCTCGACTCCAAACTTCGGGAGCCCATATCTCCGTTATTTCAGCACTTTTTGCAGATAAGAGCTCGTTATCGTAATCAGCGTCGAATGGAGATGTCAAAAATGCCCTCATATGTGAAGCATATGTGAAAAATCTCGACCATCGAATTTTCCCATATAATCGCACTAAGCCCCCGACTCCAAATTTCGAGAGCCCATATCTCCGTTAATTCAGCACTTTTTGCAGATAAGAGCTCGTTATCGTGATCAGCGTCGAATGGAGATGTCAAAAATGCCCTCATATGTGAAGCATATGTGAAAAATCTCGACCATCGAATTTTCCCATATAATCGCACTAAGCCCCCGACTCCAAACTTCGAGAGCCCATATCTCCGTTATTTCAGCACTTTTTGCAGATAAGAGCTCGTTATCGTGATCATCGTCGAATGGAGATGTCACAAATGCACTCATATTTGAAAAATCTCGACCATCGAATTTTCCCATATAATCGCAATGAGTCCCCGACTCCAA
Organism: Merodon equestris; assembly: GCA_958301585.1. Lineage (NCBI taxonomy): Eukaryota > Metazoa > Arthropoda > Insecta > Diptera > Syrphidae > Merodon > Merodon equestris. The sequence goes on from OY284415.1 coordinate 111,111,909, forward strand.
ACTTCGGGAGCCCATATCTCCGTTATTTCAGCACTTTTTGCAGATAAGAGCTCGTTATCGTGATCAGCGTCGAATGGAGATGTCAAAAATGCCCTCATATGTGAAAAATTCGACCATCGAATTTTCCCATATAATCGCACTAAGCCCCCGACTCCAAACTTCGAGAGCCCATATCTCCGCTAATTCAGCACTTTTTGCAGATAAGAGCTCGTTATCGTGATCAGCGTCGAATGGAGATGTCAAAAATGCCCTCATGTGTGAAAAATCTCGACCATCGAATTTTCCCATATAATCGCACTAAGCCCCCGACTCCAAACTTCGAGAGCCCATATCTCCGCTAATTCAGCACTTTTTGCAGATAAGAGCTCGTTATCGTGATCAGCGTCGAATGGAGATGTCAAAAATGCCCTCATATGTGAAAAATCTCGACCATCGAATTTTCCCATATAATCGCACTAAGCCCCCGACTCCAAATTTCGAGAGCCCATATCTCCGTTAATTCAGCACTTTTTGCAGATAAGAGCTCGTTATCGTGATCAGCGTCGAATGGAGATGTCAAAAATGCCCTCATATGTGAAAAATCTCGACCATCGAATTTTCCCATATAATCGCTATGAGTCCTCGACTCCAAACTTCGGGAGCCCATATCTCCGTTATTTCAGCTCTTTTTGCAGATAAGAGCTCGTAATCGTGATCAGCGTCGAATGGAGATGTCAAAAATGCACTCATATGTGAAAAATCTCGACCATCGAATTTTCCCATATAATCGCACTAAGCCCCCGACTCCAAACTTCGAGAGCCCATATCTCCGTTAATTCAGCACTTTTTGCAGATAAGAGCTCGTTATCGTGATCAGCGTCGAATGGAGATGTCAAAAATGCCCTCATATGTGAAGCATATGTGAAAAATCTCGACCATCGAATTTTCCCATATAATCGCACTAAGCCCCCGACTCCAAATTTCGAGAGCCCATATCTCCGTTATTTCAGCACTTTTTGCAGATAAGAGCTCGTTATCGTGATCAGCGTCGAATGGAGATGTCAAAAATGCCCTCATATGTGAAAAATCTCGACCATCGAATTTTCCCATATAATCGCACTAAGCCCCCGACTCCAAACTTCGAGAGCCCATATCTCCGCTAATTCAGCACTTTTTGCAGATAAGAGCTCGTTATCGTGATCAGCGTCGAATGGAGATGTCAAAAATGCCCTCATATGTGAAAAATCTCGACCATCGAATTTTCCCATATAATCGCACTAAGCCCCCGACTCCAAACTTCGAGAGCCCATATCTCCGCTAATTCAGCACTTTTTGCAGATAAGAGCTCGTTATCGTGATCAGCGTCGAATGGAGATGTCAAAAATGCCCTCATATGTGAAAAATCTCGACCATCGAATTTTCCCATATAATCGCACTAAGCCCCCGACTCCAAACTTCGAGAGCCCATATCTCCGCTAATTCAGCACTTTTTGCATATAAGAGCTCGTTATCGTGATCAGCGTCGAATGGAGATGTCAAAAATGCCCTCATATGTGAAAAATCTCGACCATCGAATTTTCCCATATAATCGCTATGAGTCCTCGACTCCAAACTTCGGGAGCCCATATCTCCGTTATTTCAGCACTTTTTGCAGATAAGAGCTCGTTATCGTGATCAGCGTCGAATGGAGATGTCAAAAATGCCCTCATATGTGAAGAATCTCGACCATCGAATTTTCGCATATAATCGCACTAAGCCCCCGACTCCAAACTTCGAGGGCCCATATCTCCGCTAATTCAGCACTTTTTGCAGATAAGAGCTCGTTATCGTGATCAGCGTCGAATGGAGATGTCAAAAATGCCCTCATATGTGAAAAATCTCGACCATCGAATTTTCCCATATAATCGCACTAAGCCCCCGACTCCAAACTTCGAGAGCCCATATCTCCGCTAATTCAGCACTTTTTGCAGATAAGAGCTCGTTATCGTGATCAGCGTCGAATGGAGATGTCAAAAATGCCCTCATATGTGAAAAATCTCGACCATCGAATTTTCCCATATAATCGCTATGAGTCCTCGACTCCAAACTTCGGGAGCCCATATCTCCGTTATTTCAGCACTTTTTGCAGATAAGAGCTCGTTATCGTGATCAGCGTCGAATGGAGATGTCAAAAATGCCCTCATATGTGAAAAATCTCGACCATCGAATTTTCCCATATAATCGCACTAAGCCCCCGACTCCAAACTTCGAGAGCCCATATCTCCGCTAATTCAGCACTTTTTGCAGATAAGAGCTCGTTATCGTGATCAGCGTCGAATGGAGATGTCAAAAATGCCCTCATATGTGAAAAATCTCGACCATCGAATTTTCCCATATAATCGCACTAAGCCCCCGACTCCAAATTTCGAGAGCCCATATCTCCGTTAATTCAGCACTTTTTGCAGATAAGAGCTCGTTATCGTGATCAGCGTCGAATGGAGATGTCAAAAATGCCCTCATATGTGAAAAATCTCGACCATCGAATTTTCCCATATAATCGCAATGAGTCCCCGACTCCAAACTTCGGGAGCCCATATCTCCGTTATTTCAGCACTTTTTGCAGATAAGAGCTCGTTATCGTGATCAGCGTCGAATGGAGATGTCAAAAATGCCCTCATATGTGAAAAATCTCGACCATCGAATTTTCCCATATAATCGCACTAAGCCCCCGACTCCAAACTTCGAGAGCCCATATCTCCGTTAATTCAGCACTTTTTGCAGATAAGAGCTCGTTATCGTGATCAGCGTCGAATGGGGTTGTCAAAAATGCCCTCATATGTGAAGAATCTCGACCATCGAATTTTCGCATATAATCGCACTAAGCCCCCGACTCCAAACTTCGAGGGCCTATATCTCCGCTAATTCAGCACTTTTTGCAGATAAGAGCTCGTTATCGTGATCAGCGTCGAATGGAGATGTCAAAAATGCCCTCATATGTGAAAAATCTCGACCATCGAATTTTCCCATATAATCGCACTAAGCCCCCGACTCCAAACTTCGAGAGCCCATATCTCCGTTAATTCAGCACTTTTTGCAGATAAGAGCTCGTTATCGTGATCAGCGTCGAATGGAGATGTCAAAAATGCCCTCATATGTGAAAAATCTCGACCATCGAATTTTCCCATATAATCGCAATGAGTCCTCGACTCCAAACTTCGGGAGCCCATATCTCCGTTATTTCAGCACTTTTTGCAGATAAGAGCTCGTTATCGTGATCAGCGTCGAATGGAGATGTCAAAAATGCCCTCATATGTGAAGAATCTCGACCATCGAATTTTCGCATATAATCGCACTAAGCCCCCGACTCCAAACTTCGAGGGCCCATATCTTCGCTAATTCAGCACTTTTTGCAGATAAGAGCTCGTTATCGTGATCAGCGTCGAATGGAGATGTCAAAAATGCCCTCATATGTGAAAAATCTCGACCATCGAATTTTCCCATATAATCGCACTAAGCCCCCGACTCCAAACTTCGAGAGCCCATATCTCCGCTAATTCAGCACTTTTTGCAGATAAGAGCTCGTTATCGTGATCAGCGTCGAATGGAGATGTCAAAAGTGCCCTCATATGTGAAAAATCTCGACCATCGAATTTTCCCATATAATCGCACTAAGCCCCCGACTCCAAACTTCGAGAGCCCATATCTCCGCTAATTCAGCACTTTTTGCAGATAAGAGCTCGTTATCGTGATCAGCGTCGAATGGAGATGTCAAAAATGCCCTCATATGTGAAAAATCTCGACCATCGAATTTTCCCATATAATCGCAATGAGTCCCCGACTCCAAACTTCGGGAGCCCATATCTCCGTTATTTCAGCACTTTTTGCAGATAAGAGCTCGTTATCGTGATCAGCGTCGAATGGAGATGTCAAAAATGCCCTCATATGTGAAAAATCTCGACCATCGAATTTTCCCATATAATCGCACTAAGCCCCCGACTCCAAATTTCGAGGGCCCATATCTTCGCTAATTCAGCACTTTTTGCAGATAAGAGCTCGTTATCGTGATCAGCGTCGAATGGAGATGTCAAAAATGCCCTCATATGTGAAAAATCTCGACCATCGAATTTTCCCATATAATCGCACTAAGCCCCCGACTCCAAACTTCGAGAGCCCATATCTCCGCTAATTCAGCACTTTTTGCAGATAAGAGCTCGTTATCGTGATCAGCGTCGAATGGAGATGTCAAAAATGCCCTCATATGTGAAAAATCTCGACCATCGAATTTTCCCATATAATCGCAATGAGTCCTCGACTCCAAACTTCGGGAGCCCATATCTCCGTTATTTCAGCACTTTTTGCAGATAAGAGCTCGTTATCGTGATCAGCGTCGAATGGAGATGTCAAAAATGCCCTCATATGTGAAAAATCTCGACCATCGAATTTTCCCATATAATCGCAATGAGTCCCCGACTCCAAACTTCGGGAGCCCATATCTCCGCTAATTCAGCACTTTTTGCAGATAAGATCTCGTTATCGTGATCAGCGTCGAATGGAGATGTCAAAAATGCCCTCATATGTGAAAAATCTCGACCATCGAATTTTCCCATATAATCGCACTAAGCCCCCGACTTCAAACTTCGAGAGCCCATATCTCCGCTAATTCAGCACTTTTTGCAGATAAGAGCTCGTTATCGTGATCAGCGTCGAATGGAGATGTCAAAAATGCCCTCATATGTGAAAAATCTCGACCATCGAATTTTCCCATATAATCGCACTAAGCCCCCGACTCCAAATTTCGAGAGCCCATATCTCCGTTAATTCAGCACTTTTTGCAGATAAGAGCTCGTTATCGTGATCAGCGTCGAATGGAGATGTCAAAAATGCCCTCATATGTGAAAAATCTCGACCATCGAATTTTCCCATATAATCGCAATGAGTCCCCGACTCCAAACTTCGGGAGCCCATATCTCCGTTATTTCAGCACTTTTTGCAGATAAGAGCTCGTTATCGTGATCAGCGTCGAATGGAGATGTCAAAAATGCCCTCATATGTGAAAAATCTCGACCATCGAATTTTCCCATATAATCGCACTTAGCCCCCGACTCCAAACTTCGAGAGCCCATATCTCCGTTAATTCAGCACTTTTTGCAGATAAGAGCTCGTTATCGTGATCAGCGTCGAATGGAGATGTCAAAAATGCCCTCATATGTGAAAAATCTCGATCATCGAATTTTCCCATATAATCGCACTAAGCCCCCGACTCCAAACTTCGAGAGCCCATATCTCCGCTAATTCAGCACTTTTTGCAGATAAGATCTCGTTATCGTGATCAGCGTCGAATGGAGATGTCAAAAATGCCCTCATATGTGAAGAATCTCGACCATCGAATTTTCGCATATAATCGCACTAAGCCCCCGACTCCAAACTTCGAGGGCCCATATCTCCGCTAATTCAGCACTTTTTGCAGATAAGAGCTCGTTATCGTGATCAGCGTCGAATGGAGATGTCAAAAATGCCCTCATATGTGAAAAATCTCGACCATCGAATTTTCCCATATAATCGCACTAAGCCCCCGACTCCAAACTTCGAGAGCCCATATCTCCGCTAATTCAGCACTTTTTGCAGATAAGAGCTCGTTATCGTGATCAGCGTCGAATGGAGATGTCAAAAATGCCCTCATATGTGAAAAATCTCGACCATCGAATTTTCCCATATAATCGCTATGAGTCCTCGACTCCAAACTTCGGGAGCCCATATCTCCGTTATTTCAGCACTTTTTGCAGATAAGAGCTCGTTATCGTGATCAGCGTCGAATGGAGATGTCAAAAATGCCCTCATATGTGAAAAATCTCGACCATCGAATTTTCCCATATAATCGCACTAAGCCCCCGACTCCAAACTTCGAGAGCCCATATCTCCGCTAATTCAGCACTTTTTGCAGATAAGAGCTCGTTATCGTGATCAGCGTCGAATGGAGATGTCAAAAATGCCCTCATATGTGAAAAATCTCGACCATCGAATTTTCCCATATAATCGCACTAAGCCCCCGACTCCAAATTTCGAGAGCCCATATCTCCGTTAATTCAGCACTTTTTGCAGATAAGAGCTCGTTATCGTGATCAGCGTCGAATGGAGATGTCAAAAATGCCCTCATATGTGAAAAATCTCGACCATCGAATTTTCCCATATAATCGCAATGAGTCCCCGACTCCAAACTTCGGGAGCCCATATCTCCGTTATTTCAGCACTTTTTGCAGATAAGAGCTCGTTATCGTGATCAGCGTCGAATGGAGATGTCAAAAATGCCCTCATATGTGAAAAATCTCGACCATCGAATTTTCCCATATAATCGCACTAAGCCCCCGACTCCAAACTTCGAGAGCCCATATCTCCGTTAATTCAGCACTTTTTGCAGATAAGAGCTCGTTATCGTGATCAGCGTCGAATGGGGTTGTCAAAAATGCCCTCATATGTGAAGAATCTCGACCATCGAATTTTCGCATATAATCGCACTAAGCCCCCGACTCCAAACTTCGAGGGCCTATATCTCCGCTAATTCAGCACTTTTTGCAGATAAGAGCTCGTTATCGTGATCAGCGTCGAATGGAGATGTCAAAAATGCCCTCATATGTGAAAAATCTCGACCATCGAATTTTCCCATATAATCGCACTAAGCCCCCGACTCCAAACTTCGAGAGCCCATATCTCCGCTAATTCAGCACTTTTTGCAGATAAGAGCTCGTTATCGTGATCAGCGTCGAATGGAGATGTCAAAAGTGCCCTCATATGTGAAAAATCTCGACCATCGAATTTTCCCATATAATCGCACTAAGCCCCCGACTCCAAACTTCGAGAGCCCATATCTCCGCTAATTCAGCACTTTTTGCAGATAAGAGCTCGTTATCGTGATCAGCGTCGAATGGAGATGTCAAAAATGCCCTCATATGTGAAAAATCTCGACCATCGAATTTTCCCATATAATCGCAATGAGTGCCCGACTCCAAACTTCGGGAGCCCATATCTCCGTTATTTCAGCACTTTTTGCAGATAAGAGCTCGTTATCGTGATCAGCGTCGAATGGAGATGTCAAAAATGCCCTCATATGTGAAAAATCTCGACCATCGAATTTTCCCATATAATCGCACTAAGCCCCCGACTCCAAATTTCGAGGGCCCATATCTTCGCTAATTCAGCACTTTTTGCAGATAAGAGCTCGTTATCGTGATCAGCGTCGAATGGAGATGTCAAAAATGCCCTCATATGTGAAAAATCTCGACCATCGAATTTTCCCATATAATCGCACTAAGCCCCCGACTCCAAACTTCGAGAGCCCATATCTCCGCTAATTCAGCACTTTTTGCAGATAAGAGCTCGTTATCGTGATCAGCGTCGAATGGAGATGTCAAAAATGCCCTCATATGTGAAAAATCTCGACCATCGAATTTTCCCATATAATCGCAATGAGTCCTCGACTCCAAACTTCGGGAGCCCATATCTCCGTTATTTCAGCACTTTTTGCAGATAAGAGCTCGTTATCGTGATCAGCGTCGAATGGAGATGTCAAAAATGCCCTCATATGTGAAAAATCTCGACCATCGAATTTTCCCATATAATCGCAATGAGTCCCCGACTCCAAACTTCGGGAGCCCATATCTCCGCTAATTCAGCACTTTTTGCAGATAAGATCTCGTTATCGTGATCAGCGTCGAATGGAGATGTCAAAAATGCCCTCATATGTGAAAAATCTCGACCATCGAATTTTCCCATATAATCGCACTAAGCCCCCGACTTCAAACTTCGAGAGCCCATATCTCCGCTAATTCAGCACTTTTTGCAGATAAGAGCTCGTTATCGTGATCAGCGTCGAATGGAGATGTCAAAAATGCCCTCATATGTGAAAAATCTCGACCATCGAATTTTCCCATATAATCGCACTAAGCCCCCGACTCCAAATTTCGAGAGCCCATATCTCCGTTAATTCAGCACTTTTTGCAGATAAGAGCTCGTTATCGTGATCAGCGTCGAATGGAGATGTCAAAAATGCCCTCATATGTGAAAAATCTCGACCATCGAATTTTCCCATATAATCGCAATGAGTCCCCGACTCCAAACTTCGGGAGCCCATATCTCCGTTATTTCAGCACTTTTTGCAGATAAGAGCTCGTTATCGTGATCAGCGTCGAATGGAGATGTCAAAAATGCCCTCATATGTGAAAAATCTCGACCATCGAATTTTCCCATATAATCGCACTTAGCCCCCGACTCCAAACTTCGAGAGCCCATATCTCCGTTAATTCAGCACTTTTTGCAGATAAGAGCTCGTTATCGTGATCAGCGTCGAATGGAGATGTCAAAAATGCCCTCATATGTGAAAAATCTCGATCATCGAATTTTCCCATATAATCGCACTAAGCCCCCGACTCCAAACTTCGAGAGCCCATATCTCCGCTAATTCAGCACTTTTTGCAGATAAGATCTCGTTATCGTGATCAGCGTCGAATGGAGATGTCAAAAATGCCCTCATATGTGAAAAATCTCGACCATCGAATTTTCCCATATAATCGCACTAAGCCCCCGACTTCAAACTTCGAGAGCCCATATCTCCGCTAATTCAGCACTTTTTGCAGATAAGAGCTCGTTATCGTGATCAGCGTCGAATGGAGATGTCAAAAATGCCCTCATATGTGAAAAATCTCGACCATCGAATTTTCCCATATAATCGCACTAAGCCCCCGACTCCAAACTTCGAGAGCCCATATCTCCGCTAATTCAGCACTTTTTGCAGATAAGAACTCGTTATCGTGATCAGCGTCGAATGGAGATGTCAAAAATGCCCTCATATGTGAAAAATCTCGACCATCGAATTTTCCCATATAATCGCACTAAGCCCCCGACTCCAAATTTCGAGAGCCCATATCTCCGTTAATTCAGCACTTTTTGCAGATAAGAGCTCGTTATCGTGATCAGCGTCGAATGGAGATGTCAAAAATGCCCTCATATGTGAAAAATCTCGACCATCGAATTTTCCCATATAATCGCAATGAGTCCCCGACTCCAAACTTCGGGAGCCCATATCTCCGTTATTTCAGCACTTTTTGCAGATAAGAGCTCGTTATCGTGATCAGCGTCGAATGGAGATGTCAAAAATGCCCTCATATGTGAAAAATCTCGACCATCGAATTTTCCCATATAATCGCACTAAGCCCCCGACTCCAAACTTCGAGAGCCCATATCTCCGTTAATTCAGCACTTTTTGCAGATAAGAGCTCGTTATCGTGATCAGCGTCGAATGGAGATGTCAAAAATGCCCTCATATGTGAAAAATCTCGACCATCGAATTTTCCCATATAATCGCACTAAGCCCCCGACTCCAAACTTCGAGAGCCCATATCTCCGCTAATTCAGCACTTTTTGCAGATAAGAGCTCGTCATCGTGATCAGCGTCGAATGGAGATGTCAAAAATGCCCTCATATGTGAAAAATCTCGACCATCGAATTTTCCCATATCGCACTAAGCCCCCGACTCCAAACTTCGAGAGCCCATATCTCCGCTAATTCAGCACTTTTTGGAGATAAGAGCTCGTTATCGTGATCAGCGTCGAATGGAGATGTCAAAAATGCCCTCATATGTGAAAAATCTCGACCATCGAATTTTCCCATATAATCGCTATGAGTCCTCGACTCCAAACTTCGGGAGCCCATATCTCCGTTATTTCAGCACTTTTTGCAGATAAGAGCTCGTTATCGTGATCAGCGTCGAATGGAGATGTCAAAAATGCCCTCATATGTGAAGCATATGTGAAAAATCTCGACCATCGAATTTTCCCATATAATCGCACTAAGCCCCCGACTCCAAATTTCGAGAGCCCATATCTCCGTTAATTCAGCACTTTTTGCAGATAAGAGCTCGTTATCGTGATCAGCGTCGAATGGAGATGTCAAAAATGCCCTCATATGTGAAAAATCTCGACCATCGAATTTTCCCATATAATCGCAATGAGTCCCCGACTCCAAACTTTGGGAGCCCATATCTCCGTTATTTCAGCACTTTTTGCAGATAAGAACTCGTTATCGTGATCAGCGTCGAATGGAGATGTCAAAAATGCCCTCATATGTGAAAAATCTCGACCATCGAATTTTCCCATATAATCGCACTAAGCCCCCGACTCCAAATTTCGAGAGCCCATATCTCCGTTAATTCAGCACTTTTTGCAGATAAGAGCTCGTTATCGTGATCAGCGTCGAATGGAGATGTCAAAAATGCCCTCATATGTGCAAAATCTCGACCATCGAATTTTCCCATATAATCGCAATGAGTTCCCGACTCCAAACTTCGGGAGCCCATATCTCCGTTATTTCAGCACTTTTTGCAGATAAGAGCTCGTTATCGTGATCAGCGTCGAATGGAGATGTCAAAAATGCCCTCATATGTGAAAAATCTCGACCATCGAATTTTCCCATATAATCGCAATGAGTCCCCGACTCCAAACTTCGGGAGCCCATATCTCCGTTATTTCAGCACTTTTTGCAGATAAGAGCTCGTTATCGTGATCAGCGTCGAATGGAGATGTCAAAAATGCCCTCATATGTGAAAAATCTCGACCATCGAATTTTCCCATATAATCGCACTTAGCCCCCGACTCCAAACTTCGAGAGCCCATATCTCCGTTAATTCAGCACTTTTTGCAGATGAGAGCTCGTTATCGTGATCAGCGTCGAATGGAGATGTCAAAAATGCCCTCATATGTGAAAAATCTCGACCATCGAATTTTCCCATATAATCGCACTAAGCCCCCGACTCCAAACTTCGAGAGCCCATATCTCCGCTAATTCAGCACTTTTTGCAGATAAGATCTCGTTATCGTGATCAGCGTCGAATGGAGATGTCAAAAATGCCCTCATATGTGAAAAATCTCGACCATCGAATTTTCCCATATAATCGCACTAAGCCCCCGACTCCAAACTTCGAGGGCCCATATCTCCGCTAATTCAGCACTTTTTGCAGATAAGAGCTCGTTATCGTGATCAGCGTCGAATGGAGATGTCAAAAATGCCCTCATATGTGAAAAATCTCGACCATCGAATTTTCACATATAATCGCACTAAGCCCCCGACTCCAAATTTCGAGAGCCCATATCTCCGCTAATTCAGCACTTTTTGCAGATAAGAGCTCGTTATCATGATCAGCGTCGAATGGAGATGTCAAAAATGCCCTCATATGTGAAAAATCTCGACCATCGAATTTTCCCATATAATCGCACTAAGCCCCCGACTCCATACTTCGAGAGCCCATATCTCCGCTAATTCAGCACTTTTTGCAGATAAGAGCTCGTTATCGTGATCAGCGTCGAATGGAGATGTCAAAAATGCCCTCATATGTGAAAAATCTCGACCATCGAATTTTCCCATATAATCGCACTAAGCCCCCGACTCCAAACTTCGAGAGCCCATATCTCCGCTAATTCAGCACTTTTTGCAGATAAGAGCTCGTTATCGTGATCAGCGTCGAATGGAGATGTCAAAAATGCCCTCATATGTGAAAAATCTCGACCATCGAATTTTCCCATATAATCGCTATGAGTCCTCGACTCCAAATTTCGAGAGCCCATATCTCCGTTAATTCAGCACTTTTTGCAGATAAGAGCTCGTTATCGTGATCAGCGTCGAATGGAGATGTCAAAAATGCCCTCATATGTGAAAAATCTCGACCATCGAATTTTCCCATATAATCGCAATGAGTCCCCGACTCCAAACTTCGGGAGCCCATATCTCCGTTATTTCAGCACTTTTTGCAGATAAGAGCTCGTTATCGTGATCAGCGTCGAATGGAGATGTCAAAAATGCCCTCATATGTGAAAAATCTCGACCATCGAATTTTCCCATATAATCGAACTAAGCCCCCGACTCCAAACTTCGAGAGCCCATATCTCCGCTAATTCAGCACTTTTTGCAGATAAGAGCTCGTTATCGTGATCAGCGTCGAATGGAGATGTCAAAAATGCCCTCATATGTGAAAAATCTCGACCATCGAATTTTCCCATATAATCGAACTAAGCCCCCGACTCCAAACTTCGAGAGCCCATATCTCCGCTAATTCAGCACTTTTTGCAGATAAGAGCTCGTTATCGTGATCAGCGTCGAATGGAGATGTCAAAAATGCCCTCATATGTGAAAAATCTCGACCATCGAATTTTCCCATTAAATCGCAATGAGTCCCCGACTCCAAATTTCGGGAGCCCATATCTCCGTTATTTCAGCACTTTTTGCAGATAAGAGCTCGTTATCGTGATCAGCGTCGAATGGAGATGTCAAAAATGCCCTCATATGTGAAAAATCTCGACCATCGAATTTTCCCATATAATCGAACTAAGCCCCCGACTCCAAACTTCGAGAGCCCATATCTCCGCTAATTCAGCACTTTTTGCAGATAAGAGCTCGTTATCGTGATCAGCGTCGAATGGAGATGTCAAAAATGCCCTCATATGTGAAAAATCTCGACCATCGAATTTTCCCATATAATCGCAATGAGTCCCCGACTCCAAACTTCGGGAGCCCATATCTCCGCTAATTCAGCACTTTTTGCAGATAAGAGCTCGTTATCGTGATCAGCGTCGAATGGAGATGTAAAAAATGCCCTCATATGTGAAAAATCTCGACCATCGAATTTTCCCATATAATCGCTATGAGTCGTCGACTCCAAATTTCGGGAGCCCATATCTCCGTTATTTCAGCACTTTTTGCAGATAAGAGCTCGTTATCGTGATCAGCGTCGAATGGAGATGTCAAAAATGCCCTCATATGTGAAAAATCTCGACCATCGAATTTTCCCATATAATCGCACTAAGCCCCCGACTCCAAACTTCGAGAGCCCATATCTCCGCTAATTCAGCACTTTTTGCAGATAAGAGCTCGTTATCGTGATCAGCGTCGAATGGAGATGTCAAAAATGCCCTCATATGTGAAAAATCTCGACCATCGAATTTTCCCATATAATCGCACTAAGCCCCCGACTCCAAACTTCGAGAGCCCATATCTCCGTTAATTCAGCACTTTTTGCAGATAAGAGCTCGTTATCGTGATCAGCGTCGAATGGAGATGTCAAAAATGCCCTCATATGTGAAAAATCTCGACCATCGAATTTTCCCATATAATCGCACTAAGCCCCCGACTCCAAACTTCGAGAGCCCATATCTCCGCTAATTCAGCACTTTTTGCAGATAAGAGCTCGTTATCGTGATCAGCGTCGAATGGAGATGTCAAAAATGCCCTCATATGTGAAAAATATCGACCATCGAATTTTCCCATATAATCGCTATGAGTCCTCGACTCCAAATTTCGGGAGCCCATATCTCCGTTATTTCAGCACTTTTTGCAGATAAGAGCTCGTTGTCGTGATCAGCGTCGAATGGAGATGTCAAAAATGCCCTCATATGTGAAAAATCTCGACCATCGAATTTTCCCATATAATCGCACTAAGCCCCCGACTCCAAACTTCGAGAGCCCATATCTCCGCTAATTCAGCACTTTTTGCAGATAAGAGCTCGTTATCGTGATCAGCGTCGAATGGAGATGTCAAAAATGCCCTCATATGTGAAAAATCTCGACCATCGAATTTTCCCATATAATCGCACTAAGCCCCCGACTCCAAATTTCGAGAGCCCATATCTCCGTTAATTCAGCACTTTTTGCAGATAAGAGCTCGTTATCGTGATCAGCGTCGAATGGAGATGTCAAAAATGCCCTCATATGTGAAAAATCTCGACCATCGAATTTTCCCATATAATCGCACTAAGCCCCCGACTCCAAACTTCGAGAGCCCATATCTCCGCTAATTCAGCACTTTTTGCAGATAAGAGCTCGTTATCGTGATCAGCGTCGAATGGAGATGTCAAAAATGCACTCATATGTGAAAAATCTCGACCATCGAATTTTCCCATATAATCGCACTAAGCCCCCGACTCCAAACTTCGAGAGCCCATATCTCCGCTAATTCAGCACTTTTTGCAGATAAGAGCTCGTTATCGTGATCAGCGTCGAATGGAGATGTCAAAAATGCACTCATATGTGAAAAATCTCGACCATCGAATTTTCCCATATAATCGCACTAAGCCCCCGACTCCAAACTTCGAGAGCCCATATCTCCGCTAATTCAGCACTTTTTGCAGATAAGAGCTCGTTATCGTGATCAGCGTCGAATGGAGATGTCAAAAATGCCCTCATATATGAAAAATCTCGACCATCGAATTTTCCCATATAATCGCACTAAGCCCCCGACTCCAAACTTCGAGAGCCCATATCTCCGCTAATTCAGCACTTTTTGCAGATAAGAGCTCGTTATCGTGATCAGCGTCGAATGGAGATGTCAAAAATGCCCTCATATGTGAAAAATCTCGACCATCGAATTTTCCCATATAATCGCACTAAGCCCCCGACTCCAAACTTCGAGAGCCCATATCTCCGCTAATTCAGCACTTTTTGCAGATAAGAGCTCGTTATCGTGATCAGCGTCGAATGGAGATGTCAAAAATGCCCTCATATGTGAAAAATCTCGACCATCGAATTTTCCCATATAATCGCTATGAGTCCTCGACTCCAAACTTCGGGAGCCCATATCTCCGTTATTTCAGCACTTTTTGCAGATAAGAGCTCGTTATCGTGATCAGCGTCGAATGGAGATGTCAAAAATGCCCTCATATGTGAAAAATCTCGACCATCGAATTTTCCCATATAATCGCACTAAGCCCCCGACTCCAAATTTCGAGAGCCCATATCTCCGTTAATTCAGCACTTTTTGCAGATAAGAGCTCGTTATCGTGATCAGCGTCGAATGGAGATGTCAAAAATGCCCTCATATGTGAAAAATCTCGACCATCGAATTTTCCCATATAATCGCACTAAGCCCCCGACTCCAAATTTCGAGAGCCCATATCTCCGTTAATTCAGCACTTTTTGCAGATAAGAGCTCGTTATCGTGATCAGCGTCGAATGGAGATGTCAAAAATGCCCTCATATGTGAAAAATCTCGACCATCGAATTTTCCCATATAATCGCACTAAGCCCCCGACTCCAAACTTCGAGGGCCCATATCTCCGCTAATTCGGCATTTTTGCAGATAAGAGCTCCTTATCGTGATCAGCGTCGAATGGAGATGTCAAAAATGCCCTCATATGTGAAAAATCTCGACCATCGAATTTTCCCATATAATCGC
This sequence comes from Merodon equestris, assembly GCA_958301585.1. Taxonomy (NCBI): domain Eukaryota; kingdom Metazoa; phylum Arthropoda; class Insecta; order Diptera; family Syrphidae; genus Merodon; species Merodon equestris. The sequence goes on from OY284415.1 coordinate 111,127,075, forward strand.
ACTAAGCCCCCGACTCCAAACTTCGAGAGCCCATATCTCCGCTAATTCAGCACTTTTTGCAGATAAGAGCTCGTTATCGTGATCAGCGTCGAATGGAGATGTCAAAAATGCCCTCATATGTGAAAAATCTCGACCATCGAATTTTCCCATATAATCGCACTAAGCCCCCGACTCCAAACTTCGAGAGCCCATATCTCCGCTAATTCAGCTCTTTTTGCAGATAAGAGCTCGTTATCGTGATCAGCGTCGAATGGAGATGTCAAAAATGCCCTCATATGTGAAAAATCTCGACCATCGAATTTTCCCATATAATCGCACTAAGCCCCCGACTCCAAATTTCGAGAGCCCATATCTCCGTTAATTCAGCACTTTTTGCAGATAAGAGCTCGTTATCGTGATCAGCGTCGAATGGAGATGTCAAAAATGCCCTCATATGTGAAAAATCTCGACCATCGAATTTTCGCATATAATCGCAATGAGTCCCCGACTCCAAACTTCGGGAGCCCATATCTCCGTTATTTCAGCACTTTTTGCAGATAAAAGCTCGTTATCGTGATCAGCGTCGAATGGAGATGTCAAAAATGCCCTCATATGTGAAAAATCTCGACCATCGAATTTTCCCATATAATCGCACTAAGCCCCCGACTCCAAACTTCGAGGGCCCATATCTCCGCTAATTCAGCACTTTTTGCAGATAAGAGCTCGTTATCGTGATCAGCGTCGAATGGAGATGTCAAAAATGCCCTCATATGTGAAAAATCTCGACCATCGAATTTTCCCATATAATCGCACTAAGCCCCCGACTCCAAACTTCGAGAGCCCATATCTCCGCTAATTCAGCACTTTTTGCAGATAAGAGCTCGTTATCGTGATCAGCGTCGAATGGAGATGTCAAAAATGCCCTCATATGTGAAAAATCTCGACCATCGAATTTTCCCATATAATCGCAATGAGTCCCCAACTCCAAAATTCGGGAGCCCATATCTCCGTTATTTCAGCACTTTTTGCAGATAAAAGCTCGTTATCGTGATCAGCGTCGAATGGAGATGTCAAAAATGCCCTCATATGTGAAAAATCTCGACCATCGAATTTTCCCATATAATCGCACTAAGCCCCCGACTCCAAACTTCGAGGGCCCATATCTCCGCTAATTCAGCACTTTTTGCAGATAAGAGCTCGTTATCGTGATCAGCGTCGAATGGAGATGTCAAAAATGCCCTCATATGTGAAAAATCTCGACCATCGAATTTTCCCATATAATCGCTATGAGTCCTCGACTCCAAACTTCGGGAGCCCATATCTCCGTTATTTCAGCACTTTTTGCAGATAAGAGCTCGTTATCGTGATCAGCGTCGAATGGAGATGTCAAAAATGCCCTCATATGTGAAAAATCTCGACCATCGAATTTTCCCATATAATCGCACTAAGCCCCCGACTCCAAACTTCGAGAGCCCATATCTCCGCTAATTCAGCACTTTTTGCAGATAAGAGCTCGTTATCGTGATCAGCGTCGAATGGAGATGTCAAAAATGCCCTCATATGTGAAAAATCTCGACCATCGAATTTTCCCATATAATCGCAATGAGTCCCCAACTCCAAACTTCGGGAGCCCATATCTCCGTTATTTCAGCACTTTTTGCAGATAAGAGCTCGTTATCGTGATCAGCGTCGAATGGAGATGTCAAAAATGCCCTCATATGTGAAAAATCTCGACCATCGAATTTTCCCATATAATCGCAATGAGTCCCCAACTCCAAACTTCGGGAGCCCATATCTCCGTTATTTCAGCACTTTTTGCAGATAAGAGCTCGTTATCGTGATCAGCGTCGAATGGAGATGTCAAAAATGCCCTCATATGTGAAAAATCTCGACCATCGAATTTTCCCATATAATCGCAATGAGTCCCCAACTCCAAACTTCGGGAGCCCATATCTCCGTTATTTCAGCACTTTTTGCAGATAAGAGCTCGTTATCGTGATCAGCGTCGAATGGAGATGTCAAAAATGCCCTCATATGTGAAAAATCTCGACCATCGAATTTTCCCATATAATCGCACTAAGCCCCCGACTCCAAACTTCGAGAGCCCATATCTCCGTTAATTCAGCACTTTTTGCAGATAAGAGCTCGTTATCGTGATCAGCGTCGAATGGAGATGTCAAAAATGCCCTCATATGTGAAGAATCTCGACCATCGAATTTTCGCATATAATCGCACTAAGCCCCCGACTCCAAACTTCGAGGGCCCATATCTCCGCTAATTCAGCACTTTTTGCAGATAAGAGCTCGTTATCGTGATCAGCGTCGAATGGAGATGTCAAAAATGCCCTCATATGTGAAAAATCTCGACCATCGAATTTTCCCATATAATCGCACTAAGCCCCCGACTCCAAACTACGAGAGCCCATATCTCCGCTAATTCAGCACTTTTTGCAGATAAGAGCTCGTTATCGTGATCAGCGTCGAATGGAGATGTCAAAAATGCCCTCATATGTGAAAAATCTCGACCATCGAATTTTCCCATATAATCGCACTAAGCCCCCGACTCCAAACTTCGAGAGCCCATATCTCCGCTAATTCAGCACTTTTTGCAGATAAGAGCTCGTTATCGTGATCAGCGTCGAATGGAGATGTCAAAAATGCCCTCATATGTGAAAAATCTCGACCATCGAATTTTCCCATATAATCGCACTAAGCCCCCGACTCCAAATTTCGAGAGCCCATATCTCCGCTAATTCAGCACTTTTTGCAGATAAGAGCTCGTTATCGTGATCAGCGTCGAATGGAGATGTCAAAAATGCCCTCATATGTGAAAAATCTCGACCATCGAATTTTCCCATATAATCGCAATGAGTCCCCAACTCCAAACTTCGGGAGCCCATATCTCCGTTATTTCAGCACTTTTTGCAGATAAGAGCTCGTTATCGTGATCAGCGTCGAATGGAGATGTCAAAAATGCCCTCATATGTGAAAAATCTCGACCATCGAATTTTCCCATATAATCGCACTAAGCCCCCGACTCCAAACTTCGAGGGCCCATATCTCCGCTAATTCAGCACTTTTTGCAGATAAGAGCTCGTTATCGTGATCAGCGTCGAATGGAGATGTCAAAAATGCCCTCATATGTGAAAAATCTCGACCATCGAATTTTCCCATATAATCGCAATGAGTCCCCAACTCCAAACTTCGGGAGCCCATATCTCCGTTATTTCAGCACTTTTTGCAGATAAGAGCTCGTTATCGTGATCAGCGTCGAATGGAGATGTCAAAAATGCCCTCATATGTGAAAAATCTCGACCATCGAATTTTCCCATATAATCGCACTAAGCCCCCGACTCCAAACTTCGAGAGCCCATATCTCCGTTAATTCAGCACTTTTTGCAGATAAGAGCTCGTTATCGTGATCAGCGTCGAATGGAGATGTCAAAAATGCCCTCATATGTGAAGAATCTCGACCATCGAATTTTCGCATATAATCGCACTAAGCCCCCGACTCCAAACTTCGAGGGCCCATATCTCCGCTAATTCAGCACTTTTTGCAGATAAGAGCTCGTTATCGTGATCAGCGTCGAATGGAGATGTCAAAAATGCCCTCATATGTGAAAAATCTCGACCATCGAATTTTCCCATATAATCGCACTAAGCCCCCGACTCCAAACTACGAGAGCCCATATCTCCGCTAATTCAGCACTTTTTGCAGATAAGAGCTCGTTATCGTGATCAGCGTCGAATGGAGATGTCAAAAATGCCCTCATATGTGAAAAATCTCGACCATCGAATTTTCCCATATAATCGCACTAAGCCCCCGACTCCAAACTTCGAGAGCCCATATCTCCGCTAATTCAGCACTTTTTGCAGATAAGAGCTCGTTATCGTGATCAGCGTCGAATGGAGATGTCAAAAATGCCCTCATATGTGAAAAATCTCGACCATCGAATTTTCCCATATAATCGCACTAAGCCCCCGACTCCAAATTTCGAGAGCCCATATCTCCGCTAATTCAGCACTTTTTGCAGATAAGAGCTCGTTATCGTGATCAGCGTCGAATGGAGATGTCAAAAATGCCCTCATATGTGAAAAATCTCGACCATCGAATTTTCCCATATAATCGCAATGAGTCCCCAACTCCAAACTTCGGGAGCCCATATCTCCGTTATTTCAGCACTTTTTGCAGATAAGAGCTCGTTATCGTGATCAGCGTCGAATGGAGATGTCAAAAATGCCCTCATATGTGAAGAATCTCGACCATCGAATTTTCGCATATAATCGCACTAAGCCCCCGACTCCAAACTTCGAGGGCCCATATCTCCGCTAATTCAGCACTTTTTGCAGATAAGAGCTCGTTATCGTGATCAGCGTCGAATGGAGATGTCAAAAATGCCCTCATATGTGAAAAATCTCGACCATCGAATTTTCCCATATAATCGCACTAAGCCCCCGACTCCAAACTTCGAGAGCCCATATCTCCGCTAATTCAGCACTTTTTGCAGATAAGAGCTCGTTATCGTGATCAGCGTCGAATGGAGATGTCAAAAATGCCCTCATATGTGAAAAATCTCGACCATCGAATTGCTAATTGTCAAAAATGCCCTCATATGTGAAAAATCTCGACCATCGAATTGCTAATTGCTCGTTATCGTGATCAGCGTCGAATGGAGATGTCAAAAATGCCCTCATATGTGAAAAATCTCGACCATCGAATTTTCCCATATAATCGCAATGAGTCCCCGACTCCAAACTTCGGGAGCCCATATCTCCGTTATTTCAGCACTTTTTGCAGATAAGAGCTCGTTATCGTGATCAGCGTCGAATGGAGATGTCAAAAATGCCCTCATATGTGAAAAATCTCGACCATCGAATTTTCCCATATAATCGCACTAAGCCCCCGACTCCAAACTTCGAGAGCCCATATCTCCGCTAATTCAGCACTTTTTGCAGATAAGAGCTCGTTATCGTGATCAGCGTCGAATGGAGATGTCAAAAATGCCCTCATATGTGAAGAACCTCGACCATCGAATTTTCGCATATAATCGCACTAAGCCCCCGACTCCAAACTTCGAGAGCCCATATCTCCGCTAATTCAGCACTTTTTGCAGGTAAGAGCTCGTTATCGTGATCAGCGTCGAATGGAGATGTCAAAAATGCCCTCATATGTGAAAAATCTCGACCATCGAATTTTCCCATATAATCGCTATGAGTCCTCGACTCCAAACTTCGGGAGCCCATATCTCCGTTATTTCAGCACTTTTTGCAGATAAGAGCTCATTATCGTGATCAGCGTCGAATGGAGATGTCAAAAATGCCCTCATATGTGAAAAATCTCGACCATCGAATTTTCCCATATAATCGCACTAAGCCCCCGACTCCAAATTTCGAGAGCCCATATCTCCGTTAATTCAGCACTTTTTGCAGATAAGAGCTCGTTATCGTGATCAGCGTCGAATGGAGATGTCAAAAATGCCCTCATATGTGAAAAATCTCGACCATCGAATTTTCCCATATAATCGCACTAAGCCCCCGACTCCAAATTTCGAGAGCCCATATCTCCGTTAATTCAGCACTTTTTGCAGATAAGAGCTCGTTATCGTGATCAGCGTCGAATGGAGATGTCAAAAATGCCCTCATATGTGAAAAATCTCGACCATCGAATTTTCCCATATAATCGCACTAAGCCCCCGTCTCCAAACTTCGAGGGCCCATATCTCCGCTAATTCGGCATTTTTGCAGATAAGAGCTCCTTATCGTGATCAGCGTCGAATGGAGATGTCAAAAATGCCCTCATATGTGAAAAATCTCGACCATCGAATTTTCCCATATAATCGCACTAAGCCCCCGACTCCAAACTTCGAGAGCCCATATCTCCGCTAATTCAGCACTTTTTGCAGATAAGAGCTCGTTATCGTGATCAGCGTCGAATGGAGATGTCAAAAATGCCCTCATATGTGAAAAATCTCGACCATCGAATTTTCCCATATAATCGCACTAAGCCCCCGACTCCAAACTTCGAGAGCCCATATCTCCGCTAATTCAGCACTTTTTGCAGATAAGAGCTCGTTATCGTGATCAGCGTCGAATGGAGATGTCAAAAATGCCCTCATATGTGAAAAATCTCGACCATCGAATTTTCCCATATAATCGCACTAAGCCCCCGACTCCAAACTTCGAGAGCCCATATCTCCGCTAATTCAGCACTTTTTGCAGATAAGAGCTCGTTATCGTGATCAGCGTCGAATGGAGATGTCAAAAATGCCCTCATATGTGAAAAATCTCGACCATCGAATTTTCCCATATAATCGCTATGAGTCCTCGACTCCAAACTTCGAGAGCCCATATCTCCGTTATTTCAGCACTTTTTGCAGATAAGAGCTCGTTATCGTGATCAGCGTCGAATGGAGATGTCAAAAATGCCCTCATATGTGAAAAATCTCGACCATCGAATTTTCCCATATAATCGCACTAAGCCCCCGACTCCAAACTTCGAGAGCCCATATCTCCGCTAACTCAGCACTTTTTGCAGATAAGAGCTCGTTATCGTGATCAGCGTCGAATGGAGATGTCAAAAATGCCCTCATATGTGAAAAATCTCGACCATCGAATTTTCCCATATAATCGCACTAAGCCCCCGACTCCAAACTTCGAGAGCCCATATCTCCGCTAATTCAGCACTTTTTGCAGATAAGAGCTCGTTATCGTGATCAGCGTCGAATGGAGATGTCAAAAATGCCCTCATATGTGAAAAATCTCGACCATCGAATTTTCCCATATAATCGCACTAAGCCCCCGACTCCAAACTTCGAGAGCCCATATCTCCGCTAATTCAGCACTTTTTGCAGATAAGAGCTCGTTATCGTGATCAGCGTCGAATGGAGATGTCAAAAATGCCCTCATATGTGAAAAATCTCGACCATCGAATTTTCCCATATAATCGCACTAAGCCCCCGACTCCAAACTTCGAGAGCCCATATCTCCGCTAATTCAGCACTTTTTGCAGATAAGAGCTCGTTATCGTGATCAGCGTCGAATGGAGATGTCAAAAATGCCCTCATATGTGAAAAATCTCGACCATCGAATTTTCCCATATAATCGCTATGAGTCGTCGACTCCAAATTTCGGGAGCCCATATCTCCGCTAATTCAGCACTTTTTGCAGATAAGAGCTCGTTATCGTGATCAGCGTCGAATGGAGATGTCAAAAATGCCCTCATATGTGAAGCATATGTGAAAAATCTCGACCATCGAATTTTCCCATATAATCGCACTAAGCCCCCGACTCCAAACTTCGAGAGCCCATATCTCCGTTATTTCAGCACTTTTTGCAGATAAGAGCTCGTTATCGTGATCAGCGTCGAATGGAGATGTCAAAAATGCCCTCATATGTGAAAAATCTCGACCATCGAATTTTCCCATATAATCGCACTAAGCCCCCGACTCCAAACTTCGAGAGCCCATATCTCCGCTAATTCAGCACTTTTTGCAGATAAGAGCTCGTTATCGTGATCAGCGTCGAATGGAGATGTCAAAAATGCCCTCATATGTGAAAAATCTCGACCATCGAATTTTCCCATATAATCGCACTAAGCCCCCGACTCCAAACTTCGAGAGCCCATATCTCCGCTAATTCAGCACTTTTTGCAGATAAGAGCTCGTTATCGTGATCAGCGTCGAATGGAGATGTCAAAAATGCCCTCATATGTGAAAAATCTCGACCATCGAATTTTCCCATATAATCGCACTAAGCCCCCGACTCCAAACTTCGAGAGCCCATATCTCCGCTAATTCAGCACTTTTTGCATATAAGAGCTCGTTATCGTGATCAGCGTCGAATGGAGATGTCAAAAATGCCCTCATATGTGAAAAATCTCGACCATCGAATTTTCCCATATAATCGCTCTGAGTCCTCGACTCCAAACTTCGGGAGCCCATATCTCCGTTATTTCAGCACTTTTTGCAGATAAGAGCTCGTTATCGTGATCAGCGTCGAATGGAGATGTCAAAAATGCCCTCATATGTGAAGAATCTCGACCATCGAATTTTCGCATATAATCGCACTAAGCCCCCGACTCCAAACTTCGAGGGTTCATATCTCCGCTAATTCAGCACTTTTTGCAGATAAGAGCTCGTTATCGTGATCAGCGTCGAATGGAGATGTCAAAAATGCCCTCATATGTGAAAAATCTCGACCATCGAATTTTCCCATATAATCGCACTAAGCCCCCGACTCCAAACTTCGAGAGCCCATATCTCCGCTAATTCAGCACTTTTTGCAGATAAGAGCTCGTTATCGTGATCAGCGTCGAATGGAGATGTCAAAAATGCCCTCATATGTGAAAAATCTCGACCATCGAATTTTCCCATATAATCGCTATGAGTCCTCGACTCCAAACTTCGGGAGCCCATATCTCCGTTATTTCAGCACTTTTTGCAGATAAGAGCTCGTTATCGTGATCAGCGTCGAATGGAGATGTCAAAAATGCTCTCATATGTGAAAAATCTCGACCATCGAATTTTCCCATATAATCGCACTAAGCCCCCGACTCCAAACTTCGAGAGCCCATATCTCCGCTAATTCAGCACTTTTTGCAGATAAGAGCTCGTTATCGTGATCAGCGTCGAATGGAGATGTCAAAAATGCCCTCATATGTGAAAAATCTCGACCATCGAATTTTCCCATATAATCGCACTAAGCCCCCGACTCCAAATTTCGAGAGCCCATATCTCCGTTAATTCAGCACTTTTTGCAGATAAGAGCTCGTTATCGTGATCAGCGTCGAATGGAGATGTCAAAAATGCCCTCATATGTGAAAAATCTCGACCATCGAATTTTCCCATATAATCGCAATGAGTCCCCGACTCCAAACTTCGGGAGCCCATATCTCCGTTATTTCAGCACTTTTTGCAGATAAGAGCTCGTTATCGTGATCAGCGTCGAATGGAGATGTCAAAAATGCCCTCATATGTGAAAAATCTCGACCATCGAATTTTCCCATATAATCGCACTAAGCCCCCGACTCCAAACTTCGAGAGCCCATATCTCCGTTAATTCAGCACTTTTTGCAGATAAGAGCTCGTTATCGTGATCAGCGTCGAATGGGGTTGTCAAAAATGCCCTCATATGTGAAGAATCTCGACCATCGAATTTTCGCATATAATCGCACTAAGCCCCCGACTCCAAACTTCGAGGGCCTATATCTCCGCTAATTCAGCACTTTTTGCAGATAAGAGCTCGTTATCGTGATCAGCGTCGAATGGAGATGTCAAAAATGCCCTCATATGTGAAAAATCTCGACCATCGAATTTTCCCATATAATCGCACTAAGCCCCCGACTCCAAACTTCGAGAGCCCATATCTCCGCTAATTCAGCACTTTTTGCAGATAAGAGCTCGTTATCGTGATCAGCGTCGAATGGAGATGTCAAAAATGCCCTCATATGTGAAAAATCTCGACCATCGAATTTTCCCATATAATCGCTATGAGTCCTCGACTCCAAACTTCGGGAGCCCATATCTCCGTTATTTCAGCACTTTTTGCAGATAAGAGCTCGTTATCGTGATCAGCGTCGAATGGAGATGCCATAAAATGCTCTCATATGTGAAAAATCTCGACCATCGAATTTTCCCATATAATCGCACTAAGCCCCCGACTCCAAACTTCGAGAGCCCATATCTCCGCTAATTCAGCACTTTTTGCAGATAAGAGCTCGTTATCGTGATCAGCGTCGAATGGAGATGTCAAAAATGCCCTCATATGTGAAAAATCTCGACCATCGAATTTTCCCATATAATCGCACTAAGCCCCCGACTCCAAATTTCGAGAGCCCATATCTCCGTTAATTCAGCACTTTTTGCAGATAAGAGCTCGTTATCGTGATCAGCGTCGAATGGAGATGTCAAAAATGCCCTCATATGTGAAAAATCTCGACCATCGAATTTTCCCATATAATCGCAATGAGTCCCCGACTCCAAACTTCGGGAGCCCATATCTCCGTTATTTCAGCACTTTTTGCAGATAAGAGCTCGTTATCGTGATCAGCGTCGAATGGAGATGTCAAAAATGCCCTCATATGTGAAAAATCTCGACCATCGAATTTTCCCATATAATCGCACTAAGCCCCCGACTCCAAACTTCGAGAGCCCATATCTCCGTTAATTCAGCACTTTTTGCAGATAAGAGCTCGTTATCGTGATCAGCGTCGAATGGGGTTGTCAAAAATGCCCTCATATGTGAAGAATCTCGACCATCGAATTTTCGCATATAATCGCACTAAGCCCCCGACTCCAAACTTCGAGGGCCTATATCTCCGCTAATTCAGCACTTTTTGCAGATAAGAGCTCGTTATCGTGATCAGCGTCGAATGGAGATGTCAAAAATGCCCTCATATGTGAAAAATCTCGACCATCGAATTTTCCCATATAATCGCACTAAGCCCCCGACTCCAAACTTCGAGAGCCCATATCTCCGTTAATTCAGCACTTTTTGCAGATAAGAGCTCGTTATCGTGATCAGCGTCGAATGGAGATGTCAAAAATGCCCTCATATGTGAAAAATCTCGACCATCGAATTTTCCCATATAATCGCAATGAGTCCTCGACTCCAAACTTCGGGAGCCCATATCTCCGTTATTTCAGCACTTTTTGCAGATAAGAGCTCGTTATCGTGATCAGCGTCGAATGGAGATGTCAAAAATGCCCTCATATGTGAAGAATCTCGACCATCGAATTTTCGCATATAATCGCACTAAGCCCCCGACTCCAAACTTCGAGGGCCCATATCTCCGTTATTTCAGCACTTTTTGCAGATAAGAGCTCGTTATCGTGATCAGCGTCGAATGGAGATGTCAAAAATGCTCTCATATGTGAAAAATCTCGACCATCGAATTTTCCCATATAATCGCACTAAGCCTCCGCTAATTCAGCACTTTTTGCAGATAAGAGCTCGTTATCGTGATCAGCGTCGGATGGAGATGTCAAAAATGCCCTCATATGTGAAAAATCTCGACCATCGAATTTTCCCATATAATCGCAATGAGTCCTCGACTCCAAACTTCGGGAGCCCATATCTCCGTTATTTCAGCACTTTTTGCAGATAAGAGCTCGTTATCGTGATCAGCGTCGAATGGAGATGTCAAAAATGCCCTCATATGTGAAAAATCTCGACCATCGAATTTTCCCATATAATCGCAATGAGTCCCCGACTCCAAACTTCGGGAGCCCATATCTCCGTTATTTCAGCACTTTTTGCAGATAAGAGCTCGTTATCGTGATCAGCGTCGAATGGAGATGTCAAAAATGCCCTCATATGTGAAAAATCTCGACCATCGAATTTTCCCATATAATCGCACTAAGCCCCCGACTCCAAATTTCGAGAGCCCATATCTCCGTTAATTCAGCACTTTTTGCAGATAAGAGCTCGTTATCGTGATCAGCGTCGAATGGAGATGTCAAAAATGCCCTCATATGTGAAAAATCTCGACCATCGAATTTTCCCATATAATCGCAATGAGTCCCCGACTCCAAACTTCGGGAGCCCATATCTCCGTTATTTCAGCACTTTTTGCAGATAAGAGCTCGTTATCGTGATCAGCGTCGAATGGAGATGTCAAAAATGCCCTCATATGTGAAAAATCTCGACCATCGAATTTTCCCATATAATCGCAATGAGTCCCCGACTCCAAACTTCGGGAGCCCATATCTCCGTTATTTCAGCACTTTTTGCAGATAAGAGCTCGTTATCGTGATCAGCGTCGAATGGAGATGTCAAAAATGCCCTCATATGTGAAAAATCTCGACCATCGAATTTTCCCATATAATCGCAATGAGTCCCCGACTCCAAACTTCGGGAGCCCATATCTCCGTTATTTCAGCACTTTTTGCAGATAAGAGCTCGTTATCGTGATCAGCGTCGAATGGAGATGTCAAAAATGCCCTCATATGTGAAAAATCTCGACCATCGAATTTTCCCATATAATCGCACTAAGCCCCCGACTCCAAATTTCGAGAGCCCATATCTCCGTTAATTCAGCACTTTTTGCAGATAAGAGCTCGTTATCGTGATCAGCGTCGAATGGAGATGTCAAAAGTGCCCTCATATGTGAAAAATCTCGACCATCGAATTTTCCCATATAATCGCACTAAGCCCCCGACTCCAAATTTCGAGAGCCCATATCTCCGTTAATTCAGCACTTTTTGCAGATAAGAGCTCGTTATCGTGATCAGCGTCGAATGGAGATGTCAAAAATGCCCTCATATGTGAAAAATCTCGACCATCGAATTTTCCCATATAATCGCAATGAGTCCCCGACTCCAAACTTCGGGAGCCCATATCTCCGTTATTTCAGCACTTTTTGCAGATAAGAGCTCGTTATCGTGATCAGCGTCGAATGGAGATGTCAAAAATGCCCTCATATGTGAAAAATCTCGACCATCGAATTTTCCCATATAATCGCACTAAGCCCCCGACTCCAAACTTCGAGAGCCCATATCTCCGTTAATTCAGCACTTTTTGCAGATAAGAGCTCGTTATCGTGATCAGCGTCGAATGGGGTTGTCAAAAATGCCCTCATATGTGAAGAATCTCGACCATCGAATTTTCGCATATAATCGCACTAAGCCCCCGACTCCAAACTTCGAGGGCCTATATCTCCGCTAATTCAGCACTTTTTGCAGATAAGAGCTCGTTATCGTGATCAGCGTCGAATGGAGATGTCAAAAATGCCCTCATATGTGAAAAATCTCGACCATCGAATTTTCCCATATAATCGCACTAAGCCCCCGACTCCAAACTTCGAGAGCCCATATCTCCGTTAATTCAGCACTTTTTGCAGATAAGAGCTCGTTATCGTGATCAGCGTCGAATGGAGATGTCAAAAATGCCCTCATATGTGAAAAATCTCGACCATCGAATTTTCCCATATAATCGCAATGAGTCCTCGACTCCAAACTTCGGGAGCCCATATCTCCGTTATTTCAGCACTTTTTGCAGATAAGAGCTCGTTATCGTGATCAGCGTCGAATGGAGATGTCAAAAATGCCCTCATATGTGAAGAATCTCGACCATCGAATTTTCGCATATAATCGCACTAAGCCCCCGACTCCAAACTTCGAGGGCCCATATCTTCGCTAATTCAGCACTTTTTGCAGATAAGAGCTCGTTATCGTGATCAGCGTCGAATGGAGATGTCAAAAATGCCCTCATATGTGAAAAATCTCGACCATCGAATTTTCCCATATAATCGCACTAAGCCCCCGACTCCAAACTTCGAGAGCCCATATCTCCGTTATTTCAGCACTTTTTGCAGATAAGAGCTCGTTATCGTGATCAGCGTCGAATGGAGATGTCAAAAATGCCCTCATATGTGAAAAATCTCGACCATCGAATTTTCCCATATAATCGCACTAAGCCCCCGACTCCAAACTTCGAGAGCCCATATCTCCGTTAATTCAGCACTTTTTGCAGATAAGAGCTCGTTATCGTGATCAGCGTCGAATGGGGTTGTCAAAAATGCCCTCATATGTGAAGAATCTCGACCATCGAATTTTCGCATATAATCGCACTAAGCCCCCGACTCCAAACTTCGAGGGCCTATATCTCCGCTAATTCAGCACTTTTTGCAGATAAGAGCTCGTTATCGTGATCAGCGTCGAATGGAGATGTCAAAAATGCCCTCATATGTGAAAAATCTCGACCATCGAATTTTCCCATATAATCGCACTAAGCCCCCGACTCCAAACTTCGAGAGCCCATATCTCCGTTAATTCAGCACTTTTTGCAGATAAGAGCTCGTTATCGTGATCAGCGTCGAATGGAGATGTCAAAAATGCCCTCATATGTGAAAAATCTCGACCATCGAATTTTCCCATATAATCGCAATGAGTCCTCGACTCCAAACTTCGGGAGCCCATATCTCCGTTATTTCAGCACTTTTTGCAGATAAGAGCTCGTTATCGTGATCAGCGTCGAATGGAGATGTCAAAAATGCCCTCATATGTGAAGAATCTCGACCATCGAATTTTCGCATATAATCGCACTAAGCCCCCGACTCCAAACTTCGAGGGCCCATATCTTCGCTAATTCAGCACTTTTTGCAGATAAGAGCTCGTTATCGTGATCAGCGTCGAATGGAGATGTCAAAAATGCCCTCATATGTGAAAAATCTCGACCATCGAATTTTCCCATATAATCGCACTAAGCCCCCGACTCCAAACTTCGAGAGCCCATATCTCCGTTATTTCAGCACTTTTTGCAGATAAGAGCTCGTTATCGTGATCAGCGTCGAATGGAGATGTCAAAAATGCCCTCATATGTGAAAAATCTCGACCATCGAATTTTCCCATATAATCGCACTAAGCCCCCGACTCCAAACTTCGAGAGCCCATATCTCCGTTAATTCAGCACTTTTTGCAGATAAGAGCTCGTTATCGTGATCAGCGTCGAATGGGGTTGTCAAAAATGCCCTCATATGTGAAGAATCTCGACCATCGAATTTTCGCATATAATCGCACTAAGCCCCCGACTCCAAACTTCGAGGGCCTATATCTCCGCTAATTCAGCACTTTTTGCAGATAAGAGCTCGTTATCGTGATCAGCGTCGAATGGAGATGTCAAAAATGCCCTCATATGTGAAAAATCTCGACCATCGAATTTTCCCATATAATCGCACTAAGCCCCCGACTCCAAACTTCGAGAGCCCATATCTCCGTTATTTCAGCACTTTTTGCAGATAAGAGCTCGTTATCGTGATCAGCGTCGAATGGAGATGTCAAAAATGCCCTCATATGTGAAGAATCTCGACCATCGAATTTTCGCATATAATCGCACTAAGCCCCCGACTCCAAACTTCGAGGGCCCATATCTTCGCTAATTCAGCACTTTTTGCAGATAAGAGCTCGTTATCGTGATCAGCGTCGAATGGAGATGTCAAAAATGCCCTCATATGTGAAAAATCTCGACCATCGAATTTTCCCATATAATCGCACTAAGCCCCCGACTCCAAACTTCGAGAGCCCATATCTCCGTTATTTCAGCACTTTTTGCAGATAAGAGCTCGTTATCGTGATCAGCGTCGAATGGAGATGTCAAAAATGCCCTCATATGTGAAAAATCTCGACCATCGAATTTTCCCATATAATCGCACTAAGCCCCCGACTCCAAACTTCGAGAGCCCATATCTCCGTTAATTCAGCACTTTTTGCAGATAAGAGCTCGTTATCGTGATCAGCGTCGAATGGGGTTGTCAAAAATGCCCTCATATGTGAAGAATCTCGACCATCGAATTTTCGCATATAATCGCACTAAGCCCCCGACTCCAAACTTCGAGGGCCTATATCTCCGCTAATTCAGCACTTTTTGCAGATAAGAGCTCGTTATCGTGATCAGCGTCGAATGGAGATGTCAAAAATGCCCTCATATGTGAAAAATCTCGACCATCGAATTTTCCCATATAATCGCACTAAGCCCCCGACTCCAAACTTCGAGAGCCCATATCTCCGTTAATTCAGCACTTTTTGCAGATAAGAGCTCGTTATCGTGATCAGCGTCGAATGGAGATGTCAAAAATGCCCTCATATGTGAAAAATCTCGACCATCGAATTTTCCCATATAATCGCAATGAGTCCTCGACTCCAAACTTCGGGAGCCCATATCTCCGTTATTTCAGCACTTTTTGCAGATAAGAGCTCGTTATCGTGATCAGCGTCGAATGGAGATGTCAAAAATGCCCTCATATGTGAAGAATCTCGACCATCGAATTTTCGCATATAATCGCACTAAGCCCCCGACTCCAAACTTCGAGGGCCCATATCTTCGCTAATTCAGCACTTTTTGCAGATAAGAGCTCGTTATCGTGATCAGCGTCGAATGGAGATGTCAAAAATGCCCTCATATGTGAAAAATCTCGACCATCGAATTTTCCCATATAATCGCACTAAGCCCCCGACTCCAAACTTCGAGAGCCCATATCTCCGTTAATTCAGCACTTTTTGCAGATAAGAGCTCGTTATCGTGATCAGCGTCGAATGGAGATGTCAAAAATGCCCTCATATGTGAAAAATCTCGACCATCGAATTTTCCCATATAATCGCAATGAGTCCTCGACTCCAAACTTCGGGAGCCCATATCTCCGTTATTTCAGCACTTTTTGCAGATAAGAGCTCGTTATCGTGATCAGCGTCGAATGGAGATGTCAAAAATGCCCTCATATGTGAAGAATCTCGACCATCGAATTTTCGCATATAATCGCACTAAGCCCCCGACTCCAAACTTCGAGGGCCCATATCTCCGTTATTTCAGCACTTTTTGCAGATAAGAGCTCGTTATCGTGATCAGCGTCGAATGGAGATGTCAAAAATGCTCTCATATGTGAAAAATCTCGACCATCGAATTTTCCCATATAATCGCACTAAGCCTCCGCTAATTCAGCACTTTTTGCAGATAAGAGCTCGTTATCGTGATCAGCGTCGAATGGAGATGTCAAAAATGCCCTCATATGTGAAAAATCTCGACCATCGAATTTTCCCATATAATCGCAATGAGTCCTCGACTCCAAACTTCGGGAGCCCATATCTCCGTTATTTCAGCACTTTTTGCAGATAAGAGCTCGTTATCGTGATCAGCGTCGAATGGAGATGTCAAAAATGCCCTCATATGTGAAAAATCTCGACCATCGAATTTTCCCATATAATCGCAATGAGTCCCCGACTCCAAACTTCGGGAGCCCATATCTCCGTTATTTCAGCACTTTTTGCAGATAAGAGCTCGTTATCGTGATCAGCGTCGAATGGAGATGTCAAAAATGCCCTCATATGTGAAAAATCTCGACCATCGAATTTTCCCATATAATCGCACTAAGCCCCCGACTCCAAATTTCGAGAGCCCATATCTCCGTTATTTCAGCACTTTTTGCAGATAAGAGCTCGTTATCGTGATCAGCGTCGAATGGAGATGTCAAAAATGCCCTCATATGTGAAAAATCTCGACCATCGAATTTTCCCATATAATCGCACTAAGCCCCCGACTCCAAACTTCGGGAGCCCATATCTCCGTTATTTCAGCACTTTTTGCAGATAAGAGCTCGTTATCGTGATCAGCGTCGAATGGAGATGTCAAAAATGCCCTCATATGTGAAAAATCTCGACCATCGAATTTTCCCATATAATCGCAATGAGTCCCCGACTCCAAACTTCGAGGGCCCATATCTTCGCTAATTCAGCACTTTTTGCAGATAAGAGCTCGTTATCGTGATCAGCGTCGAATGGAGATGTCAAAAATGCCCTCATATGTGAAAAATCTCGACCATCGAATTTTCCCATATAATCGCAATGAGTCCTCGACTCCAAACTTCGGGAGCCCATATCTCCGTTATTTCAGCACTTTTTGCAGATAAGAGCTCGTTATCGTGATCAGCGTCGAATGGAGATGTCAAAAATGCCCTCATATGTGAAAAATCTCGACCATCGAATTTTCCCATATAATCGCAATGAGTCCCCGACTCCAAACTTCGGGAGCCCATATCTCCGTTATTTCAGCACTTTTTGCAGATAAGAGCTCGTTATCGTGATCAGCGTCGAATGGAGATGTCAAAAATGCCCTCATATGTGAAAAATCTCGACCATCGAATTTTCCCATATAATCGCACTAAGCCCCCGACTCCAAACTTCGGGAGCCCATATCTCCGTTATTTCAGCACTTTTTGCAGATAAGAGCTCGTTATCGTGATCAGCGTCGAATGGAGATGTCAAAAATGCCCTCATATGTGAAAAATCTCGACCATCGAATTTTCCCATATAATCGCACTAAGCCCCCGACTCCAAATTTCGAGAGCCCATATCTCCGTTAATTCAGCACTTTTTGCAGATAAGAGCTCGTTATCGTGATCAGCGTCGAATGGAGATGTCAAAAATGCCCTCATATGTGAAAAATCTCGACCATCGAATTTTCCCATATAATCGCAATGAGTCCCCGACTCCAAACTTCGGGAGCCCATATCTCCGTTATTTCAGCACTTTTTGCAGATAAGAGCTCGTTATCGTGATCAGCGTCGAATGGAGATGTCAAAAATGCCCTCATATGTGAAAAATCTCGACCATCGAATTTTCCCATATAATCGCAATGAGTCCCCGACTCCAAACTTCGGGAGCCCATATCTCCGTTATTTCAGCACTTTTTGCAGATAAGAGCTCGTTATCGTGATCAGCGTCGAATGGAGATGTCAAAAATGCCCTCATATGTGAAAAATCTCGACCATCGAATTTTCCCATATAATCGCAATGAGTCCCCGACTCCAAACTTCGGGAGCCCATATCTCCGTTATTTCAGCACTTTTTGCAGATAAGAGCTCGTTATCGTGATCAGCGTCGAATGGAGATGTCAAAAATGCCCTCATATGTGAAAAATCTCGACCATCGAATTTTCCCATATAATCGCAATGAGTCCCCGACTCCAAACTTCGGGAGCCCATATCTCCGTTAATTCAGCACTTTTTGCAGATAAGAGCTCGTTATCGTGATCAGCGTCGAATGGAGATGTCAAAAGTGCCCTCATATGTGAAAAATCTCGACCATCGAATTTTCCCATATAATCGCACTAAGCCCCCGACTCCAAATTTCGAGAGCCCATATCTCCGTTAATTCAGCACTTTTTGCAGATAAGAGCTCGTTATCGTGATCAGCGTCGAATGGAGATGTCAAAAATGCCCTCATATGTGAAAAATCTCGACCATCGAATTTTCCCATATAATCGCAATGAGTCCCCGACTCCAAACTTCGGGAGCCCATATCTCCGTTATTTCAGCACTTTTTGCAGATAAGAGCTCGTTATCGTGATCAGCGTCGAATGGAGATGTCAAAAATGCCCTCATATGTGAAAAATCTCGACCATCGAATTTTCCCATATAATCGCACTAAGCCCCCGACTCCAAACTTCGAGAGCCCATATCTCCGTTAATTCAGCACTTTTTGCAGATAAGAGCTCGTTATCGTGATCAGCGTCGAATGGGGTTGTCAAAAATGCCCTCATATGTGAAGAATCTCGACCATCGAATTTTCGCATATAATCGCACTAAGCCCCCGACTCCAAACTTCGAGGGCCTATATCTCCGCTAATTCAGCACTTTTTGCAGATAAGAGCTCGTTATCGTGATCAGCGTCGAATGGAGATGTCAAAAATGCCCTCATATGTGAAAAATCTCGACCATCGAATTTTCCCATATAATCGCACTAAGCCCCCGACTCCAAACTTCGAGAGCCCATATCTCCGTTAATTCAGCACTTTTTGCAGATAAGAGCTCGTTATCGTGATCAGCGTCGAATGGAGATGTCAAAAATGCCCTCATATGTGAAAAATCTCGACCATCGAATTTTCCCATATAATCGCAATGAGTCCTCGACTCCAAACTTCGGGAGCCCATATCTCCGTTATTTCAGCACTTTTTGCAGATAAGAGCTCGTTATCGTGATCAGCGTCGAATGGAGATGTCAAAAATGCCCTCATATGTGAAGAATCTCGACCATCGAATTTTCGCATATAATCGCACTAAGCCCCCGACTCCAAACTTCGAGGGCCCATATCTTCGCTAATTCAGCACTTTTTGCAGATAAGAGCTCGTTATCGTGATCAGCGTCGAATGGAGATGTCAAAAATGCCCTCATATGTGAAAAATCTCGACCATCGAATTTTCCCATATAATCGCACTAAGCCCCCGACTCCAAACTTCGAGAGCCCATATCTCCGCTAATTCAGCACTTTTTGCAGATAAGAGCTCGTTATCGTGATCAGCGTCGAATGGAGATGTCAAAAGTGCCCTCATATGTGAAAAATCTCGACCATCGAATTTTCCCATATAATCGCACTAAGCCCCCGACTCCAAACTTCGAGAGCCCATATCTCCGCTAATTCAGCACTTTTTGCAGATAAGAGCTCGTTATCGTGATCAGCGTCGAATGGAGATGTCAAAAATGCCCTCATATGTGAAAAATCTCGACCATCGAATTTTCCCATATAATCGCAATGAGTCCCCGACTCCAAACTTCGGGAGCCCATATCTCCGTTATTTCAGCACTTTTTGCAGATAAGAGCTCGTTATCGTGATCAGCGTCGAATGGAGATGTCAAAAATGCCCTCATATGTGAAAAATCTCGACCATCGAATTTTCCCATATAATCGCACTAAGCCCCCGACTCCAAACTTCGAGAGCCCATATCTCCGCTAATTCAGCACTTTTTGCAGATAAGAGCTCGTTATCGTGATCAGCGTCGAATGGAGATGTCAAAAATGCCCTCATATGTGAAAAATCTCGACCATCGAATTTTCCCATATAATCGCAATGAGTCCTCGACTCCAAACTTCGGGAGCCCATATCTCCGTTATTTCAGCACTTTTTGCAGATAAGAGCTCGTTATCGTGATCAGCGTCGAATGGAGATGTCAAAAATGCCCTCATATGTGAAAAATCTCGACCATCGAATTTTCCCATATAATCGCAATGAGTCCCCGACTCCAAACTTCGGGAGCCCATATCTCCGTTATTTCAGCACTTTTTGCAGATAAGAGCTCGTTATCGTGATCAGCGTCGAATGGAGATGTCAAAAATGCCCTCATATGTGAAAAATCTCGACCATCGAATTTTCCCATATAATCGCACTAAGCCCCCGACTCCAAATTTCGAGAGCCCATATCTCCGTTAATTCAGCACTTTTTGCAGATAAGAGCTCGTTATCGTGATCAGCGTCGAATGGAGATGTCAAAAATGCCCTCATATGTGAAAAATCTCGACCATCGAATTTTCCCATATAATCGCAATGAGTCCCCGACTCCAAACTTCGGGAGCCCATATCTCCGCTAATTCAGCACTTTTTGCAGATAAGAGCTCGTTACCGTGATCAGCGTCGAATGGAGATGTCAAAAGTGCCCTCATATGTGAAAAATCTCGACCATCGAATTTTCCCATATAATCGCACTAAGCCCCCGACTCCAAACTTCGAGAGCCCATATCTCCGCTAATTCAGCACTTTTTGCAGATAAGAGCTCGTTATCGTGATCAGCGTCGAATGGAGATGTCAAAAATGCCCTCATATGTGAAAAATCTCGACCATCGAATTTTCCCATATAATCGCAATGAGTCCCCGACTCCAAACTTCGGGAGCCCATATCTCCGTTATTTCAGCACTTTTTGCAGATAAGAGCTCGTTATCGTGATCAGCGTCGAATGGAGATGTCAAAAATGCCCTCATATGTGAAAAATCTCGACCATCGAATTTTCCCATATAATCGCACTAAGCCCCCGACTCCAAATTTCGAGGGCCCATATCTTCGCTAATTCAGCACTTTTTGCAGATAAGAGCTCGTTATCGTGATCAGCGTCGAATGGAGATGTCAAAAATGCCCTCATATGTGAAAAATCTCGACCATCGAATTTTCCCATATAATCGCACTAAGCCCCCGACTCCAAACTTCGAGAGCCCATATCTCCGCTAATTCAGCACTTTTTGCAGATAAGAGCTCGTTATCGTGATCAGCGTGGAATGGAGATGTCAAAAATGCCCTCATATGTGAAAAATCTCGACCATCGAATTTTCCCATATAATCGCAATGAGTCCTCGACTCCAAACTTCGGGAGCCCATATCTCCGTTATTTCAGCACTTTTTGCAGATAAGAGCTCGTTATCGTGATCAGCGTCGAATGGAGATGTCAAAAATGCCCTCATATGTGAAAAATCTCGACCATCGAATTTTCCCATATAATCGCAATGAGTCCCCGACTCCAAACTTCGGGAGCCCATATCTCCGTTATTTCAGCACTTTTTGCAGATAAGAGCTCGTTATCGTGATCAGCGTCGAATGGAGATGTCAAAAATGCCCTCATATGTGAAAAATCTCCACCATCGAATTTTCCCATATAATCGCACTAAGCCCCCGACTCCAAATTTCGAGAGCCCATATCTCCGTTAATTCAGCACTTTTTGCAGATAAGAGCTCGTTATCGTGATCAGCGTCGAATGGAGATGTCAAAAATGCCCTCATATGTGAAAAATCTCGACCATCGAATTTTCCCATATAATCGCAATGAGTCCCCGACTCCAAACTTCGGGAGCCCATATCTCCGTTATTTCAGCACTTTTTGCAGATAAGAGCTCGTTATCGTGATCAGCGTCGAATGGAGATGTCAAAAATGCCCTCATATGTGAAAAATCTCGACCATCGAATTTTCCCATATAATCGCACTTAGCCCCCGACTCCAAACTTCGAGAGCCCATATCTCCGTTAATTCAGCACTTTTTGCAGATAAGAGCTCGTTATCGTGATCAGCGTCGAATGGAGATGTCAAAAATGCCCTCATATGTGAAAAATCTCGATCATCGAATTTTCCCATATAATCGCACTAAGCCCCCGACTCCAAACTTCGAGAGCCCATATCTCCGCTAATTCAGCACTTTTTGCAGATAAGATCTCGTTATCGTGATCAGCGTCGAATGGAGATGTCAAAAATGCCCTCATATGTGAAAAATCTCGACCATCGAATTTTCCCATATAATCGCACTAAGCCCCCGACTCCAAACTTCGAGAGCCCATATCTCCGCTAATTCAGCACTTTTTGCAGATAAGAGCTCGTTATCGTGATCAGCGTCGAATGGAGATGTCAAAAATGCCCTCATATGTGAAAAATCTCGACCATCGAATTTTCCCATATAATCGCACTAAGCCCCCGACTCCAAACTTCGAGAGCCCATATCTCCGCTAATTCAGCACTTTTTGCAGATAAGAGCTCGTTATCGTGATCAGCGTCGAATGGAGATGTCAAAAATGCCCTCATATGTGAAAAATCTCGACCATCGAATTTTCCCATATAATCGCACTAAGCCCCCGACTCCAAATTTCGAGAGCCCATATCTCCGTTAATTCAGCACTTTTTGCAGATAAGAGCTCGTTATCGTGATCAGCGTCGAATGGAGATGTCAAAAATGCCCTCATATGTGAAAAATCTCGACCATCGAATTTTCCCATATAATCGCAATGAGTCCCCGACTCCAAACTTCGGGAGCCCATATCTCCGTTATTTCAGCACTTTTTGCAGATAAGAGCTCGTTATCGTGATCAGCGTCGAATGGAGATGTCAAAAATGCCCTCATATGTGAAAAATCTCGACCATCGAATTTTCCCATATAATCGCACTAAGCCCCCGACTCCAAACTTCGAGAGCCCATATCTCCGTTAATTCAGCACTTTTTGCAGATAAGAGCTCGTTATCGTGATCAGCGTCGAATGGAGATGTCAAAAATGCCCTCATATGTGAAAAATCTCGACCATCGAATTTTCCCATATAATCGCACTAAGCCCCCGACTCCAAACTTCGAGAGCCCATATCTCCGCTAATTCAGCACTTTTTGCAGATAAGAGCTCGTTATCGTGATCAGCGTCGAATGGAGATGTCAAAAATGCCCTCATATGTGAAAAATCTCGACCATCGAATTTTCCCATATAATCGCACTAAGCCCCCGACTCCAAACTTCGAGAGCCCATATCTCCGCTAATTCAGCACTTTTTGCAGATAAGAGCTCGTTATCGTGATCAGCGTCGAATGGAGATGTCAAAAATGCCCTCATATGTGAAAAATCTCGACCATCGAATTTTCCCATATAATCGCTATGAGTCCTCGACTCCAAATTTCGGGAGCCCATATCTCCGTTATTTCAGCACTTTTTGCAGATAAGAGCTCGTTATCGTGATCAGCGTCGAATGGAGATGTCAAAAATGCCCTCATATGTGAAAAATCTCGACCATCGAATTTTCCCATATAATCGCACTAAGCCCCCGACTCCAAATTTCGAGAGCCCATATCTCCGTTAATTCAGCACTTTTTGCAGATAA
The DNA here is from genome assembly GCA_958301585.1 of Merodon equestris. Taxonomy (NCBI): domain Eukaryota; kingdom Metazoa; phylum Arthropoda; class Insecta; order Diptera; family Syrphidae; genus Merodon; species Merodon equestris. The sequence continues at coordinate 111,150,926 of OY284415.1, forward strand.
GAGCTCGTTATCGTGATCAGCGTCGAATGGAGATGTCAAAAATGCCCTCATATGTGAAAAATCTCGACCATCGAATTTTCCCATATAATCGCAATGAGTCCCCGACTCCAAACTTCGGGAGCCCATATCTCCGTTATTTCAGCACTTTTTGCAGATAAGAGCTCGTTATCGTGATCAGCGTCGAATGGAGATGTCAAAAATGCCCTCATATGTGAAAAATCTCGACCATCGAATTTTCCCATATAATCGCACTAAGCCCCCGACTCCAAATTTCGAGAGCCCATATCTCCGTTAATTCAGCACTTTTTGCAGATAAGAGCTCGTTATCGTGATCAGCGTCGAATGGAGATGTCAAAAATGCCCTCATATGTGAAAAATCTCGACCATCGAATTTTCCCATATAATCGCAATGAGTCCCCGACTCCAAACTTCGGGAGCCCATATCTCCGTTATTTCAGCACTTTTTGCAGATAAGAGCTCGTTATCGTGATCAGCGTCGAATGGAGATGTCAAAAATGCCCTCATATGTGAAAAATCTCGACCATCGAATTTTCCCATATAATCGCACTAAGCCCCCGACTCCAAACTTCGAGAGCCCATATCTCCGCTAATTCAGCACTTTTTGCAGATAAGAGCTCGTTATCGTGATCAGCGTCGAATGGAGATGTCAAAAATGCCCTCATATGTGAAAAATCTCGACCATCGAATTTTCCCATATAATCGCAATGAGTCCTCGACTCCAAACTTCGGGAGCCCATATCTCCGTTATTTCAGCACTTTTTGCAGATAAGAGCTCGTTATCGTGATCAGCGTCGAATGGAGATGTCAAAAATGCCCTCATATGTGAAAAATCTCGACCATCGAATTTTCCCATATAATCGCAATGAGTCCCCGACTCCAAACTTCGGGAGCCCATATCTCCGTTATTTCAGCACTTTTTGCAGATAAGAGCTCGTTATCGTGATCAGCGTCGAATGGAGATGTCAAAAATGCCCTCATATGTGAAAAATCTCGACCATCGAATTTTCCCATATAATCGCACTAAGCCCCCGACTCCAAATTTCGAGAGCCCATATCTCCGTTAATTCAGCACTTTTTGCAGATAAGAGCTCGTTATCGTGATCAGCGTCGAATGGAGATGTCAAAAATGCCCTCATATGTGAAAAATCTCGACCATCGAATTTTCCCATATAATCGCAATGAGTCCCCGACTCCAAACTTCGGGAGCCCATATCTCCGCTAATTCAGCACTTTTTGCAGATAAGAGCTCGTTATCGTGATCAGCGTCGAATGGAGATGTCAAAAATGCCCTCATATGTGAAAAATCTCGACCATCGAATTTTCCCATATAATCGCACTAAGCCCCCGACTCCAAATTTCGAGGGCCCATATCTTCGCTAATTCAGCACTTTTTGCAGATAAGAGCTCGTTATCGTGATCAGCGTCGAATGGAGATGTCAAAAATGCCCTCATATGTGAAAAATCTCGACCATCGAATTTTCCCATATAATCGCACTAAGCCCCCGACTCCAAACTTCGAGAGCCCATATCTCCGCTAATTCAGCACTTTTTGCAGATAAGAGCTCGTTATCGTGATCAGCGTGGAATGGAGATGTCAAAAATGCCCTCATATGTGAAAAATCTCGACCATCGAATTTTCCCATATAATCGCAATGAGTCCTCGACTCCAAACTTCGGGAGCCCATATCTCCGTTATTTCAGCACTTTTTGCAGATAAGAGCTCGTTATCGTGATCAGCGTCGAATGGAGATGTCAAAAATGCCCTCATATGTGAAAAATCTCGACCATCGAATTTTCCCATATAATCGCAATGAGTCCCCGACTCCAAACTTCGGGAGCCCATATCTCCGTTATTTCAGCACTTTTTGCAGATAAGAGCTCGTTATCGTGATCAGCGTCGAATGGAGATGTCAAAAATGCCCTCATATGTGAAAAATCTCCACCATCGAATTTTCCCATATAATCGCACTAAGCCCCCGACTCCAAATTTCGAGAGCCCATATCTCCGTTAATTCAGCACTTTTTGCAGATAAGAGCTCGTTATCGTGATCAGCGTCGAATGGAGATGTCAAAAATGCCCTCATATGTGAAAAATCTCGACCATCGAATTTTCCCATATAATCGCAATGAGTCCCCGACTCCAAACTTCGGGAGCCCATATCTCCGTTATTTCAGCACTTTTTGCAGATAAGAGCTCGTTATCGTGATCAGCGTCGAATGGAGATGTCAAAAATGCCCTCATATGTGAAAAATCTCGACCATCGAATTTTCCCATATAATCGCACTTAGCCCCCGACTCCAAACTTCGAGAGCCCATATCTCCGTTAATTCAGCACTTTTTGCAGATAAGAGCTCGTTATCGTGATCAGCGTCGAATGGAGATGTCAAAAATGCCCTCATATGTGAAAAATCTCGATCATCGAATTTTCCCATATAATCGCACTAAGCCCCCGACTCCAAACTTCGAGAGCCCATATCTCCGCTAATTCAGCACTTTTTGCAGATAAGATCTCGTTATCGTGATCAGCGTCGAATGGAGATGTCAAAAATGCCCTCATATGTGAAAAATCTCGACCATCGAATTTTCCCATATAATCGCACTAAGCCCCCGACTCCAAACTTCGAGAGCCCATATCTCCGCTAATTCAGCACTTTTTGCAGATAAGAGCTCGTTATCGTGATCAGCGTCGAATGGAGATGTCAAAAATGCCCTCATATGTGAAAAATCTCGACCATCGAATTTTCCCATATAATCGCACTAAGCCCCCGACTCCAAACTTCGAGAGCCCATATCTCCGCTAATTCAGCACTTTTTGCAGATAAGAGCTCGTTATCGTGATCAGCGTCGAATGGAGATGTCAAAAATGCCCTCATATGTGAAAAATCTCGACCATCGAATTTTCCCATATAATCGCACTAAGCCCCCGACTCCAAATTTCGAGAGCCCATATCTCCGTTAATTCAGCACTTTTTGCAGATAAGAGCTCGTTATCGTGATCAGCGTCGAATGGAGATGTCAAAAATGCCCTCATATGTGAAAAATCTCGACCATCGAATTTTCCCATATAATCGCAATGAGTCCCCGACTCCAAACTTCGGGAGCCCATATCTCCGTTATTTCAGCACTTTTTGCAGATAAGAGCTCGTTATCGTGATCAGCGTCGAATGGAGATGTCAAAAATGCCCTCATATGTGAAAAATCTCGACCATCGAATTTTCCCATATAATCGCACTAAGCCCCCGACTCCAAACTTCGAGAGCCCATATCTCCGTTAATTCAGCACTTTTTGCAGATAAGAGCTCGTTATCGTGATCAGCGTCGAATGGAGATGTCAAAAATGCCCTCATATGTGAAAAATCTCGACCATCGAATTTTCCCATATAATCGCACTAAGCCCCCGACTCCAAACTTCGAGAGCCCATATCTCCGCTAATTCAGCACTTTTTGCAGATAAGAGCTCGTTATCGTGATCAGCGTCGAATGGAGATGTCAAAAATGCCCTCATATGTGAAAAATCTCGACCATCGAATTTTCCCATATAATCGCACTAAGCCCCCGACTCCAAACTTCGAGAGCCCATATCTCCGCTAATTCAGCACTTTTTGCAGATAAGAGCTCGTTATCGTGATCAGCGTCGAATGGAGATGTCAAAAATGCCCTCATATGTGAAAAATCTCGACCATCGAATTTTCCCATATAATCGCTATGAGTCCTCGACTCCAAACTTCGGGAGCCCATATCTCCGTTATTTCAGCACTTTTTGCAGATAAGAGCTCGTTATCGTGATCAGCGTCGAATGGAGATGTCAAAAATGCCCTCATATGTGAAAAATCTCGACCATCGAATTTTCCCATATAATCGCACTAAGCCCCCGACTCCAAATTTCGAGAGCCCATATCTCCGTTAATTCAGCACTTTTTGCAGATAAGAGCTCGTTATCGTGATCAGCGTCGAATGGAGATGTCAAAAATGCCCTCATATGTGAAAAATCTCGACCATCGAATTTTCCCATATAATCGCAATGAGTCCCCGACTCCAAACTTCGGGAGCCCATATCTCCGTTATTTCAGCACTTTTTGCAGATAAGAGCTCGTTATCGTGATCAGCGTCGAATGGAGATGTCAAAAATGCCCTCATATGTGAAAAATCTCGACCATCGAATTTTCCCATATAATCGCACTAAGCCCCCGACTCCAAATTTCGAGAGCCCATATCTCCGTTAATTCAGCACTTTTTGCAGATAAGAGCTCGTTATCGTGATCAGCGTCGAATGGAGATGTCAAAAATGCCCTCATATGTGAAAAATCTCGACCATCGAATTTTCCCATATAATCGCAATGAGTCCCCGACTCCAAACTTCGGGAGCCCATATCTCCGTTATTTCAGCACTTTTTGCAGATAAGAGCTCGTTATCGTGATCAGCGTCGAATGGAGATGTCAAAAATGCCCTCATATGTGAAAAATCTCGACCATCGAATTTTCCCATATAATCGCAATGAGTCCCCGACTCCAAACTTCGGGAGCCCATATCTCCGTTATTTCAGCACTTTTTGCAGATAAGAGCTCGTTATCGTGATCAGCGTCGAATGGAGATGTCAAAAATGCCCTCATATGTGAAAAATCTCGACCATCGAATTTTCCCATATAATCGCACTTAGCCCCCGACTCCAAACTTCGAGAGCCCATATCTCCGTTAATTCAGCACTTTTTGCAGATGAGAGCTCGTTATCGTGATCAGCGTCGAATGGAGATGTCAAAAATGCCCTCATATGTGAAAAATCTCGACCATCGAATTTTCCCATATAATCGCACTAAGCCCCCGACTCCAAACTTCGAGAGCCCATATCTCCGCTAATTCAGCACTTTTTGCAGATAAGATCTCGTTATCGTGATCAGCGTCGAATGGAGATGTCAAAAATGCCCTCATATGTGAAAAATCTCGACCATCGAATTTTCCCATATAATCGCACTAAGCCCCCGACTCCAAACTTCGAGGGCCCATATCTCCGCTAATTCAGCACTTTTTGCAGATAAGAGCTCGTTATCGTGATCAGCGTCGAATGGAGATGTCAAAAATGCCCTCATATGTGAAAAATCTCGACCATCGAATTTTCACATATAATCGCACTAAGCCCCCGACTCCAAATTTCGAGAGCCCATATCTCCGCTAATTCAGCACTTTTTGCAGATAAGAGCTCGTTATCATGATCAGCGTCGAATGGAGATGTCAAAAATGCCCTCATATGTGAAAAATCTCGACCATCGAATTTTCCCATATAATCGCACTAAGCCCCCGACTCCATACTTCGAGAGCCCATATCTCCGCTAATTCAGCACTTTTTGCAGATAAGAGCTCGTTATCGTGATCAGCGTCGAATGGAGATGTCAAAAATGCCCTCATATGTGAAAAATCTCGACCATCGAATTTTCCCATATAATCGCACTAAGCCCCCGACTCCAAACTTCGAGAGCCCATATCTCCGCTAATTCAGCACTTTTTGCAGATAAGAGCTCGTTATCGTGATCAGCGTCGAATGGAGATGTCAAAAATGCCCTCATATGTGAAAAATCTCGACCATCGAATTTTCCCATATAATCGCTATGAGTCCTCGACTCCAAATTTCGAGAGCCCATATCTCCGTTAATTCAGCACTTTTTGCAGATAAGAGCTCGGTATCGTGATCAGCGTCGAATGGAGATGTCAAAAATGCCCTCATATGTGAAAAATCTCGACCATCGAATATTCCCATATAATCGCAATGAGTCCCCGACTCCAAACTTCGGGAGCCCATATCTCCGTTATTTCAGCACTTTTTGCAGATAAGAGCTCGTTATCGTGATCAGCGTCGAATGGAGATGTCAAAAATGCCCTCATATGTGAAAAATCTCGACCATCGAATTTTCCCATATAATCGAACTAAGCCCCCGACTCCAAACTTCGAGAGCCCATATCTCCGCTAATTCAGCACTTTTTGCAGATAAGAGCTCGTTATCGTGATCAGCGTCGAATGGAGATGTCAAAAATGCCCTCATATGTGAAAAATCTCGACCATCGAATTTTCCCATATAATCGAACTAAGCCCCCGACTCCAAACTTCGAGAGCCCATATCTCCGCTAATTCAGCACTTTTTGCAGATAAGAGCTCGTTATCGTGATCAGCGTCGAATGGAGATGTCAAAAATGCCCTCATATGTGAAAAATCTCGACCATCGAATTTTCCCATTAAATCGCAATGAGTCCCCGACTCCAAATTTCGGGAGCCCATATCTCCGTTATTTCAGCACTTTTTGCAGATAAGAGCTCGTTATCGTGATCAGCGTCGAATGGAGATGTCAAAAATGCCCTCATATGTGAAAAATCTCGACCATCGAATTTTCCCATATAATCGAACTAAGCCCCCGACTCCAAACTTCGGGAGCCCATATCTCCGCTAATTCAGCACTTTTTGCAGATAAGAGCTCGTTATCGTGATCAGCGTCGAATGGAGATGTAAAAAATGCCCTCATATGTGAAAAATCTCGACCATCGAATTTTCCCATATAATCGCTATGAGTCGTCGACTCCAAATTTCGGGAGCCCATATCTCCGTTATTTCAGCACTTTTTGCAGATAGGAGCTCGTTATCGTGATCAGCGTCGAATGGAGATGTCAAAAATGCCCTCATATGTGAAAAATCTCGACCATCGAATTTTCCCATATAATCGCACTAAGCCCCCGACTCCAAACTTCGAGAGCCCATATCTCCGCTAATTCAGCACTTTTTGCAGATAAGAGCTCGTTATCGTGATCAGCGTCGAATGGAGATGTCAAAAATGCCCTCATATGTGAAAAATCTCGACCATCGAATTTTCCCATATAATCGCTATGAGTCCTCGACTCCAAATTTCGGGAGCCCATATCTCCGTTATTTCAGCACTTTTTGCAGATAAGAGCTCGTTGTCGTGATCAGCGTCGAATGGAGATGTCAAAAATGCCCTCATATGTGAAAAATCTCGACCATCGAATTTTCCCATATAATCGCACTAAGCCCCCGACTCCAAACTTCGAGAGCCCATATCTCCGCTAATTCAGCACTTTTTGCAGATAAGAGCTCGTTATCGTGATCAGCGTCGAATGGAGATGTCAAAAATGCCCTCATATGTGAAAAATCTCGACCATCGAATTTTCCCATATAATCGCACTAAGCCCCCGACTCCAAATTTCGAGAGCCCATATCTCCGTTAATTCAGCACTTTTTGCAGATAAGAGCTCGTTATCGTGATCAGCGTCGAATGGAGATGTCAAAAATGCCCTCATATGTGAAAAATCTCGACCATCGAATTTTCGCATATAATCGCAATGAGTCCCCGACTCCAAACTTCGGGAGCCCATATCTCCGTTATTTCAGCACTTTTGCAGATAAGAGCTCGTTATCGTGATCAGCGTCGAATGGAGATGTCAAGAATGCCCTCATATGTGAAAAATCTCGACCATCGAATTTTCCCATATAATCGCACTAAGCCCCCGACTCCAAACTTCGAGGGCCCATATCTCCGCTAATTCAGCACTTTTTGCAGATAAGAGCTCGTTATCGTGATCAGCGTCGAATGGAGATGTCAAAAATGCCCTCATATGTGAAAAATCTCGACCATCGAATTTTCCCATATAATCGCACTAAGCCCCCGACTCCAAACTTCGAGAGCCCATATCTCCGCTAATTCAGCACTTTTTGCAGATAAGAGCTCGTTATCGTGATCAGCGTCGAATGGAGATGTCAAAAATGCACTCATATGTGAAAAATCTCGACCATCGAATTTTCCCATATAATCGCACTAAGCCCCCGACTCCAAACTTCGAGAGCCCATATCTCCGCTAATTCAGCACTTTTTGCAGATAAGAGCTCGTTATCGTGATCAGCGTCGAATGGAGATGTCAAAAATGCACTCATATGTGAAAAATCTCGACCATCGAATTTTCCCATATAATCGCACTAAGCCCCCGACTCCAAACTTCGAGAGCCCATATCTCCGTTAATTCAGCACTTTTTGCAGATAAGAGCTCGTTATCGTGATCAGCGTCAAATGGAGATGTCAAAAATGCCCTCATATGTGAAGAATCTCGACCATCGAATTTTCGCATATAATCGCACTAAGCCCCCGACTCCAAACTTCGAGGGCCCATATCTCCGCTAATTCAGCACTTTTTGCAGATAAGAGCTCGTTATCGTGATCAGCGTCGAATGGAGATGTCAAAAATGCACTCATATGTGAAAAATCTCGACCATCGAATTTTCCCATATAATCGCACTAAGCCCCCGACTCCAAACTTCGAGAGCCCATATCTCCGCTAATTCAGCACTTTTTGCAGATAAGAGCTCGTTATCGTGATCAGCGTCGAATGGAGATGTCAAAAATGCACTCATATGTGAAAAATCTCGACCATCGAATTTTCCCATATAATCGCACTAAGCCCCCGACTCCAAACTTCGAGAGCCCATATCTCCGTTAATTCAGCACTTTTTGCAGATAAGAGCTCGTTATCGTGATCAGCGTCGAATGGAGATGTCAAAAATGCCCTCATATGTGAAGAATCTCGACCATCGAATTTTCGCATATAATCGCACTAAGCCCCCGACTCCAAACTTCGAGGGCCCATATCTCCGCTAATTCAGCACTTTTTGCAGATAAGAGCTCGTTATCGTGATCAGCGTCGAATGGAGATGTCAAAAATGCCCTCATATGTGAAAAATCTCGACCATCGAATTTTCCCATATAATCGCACTAAGCCCCCGACTCCAAATTTCGAGAGCCCATATCTCCGTTAATTCAGCACTTTTTGCAGATAAGAGCTCGTTATCGTGATCAGCGTCGAATGGAGATGTCAAAAATGCCCTCATATGTGAAAAATCTCGACCATCGAATTTTCCCATATAATCGCACTAAGCCCCCGACTCCAAATTTCGAGAGCCCATATCTCCGTTAATTCAGCACTTTTTGCAGATAAGAGCTCGTTATCGTGATCAGCGTCGAATGGAGATGTCAAAAATGCCCTCATATGTGAAAAATCTCGACCATCGAATTTTCTCATATAATCGCACTAAGCCCCCGACTCCAAACTTCGAGGGCCCATATCTCCGCTAATTCGGCATTTTTGCAGATAAGAGCTCCTTATCGTGATCAGCGTCGAATGGAGATGTCAAAAATGCCCTCATATGTGAAAAATCTCGACCATCGAATTTTCCCATATAATCGCACTAAGCCCCCGACTCCAAACTTCGAGAGCCCATATCTCCGCTAATTCAGCACTTTTTGCAGATAAGAGCTCGTTATCGTGATCAGCGTCGAATGGAGATGTCAAAAATGCCCTCATATGTGAAAAATCTCGACCATCGAATTTTCCCATATAATCGCACTAAGCCCCCGACTCCAAACTTCGAGAGCCCATATCTCCGCTAATTCAGCTCTTTTTGCAGATAAGAGCTCGTTATCGTGATCAGCGTCGAATGGAGATGTCAAAAATGCCCTCATATGTGAAAAATCTCGACCATCGAATTTTCCCATATAATCGCACTAAGCCCCCGACTCCAAATTTCGAGAGCCCATATCTCCGTTAATTCAGCACTTTTTGCAGATAAGAGCTCGTTATCGTGATCAGCGTCGAATGGAGATGTCAAAAATGCCCTCATATGTGAAAAATCTCGACCATCGAATTTTCGCATATAATCGCAATGAGTCCCCGACTCCAAACTTCGGGAGCCCATATCTCCGTTATTTCAGCACTTTTTGCAGATAAAAGCTCGTTATCGTGATCAGCGTCGAATGGAGATGTCAAAAATGCCCTCATATGTGAAAAATCTCGACCATCGAATTTTCCCATATAATCGCACTAAGCCCCCGACTCCAAACTTCGAGGGCCCATATCTCCGCTAATTCAGCACTTTTTGCAGATAAGAGCTCGTTATCGTGATCAGCGTCGAATGGAGATGTCAAAAATGCCCTCATATGTGAAAAATCTCGACCATCGAATTTTCCCATATAATCGCACTAAGCCCCCGACTCCAAACTTCGAGAGCCCATATCTCCGCTAATTCAGCACTATTTGCAGATAAGAGCTCGTTATCGTGATCAGCGTCGAATGGAGATGTCAAAAATGCCCTCATATGTGAAAAATCTCGACCATCGAATTTTCCCATATAATCGCAATGAGTCCCCAACTCCAAACTTCGGGAGCCCATATCTCCGTTATTTCAGCACTTTTTGCAGATAAAAGCTCGTTATCGTGATCAGCGTCGAATGGAGATGTCAAAAATGCCCTCATATGTGAAAAATCTCGACCATCGAATTTTCCCATATAATCGCACTAAGCCCCCGACTCCAAACTTCGAGGGCCCATATCTCCGCTAATTCAGCACTTTTTGCAGATAAGAGCTCGTTATCGTGATCAGCGTCGAATGGAGATGTCAAAAATGCCCTCATATGTGAAAAATCTCGACCATCGAATTTTCCCATATAATCGCTATGAGTCCTCGACTCCAAACTTCGGGAGCCCATATCTCCGTTATTTCAGCACTTTTTGCAGATAAGAGCTCGTTATCGTGATCAGCGTCGAATGGAGATGTCAAAAATGCCCTCATATGTGAAAAATCTCGACCATCGAATTTTCCCATATAATCGCACTAAGCCCCCGACTCCAAACTTCGAGAGCCCATATCTCCGCTAATTCAGCACTTTTTGCAGATAAGAGCTCGTTATCGTGATCAGCGTCGAATGGAGATGTCAAAAATGCCCTCATATGTGAAAAATCTCGACCATCGAATTTTCCCATATAATCGCAATGAGTCCCCAACTCCAAACTTCGGGAGCCCATATCTCCGTTATTTCAGCACTTTTTGCAGATAAGAGCTCGTTATCGTGATCAGCGTCGAATGGAGATGTCAAAAATGCCCTCATATGTGAAAAATCTCGACCATCGAATTTTCCCATATAATCGCACTAAGCCCCCGACTCCAAACTTCGAGAGCCCATATCTCCGTTAATTCAGCACTTTTTGCAGATAAGAGCTCGTTATCGTGATCAGCGTCGAATGGAGATGTCAAAAATGCCCTCATATGTGAAGAATCTCGACCATCGAATTTTCGCATATAATCGCACTAAGCCCCCGACTCCAAACTTCGAGGGCCCATATCTCCGCTAATTCAGCACTTTTTGCAGATAAGAGCTCGTTATCGTGATCAGCGTCGAATGGAGATGTCAAAAATGCCCTCATATGTGAAAAATCTCGACCATCGAATTTTCCCATATAATCGCACTAAGCCCCCGACTCCAAACTTCGAGAGCCCATATCTCCGCTAATTCAGCACTTTTTGCAGATAAGAGCTCGTTATCGTGATCAGCGTCGAATGGAGATGTCAAAAATGCCCTCATATGTGAAAAATCTCGACCATCGAATTTTCCCATATAATCGCACTAAGCCCCCGACTCCAAATTTCGAGAGCCCATATCTCCGTTAATTCAGCACTTTTTGCAGATAAGAGCTCGTTATCGTGATCAGCGTCGAATGGAGATGTCAAAAATGCCCTCATATGTGAAAAATCTCGACCATCGAATTTTCCCATATAATCGCAATGAGTCCCCGACTCCAAACTTCGGGAGCCCATATCTCCGTTATTTCAGCACTTTTTGCAGATAAGAGCTCGTTATCGTGATCAGCGTCGAATGGAGATGTCAAAAATGCCCTCATATGTGAAAAATCTCGACCATCGAATTTTCCCATATAATCGCACTAAGCCCCCGACTCCAAACTTCGAGGGCCCATATCTCCGCTAATTCAGCACTTTTTGCAGATAAGAGCTCGTTATCGTGATCAGCGTCGAATGGAGATGTCAAAAATGCCCTCATATGTGAAAAATCTCGACCATCGAATTTTCCCATATAATCGCACTAAGCCCCCGACTCCAAACTTCGAGAGCCCATATCTCCGCTAATTCAGCACTTTTTGCAGATAAGAGCTCGTTATCGTGATCAGCGTCGAATGGAGATGTCAAAAATGCCCTCATATGTGAAGAATCTCGACCATCGAATTTTCGCATATAATCGCACTAAGCCCCCGACTCCAAACTTCGAGGGCCCATATCTCCGCTAATTCAGCACTTTTTGCAGATAAGAGCTCGTTATCGTGATCAGCGTCGAATGGAGATGTCAAAAATGCCCTCATATGTGAAAAATCTCGACCATCGAATTTTCCCATATAATCGCACTAAGCCCCCGACTCCAAACTTCGAGAGCCCATATCTCCGCTAATTCAGCACTTTTTGCAGATAAGAGCTCGTTATCGTGATCAGCGTCGAATGGAGATGTCAAAAATGCCCTCATATATGAAAAATCTCGACCATCGAATTTTCCCATATAATCGCACTAAGCCCCCGACTCCAAACTTCGAGAGCCCATATCTCCGCTAATTCCAAACTTCGAGAGCCCATATCTCCGCTAATTCAGCACTTTTTGCAGATAAGAGCTCGTTATCGTGATCAGCGTCGAATGGAGATGTCAAAAATGCCCTCATATGTGAAGAATCTCGACCATCGAATTTTCGCATATAATCGCACTAAGCCCCCGACTCCAAACTTCGAGGGCCCATATCTCCGCTAATTCAGCACTTTTTGCAGATAAGAGCTCGTTATCGTGATCAGCGTCGAATGGAGATGTCAAAAATGCCCTCATATATGAAAAATCTCGACCATCGAATTTTCCCATATAATCGCACTAAGCCCCCGACTCCAAACTTCGAGAGCCCATATCTCCGCTAATTCAGCACTTTTTGCAGATAAGAGCTCGTTATCGTGATCAGCGTCGAATGGAGATGTCAAAAATGCCCTCATATGTGAAAAATCTCGACCATCGAATTTTCCCATATAATCGCACTAAGCCCCCGACTCCAAACTTCGAGAGCCCATATCTCCGCTAATTCAGCACTTTTTGCAGGTAAGAGCTCGTTATCGTGATCAGCGTCGAATGGAGATGTCAAAAATGCCCTCATATGTGAAAAATCTCGACCATCGAATTTTCCCATATAATCGCTATGAGTCCTCGACTCCAAACTTCGGGAGCCCATATCTCCGTTATTTCAGCACTTTTTGCAGATAAGAGCTCGTTATCGTGATCAGCGTCGAATGGAGATGTCAAAAATGCCCTCATATGTGAAAAATCTCCACCATCGAATTTTCCCATATAATCGCTATGAGTCCTCGACTCCAAACTTCGGGAGCCCATATCTCCGTTATTTCAGCACTTTTTGCAGATAAGAGCTCGTTATCGTGATCAGCGTCGAATGGAGATGTCAAAAATGCCCTCATATGTGAAAAATCTCGACCATCGAATTTTCCCATATAATCGCACTAAGCCCCCGACTCCAAATTTCGAGAGCCCATATCTCCGTTAATTCAGCACTTTTTGCAGATAAGAGCTCGTTATCGTGATCAGCGTCGAATGGAGATGTCAAAAATGCCCTCATATGTGAAAAATCTCGACCATCGAATTTTCCCATATAATCGCACTAAGCCCCCGTCTCCAAACTTCGAGGGCCCATATCTCCGCTAATTCGGCATTTTTGCAGATAAGAGCTCCTTATCGTGATCAGCGTCGAATGGAGATGTCAAAAATGCCCTCATATGTGAAAAATCTCCACCATCGAATTTTCCCATATAATCGCACTAAGCCCCCGACTCCAAACTTCGAGAGCCCATATCTCCGCTAATTCAGCACTTTTTGCAGATAAGAGCTCGTTATCGTGATCAGCGTCGAATGGAGATGTCAAAAATGCCCTCATATGTGAAAAATCTCGACCATCGAATTTTCCCATATAATCGCACTAAGCCCCCGACTCCAAACTTCGAGAGCCCATATCTCCGCTAATTCAGCACTTTTTGCAGATAAGAGCTCGTTATCGTGATCAGCGTCGAATGGAGATGTCAAAAATGCCCTCATATGTGAAAAATCTCGACCATCGAATTTTCCCATATAATCGCACTAAGCCCCCGACTCCAAACTTCGAGAGCCCATATCTCCGCTAATTCAGCACTTTTTGCAGATAAGAGCTCGTTATCGTGATCAGCGTCGAATGGAGATGTCAAAAATGCCCTCATATGTGAAAAATCTCGACCATCGAATTTTCCCATATAATCGCTATGAGTCCTCGACTCCAAACTTCGAGAGCCCATATCTCCGTTATTTCAGCACTTTTTGCAGATAAGAGCTCGTTATCGTGATCAGCGTCGAATGGAGATGTCAAAAATGCCCTCATATGTGAAAAATCTCGACCATCGAATTTTCCCATATAATCGCACTAAGCCCCCGACTCCAAACTTCGAGAGCCCATATCTCCGCTAACTCAGCACTTTTTGCAGATAAGAGCTCGTTATCGTGATCAGCGTCGAATGGAGATGTCAAAAATGCCCTCATATGTGAAAAATCTCGACCATCGAATTTTCCCATATAATCGCACTAAGCCCCCGACTCCAAACTTCGAGAGCCCATATCTGCGCTAACTCAGCACTTTTTGCAGATAAGAGCTCGTTATCGTGATCAGCGTCGAATGGAGATGTCAAAAATGCCCTCATATGTGAAAAATCTCGACCATCGAATTTTCCCATATAATCGCTATGAGTCCCCGACTCCAAACTTCGGGAGCCCATATCTCCGTTATTTCAGCACTTTTTGCAGATAAGAGCTCGTTATCGTGATCAGCGTCGAATGGAGATGTCAAAAATGCCCTCATATGTGAAAAATCTCGACCATCGAATTTTCCCATATAATCGCACTAAGCCCCCGACTCCAAACTTCGAGAGCCCATATCTCCGCTAATTCAGCACTTTTTGCAGATAAGAGCTCGTTATCGTGATCAGCGTCGAATGGAGATGTCAAAAATGCCCTCATATGTGAAAAATCTCGACCATCGAATTTTCCCATATAATCGCACTAAGCCCCCGACTCCAAACTTCGAGAGCCCATATCTCCGCTAATTCAGCACTTTTTGCAGATAAGAGCTCGTTATCGTGATCAGCGTCGAATGGAGATGTCAAAAATGCCCTCATATGTGAAAAATCTCGACCATCGAATTTTCCCATATAATCGCAATGAGTCCCCGACTCCAAACTTCGGGAGCCCATATCTCCGTTATTTCAGCACTTTTTGCAGATAAGAGCTCGTTATCGTGATCAGCGTCGAATGGAGATGTCAAAAATGCCCTCATATGTGAAAAATCTCGACCATCGAATTTTCCCATATAATCGCACTAAGCCCCCGACTCCAAATTTCGAGAGCCCATATCTCCGTTAATTCAGCACTCTTTGCAGATAAGAGCTCGTTATCGTGATCAGCGTCGAATGGAGATGTCAAAAATGCCCTCATATGTGAAAAATCTCGACCATCGAATTTTCCCATATAATCGCACTAAGCCCCCGACTCCAAACTTCGAGAGCCCATATCTCCGCTAATTCAGCACTTTTTGCAGATAAGAGCTCGTTATCGTGATCAGCGTCGAATGGAGATGTCAAAAATGCCCTCATATGTGAAAAATCTCGACCATCGAATTTTCCCATATAATCGCACTAAGCCCCCGACTCCAAACTTCGAGAGCCCATATCTGCGCTAACTCAGCACTTTTTGCAGATAAGAGCTCGTTATCGTGATCAGCGTCGAATGGAGATGTCAAAATGCCCTCATATGTGAAAAATCTCGACCATCGAATTTTCCCATATAATCGCTATGAGTCCCCGACTCCAAACTTCGGGAGCCCATATCTCCGTTATTTCAGCACTTTTTGCAGATAAGAGCTCGTTATCGTGATCAGCGTCGAATGGAGATGTCAAAAATGCCCTCATATGTGAAAAATCTCGACCATCGAATTTTCCCATATAATCGCACTAAGCCCCCGACTCCAAACTTCGAGAGCCCATATCTCCGCTAATTCAGCACTTTTTGCAGATAAGAGCTCGTTATCGTGATCAGCGTCGAATGGAGATGTCAAAAATGCCCTCATATGTGAAAAATCTCGACCATCGAATTTTCCCATATAATCGCACTAAGCCCCCGACTCCAAACTTCGAGAGCCCATATCTCCGCTAATTCAGCACTTTTTGCAGATAAGAGCTCGTTATCGTGATCAGCGTCGAATGGAGATGTCAAAAATGCCCTCATATGTGAAAAATCTCGACCATCGAATTTTCCCATATAATCGCAATGAGTCCCCGACTCCAAACTTCGGGAGCCCATATCTCCGTTATTTCAGCACTTTTTGCAGATAAGAGCTCGTTATCGTGATCAGCGTCGAATGGAGATGTCAAAAATGCCCTCATATGTGAAAAATCTCGACCATCGAATTTTCCCATATAATCGCACTAAGCCCCCGACTCCAAATTTCGAGAGCCCATATCTCCGTTAATTCAGCACTCTTTGCAGATAAGAGCTCGTTATCGTGATCAGCGTCGAATGGAGATGTCAAAAATGCCCTCATATGTGAAAAATCTCGACCATCGAATTTTCCCATATAATCGCACTAAGCCCCCGACTCCAAATTTCGAGAGCCCATATCTCCGCTAATTCAGCACTTTTTGCAGATAAGAGCTCGTTATCGTGATCAGCGTCGAATGGAGATGTCAAAAATGCCCTCATATGTGAAAAATCTCGACCATCGAATTTTCCCATATAATCGCTATGAGTCCTCGACTCCAAACTTCGGGAGCCCATATCTCCGTTAATTCAGCACTCTTTGCAGATAAGAGCTCGTTATCGTGATCAGCGTCGAATGGAGATGTCAAAAATGCCCTCATATGTGAAAAATCTCGACCATCGAATTTTCCCATATAATCGCACTAAGCCCCCGACTCCAAACTTCGAGAGCCCATATCTCCGCTAATTCAGCACTTTTTGCAGATAAGAGCTCGTTATCGTGATCAGCGTCGAATGGAGATGTCAAAAATGCCCTCATATGTGAAAAATCTCGACCATCGAATTTTCCCATATAATCGCTATGAGTCCTCGACTCCAAACTTCGAGAGCCCATATCTCCGTTATTTCAGCACTTTTTGCAGATAAGAGCTCGTTATCGTGATCAGCGTCGAATGGAGATGTCAAAAATGCCCTCATATGTGAAAAATCTCGACCATCGAATTTTCCCATATAATCGCACTAAGCCCCCGACTCCAAATTTCGAGAGCCCATATCTCCGCTAACTCAGCACTTTTTGCAGATAAGAGCTCGTTATCGTGATCAGCGTCGAATGGAGATGTCAAAAATGCCCTCATGTGTGAAAAATCTCGACCATCGAATTTTCCCATATAATCGCACTAAGCCCCCGACTCCAAACTTCGAGAGCCCATATCTCCGCTAATTCAGCACTTTTTGCAGATAAGAGCTCGTTATCGTGATCAGCGTCGAATGGAGATGTCAAAAATGCCCTCATATGTGAAAAATCTCGACCATCGAATTTTCCCATATAATCGCACTAAGCCCCCGACTCCAAACTTCGAGAGCCCATATCTGCGCTAACTCAGCACTTTTTGCAGATAAGAGCTCGTTATCGTGATCAGCGTCGAATGGAGATGTCAAAAATGCCCTCATATGTGAAAAATCTCGACCATCGAATTTTCCCATATAATCGCTATGAGTCCCCGACTCCAAACTTCGGGAGCCCATATCTCCGTTATTTCAGCACTTTTTGCAGATAAGAGCTCGTTATCGTGATCAGCGTCGAATGGAGATGTCAAAAATGCCCTCATATGTGAAAAATCTCGACCATCGAATTTTCCCATATAATCGCACTAAGCCCCCGACTCCAAACTTCGAGAGCCCATATCTCCGCTAATTCAGCACTTTTTGCAGATAAGAGCTCGTTATCGTGATCAGCGTCGAATGGAGATGTCAAAAATGCCCTCATATGTGAAAAATCTCGACCATCGAATTTTCCCATATAATCGCACTAAGCCCCCGACTCCAAACTTCGGGAGCCCATATCTCCGTTATTTCAGCACTTTTTGCAGATAAGAGCTCGTTATCGTGATCAGCGTCGAATGGAGATGTCAAAAATGCCCTCATATGTGAAAAATCTCGACCATCGAATTTTCCCATATAATCGCACTAAGCCCCCGACTCCAAACTTCGAGAGCCCATATCTCCGCTAATTCAGCACTTTTTGCAGATAAGAGCTCGTTATCGTGATCAGCGTCGAATGGAGATGTCAAAAATGCCCTCATATGTGAAAAATCTCGACCATCGAATTTTCCCATATAATCGCACTAAGCCCCCGACTCCAAATTTCGAGAGCCCATATCTCCGTTAATTCAGCACTCTTTGCAGATAAGAGCTCGTTATCGTGATCAGCGTCGAATGGAGATGTCAAAAATGCCCTCATATGTGAAAAATCTCGACCATCGAATTTTCCCATATAATCGCACTAAGCCCCCGACTCCAAACTTCGAGAGCCCATATCTCCGCTAATTCAGCACTTTTTGCAGATAAGAGCTCGTTATCGTGATCAGCGTCGAATGGAGATGTCAAAAATGCCCTCATATGTGAAAAATCTCGACCATCGAATTTTCCCATATAATCGCTATGAGTCCTCGACTCCAAACTTCGGGAGCCCATATCTCCGTTAATTCAGCACTTTTTGCAGATAAGAGCTCGTTATCGTGATCAGCGTCGAATGGAGATGTCAAAAATGCCCTCATATGTGAAAAATCTCGACCATCGAATTTTCCCATATAATCGCACTAAGCCCCCGACTCCAAACTTCGAGAGCCCATATCTCCGCTAATTCAGCACTTTTTGCAGATAAGAGCTCGTTATCGTGATCAGCGTCGAATGGAGATGTCAAAAATGCCCTCATATGTGAAAAATCTCGACCATCGAATTTTCCCATATAATCGCTATGAGTCCTCGACTCCAAACTTCGAGAGCCCATATCTCCGTTATTTCAGCACTTTTTGCAGATAAGAGCTCGTTATCGTGATCAGCGTCGAATGGAGATGTCAAAAATGCCCTCATATGTGAAAAATCTCGACCATCGAATTTTCCCATATAATCGCACTAAGCCCCCGACTCCAAACTTCGGGAGCCCATATCTCCGTTATTTCAGCACTTTTTGCAGATAAGAGCTCGTTATCGTGATCAGCGTCGAATGGAGATGTCAAAAATGCCCTCATATGTGAAAAATCTCGACCATCGAATTTTCCCATATAATCGCACTAAGCCCCCGACTCCAAACTTCGAGAGCCCATATCTCCGCTAATTCAGCACTTTTTGCAGATAAGAGCTCGTTATCGTGATCAGCGTCGAATGGAGATGTCAAAAATGCCCTCATATGTGAAAAATCTCGACCATCGAATTTTCCCATATAATCGCACTAAGCCCCCGACTCCAAATTTCGAGAGCCCATATCTCCGTTAATTCAGCACTCTTTGCAGATAAGAGCTCGTTATCGTGATCAGCGTCGAATGGAGATGTCAAAAATGCCCTCATATGTGAAAAATCTCGACCATCGAATTTTCCCATATAATCGCACTAAGCCCCCGACTCCAAACTTCGAGAGCCCATATCTCCGCTAATTCAGCACTTTTTGCAGATAAGAGCTCGTTATCGTGATCAGCGTCGAATGGAGATGTCAAAAATGCCCTCATATGTGAAAAATCTCGACCATCGAATTTTCCCATATAATCGCTATGAGTCCTCGACTCCAAACTTCGGGAGCCCATATCTCCGTTAATTCAGCACTTTTTGCAGATAAGAGCTCGTTATCGTGATCAGCGTCGAATGGAGATGTCAAAAATGCCCTCATATGTGAAAAATCTCGACCATCGAATTTTCCCATATAATCGCACTAAGCCCCCGACTCCAAACTTCGAGAGCCCATATCTCCGCTAATTCAGCACTTTTTGCAGATAAGAGCTCGTTATCGTGATCAGCGTCGAATGGAGATGTCAAAAATGCCCTCATATGTGAAAAATCTCGACCATCGAATTTTCCCATATAATCGCTATGAGTCCTCGACTCCAAACTTCGAGAGCCCATATCTCCGTTATTTCAGCACTTTTTGCAGATAAGAGCTCGTTATCGTGATCAGCGTCGAATGGAGATGTCAAAAATGCCCTCATATGTGAAAAATCTCGACCATCGAATTTTCCCATATAATCGCACTAAGCCCCCGACTCCAAATTTCGAGAGCCCATATCTCCGCTAACTCAGCACTTTTTGCAGATAAGAGCTCGTTATCGTGATCAGCGTCGAATGGAGATGTCAAAAATGCCCTCATATGTGAAAAATCTCGACCATCGAATTTTCCCATATAATCGCACTAAGCCCCCGACTCCAAACTTCGAGAGCCCATATCTCCGCTAATTCAGCACTTTTTGCAGATAAGAGCTCGTTATCGTGATCAGCGTCGAATGGAGATGTCAAAAATGCCCTCATATGTGAAAAATCTCGACCATCGAATTTTCCCATATAATCGCACTAAGCCCCCGACTCCAAACTTCGAGAGCCCATATCTGCGCTAACTCAGCACTTTTTGCAGATAAGAGCTCGTTATCGTGATCAGCGTCGAATGGAGATGTCAAAAATGCCCTCATATGTGAAAAATCTCGACCATCGAATTTTCCCATATAATCGCTATGAGTCCCCGACTCCAAACTTCGGGAGCCCATATCTCCGTTATTTCAGCACTTTTTGCAGATAAGAGCTCGTTATCGTGATCAGCGTCGAATGGAGATGTCAAAAATGCCCTCATATGTGAAAAATCTCGACCATCGAATTTTCCCATATAATCGCACTAAGCCCCCGACTCCAAACTTCGAGAGCCCATATCTCCGCTAATTCAGCACTTTTTGCAGATAAGAGCTCGTTATCGTGATCAGCGTCGAATGGAGATGTCAAAAATGCCCTCATATGTGAAAAATCTCGACCATCGAATTTTCCCATATAATCGCACTAAGCCCCCGACTCCAAACTTCGAGAGCCCATATCTCCGCTAATTCAGCACTTTTTGCAGATAAGAGCTCGTTATCGTGATCAGCGTCGAATGGAGATGTCAAAAATGCCCTCATATGTGAAAAATCTCGACCATCGAATTTTCCCATATAATCGCAATGAGTCCCCGACTCCAAACTTCGGGAGCCCATATCTCCGTTATTTCAGCACTTTTTGCAGATAAGAGCTCGTTATCGTGATCAGCGTCGAATGGAGATGTCAAAAATGTCCTCATATGTGAAAAATCTCGACCATCGAATTTTCCCATATAATCGCAATGAGTCCCCGACTCCAAACTTCGGGAGCCCATATCTCCGTTATTTCAGCACTTTTTGCAGATAAGAGCTCGTTGTCGTGATCAGCGTCGAATGGAGATGTCAAAAATGCCCTCATATGTGAAAAACCTCGACCATCGAATTTTCCCATATAATCGCACTAAGCCCCCGACTCCAAATTTCGAGAGCCCATATCTCCGTTAATTCAGCACTTTTTGCAGATAAGAGCTCGTTATCGTGATCAGCGTCGAATGGAGATGTCAAAAATGCCCTCATATGTGAAAAATCTCGACCATCGAATTTTCCCATATAATCGCAATGAGTCCCCGACTCCAAACTTCGGGAGCCCATATCTCCGTTATTTCAGCACTTTTTGCAGATAAGAGCTCGTTGTCGTGATCAGCGTCGAATGGAGATGTCAAAAATGCCCTCATATGTGAAAAACCTCGACCATCGAATTTTCCCATATAATCGCAATGAGTCCCCGACTCCGAACTTCGGGAGCCCATATATCCGTTATTTCAGCACTTTTTGCAGATAAGAGCTCGTTATCGTGATCAGCGTCGAATGGAGATGTCAAAAATGCCCTCATATGTGAAAAATCTCGACAATCGAATTTTCCCATATAATCGCTATGAGTCGTCGACTCCAAATTTCGGGAGCCCATATCTCCGCTAATTCAGCACTTTTTGCAGATAAGAGCTCGTTATCGTGATCAGCGTCGAATGGAGATGTCAAAAATGCCCTCATATGTGAAAAATCTCGACCATCGAATTTTCCCATATAATCGCTATGAGTCCTCGACTCCAAACTTCGGGAGCCCATATCTCCGTTATTTCAGCACTTTTTGCAGATAAGAGCTCGTTATCGTGATCAGCGTCGAATGGAGATGTCAAAAATGCCCTCATATGTGAAGAATCTCGACCATCGAATTTTCCCATATAATCGCACTAAGCCCCCGACTCCAAACTTCGAGAGCCCATATCTCCGCTAATTCAGCACTTTTTGCAGATAAGAGCTCGTTATCGTGATCAGCGTCGAATGGAGATGTCAAAAATGCCCTCATATGTGAAAAATCTCGACCATCGAATTTTCCCATATAATCGCAATGAGTCCCCAACTCCAAACTTCGGGAGCCCATATCTCCGTTATTTCAGCACTTTTTGCAGATAAGAGCTCGTTATCGTGATCAGCGTCGAATGGAGATGTCAAAAATGCCCTCATATGTGAAAAATCTCGACCATCGAATTTTCCCATATAATCGCACTAAGCCCCCGACTCCAAATTTGAGAGCCCATATCTCCGTTAATTCAGCACTTTTTGCAGATAAGAGCTCGTTATCGTGATCAGCGTCGAATGGAGATGTCAAAAATGCCCTCATATGTGAAAAATCTCGACCATCGAATTTTCCCATATAATCGCACTAAGCCCCCGACTCCAAACTTCGAGAGCCCATATCTCCGCTAATTCAGCACTTTTTGCAGATAAGAGCTCGTTATCGTGATCAGCGTCGAATGGAGATGTCAAAAATGCCCTCATATGTGAAAAATCTCGACCATCGAATTTTCCCATATAATCGCACTAAGCCCCCGACTCCAAACTTCGAGAGCCCATATCTCCGCTAATTCAGCACTTTTTGCAGATAAGAGCTCGTTATCGTGATTAGCGTCGAATGGAGATGTCAAAAATGCCCTCATATGTGAAAAATCTCGACCATCGAATTTTCCCATATAATCGCAATGAGTCCCCGACTCCAAACTTCGGGAGCCCATATCTCCGTTATTTCAGCACTTTTTGCAGATAAGAGCTCGTTATCGTGATCAGCGTCGAATGGAGATGTCAAAAATGCCCTCATATGTGAAAAATCTCGACCATCGAATTTTCCCATATAATCGCACTAAGCCCCCGACTCCAAATTTCGAGAGCCCATATCTCCGTTAATTCAGCACTCTTTGCAGATAAGAGCTCGTTATCGTGATCAGCGTCGAATGGAGATGTCAAAAATGCCCTCATATGTGAAAAATCTCGACCATCGAATTTTCCCATATAATCGCACTAAGCCCCCGACTCCAAACTTCGAGAGCCCATATCTCCGCTAATTCAGCACTTTTTGCAGATAAGAGCTCGTTATCGTGATCAGCGTCGAATGGAGATGTCAAAAATGCCCTCATATGTGAAAAATCTCGACCATCGAATTTTCCCATATAATCGCTATGAGTCCTCGACTCCAAACTTCGGGAGCCCATATCTCCGTTATTTCAGCACTTTTTGCAGATAAGAGCTCGTTATCGTGATCAGCGTCGAATGGAGATGTCAAAAATGCCCTCATATGTGAAAAATCTCGACCATCGAATTTTCCCATATAATCGCAATGAGTCCCCGACTCCAAACTTCGGGAGCCCATATCTCCGTTATTTCAGCACTTTTTGCAGATAAGAGCTCGTTGTCGTGATCAGCGTCGAATGGAGATGTCAAAAATGCCCTCATATGTGAAAAATCTCGACCATCGAATTTTCCC
The DNA here is from genome assembly GCA_958301585.1 of Merodon equestris. Lineage (NCBI taxonomy): Eukaryota > Metazoa > Arthropoda > Insecta > Diptera > Syrphidae > Merodon > Merodon equestris. Next base: position 111,174,735 of record OY284415.1, read on the forward strand.
ATATAATCGCACTAAGCCCCCGACTCCAAACTTCGAGAGCCCATATCTCCGCTAATTCAGCACTTTTTGCAGATAAGAGCTCGTTATCGTGATCAGCGTCGAATGGAGATGTCAAAAATGCCCTCATATGTGAAAAATCTCGACCATCGAATTTTCCCATATAATCGCTATGAGTCCTCGACTCCAAACTTCGGGAGCCCATATCTCCGTTATTTCAGCACTTTTTGCAGATAAGAGCTCGTTATCGTGATCAGCGTCGAATGGAGATGTCAAAAATGCCCTCATATGTGAAAAATCTCGACCATCGAATTTTCCCATATAATCGCAATGAGTCCCCGACTCCAAACTTCGGGAGCCCATATCTCCGTTATTTCAGCACTTTTTGCAGATAAGAGCTCGTTGTCGTGATCAGCGTCGAATGGAGATGTCAAAAATGCCCTCATATGTGAAAAACCTCGACCATCGAATTTTCCCATATAATCGCACTAAGCCCCCGACTCCAAATTTCGAGAGCCCATATCTCCGTTAATTCAGCACTTTTTGCAGATAAGAGCTCGTTATCGTGATCAGCGTCGAATGGAGATGTCAAAAATGCCCTCATATGTGAAAAATCTCGACCATCGAATTTTCCCATATAATCGCAATGAGTCCCCGACTCCAAACTTCGGGAGCCCATATCTCCGTTATTTCAGCACTTTTTGCAGATAAGAGCTCGTTGTCGTGATCAGCGTCGAATGGAGATGTCAAAAATGCCCTCATATGTGAAAAACCTCGACCATCGAATTTTCCCATATAATCGCAATGAGTCCCCGACTCCAAACTTCGGGAGCCCATATATCCGTTATTTCAGCACTTTTTGCAGATAAGAGCTCGTTATCGTGATCAGCGTCGAATGGAGATGTCAAAAATGCCCTCATATGTGAAAAATCTCGACCATCGAATTTTCCCATATAATCGCACTAAGCCCCCGACTCCAAACTTCGAGAGCCCATATCTCCGCTAATTCAGCACTTTTTGCAGATAAGAGCTCGTTATCGTGATCAGCGTCGAATGGAGATGTCAAAAATGCCCTCATATGTGAAAAATCTCGACCATCGAATTTTCCCATATAATCGCTATGAGTCCTCGACTCCAAACTTCGGGAGCCCATATCTCCGTTATTTCAGCACTTTTTGCAGATAAGAGCTCGTTATCGTGATCAGCGTCGAATGGAGATGTCAAAAATGCCCTCATATGTGAAAAATCTCGACCATCGAATTTTCCCATATAATCGCACTAAGCCCCCGACTCCAAACTTCGAGAGCCCATATCTCCGTTAATTCAGCACTTTTTGCAGATAAGAGCTCGTTATCGTGATCAGCGTCGGATGGAGATGTCAAAAATGCCCTCATATGTGAAAAATCTCGACCATCGAATTTTCCCATATAATCGCACTAAGCCCCCGACTCCAAACTTCGAGAGCCCATATCTCCGTTAATTCAGCACTTTTTGCAGATAAGAGCTCGTTATCGTGATCAGCGTCGAATGGAGATGTCAAAAATGCCCTCATATGTGAAGAATCTCGACCATCGAATTTTCCCATATAATCGCACTAAGCCCCCGACTCCAAACTTCGAGGGCCCATATCTCCGCTAATTCAGCACTTTTTGCAGATAAGAGCTCGTTATCGTGATCAGCGTCGAATGGAGATGTCAAAAATGCCCTCATATGTGAAAAATCTCGACCATCGAATTTTCCCATATAATCGAACTAAGCCCCCGAATCCAAACTTCGAGAGCCCATATCTCCGCTAATTCAGCACTTTTTGCAGATAAGAGCTCGTTATCGTGATCAGCGTCGAATGGAGATGTCAAAAATGCCCTCATATGTGAAAAATCTCGACCATCGAATTTTCCCATATAATCGCAATGAGTCCCCGACTCCAAACTTCGGGAGCCCATATCTCCGTTATTTCAGCACTTTTTGCAGATAAGAGCTCGTTGTCGTGATCAGCGTCGAATGGAGATGTCAAAAATGCCCTCATATGTGAAAAACCTCGACCATCGAATTTTCCCATATAATCGCACTAAGCCCCCGACTCCAAATTTCGAGAGCCCATATCTCCGTTAATTCAGCACTTTTTGCAGATAAGAGCTCGTTATCGTGATCAGCGTCGAATGGAGATGTCAAAAATGCCCTCATATGTGAAAAATCTCGACCATCGAATTTTCCCATATAATCGCAATGAGTCCCCGACTCCAAACTTCGGGAGCCCATATCTCCGTTATTTCAGCACTTTTTGCAGATAAGAGCTCGTTGTCGTGATCAGCGTCGAATGGAGATGTCAAAAATGCCCTCATATGTGAAAAACCTCGACCATCGAATTTTCCCATATAATCGCAATGAGTCCCCGACTCCAAACTTCGGGAGCCCATATATCCGTTATTTCAGCACTTTTTGCAGATAAGAGCTCGTTATCGTGATCAGCGTCGAATGGAGATGTCAAAAATGCCCTCATATGTGAAAAATCTCGACCATCGAATTTTCCCATATAATCGCACTAAGCCCCCGACTCCAAACTTCGAGAGCCCATATCTCCGCTAATTCAGCACTTTTTGCAGATAAGAGCTCGTTATCGTGATCAGCGTCGAATGGAGATGTCAAAAATGCCCTCATATGTGAAAAATCTCGACCATCGAATTTTCCCATATAATCGCTATGAGTCCTCGACTCCAAACTTCGGGAGCCCATATCTCCGTTATTTCAGCACTTTTTGCAGATAAGAGCTCGTTATCGTGATCAGCGTCGAATGGAGATGTCAAAAATGCCCTCATATGTGAAAAATCTCGACCATCGAATTTTCCCATATAATCGCACTAAGCCCCCGACTCCAAACTTCGAGAGCCCATATCTCCGCTAATTCAGCACTTTTTGCAGATAAGAGCTCGTTATCGTGATCAGCGTCGGATGGAGATGTCAAAAATGCCCTCATATGTGAAAAATCTCGACCATCGAATTTTCCCATATAATCGCACTAAGCCCCCGACTCCAAACTTCGAGAGCCCATATCTCCGTTAATTCAGCACTTTTTGCAGATAAGAGCTCGTTATCGTGATCAGCGTCGAATGGAGATGTCAAAAATGCCCTCATATGTGAAGAATCTCGACCATCGAATTTTCCCATATAATCGCACTAAGCCCCCGACTCCAAACTTCGAGGGCCCATATCTCCGCTAATTCAGCACTTTTTGCAGATAAGAGCTCGTTATCGTGATCAGCGTCGAATGGAGATGTCAAAAATGCCCTCATATGTGAAAAATCTCGACCATCGAATTTTCCCATATAATCGCACTAAGCCCCCGACTCCAAACTTCGAGAGCCCATATCTCCGCTAATTCAGCACTTTTTGCAGATAAGAGCTCGTTATCGTGATCAGCGTCGAATGGAGATGTCAAAAATGCCCTCATATGTGAAAAATCTCGACCATCGAATTTTCCCATATAATCGAACTAAGCCCCCGAATCCAAACTTCGAGAGCCCATATCTCCGCTAATTCAGCACTTTTTGCAGATAAGAGCTCGTTATCGTGATCAGCGTCGAATGGAGATGTCAAAAATGCCCTCATATGTGAAAAATCTCGACCATCGAATTTTCCCATATAATCGCAATGAGTCCCCGACTCCAAACTTCGGGAGCCCATATCTCCGTTATTTCAGCACTTTTTGCAGATAAGAGCTCGTTATCGTGATCAGCGTCGAATGGAGATGTCAAAAATGCCCTCATATGTGAAAAATCTCGACCATCGAATTTTCCCATATAATCGCAATGAGTCCCCGACTCCAAACTTCGGGAGCCCATATCTCCGTTATTTCAGCACTGTTTGCAGATAAGAGCTCGTTATCGTGATCAGCGTCGAATGGAGATGTCAAAAATGCCCTCATATGTGAAAAATCTCGACCATCGAATTTTCCCATATAATCGCACTAAGCCCCCGACTCCAAATTTCGAGAGCCCATATCTCCGTTAATTCAGCACTTTTTGCAGATAAGAGCTCGTTATCGTGATCAGCGTCGAATGGAGATGTCAAAAATGCCCTCATATGTGAAAAATCTCGACCATCGAATTTTCCCATATAATCGCACTAAGCCCCCGACTCCAAGAGTCGAGTCGAGAGCCCATATCTCCGCTAATTCAGCACTTTTTGCAGATAAGAGCTCGTTATCGTGATCAGCGTCGAATGGAGATGTCAAAAATGCCCTCATATGTGAAAAATCTCGACCATCGAATTTTCCCATATAATCGCTATGAGTCCTCGACTCGAAACTTCGGGAGCCCATATCTCCGCTAATTCAGCACTTTTTGGAGATAAGAGCTCGTTATCGTGATCAGAGTCGAATGGAGATGTCAAAAATGCCCTCATATGTGAAAAATCTCGACCATCGAATTTTCCCATATAATCGCACTAAGCCCCCGACTCCAAACTTCGAGGGCCCATATCTCCGCTAATTCAGCACTTTTTGCAGATAAGAGCTCGTTATCGTGATCAGCGTCGAATGGAGATGTCAAAAATGCCCTCATATGTGAAAAATCTCGACCATCGAATTTTCCCATATAATCGCAATGAGTCCCCGACTCCAAACTTCGGGAGCCCATATCTCCGTTATTTCAGCACTTTTTGCAGATAAGAGCTCGTTATCGTGATCAGCGTCGAATGGAGATGTCAAAAATGCCCTCATATGTGAAAAATCTCGACCATCGAATTTTCCCATATAATCGCAATGAGTCCCCGACTCCAAACTTCGGGAGCCCATATCTCCGTTATTTCAGCACTGTTTGCAGATAAGAGCTCGTTATCGTGATCAGCGTCGAATGGAGATGTCAAAAATGCCCTCATATGTGAAAAATCTCGACCATCGAATTTTCCCATATAATCGCACTAAGCCCCCGACTCCAAATTTCGAGAGCCCATATCTCCGTTCATTCAGCACTTTTTGCAGATAAGAGCTCGTTATCGTGATCAGCGTCGAATGGAGATGTCAAAAATGCCCTCATATGTGAAAAATCTCGACCATCGAATTTTCCCATATAATCGCACTAAGCCCCCGACTCCAAGAGTCGAGTCGAGAGCCCATATCTCCGCTAATTCAGCACTTTTTGCAGATAAGAGCTCGTTATCGTGATCAGCGTCGAATGGAGATGTCAAAAATGCCCTCATATGTGAAAAATCTCGACCATCGAATTTTCCCATATAATCGCTATGAGTCCTCGACTCGAAACTTCGGGAGCCCATATCTCCGCTAATTCAGCACTTTTTGGAGATAAGAGCTCGTTATCGTGATCAGAGTCGAATGGAGATGTCAAAAATGCCCTCATATGTGAAAAATCTCGACCATCGAATTTTCCCATATAATCGCTATGAGTCCTCGACTCGAAACTTCGGGAGCCCATATCTCCGCTAATTCAGCACTTTTTGCAGATAAGAGCTCGTTATCGTGATCAGCGTCGAATGGAGATGTCAAAAATGCCCTCATATGTGAAAAATCTCGACCATCGAATTTTCCCATATAATCGCTATGAGTCCTCGACTCCAAACTTCGAGAGCCCATATCTCCGTTATTTCAGCACTTTTTGCAGATAAGAGCTCGTTATCGTGATCAGCGTCGAATGGAGATGTCAAAAATGCCCTCATATGTGAAAAATCTCGACCATCGAATTTTCCCATATAATCGCAATGAGTCCCCGACTCCAAACTTCGGGAGCCCATATCTCCGTTATTTCAGCACTTTTTTGCAGATAAGAGCTCGTTATCGTGATCAGCGTCGAATGGAGATGTCAAAAATGCCCTCATATGTGAAAAATCTCGACCATCGAATTTTCCCATATAATCGCAATGAGTCCCCGACTCCAAATTTCGGGAGCCCATATCTCCGTTATTTCAGCACTTTTTGCAGATAAGAGCTCGTTATCGTGATCAGCGTCGAATGGAGATGTCAAAAATGCCCTCATATGTGAAAAATCTCGACCATCGAATTTTCCCATATAATCGCTATGAGTCGTCGACTCCAAATTTCGGGGGCCCATATCTCCGTTATTTCAGCACTTTTTGCAGATAAGAGCTCGTTATCGTGATCAGCGTCGAATGGAGATGTCAAAAATGCCCTCATATGTGAAAAATCTCGACCATCGAATTTTCCCATATAATCGCAATGAGTCCCCGACTCCAAACTTCGGGAGCCCATATCTCCGTTATTTCAGCACTTTTTGCAGATAAGAGCTCGTTATCGTGATCAGCGTCGAATGGAGATGTCAAAAATGCCCTCATATGTGAAAAATCTCGACCATCGAATTTTCCCATATAGTCGCACTAAGCCCCCGACTCCAAACTTCGAGAGCCCATATCTCCGTTATTTCAGCTCTTTTTGCAGATAAGAGCTCGTTATCGTGATCAGCGTCGAATGGAGATGTCAAAAATGCCCTCATATGTGAAAAATCTCGACCATCGAATTTTCCCATATAATCGCAATGAGTCCCCGACTCCAAACTTCGGGAGCCCATATCTCCGTTATTTCAGCACTTTTTGCAGATAAGAGCTCGTTATCGTGATCAGCGTCGAATGGAGATGTCAAAAATGCCCTCATATGTGAAAAATCTCGACCATCGAATTTTCCCATATAATCGCTATGAGTCCTCGACTCGAAACTTCGGGAGCCCATATCTCCGCTAATTCAGCACTTTTTGGAGATAAGAGCTCGTTATCGTGATCAGCGTCGAATGGAGATGTCAAAAATGCCCTCATATGTGAAAAATCTCGACCATCGAATTTTCCCATATAATCGCTATGAGTCGTCGACTCCAAATTTCGGGGGCCCATATCTCCGTTATTTCAGCACTTTTTGCAGATAAGAGCTCGTTATCGTGATCAGCGTCGAATGGAGATGTCAAAAATGCCCTCATATGTGAAAAATCTCGACCATCGAATTTTCCCATATAGTCGCACTAAGCCCCCGACTCCAAACTTCGAGAGCCCATATCTCCGCTAATTCAGCACTTTTTGCAGATAAGAGCTCGTTATCGTAATCAGCGTCGAATGGAGATGTCAAAAATGCCCTCATATGTGAAAAATCTCGACCATCGAATTTTCCCATATAATCGCTATGAGTCGTCGACTCCAAATTTCGGGAGCCCATATCTCCGCTAATTCAGCACTTTTTGCAGATAAGAGCTCGTTATCGTGATCAGCGTCGAATGGAGATGTCAAAAATGCCCTCATATGTGAAAAATCTCGACCATCGAATTTTCCCATATAATCGCTATGAGTCCTCGACTCCAAACTTCGGGAGCCCATATCTCCGTTATTTCAGCACTTTTTGCAGATGAGAGCTCGTTATCGTGATCAGCGTCGAATGGAGATGTCAAAAATGCCCTCATATGTGAAAAATCTCGACCATCGAATTTTCCCATATAGTCGCACTAAGCCCCCGACTCCAAATTTCGAGAGCCCATATCTCCGTTATTTCAGCTCTTTTTGCAGATAAGAGCTCGTTATCGTGATCAGCGTCGAATGGAGATGTCAAAAATGCCCTCATATGTGAAAAATCTCGACCATCGAATTTTCCCATATAATCGCTATGAGTCGTCGACTCCAAATTTCGGGAGCCCATATCTCCGCTAATTCAGCACTTTTTGCAGATAAGAGCTCGTTATCGTGATCAGCGTCGAATGGAGATGTCAAAAATGCCCTCATATGTGAAGAATCTCGACCATCGAATTTTCGCATATAATCGCACTCAGCCCCCGACTCCAAACTTCGAGAGCCCATATCTCCGTTAATTCAGCTCTTTTTGCAGATAAGAGCTCGTTATCGTGATCAGCGTCGAATGGAGATGTCAAAAATGCCCTCATATGTGAAAAATCTCGACCATCGAATTTTCCCATATAATCGCACTAAGCCCCCGACTCCAAACTTCGAGAGCCCATATCTCCGCTAATTCAGCACTTTTTGCAGATAAGAGCTCGTTATCGTGATCAGCGTCGAATGGAGATGTCAAAAATGCCCTCATATGTGAAAAATCTCGACCATCGAATTTTCCCATATAATCGCTATGAGTCGTCGACTCCAAATTTCGGGAGCCCATATCTCCGCTAATTCAGCACTTTTTGCAGATAAGAGCTCGTTATCGTGATCAGCGTCGAATGGAGATGTCAAAAATGCCCTCATATGTGAAAAATCTCGACCATCGAATTTTCCCATATAATCGCAGTGAGTCCCCGACTCCAAACTTCGGGAGCCCATATCTCCGTTATTTCAGCACTTTTTGCAGATAAGAGCTCGTTATCGTGATCAGCGTCGAATGGAGATGTCAAAAATGCCCTCATATCTGAAAAATCTCGACCATCGAATTTTCCCATATAATCGCTATGAGTCCTCGACTCCAAACTTCGGGAGCCCATGTCTCCGTTATTTCAGCACTTTTTGCAGATAAGAGCTCGTTATCGTGATCAGCGTCGAATGGAGATGTCAAAAATGCCCTCATATGTGAAAAATCTCGACCATCGAATTTTCCCATATAATCGCAATGAGTCCCCGACTCCAAATTTCGGGAGCCCATATCTCCGTTATTTCAGCACTTTTTGCAGATAAGAGCTCGTTATCGTGATCAGCGTCGAATGGAGATGTCAAAAATGCCCTCATATGTGAAAAATCTCGACCATCGAATTTTCCCATATAATCGCAATGAGTCCCCGACTCCAAACTTCGGGAGCCCATATCTCCGTTATTTCAGCACTTTTTGCAGATAAGAGCTCGTTATCGTGATCAGCGTCGAATGGAGATGTCAAAAATGCCCTCATATGTGAAAAATCTCGACCATCGAATTTTCCGATATAATCGCACTAAGCCCCCGACTCCAAATTTCGAGAGCCCATATCTCCGTTAATTCAGCACTTTTTGCAGATAAGAGCTCGTTATCGTGATCAGCGTCGAATGGAGATGTCAAAAATGCCCTCATATGTGAAAAATCTCGACCATCGAATTTTCCCATATAATCGCAATGAGTCCCAGACTCCAAACTTCGGGAGCCCATATCTCCGTTATTTCAGCACTTTTTGCAGATAAGAGCTCGTTATCGTGATCAGCGTCGAATGGAGATGTCAAAAATGCCCTCATATGTGAAAAATCTCGACCATCGAATTTTCCCATATAATCGCACTAAGCCCCCGACTCCAAATTTCGAGAGCCCATAACTCCGTTAATTCAGCACTTTTTGCAGATAAGAGCTCGTTATCGTGATCAGCGTCGAATGGAGATGTCAAAAATGCCCTCATATGTGAAAAATCTCGACCATCGAATTTTCCCATATAATCGCACTAAGCCCCCGACTCCAAATTTCGAGAGCCCATATCTCCGTTAATTCAGCACTTTTTGCAGATAAGAGCTCGTTATCGTGATCAGCGTCGAATGGAGATGTCAAAAATGCCCTCATATGTGAAAAATCTCGACCATCGAATTTTCCCATATAATCGCACTAAGCCCCCGACTCCAAACTTCGAGAGCCCATATCTCCGCTAATTCAGCACTTTTTACAGATAAGAGCTCGTTATCGTGATCAGCGTCGAATGGAGATGTCAAAAATGCCCTCATATGTGAAAAATCTCGACCATCGAATTTTCCCATATAATCGCAATGAGTCCCCGACTCCAAATTTCGGGAGCCCATATCTCCGTTATTTCAGCACTTTTTGCAGATAAGAGCTCGTTATCGTGATCAGCGTCGAATGGAGATGTCAAAAATGCCCTCATATGTGAAAAATCTCGACCATCGAATTTTCCCATATAATCGCAATGAGTCCTCGACTCCAAACTTCGGGAGCCCATATCTCCGTTATTTCAGCACTTTTTGCAGATAAGAGCTCGTTATCGTGATCAGCGTCGAATGGAGATGTCAAAAATGCCCTCATATGTGAAAAATCTCGACCATCGAATTTTCCCATATAATCGCTATGAGTCCCCGACTCCAAACTTCGGGAGCCCATATCTCCGTTATTTCAGCACTTTTTGCAGATAAGAGCTCGTTATCGTGATCAGCGTCGAATGGAGATGTCAAAAATGCCCTCATATGTGAAAAACCTCGACCATCGAATTTTCCCATATAATCGCACTAAGCCCCCGACTCCAAATTTCGAGAGCCCATATCTCCGTTAATTCAGCACTTTTTGCAGATAAGAGCTCGTTATCGTGATCAGCGTCGAATGGAGATGTCAAAAATGCCCTCATATGTGAAAAATCTCGACCATCGAATTTTCCCATATAATCGCAATGAGTCCCCGACTCCAAACTTCGGGAGCCCATATCTCCGTTATTTCAGCACTTTTTGCAGATAAGAGCTCGTTATCGTGATCAGCGTCGAATGGAGATGTCAAAAATGCCCTCATATGTGAAAAATCTCGACCATCGAATTTTCCCATATAATCGCAATGAGTCCCCGACTCCAAACTTCGGGAGCCCATATCTCCGTTATTTCAGCACTTTTTGCAGATAAGAGCTCGTTATCGTGATCAGCGTCGAATGGAGATGTCAAAAATGCCCTCATATGTGAAAAATCTCGACCATCGAATTTTCCCATATAATCGCTATGAGTCCTCGACTCCAAACTTCGGGAGCCCATATCTCCGCTAATTCAGCACTTTTTGCAGATAAGAGCTCGTTATCGTGATCAGAGTCGAATGGAGATGTTAAAAATGCCCTCATATGTGAAAAATCTCGACCATCGAATTTTCCCATATAATCGCACTAAGCCCCCGACTCCAAACTTCGAGGGCCCATATCTCCGCTAATTCAGCACTTTTTGCAGATAAGAGCTCGTTATCGTGATCAGCGTCGAATGGAGATGTCAAAAATGCCCTCATGTGTGAAAAATCTCGACCATCGAATTTTCCCATATAATCGCACTAAGCCCCCGACTCCAAACTTCGAGAGCCCATATCTCCGCTAATTCAGCACTTTTTGCAGATAAGAGCTCGTTAACCTGATCAGCGTCGAATGGAGATGTCAAAAATGCCCTCATATGTGAAAAATCTCGACCATCGAATTTTCCCATATAATCGAACTAAGCCCCCGACTCCAAACTTCGAGAGCCCATATCTCCGCTAATTCAGCACTTTTTGCAGATAAGAGCTCGTTATCGTGATCAGCGTCGAATGGAAATGTCAAAAATGCCCTCATATGTGAAAAATCTCGACCATCGAATTTTCCCATATAATCGCAATGAGTCCCCGACTCCAAACTTCGGGAGCCCATATCTCCGTTATTTGAGCACTTTTTGCAGATAAGAGCTCGTTATCGTGATCAGCGTCGAATGGAGATGTCAAAAATGCCCTCATATCTGAAAAATCTCGACCATCGAATTTTCCCATATAATCGCTATGAGTCCTCGACTCCAAACTTCGGGAGCCCATGTCTCCGTTATTTCAGCACTTTTTGCAGATAAGAGCTCGTTATCGTGATCAGCGTCGAATGGAGATGTCAAAAATGCCCTCATATGTGAAAAATCTCGACCATCGAATTTTCCCATATAATCGCTATGAGTCCTCGACTCCAAACTTCGGGAGCCCATATCTCCGTTATTTCAGCACTTTTTGCAGATAAGAGCTCGTTATCGTGATCAGCGTCGAATGGAGATGTCAAAAATGCCCTCATATGTGAAAAATCTCGACCATCGAATTTTCCCATATAATCGCACTAAGCCCCCGACTCCAAACTTCGAGAGCCCATATCTCCGCTAATTCAGCACTTTTTGCAGATAAGAGCTCGTTATCGTAATCAGCGTCGAATGGAGATGTCAAAAATGCCCTCATATGTGAAAAATCTCGACCATCGAATTTTCCCATATAATCGCACTAAGCCCCCGACTCCAAATTTCGAGAGCCCATATCTCCGTTAATTCAGCACTTTTTGCAGATAAGAGCTCGTTATCGTGATCAGCGTCGAATGGAGATGTCAAAAATGCCCTCATATGTGAAAAATCTCGACCATCGAATTTTCCCATATAATCGCACTAAGCCCCCGACTCCAAATTTCGAGAGCCCATATCTCCGTTAATTCAGCACTTTTTGCAGATAAGAGCTCGTTGTCGTGATCAGCGTCGAATGGAGATGTCAAAAATGCCCTCATATGTGAAAAATCTCGACCATCGAATTTTCCCATATAATCGCAATGAGTCCCAGACTCCAAGCTTCGGGAGCCCATATCTCCGTTATTTCAGCACTTTTTGCAGATAAGAGCTCGTTATCGTGATCAGCGTCGAATGGAGATGTCAAAAATGCCCTCATATGTGAAAAATCTCGACCATCGAATTTTCCCATATAATCGCACAAAGCCCCCGACTCCAAATTTCGAGAGTCCATATCTCCGTTAATTCAGCACTTTTTGCAGATAAGAGCTCGTTATCGTGATCAGCGTCGAATGGAGATGTCAAAAATGCCCTCATATGTGAAAAATCTCGACCATCGAATTTTCCCATATAATCGCAATGAGTCCCAGACTCCAAGCTTCGGGAGCCCATATCTCCGTTATTTCAGCACTTTTTGCAGATAAGAGCTCGTTATCGTGATCAGCGTCGAATGGAGATGTCAAAAATGCCCTCATATGTGAAAAATCTCGACCATCGAATTTTCCCATATAATCGCACTAAGCCCCCGACTCCAAATTTCGAGAGCCCATATCTCCGTTAATTCAGCACTTTTTGCAGATAAGAGCTCGTTATCGTGATCAGCGTCGAATGGAGATGTCAAAAATGCCCTCATATGTGAAAAATATCGACCATCGAATTTTCCCATATAATCGCACTAAGCCCCCGACTCCAAATTTCGAGAGCCCATATCTCCGTTAATTCAGCACTTTTTGCAGATAAGAGCTCGTTATCGTGATCAGCGTCGAATGGAGATGTCAAAAATGCCCTCATATGTGAAAAATCTCGACCATCGAATTTTCCCATATAATCGCACTAAGCCCCCGACTCCAAACTTCGAGAGCCCATATCTCCGCTAATTCAGCACTTTTTACAGATAAGAGCTCGTTATCGTGATCAGCGTCGAATGGAGATGTCAAAAATGCCCTCATATGTGAAAAATCTCGACCATCGAATTTTCCCATATAATCGCAATGAGTCCCCGACTCCAAATTTCGGGAGCCCATATCACCGTTATTTCAGCACTTTTTGCAGATAACAGCTCGTTATCGTGATCAGCGTCGAATGGAGATGTCAAAAATGCCCTCATATGTGAAAAATCTCGACCATCGAATTTTCCCATATAATCGCTATGAGTCGTCGACTCCAAATTTCGGGAGCCCATATCTCCGTTATTTCAGCACTTTTTGCAGATAAGAGCTCGTTATCGTGATCAGCGTCGAATGGAGATGTCAAAAATGCCCTCATATGTGAAAAATCTCGACCATCGAATTTTCCCATATAATCGCAATGAGTCCCCGACTCCAAACTTCGGGAGCCCATATCTCCGTTATTTCAGCACTTTTTGCAGATAAGAGCTCGTTATCGTGATCAGCGTCGAATGGAGATGTCAAAAATGCCCTCATATGTGAAAAATCTCGACCATCGAATTTTCCCATATAATCGCACTAAGCCCCCGACTCCAAACTTCGAGAGCCCATATCTCCGCTAATTCAGCACTTTTTGCAGATAAGAGCTCGTTATCGTGATCAGCGTCGAATGGAGATGTCAAAAATGCCCTCATATGTGAAAAATCTCGACCATCGAATTTTCCCATATAATCGCTATGAGTCCCCGACTCCAAACTTCGGGAGCCCATATCTCCGTTATTTCAGCACTTTTTGCAGATAAGAGCTCGTTATCGTGATCAGCGTCGAATGGAGATGTCAAAAATGCCCTCATATGTGAAAAATCTCGACCATCGAATTTTCCCATATAATCGCAATGAGTCCCCGACTCCAAACTTCGGGAGCCCATATCTCCGTTATTTCAGCACTTTTTGCAGATAAGAGCTCGTTATCGTGATCAGCGTCGAATGGAGATGTCAAAAATGCCCTCATATGTGAAAAATCTCGACCATCGAATTTTCCCATATAATCGCAATGAGTCCTCGACTCCAAACTTCGGGAGCCCATATCTCCGTTATTTCAGCACTTTTTGCAGATAAGAGCTCGTTATCGTGATCAGCGTCGAATGGAGATGTCAAAAATGCCCTCATATGTGAAAAATCTCGACCATCGAATTTTCCCATATAATCGCTATGAGTCCCCGACTCCAAACTTCGGGAGCCCATATCTCCGTTATTTCAGCACTTTTTGCAGATAAGAGCTCGTTATCGTGATCAGCGTCGAATGGAGATGTCAAAAATGCCCTCATATGTGAAAAACCTCGACCATCGAATTTTCCCATATAATCGCACTAAGCCCCCGACTCCAAATTTCGAGAGCCCATATCTCCGTTAATTCAGCACTTTTTGCAGATAAGAGCTCGTTATCGTGATCAGCGTCGAATGGAGATGTCAAAAATGCCCTCATATGTGAAAAATCTCGACCATCGAATTTTCCCATATAATCGCAATGAGTCCCCGACTCCAAACTTCGGGAGCCCATATCTCCGTTATTTCAGCACTGTTTGCAGATAAGAGCTCGTTATCGTGATCAGCGTCGAATGGAGATGTCAAAAATGCCCTCATATGTGAAAAATCTCGACCATTGAATTTTCCCATATAATCGCAATGAGTCCCCGACTCCAAACTTCGGGAGCCCATATCTCCGTTATTTCAGCACTTTTTGCAGATAAGAGCTCGTTATCGTGATCAGCGTCGAATGGAGATGTCAAAAATGCCCTCATATGTGAAAAATCTCGACCATCGAATTTTCCCATATAATCGCTATGAGTCCTCGACTCCAAACTTCGGGAGCCCATATCTCCGCTAATTCAGCACTTTTTGCAGATAAGAGCTCGTTATCGTGATCAGAGTCGAATGGAGATGTTAAAAATGCCCTCATATGTGAAAAATCTCGACCATCGAATTTTCCCATATAATCGCACTAAGCCCCCGACTCCAAACTTCGAGGGCCCATATCTCCGCTAATTCAGCACTTTTTGCAGATAAGAGCTCGTTATCGTGATCAGCGTCGAATGCAGATGTCAAAAATGCCCTCATGTGTGAAAAATCTCGACCATCGAATTTTCCCATATAATCGCACTAAGCCCCCGACTCCAAACTTCGAGAGCCCATATCTCCGCTAATTCAGCACTTTTTGCAGATAAGAGCTCGTTATCGTGATCAGCGTCGAATGGAGATGTCAAAAATGCCCTCATATGTGAAAAATCTCGACCATCGAATTTTCCCATATAATCGCAATGAGTCCTCGACTCCAAACTTCGGGAGCCCATATCTCCGTTATTTCAGCACTTTTTGCAGATAAGAGCTCGTTATCGTGATCAGCGTCGAATGGAGATGTCAAAAATGCCCTCATATGTGAAAAATCTCGACCATCGAATTTTCCCATATAATCGCTTTGAGTCCCCGACTCCAAACTTCGGGAGCCCATATCTCCGTTATTTCAGCACTTTTTGCAGATAAGAGCTCGTTATCGTGATCAGCGTCGAATGGAGATGTCAAAAATGCCCTCATATGTGAAAAACCTCGACCATCGAATTTTCCCATATAATCGCACTAAGCCCCCGACTCCAAATTTCGAGAGCCCATATCTCCGTTAATTCAGCACTTTTTGCAGATAAGAGCTCGTTATCGTGATCAGCGTCGAATGGAGATGTCAAAAATGCCCTCATATGTGAAAAATCTCGACCATCGAATTTTCCCATATAATCGCAATGAGTCCCCGACTCCAAACTTCGGGAGCCCATATCTCCGTTATTTCAGCACTGTTTGCAGATAAGAGCTCGTTATCGTGATCAGCGTCGAATGGAGATGTCAAAAATGCCCTCATATGTGAAAAATCTCGACCATTGAATTTTCCCATATAATCGCAATGAGTCCCCGACTCCAAACTTCGGGAGCCCATATCTCCGTTATTTCAGCACTTTTTGCAGATAAGAGCTCGTTATCGTGATCAGCGTCGAATGGAGATGTCAAAAATGCCCTCATATGTGAAAAATCTCGACCATCGAATTTTCCCAT
The DNA here is from genome assembly GCA_958301585.1 of Merodon equestris. NCBI lineage: Eukaryota > Metazoa > Arthropoda > Insecta > Diptera > Syrphidae > Merodon > Merodon equestris. The sequence goes on from OY284415.1 coordinate 111,190,864, forward strand.
ATAATCGCTATGAGTCCTCGACTCCAAACTTCGGGAGCCCATATCTCCGCTAATTCAGCACTTTTTGCAGATAAGAGCTCGTTATCGTGATCAGAGTCGAATGGAGATGTTAAAAATGCCCTCATATGTGAAAAATCTCGACCATCGAATTTTCCCATATAATCGCACTAAGCCCCCGACTCCAAACTTCGAGGGCCCATATCTCCGCTAATTCAGCACTTTTTGCAGATAAGAGCTCGTTATCGTGATCAGCGTCGAATGGAGATGTCAAAAATGCCCTCATGTGTGAAAAATCTCGACCATCGAATTTTCCCATATAATCGCACTAAGCCCCCGACTCCAAACTTCGAGAGCCCATATCTCCGCTAATTCAGCACTTTTTGCAGATAAGAGCTCGTTAACCTGATCAGCGTCGAATCGAGATGTCAAAAATGCCCTCATATGTGAAAAATCTCGACCATCGAATTTTCCCATATAATCGCAATGAGTCCCCGACTCCAAACTTCGGGAGCCCATATCTCCGTTATTTGAGCACTTTTTGCAGATAAGAGCTCGTTATCGTGATCAGCGACGAATGGAGATGTCAAAAATGCCCTCATATCTGAAAAATCTCGACCATCGAATTTTCCCATATAATCGCTATGAGTCCTCGACTCCAAACTTCGGGAGCCCATGTCTCCGTTATTTCAGCACTTTTTGCAGATAAGAGCTCGTTATCGTGATCAGCGTCGAATGGAGATGTCAAAAATGCCCTCATATGTGAAAAACCTCGACCATCGAATTTTCCCATATAATCGCACTAAGCCCCCGACTCCAAATTTCGAGAGCCCATATCTCCGTTAATTCAGCACTTTTTGCAGATAAGAGCTCGTTATCGTGATCAGCGTCGAATGGAGATGTCAAAAATGCCCTCATATGTGAAAAATCTCGACCATCGAATTTTCCCATATAATCGCACTAAGCCCCCGACTCCAAACTTCGAGAGCCCATATCTCCGCTAATTCAGCACTTTTTGCAGATAAGAGCTCGTTATCGTAATCAGCGTCGAATGGAGATGTCAAAAATGCCCTCATATGTGAAAAATCTCGACCATCGAATTTTCCCATATAATCGCACTAAGCCCCCGACTCCAAATTTCGAGAGCCCATATCTCCGTTAATTCAGCACTTTTTGCAGATAAGAGCTCGTTATCGTGATCAGCGTCGAATGGAGATGTCAAAAATGCCCTCATATGTGAAAAATCTCGACCATCGAATTTTCCCATATAATCGCACTAAGCCCCCGACTCCAAATTTCGAGAGCCCATATCTCCGTTAATTCAGCACTTTTTGCAGATAAGAGCTCTTTGTCGTGATCAGCGTCGAATGGAGATGTCAAAAATGCCCTCATATGTGAAAAATCTCGACCATCGAATTTTCCCATATAATCGCAATGAGTCCCAGACTCCAAGCTTCGGGAGCCCATATCTCCGTTATTTTAGCACTTTTTGCAGATAAGAGCTCGTTATCGTGATCAGCGTCGAATGGAGATGTCAAAAATGCCCTCATATGTGAAAAATCTCGACCATCGAATTTTCCCATATAATCGCACAAAGCCCCCGACTCCAAATTTCGAGAGTCCATATCTCCGTTAATTCAGCACTTTTTGCAGATAAGAGCTCGTTATCGTGATCAGCGTCGAATGGAGATGTCAAAAATGCCCTCATATGTGAAAAATCTCGACCATCGAATTTTCCCATATAATCGCAATGAGTCCCAGACTCCAAGCTTCGGGAGCCCATATCTCCGCTAATTCAGCACTTTTTGCAGATAAGAGCTCGTTATCGTGATCAGCGTCGAATGGAGATGTCAAAAATGCCCTCATGTGTGAAAAATCTCGACCATCGAATTTTCCCATATAATCGCACTAAGCCCCCGACTCCAAACTTCGAGAGCCCATATCTCCGCTAATTCAGCACTTTTTGCAGATAAGAGCTCGTTAACCTGATCAGCGTCGAATCGAGATGTCAAAAATGCCCTCATATGTGAAAAATCTCGACCATCGAATTTTCCCATATAATCGCAATGAGTCCCCGACTCCAAACTTCGGGAGCCCATATCTCCGTTATTTGAGCACTTTTTGCAGATAAGAGCTCGTTATCGTGATCAGCGACGAATGGAGATGTCAAAAATGCCCTCATATCTGAAAAATCTCGACCATCGAATTTTCCCATATAATCGCTATGAGTCCTCGACTCCAAACTTCGGGAGCCCATGTCTCCGTTATTTCAGCACTTTTTGCAGATAAGAGCTCGTTATCGTGATCAGCGTCGAATGGAGATGTCAAAAATGCCCTCATATGTGAAAAATCTCGACCATCGAATTTTCCCATATAATCGCACTAAGCCCCCGACTCCAAACTTCGAGAGCCCATATCTCCGCTAATTCAGCACTTTTTGCAGATAAGAGCTCGTTATCGTAATCAGCGTCGAATGGAGATGTCAAAAATGCCCTCATATGTGAAAAATCTCGACCATCGAATTTTCCCATATAATCGCACTAAGCCCCCGACTCCAAATTTCGAGAGCCCATATCTCCGTTAATTCAGCACTTTTTGCAGATAAGAGCTCGTTATCGTGATCAGCGTCGAATGGAGATGTCAAAAATGCCCTCATATGTGAAAAATCTCGACCATCGAATTTTCCCATATAATCGCACTAAGCCCCCGACTCCAAATTTCGAGAGCCCATATCTCCGTTAATTCAGCACTTTTTGCAGATAAGAGCTCGTTGTCGTGATCAGCGTCGAATGGAGATGTCAAAAATGCCCTCATATGTGAAAAATCTCGACCATCGAATTTTCCCATATAATCGCAATGAGTCCCAGACTCCAAGCTTCGGGAGCCCATATCTCCGTTATTTCAGCACTTTTTGCAGATAAGAGCTCGTTATCGTGATCAGCGTCGAATGGAGATGTCAAAAATGCCCTCATATGTGAAAAATCTCGACCATCGAATTTTCCCATATAATCGCACAAAGCCCCCGACTCCAAATTTCGAGAGTCCATATCTCCGTTAATTCAGCACTTTTTGCAGATAAGAGCTCGTTATCGTGATCAGCGTCGAATGGAGATGTCAAAAATGCCCTCATATGTGAAAAATCTCGACCATCGAATTTTCCCATATAATCGCAATGAGTCCCAGACTCCAAGCTTCGGGAGCCCATATCTCCGTTATTTCAGCACTTTTTGTAGATAAGAGCTCGTTATCGTGATCAGCGTCGAATGGAGATGTCAAAAATGCCCTCATATGTGAAAAATCTCGACCATCGAATTTTCCCATATAATCGCAATGAGTCCCCGACTCCAAACTTCGGGAGCCCATATCTCCGTTATTTCAGCACTTTTTGCAGATAAGAGCTCGTTATCGTGATCAGCGTCGAATGGAGATGTCAAAAATGCCCTCATATGTGAAAAATCTCGACCATCGAATTTTCCCATATAATCGCACTAAGCCCCCGACTCCAAATTTCGAGAGCCCATATCTCCGTTAATTCAGCACTTTTTGCAGATAAGAGCTCGTTATCGTGATCAGCGTCGAATGGAGATGTCAAAAATGCCCTCATATGTGAAAAATCTCGACCATCGAATTTTCCCATATAATCGCACTAAGCCCCCGACTCCAAATTTCGAGAGCCCATATCTCCGTTAATTCAGCACTTTTTGCAGATAAGAGCTCGTTATCGTGATCAGCGTCGAATGGAGATGTCAAAAATGCCCTCATATGTGAAAAATCTCGACCATCGAATTTTCCCATATAATCGCAATGAGTCCCAGACTCCAAGCTTCGGGAGCCCATATCTCCGTTATTTCAGCACTTTTTGCAGATAAGAGCTCGTTATCGTGATCAGCGTCGAATGGAGATGTCAAAAATGCCCTCATATGTGAAAAATCTCGACCATCGAATTTTCCCATATAATCGCAATGAGTCCCCGACTCCAAACTTCGGGAGCCCATATCTCCGTTATTTCAGCACTTTTTGCAGATAAGAGCTCGTTATCGTGATCAGCGTCGAATGGAGATGTCAAAAATGCCCTCATATGTGAAAAACCTCGACCATCGAATTTTCCCATATAATCGCACTAAGCCCCCGACTCCAAACTTCGAGAGCCCATATCTCCGCTAATTCAGCACTTTTTGCAGATAAGAGCTCGTTATCGTGATCAGCGTCGAATGGAGATGTCAAAAATGCCCTCATATGTGAAAAATCTCGACCATCGAATTTTCCCATATAATCGCTATGAGTCCGCGACTCCAAACTTCGGGAGCCCATATCTCCGTTATTTCAGCACTTTTTGCAGATCGGAGCTCGTTATCGTGATCAGCGTCGAATGGAGATGTCAAAAATGCCCTCATATGTGAAAAATCTCGACCATCGAATTTTCCCATATAATCGCACTAAGCCCCCGACTCCAAACTTCGAGAGCCCATATCTCCGTTAATTCAGCACTTTTTGCAGATAAGAGCTCGTTATCGTGATCAGCGTCGAATGGAGATGTCAAAAATGCCCTCATATGTGAAAAATCTCGACCATCGAATTTTCCCATATAATCGCACTAAGCCCCCGACTCCAAACTTCGAGAGCCCATATTTCCGCTAATTCAGCACTTTTTGCAGATAAGAGCTCGTTATCGTGATCAGCGTCGAATGGAGATGTCAAAATTGCCCTCATATGTGAAAAATCTCGACCATCGAATTTTCCCATATAATCGCTATGAGTCCTCGACTCCAAACTTCGGGAGCCCATATCTCCGTTATTTCAGCACTTTTTGCAGATAAGAGCTCGTTATCGTGATCAGCGTCGAATGGAGATGTCAAAAATGCCCTCATATGTGAAAAATCTCGACCATCGAATTTTCCCATATAATCGCACTAAGCCCCCGACTCCAAATTTCGAGAGCCCATATCTCCGTTAATTCAGCACTTTTTGCAGATAAGAGCTCGTTATCGTGATCAGCGTCGAATGGAGATGTCAAAAATGCCCTCATATGTGAAAAATCTCGACCATCGAATTTTCCCATATAATCGCACTAAGCCCCCGACTCCAAACTTCGAGAGCCCATATCTCCGCTAATTCAGCACTTTTTACAGATAAGAGCTCGTTATCGTGATCAGCGTCGAATGGAGATGTCAAAAATGCCCTCATATGTGAAAAATCTCGACCATCGAATTTTCCCATATAATCGCAATGAGTCCCCGACTCCAAATTTCGGGAGCCCATATCTCCGTTATTTCAGCACTTTTGCAGATAAGAGCTCGTTATCGTGATCAGCGTCGAATGGAGATGTCAAAAATGCCCTCATATGTGAAAAATCTCGACCATCGAATTTTCCCATATAATCGCTATGAGTCGTCGACTCCAAATTTCGGGAGCCCATATCTCCGTTATTTCAGCACTTTTTGCAGATAAGAGCTCGTTATCGTGATCAGCGTCGAATGGAGATGTCAAAAATGCCCTCATATGTGAAAAATCTCGACCATCGAATTTTCCCATATAATCGCAATGAGTCCCCGACTCCAAACTTCGGGAGCCCATATCTCCGTTATTTCAGCACTTTTTGCAGATAAGAGCTCGTTATCGTGATCAGCGTCGAATGGAGATGTCAAAAATGCCCTCATATGTGAAAAATCTCGACCATCGAATTTTCCCATATAATCGCACTAAGCCCCCGACTCCAAACTTCGAGAGCCCATATCTCCGCTAATTCAGCACTTTTTGCAGATAAGAGCTCGTTATCGTGATCAGCGTCGAATGGAGATGTCAAAAATGCCCTCATATGTGAAAAATCTCGACCATCGAATTTTCCCATATAATCGCAATGAGTCCCCGACTCCAAACGTCGGGAGCCCATATCTCCGTTATTTCAGCACTTTTTGCAGATAAGAGCTCGTTATCGTGATCAGCGTCGAATAGAGATGTCAAAAATGCCCTCATATGTGAAAAATCTCGACCATCGAATTTTCCCATATAATCGCACTAAGCCCCCGACTCCAAACTTCGAGAGCCCATATCTCCGTTAATTCAGCACTTTTTGCAGATAAGAGCTCGTTATCGTGATCAGCGTCGAATGGAGATGTCAAAAATGCCCTCATATGTGAAAAATCTCGACCATCGAATTTTCCCATATAATCGCACTAAGCCCCCGACTCCAAACTTCGAGAGCCCATATTTCCGCTAATTCAGCACTTTTTGCAGATAAGAGCTCGTTATCGTGATCAGCGTCGAATGGAGATGTCAAAATTGCCCTCATATGTGAAAAATCTCGACCATCGAATTTTCCCATATAATCGCTATGAGTCCTCGACTCCAAACTTCGGGAGCCCATATCTCCGTTATTTCAGCACTTTTTGCAGATAAGAGCTCGTTATCGTGATCAGCGTCGAATGGAGATGTCAAAAATGCCCTCATATGTGAAAAATCTCGACCATCGAATTTTCCCATATAATCGCACTAAGCCCCCGACTCCAAATTTCGAGAGCCCATATCTCCGTTAATTCAGCACTTTTTGCAGATAAGAGCTCGTTATCGTGATCAGCGTCGAATGGAGATGTCAAAAATGCCCTCATATGTGAAAAATCTCGACCATCGAATTTTCCCATATAATCGCACTAAGCCCCCGACTCCAAACTTCGAGAGCCCATATCTCCGCTAATTCAGCACTTTTTACAGATAAGAGCTCGTTATCGTGATCAGCGTCGAATGGAGATGTCAAAAATGCCCTCATATGTGAAAAATCTCGACCATCGAATTTTCCCATATAATCGCAATGAGTCCCCGACTCCAAATTTCGGGAGCCCATATCTCCGTTATTTCAGCACTTTTGCAGATAAGAGCTCGTTATCGTGATCAGCGTCGAATGGAGATGTCAAAAATGCCCTCATATGTGAAAAATCTCGACCATCGAATTTTCCCATATAATCGCTATGAGTCGTCGACTCCAAATTTCGGGAGCCCATATCTCCGTTATTTCAGCACTTTTTGCAGATAAGAGCTCGTTATCGTGATCAGCGTCGAATGGAGATGTCAAAAATGCCCTCATATGTGAAAAATCTCGACCATCGAATTTTCCCATATAATCGCAATGAGTCCCCGACTCCAAACTTCGGGAGCCCATATCTCCGTTATTTCAGCACTTTTTGCAGATAAGAGCTCGTTATCGTGATCAGCGTCGAATGGAGATGTCAAAAATGCCCTCATATGTGAAAAATCTCGACCATCGAATTTTCCCATATAATCGCACTAAGCCCCCGACTCCAAACTTCGAGAGCCCATATCTCCGCTAATTCAGCACTTTTTGCAGATAAGAGCTCGTTATCGTGATCAGCGTCGAATGGAGATGTCAAAAATGCCCTCATATGTGAAAAATCTCGACCATCGAATTTTCCCATATAATCGCAATGAGTCCCCGACTCCAAACGTCGGGAGCCCATATCTCCGTTATTTCAGCACTTTTTGCAGATAAGAGCTCGTTATCGTGATCAGCGTCGAATAGAGATGTCAAAAATGCCCTCATATGTGAAAAATCTCGACCATCGAATTTTCCCATATAATCGCACTAAGCCCCCGACTCCAAACTTCGAGAGCCCAAATCTCCGTTATTTCAGCACTTTTTGCAGATAAGAGCTCGTTATCGTGATCAGCGTCGAATGGAGATATCAAAAATGCCCTCATATGTGAAGAATCTCGACCATCGAATTTTCGCATATAATCGCACTAAGCCCCCGACTCCAAACTTCGAGAGCCCATATCTCCGTTAATTCAGCTCTTTTTGCAGATAAGAGCTCGTTATCGTGATCAGCGTCGAATGGAGATGTCAAAAATGCCCTCATATGTGAAAAATCTCGACCATCGAATTTTCCCATATAATCGCTATGAGTCCCCGACTCCAAACTTCGGGAGCCCATATCTCCGTTATTTCAGCACTTTTTGCAGATAAGAGCTCGTTATCGTGATCAGCGTCGAATGGAGATGTCAAAAATGCCCTCATATGTGAAAAATCTCGACCATCGAATTTTCCCATATAATCGCTATGAGTCCCCGACTCCAAACTTCGGGAGCCCATATCTCCGTTATTTCAGCACTTTTTGCAGATAAGAGCTCGTTATCGTGATCAGCGTCGAATGGAGATGTCAAAAATGCCCTCATATGTGAAAAATCTCGACCATCGAATTTTCCCATATAATCGCAATGAGTCCCCGACTCCAAACTTCGGGAGCCCATATCTCCGTTATTTCAGCACTTTTTGCAGATAAGAGCTCGTTGTCGTGATCAGCGTCGAATGGAGATGTCAAAAGTGCCCTCATATGTGAAAAACCTCGACCATCGAATTTTCCCATATAATCGCAATGAGTCCCCGACTCCATACTTCGGGAGCCCATATCTCCGTTATTTCAGCACTTTTTGCAGATAAGAGCTCCTTATCGTGATCAGCGTCGAATGGAGATGTCAAAAATGCCCTCATATGTGAAAAATCTCGACCATCGAATTTTCCCATATAATCGCACTAAGCCCCCGACTCCAAACTTCGAGAGCCCATATCTCCGCTAATTCAGCACTTTTTGCAGATAAGAGCTCGTTATCGTGATCAGCGTCGAATGGAGATGTCAAAAATGCCCTCATATGTGAAAAATCTCGACCATCGAATTTTCCCATATAATCGCAATGAGTCCCCGACTCCAAACTTCGGGAGCCCATATCTCCGTTAATTCAGCACTTTTTGCAGATAAGAGCTCGTTATCGTGATCAGCGTCGAATGGAGATGTCAAAAATGCCCTCATATGTGAAAAATCTCGACCATCGAATTTTCCCATATAATCGCACTAAGCCCCCGACTCCAAACTTCGAGAGCCCAAATCTCCGTTATTTCAGCACTTTTTGCAGATAAGAGCTCGTTATCGTGATCAGCGTCGAATGGAGATATCAAAAATGCCCTCATATGTGAAGAATCTCGACCATCGAATTTTCGCATATAATCGCACTAAGCCCCCGACTCCAAACTTCGAGAGCCCATATCTCCGTTAATTCAGCTCTTTTTGCAGATAAGAGCTCGTTATCGTGATCAGCGTCGAATGGAGATGTCAAAAATGCCCTCATATGTGAAAAATCTCGACCATCGAATTTTCCCATATAATCGCACTAAGCCCCCGACTCCAAACTTCGAGAGCCCATATCTCCGCTAATTCAGCACTTTTTGCAGATAAGAGCTCGTTATCGTGATCAGCGTCGAATGGAGATGTCAAAAATGCCCTCATATGTGAAAAATCTCGACCATCGAATTTTCCCATATAATCGCAGTGAGTCCCCGACTCCACACTTCGGGAGCCCATATCTCCGTTATTTCAGCACTTTTTGCAGATAAGAGCTCGTTATCGTGATCAGCGTCGAATGGAGATGTCAAAAATGCCCTCATATCTGAAAAGTCTCGACCATCGAATTTTCCCATATAATCGCTATGAGTCCTCGACTCCAAACTTCGGGAGCCCATGTCTCCGTTATTTCAGCACTTTTTGCAGATAAGAGCTCGTTATCGTGATCAGCGTCGAATGGAGATGTCAAAAATGCCCTCATATGTGAAAAATCTCGACCATCGAATTTTCCCATATAATCGCTATGAGTCCTCGACTCCAAACTTCGGGAGCCCATATCTCCGTTATTTCAGCACTTTTTGCAGATAAGAGCTCGTTATCGTGATCAGCGTCGAATGGAGATGTCAAAAATGCCCTCATATGTGAAAAATCTCGACCATCGAATTTTCCCATATAATCGCAATGAGTCCCCGACTCCAAACTTCGGGAGCCCATATCTCCGTTATTTCAGCACTTTTTGCAGATAAGAGCTCGTTATCGTGATCAGCGTCGAATGGAGATGTCAAAAATGCCCTCATATGTGAAAAATCTCGACCATCGAATTTTCCCATATAATCGCACTAAGCCCCCGACTCCAAACTTCGAGAGCCCATATCTCCGCTAATTCAGCACTTTTTGCAGATAAGAGCTCGTTATCGTGATCAGCGTCGAATGGAGATGTCAAAAATGCCCTCATATGTGAAAAATCTCGACCATCGAATTTTCCCATATAATCGCACTAAGCCCCCGACTCCAAATTTCGAGAGCCCATATCTCCGCTAATTCAGCACTTTTTGCAGATAAGAGCTCGTTATCGTGATCAGCGTCGAATGTAGATGTCAAAAATGCCCTCATATGTGAAAAATCTTGACCATCGAATTTTCCCATATAATCGCACTAAGCCCCCGACTCCAAATTTCGAGAGCCCATATCTCCGTTAATTCAGCACTTTTTGCAGATAAGAGCTCGTTATCGTGATCAGCGTCGAATGGAGATGTCAAAAATGCCCTCATATCTGAAAAATCTCGCCCATCGAATTTTCCCATATAATCGCACTAAGTCCCCGACTCCAAACTTCGGGAGCCCATATCTCCGTAAATTCAGCACTTTTTGCAGATAAGAGCTCGTTATCGTGATCAGCGTCGAATGGAGATGTCAAAAATGCGCTCATATGTGAAAAATCTCGACCATCGAATTTTCCCATATAATCGCACTAAGTCCCAGACTCCAAACTTCGGGAGCCCATATCTCCGTTAACTCAGCACTTTTTGAAGATAAGAGCTCGTTATCGTGATCAGCGTCGAATGGAGATGTCAAAAATGCCCTCATATCTGAAAAATCTCGCCCATCGAATTTTCCCATATAATCGCACTAAGTCCCCGACTCCAAACTTCGGGAGCCCATATCTCCGTTAACTCAGCACTTTTTGAAGATAAGAGTTCGCTATCGTGATCAGCGTCGAATGGAGATGTCAAAAATGCCCTCATATGTGAAAAATCTCGACCATCGAATTTTCTCATATAATCGCACTAAGTCCCCGACTCCAAACTTCGGGAGCCCATATCTCCGTTAACTCAGCACTTTTTGAAGATAAGAGCTCGCTATCGTGATCAGCGTCGAATGGAGATGTCAAAAATGCCCTCGTATCTGAAAAATCTCGACCATCGAATTTTCCCATATAATCGCACTAAGCCCCCGACTCCAAACTTCGGGAGGCCATATCTCCGTTAACTCAGCACTTTTTGAAGATAAGAGCTCGTTATCGTGATCAGCGTCGAATGGAGATGTCAAAAATGCCCTCATATCTGAAAAATCTCGCCCATCGAATTTTCCCATATAATCGCACTAAGTCCCCGACTCCAAACTTCGGGAGCCCATATCTCCGTTAATTCAGCACTTTTTGCAGATAAGAGCTCGTTATCGTGATCAGCGTCGAATGGAGATGTCAAAAATGCCCTCATATGTGAAAGATCTCGACCATCGAATTTTCCCATATAATCGCACTAATTCCCCGACTCCAAACTTCGGGAGTCCATATCTCCGTTATTTCAGCACTTTTTGCAGATAAGAGCTCGTTATCGTGATCAGCGTCGAATGGAGATGTCAAAAATGCCCTCATATCTGAAAAATCTCGCCCATCGAATTTTCCCATATAATCGCACTAAGTCCCCGACTCCAAACTTCGGAGCCCATATCTCCGTAAATTCAGCACTTTTTGCAGATAAGAGCTCGTTATCGTGATCAGCGTCGAATGGAGATGTCAAAAATGCCCTCATATGTGAAAAATCTCGACCATCGAATTTTCCCATATACTCGCACCAAGCCCCCGATTCCAAACTTCGAGAGCCCATATCTCCGTTAATTCAGCACTTTTTGCAGATAAGAGCTCGTTATCGTGATCAGCGTCGAATGGAGATGTCAAAAATGCCCTCATATGGGAAAGATCTCGACCATCGAATTTTCCCATATAATCGCACTAATTCCCCGACTCCAAACTTCGGGAGTCCATATCTCCGTTATTTCAGCACTTTTTGCAGATAAGAGCTCGCTATCGTGATCAGCGTCGAATGGAGATGTCAAAAATGCCCTCATATGTGAAAAATCTCGACCATCGAATTTTCCCATATAATCGCACTAAGTCCCCGACTCCAAACTTCGGGAGTCCATATCTCCGTTATTTCAGCACTTTTTGCAGATAAGAGCTCGTTATCGTGATCAGCGTCGAATGGAGATGTCAAAAATGCCCTCATATGTGAAAAATCTCGACCATCGAATTTTCCCATATAATCGCACTAATTCCCCGACTCCAAATTTCGGGAGTCCATATCTCCGTCATTTTAGCACTTTTTGCAGATAAGAGCTCGTTATCGTGATCAGCGTCGAATGGAGATGTCAAAAATGCCCTCATATGTGAAAAATCTCGACCATCGAATTTTCCCATATACTCGCACCAAGCCCCCGATTCCAAACTTCGAGAGCCCATATCTCCGTTAATTCAGCACTTTTTGCAGATAAGAGCTCGTTATCGTGATCAGCGTCGAATGGAGATGTCAAAAATGCCCTCATATGGGAAAGATCTCGACCATCGAATTTTCCCATATAATCGCACTAATTCCCCGACTCAAAACTTCGGGAGTCCATATCTCCGTTATTTCAGCACTTTTTGCAGATAAGAGCTCGCTATCGTGATCAGCGTCGAATGGAGATGTCAAAAATGCCCTCATATCTGAAAAATCTCGCCCATCGAATTTTCCCATATAATCGCACTAAGTCCCCGACTCCAAACTTCGGGAGCCCATATCTCCGTTAATTCAGCACTTTTTGCAGATAAGAGCTCGTTATCGTGATCAGCGTCGAATGGAGATGTCAAAAATGCCCTCATATGTGAAAGATCTCGACCATCGAATTTTCCCATATAATCGCACTAATTCCCCGACTCCAAACTTCGGGAGTCCATATCTCCGTTATTTCAGCACTTTTTGCAGATAAGAGCTCGTTATCGTGATCAGCGTCGAATGGAGATGTCAAAAATGCCCTCATATCTGAAAAATCTCGCCCATCGAATTTTCCCATATAATCGCACTAAGTCCCCGACTCCAAACTTCGGAGCCCATATCTCCGTAAATTCAGCACTTTTTGCAGATAAGAGCTCGTTATCGTGATCAGCGTCGAATGGAGATGTCAAAAATGCCCTCATATGTGAAAAATCTCGACCATCGAATTTTCCCATATACTCGCACCAAGCCCCCGATTCCAAACTTCGAGAGCCCATTTCTCCGTTAATTCAGCACTTTTTGCAGATAAGAGCTCGTTATCGTGATCAGCGTCGAATGGAGATGTCAAAAATGCCCTCATATGGGAAAGATCTCGACCATCGAATTTTCCCATATAATCGCACTAATTCCCCGACTCCAAACTTCGGAGCCCATATCTCCGTAAATTCAGCACTTTTTGCAGATAAGAGCTCGTTATCGTGATCAGCGTCGAATGGAGATGTCAAAAATGCCCTCATATCTGAAAAATCTCGCCCATCGAATTTTCCCATATAATCGCACTAAGTCCCCGACTCCAAACTTCGGAGCCCATATCTCCGTAAATTCAGCACTTTTTGCAGATAAGAGCTCGTTATCGTGATCAGCGTCGAATGGAGATGTCAAAAATGCCCTCATATGTGAAAAATCTCGACCATCGAATTTTCCCATATAATCGCACTAAGTCCCCGACTCCAAACTTCGAGAGCCCATATCTCCGTTAATTCAGCACTTTTTGCAGATAAGAGCTCGTTATCGTGATCAGCGTCGAATGGAGATGTCAAAAATGCCCTCATATGTGAAAAATCTCATATAATCGCTATGAGTCCTCGACTCCAAATTTCGGGAGCCCATATCTCCGTTATTTCAGCACTTTTTGCAGATAAGAGCTCGTTATCGTGATCAGCGTCGAATGGAGATGTCAAAAATGCCCTCATATGTGAAGAATCTCGACCATCGAATTTTCGCATATAATCGCACTAAGCCCCCAACTCCAAACTTCGAGAGCCCATATCTCCGTTAATTCAGCACTTTTTTGCAGATAAGAGCTCGTTATCGTGATCAGCGTCGAATGGAGATGTCAAAAATGCCCTCATATGTGAAAAATCTCATATAATCGCTATGAGTCCTCGACTCCAAATTTCGGGAGCCCATATCTCCGTTATTTCAGCACTTTTTGCAGATAAGAGCTCGTTATCGTCATCAGCGTCGAATGGAGATGTCAAAAATGCCCTCATATGTGAAAAATCTCGACCATCGAATTTTCCCATATAATCGCAATGAGTCCCCGACTCCAAACTTCGAGAGCCCATATCTCCGCTAATTCAGCACTTTTTGCAGATAAGAGCTCGTTATCGTGATCAGCGTCGAATGGAGATGTCAAAAATGCCCTCATATGTGAAAAATCTCGACCATCGAATTTTCCCATATAATCGCACTAAGCCCCCGACTCCATACTTCGAGAGCCCATATCTCCGTTAATTCAGCACTTTTTGCAGATAAGAGCTCGTTATCGTGATCAGCGTCGAATGGAGATGTCAAAAATGCCCTCATATGTGAAAAGTCTCGACCATCGAATTTTCTCATATAATCGCACTAAACCCCCGACTCCAAACTTCGGGAGCCCATATCCCTCCTTGCAATGTCGGCTCTCCGGTAGTTAGTATTTGCAGTTTCCCTGCTTTCGGTTTACCTGTTGATGAGATCAGAGGCTTAGGCCATTTACCGTCAGTGGTGTTAGTCCACCGTATTTAATACACAACCACTGGGCGTGTCCATTCTTCTTTCTTGATTCTAATACGAGTATACTAAATGTATCAGTCTCCTGCAATCATGTCTCCTCATCTCGTCCATGAGGATGTCAAGGGAGATCATTCCAACAATTGCAAATGCAGCTTCATCCGATAGATATCATTTAGTAAACTTTAATTATTCTAAAACGTACATATCCGCTATAGTAATGACAGTTTCCGGTGGATTGCTTTTTTTTCTAATGGATTCTATTCAGACTGGCTGACCACTCTAGAAGGTAAGATCATCCTTAGATCACCCACCTTCAGTCATATTAATCGATTAGGCTTCTTTACTGGTGTAGTCCCCATGTGTTTTAAGGCGCAGCCCGTTATTGAGTATTTTTCCTAATCGCTTCCTTTATTCGGAGATTTCGGCTGCGATGATGATGTATTCCACAGTTTTTCTGCTCGTGGTAAGAGCGGCTTACGATTTGTGATTGGTCAGTTCGAGAGCTGCAGATTCAGGCACCTGACTGCTGGTTGATCTGGGTTGTTGCTGCCTTTGCGGCTGACTCGCACTATTTAAGTTTGCAGGATTTACATGAGTATGAAAGTTATGTCGTCGACTAAGTCGATGATATTGATCCCTGTGAGAGCCTTAGTCACAGGACTCCGTCATACATAAATTTCCGTAGAAGGAACCCGTTACGCAACCTTGAGCTACTCCTCATTCCTTATTGTGTGAGGTAGTTGAATACTATCCTAAGCTAGTAGCAAGGCGATTTCATCCTTGCGAGCGAGGTCCTTATTTGAGAGGAGTCAGACGAGCTGAATGCGTTTTTTTACATCTAGAGCCACCACTGCGTAGGCCCCCGTCTCGCAAACTGTTGTCCTTTTGTGGCTTCAAACGCAATACCGACTACCGACCGATTGTGGGATGGCGTCCACAGTAAGGCATGATTTTCTAAAGACCTACTTGTGATTTTGTGATAAAGCTCCCGACTATTCTGTCACATTCGAATGACATCCGGTCTAGAATCTTACCCATTGTCTAGCAGACATACTCGTATGAGGCGATGTGGCTATGGCTTATCCCTCTGTGTTGGCGTTATTCAAACCAAAGTTAGTGTAGAGGCGGCATCTTGCAGTTTAATGACAATACTTTTTCAGCGAAAGAGTGATTAACTATGAAGCCCAGCACGGTGGAAAGAATTCGGAAAATAAATGCCACTAGTAGCTGTTAGAAGTTCAAGTAATTGTGAACAGCTTCAACTACAACATTAACCTGCAGGAAGCCGCGAGACTTAGTTGATTTTTCAAATGGCATGGCAAGCTAAAGGAATTTGTCCGCAACACCATTCACCTACCTATAGTGTGAGATTGGTACATAGTGATGACATAAGCCGACAACCATTGCTCCACAAGATTAGGGAATTGTTCGTTAAACAAAAAGTTATAACAGGGCTTTGTGGGGCATCAAAGGGCAAATCGTCTTTGATTGCCCCGTAAGTTCATAATCAATCGAGGAATCACCTGCGAAATCACTAAAGGATGTTCAAGCAATTTTGCATGAATGAGATTTCCTTCATGGAAACTACCTTTTTTTAGAGATGGAGAACTCTAACAGCTCTATAGCTTGTAAGAATCCCGCCTTTGTCATGTTCACTTACATCTCAATGTTCAAGCACGAAAGAAAACACGAAAGAAGACTTATGTCAACTCCTTTAACATCTTCACCCATTTAAAATGTTTTATGAACATTCAGTCTCCAATTTAAAGGTCTTCATAAGATACGGCATATCGAGGGAAGGTTGACTTTATTTTTACATAAAATAGTTAAAGTTGACAATGGAGATTGTTAAATTTCATTAACCAAAGGTGGGCGGGATGTTGCTGATGCCAGTTGTTGTAGTATAGACAGCACAACGTGTCTTATCGCTGAAATCAGATTATGTGAATGAGTGACACCTGTTTCAAGCGGATGTGTACATTTTATAAATATCCTTTTTCCATGCGATAAAATCGTATATTTCGTACCCCAGAATGACACCTATGAAGTGTTAACGCCTTCATCCCCATTTATTTGTTTTATGGCAATCTCGAAGACATTAATATTTTATTGCACTTCACCAAGCACATTTGATAAGCACCGTAAGCATCTGGCCCGTGAATCAGCTTAACTTTGCCGTTCTTTTCGTGATTTTGATGGATGGATTTCTAGCAAGGTGATTATAGTAAGAATGATTAATAATTTAAGTTGATAATTTAGGTATAGGTGTTTGGAAAACAATTATTTTTGCCCAAACACTGATATTAGTCGTTTTATATAAAAGGAGAAAATTGTTTGTTTAGTTACCTGACAGCTTGATTGACTGTTTATTTCTTTTCCATTACTCGACGCAATAGATTTATACGATGCCAATCTCAGCCGCTCGTAATCACATTTATTATTCCTTCGATAAAATAAGGGAAAGTCCCTTATTCGATGTTGGTTTTGAAAGGTGGGAAAACGTTCACATGGACGATAGAACTTATGAACTTGAGTTGTTGTTGTTCTATTATGTACATATATGACCGTAGAAAAATGGATGGCAGGTGGTGGAATTAGCTTACGCAATGACCCTTGCATATCAGTCTTGGGAAATGCTGCCAGATTTTGCTCACACCGTTAACTGTTACGAAAACCAACCGTGTCGTTTTTAAAGGAGAATCACATAAATATAATTGGTGTTGCAACAACAGAACTAAGCTCTAGTGGGATCGCGATAAAAGAAACGAGACCTGACTAGGTTGTTCAAAAAATAGAGTGACTTAATATTTTTTCTCGAAAAATATTGAGTTAACAGCAAGTTTTTCAATCATCAAATATAACTTTTATATTTTGGTGTTTTATTTAAATACTCAAATCAAGTAATTTGTAATTCAATATAATTAAAGATAACTTATACATGGAGTGGATGACAATTATTAATTACATGGGAAGCTATACAAAATAAAGAAAAGAACTCGCGGGAAATATTTTTAAAAAGAACAAGACTTTTATTAACATAAGAACGAAGTGTACTTTACTGCTCGCTGTCTTTCCAACAACTCCCTGTAATAATATGTTAGAATTCTATGCTACTTTGCTTATCGTAGGCTCAGGTATCCTGCATCAAACCGTGTGACCGCGATATTGTTTGGTCAGCTTTTTGGATGTGCCCGAACTCCAACTTGAGCTCAGGTGTCCGGCGCGTGAAGCGATGCTTCGAAGAAACGGGAAATGGGAGAGTATGCGAAAATGATGCAGGTGATTGCACCTATGTTCATATCGCGAAGATTGAGGGTCGTAGCGACCCAATGGGATATGTAACCTTCAAGACAGACAACCGAAGCTCACGGCGGCTCAACCAATACTGGGTCGAACTTGAGCTTTTGGCTATCGCTCAAACATATCAATAACCTGGAGCTCTTCCAGCGATACGGTCTTTATCTCCTCAATCAAGAGGAACCCTTCATGGTTCTCTTCAGTCTTGAGAAGAGAAAAAATTCGCAGAATGGTGCATGGGTGGGGTATGATTACAATATTGTTTTTGACCAAATATTACGCAAGAGTGAAAATTCTAATCGAAGAAAACAATGAGTACAATATTTGAACGGGTTTGGCGCATTTTTTGTCGGTCTTGGGTCTTCTGGTCGCTTCCATTAAGATGATTGGACTTAGATTTCTACGTCATGACCGCATACCCTATATTTCGTTTCAGTGATGACCCTTTTCAGCAAATCTTGGTCGTCGTTCTAGTCATTCAACAGCTTCAACAGTGATGCTCATTCAACGAATTTTTTGGTCAAAATTTAGCGATTTCAAAGTTTCGTGCCCAAAATATCTGAAAGAAAATTGCATGGCACTAGAAACCGATATGCCTATTAGAACTTCTCTAATAGTGATTCGACGGTTCTCCATAACAATTGCCTTCACTGATTTAACGATTTCATTCATTGTTGACGTACTGTGGCGTCCACGGTAGACATCGTCAGTAACGTCTTCTCGGTCTTCTAAGAAGAGCATGTATCACTTATAAACATTTTTTTGTGCTCAGAGAAGACTCGCCAAATGCCACAGGCAACATTTCAAGTATGTACGTTGGAGACTTAATTTTATTTTTTCACACAAAATTTAATACAAATTTTGTGACCCATTTTTTTTTCAATACCAAAAAAATCGCCAAGCACATCAAAACACGTCTAACTGTGGCAAATTAAATGATTAAATATATTGCTTAATTTCTAACACTTAACTAAACCTACCCCTTACCCTAGCCTATCTCAACCTAACCTAACCTAGCCTAACCTCTTCTACCATATCCTATGTAAACCTGTCATTGGCCTTTGGCTTGAAGAGGCCAAGCTATGAACCACAAAAACGTTGATGCTGTCGCGCGAAATCTTGTCGATCTCGGCATGAAACCAACCTACTGAACCTGAGGCGTTCGGGTGGTCGGAGCGCGACATCATGTTCGTAGAGGATCCGCCGACAATGTCAACATATGTATGCATGGCACACAACAACATAACAAAAAAAATCGAAGTCACATTATTTTTTGAACACAACCTCGTGTACCACATTAGCAATTTATTAGTCTATGCATTAACCTATTATTGAATACTGTTGAATTATTGAATACACTGAATGCACAAAACTTAACGATTAAATTTGTACACTCATACATATATATACGTATGCACTTATACTTACGCATTGTTAACCCAGAAGTATTACATAATACATTGTATAAATACCAGATGTAAATTGAATAAATTCCCCTTTCGAACTTGTTAAGTCTATCGAGTCGTTTTCTTTGAACCAACAAATACGGATGCTAGAGTTAAGCTCTTCGGACCGAATCTTCAAAGATGTGGTAGCAGCTCTAAAAATAGTTAACTATCATCACAAACGGGCTGAGGAAATGCTGAAAAATGTTCTGCGAATGCCTAACGAGGTGCTCTGTTTGAGAGCCTTTCCACCTCCTCTTTCTTCCACAGAGTTAAATATATTCCAATAAATTTTTATTGTCCGCCAAGATTACCAGGTATGAGTGTAGTTTTGTAGTGAAGTGAAGTGATCGTAGCTATTCGCTCTGGGCCTACCTCTGCCATTTCTTTTTCTTGGAGCAAAGATGCATTAGACATTTAGGCATCTCTTACGACTGGCATTCCAAATCGTGGCTATATTATATATATATATATGTAAAAACGTTTCGATTTGTGGCCAAACAAATCATAGATTTGCCACCACAATAATACTACCCTCACCTTCTGATTTAATGTTCGTACATATTTCGCCCGAGCCTTGGACCAAAGATTGCAAGAAACCATGAATTTATTTTAAGTGGATAATATTTAAGTGGATAATATCGTTCCAGGCGATTAAATAACAGACAGACGGTCGAGGCCAAATGGACCTGATCTTCTCGCTTATGGAAGCTTTTCACTTTAAAGGGGTAGGATCGACTTTTCTCATGAGCAGCCCGTTACAATTACAGCTTCGTGGAATATTCTTTCAAGTCCTATGAACAATTATCGTCCCATTGCCAAAGTGTCACATATACCCAAACTCTTCAAGAGTATCTTATACGAAATTAAAAATGTTCACTAACAGTCTTTAATCTTCCCTAGTCAACAAGGTTTCTTCAAATGGAGATCTACAACCTTGTTGAATTTGTGTCCTTTACCCTCTCGGCCTTCTCTTAGGGCAAAGAAGTCGACGTCGATTTAATCAACCGATTTCAGCAAAGCTTTTGATAACACTTTCCACAGCTTAATACTCTTCAAATTATCTTCCTTGGCTTCGATCTCATTTCTTTGAAGTGGATATCTTCATACTTGGAAAATCGCTATTACAGCGTTCGTTTCAGATCTGCCTTTTCTAACCCTTTTTTAGCTTACTCTGAAGTCCCCCAAGGCGGCCACTTAGGTCCACTTCTTTTCATTCTTACCATTAAGAATATAGAAATGGATAACATGGTGTCATAGGCATATAGTGAGATGTGGCAATGTTCAATAACCAAGACCATTACCTCCAGTAATGATTCTTCTATTCATTCAAATCTTAATAGTTTTACCATCTGATGTTAGAAAAATTGCTTGAAGCGTAACCATTCCAAATGCCAATTTCACGTAAACAAATCAAACCTCCTTCTTGTCTCTACTTCCTCCATCAGTCCATCTTCACCGTTCAGGCTACCCGCTTTCATACAACTGTATCTGATATTCTTCCCATTGACTGCGTGACTCTCTACAACACTGCTTCTGTCAATACTAATCCTCGCAATGTACGAAATCCCCGTCTCTTCCATCTACCCAACCCCCGATCCTCATATGGCTCCAATGAACACATTTCTTGTATGCTGGGAAGTGTTAATTCGAATCCTTACTTCTATTTTAACCTCAGCACTAAATGCTTAAAAACCCGTATTCTTAATTGCACTTCCCTTTTTCTTTACAAAATAAAATTAAAATTAAAATCAGAAAAATCAGAAAAATTAAAATGTTAAAATTAAAATTAAAATTAAAATTAAAATTAAAATTAAAATTAAAATTAAAATTAAAATTAAAATTAAAATTAAAATTAAAATTAAAATTAAAATTAAAATTAAAATTAAAATTAAAATTAAAATTAAAATTAAAATTAAAATTAAAATTAAAATTAAAATTAAAATTAAAATTAAAATTAATATTAAAATTAACAATTAATATTAAATTAAAATTAAAATTAAATTAAAATTAAATTAAAATTAAATTAAAATTAAATTAAAATTAAATTAAAATTAAATTAAAATTAAATTAAAATTAAATTAAAATTAAATTAAAATTAAATTAAAATTAAATTAAAATTAAATTAAAATTAAATTAAAATTAAATTAAGATTAAATTAAAATTAAATTAAAATTAAATTAAAATTAAAATCAAATTAAAATTAAATTAAAATTTAATTAAAATTAAATTAAAATTAAATTAAAATTAAATTAAAATTAAATTAAAATCAAATTAAAATTAAAATTAAATTAAAATTTAATTAAAATTAAATTAAAATTAAATTAAAATTAAATTAAAATTAAATTAAAATTAAATTAAAATCAAATTAAAATTAAATTAAAATTAAATTAAAATTACATTAAAATTAAATTAAAATTAAAATTAAATTAAAATTAAATTAAAATTAAATTAAAATTAAAATTAAAATTAAAATTAAAATTAAAATTAAAATTAAAATTAAAATTAAAATTAAAATTAAAATTAAATTTAAAATTAAAATTAAAATTAAAATTAAAATTAAAATTAAATTAAATTAAAATTAAAATTAAATTAAAATTAAATTAAAATTAAATTAAAATCAAATTAAAATTAAATTAAAATTAAATTAAAATTACATTAAAATTAAATTAAATTAAAATTAAATTAAAATTAAATTAAAATTAAATTAAAATTAAATTAAAATTAAATTAAAATTAAATTAAAATTAAATTAAAATTAAATTAAAATTAAATTAAAATTAAATTAAAATTAAATTAAAATTAAATTAAAATTAAATTAAAATTATATTAAAATTAAATTAAAATTAAATTAAAATTAAATTAAAATTAATGTTAAAATTAAAATTAAAACTAAAATTTAAATTTAAATTTAAATTCAAATTTAATAAGGAAATAAAGCACAAGAATAATATACAATTTGAAGTAGAGGATAAGAGTCCCGTGTAACACTTCTTAGGTATGGAAATAACAAAAGGACGAGCCGCAATTCGAATCTAAATATAGAGTCAAAAATAGCAAATTCTAAGCTTGATTGAAGATTTTGGAATGACAGAATGCAGAAATTGCGCAACGCCAGGAACAAAATTAATTTACTCATCTCAATGCAAAATCACTTATTAGACCCCTCATATATTAGAGTATCTACACAAATCGTCATGTGTAGCATCGGAATGCCGCTTTCCTCTTAACCAATTCGGCAGTTAGATGGGAAACAATTATTATTCTTAAGTCTGCATAATAAAACTGTTAAAATGCTAAATTGTCCGCGTTCCTTTTTGTGCTTCTCGGTGTAGTTTGTCCCAGCACGAAGATTTGGCTGTTGGCGGGATCCGAACTCTGTGTTACTGGCGTCCGAGGCTAACACACACCTGCTTTATGAAATTTTTCTGGTTAAATCGAAATTTCGATGTCTTTTCTTAAAACTTAGGTTCTGGACTTGGAATTCGGATTGTTGGTGACCAAATTAAGTGTGGCTACATATATGTAGCTTTAATTCCGAATGAGTTGATTTATTATGAACTATTATCTTGTGCAAAAAACGCATGAAAATCGCCATCGCATTTACCATATGTGGTAAGACGTTGGAGACGAAAAGATGTTGGAACTTTAAGAGCATTTCTACACATTTCTAAGGTTTCATAATTCTTTTCAAACATTGAAAATTCCCGGTATTTTTTGAACATATTGTATTGTGTATAGTTCAACTACTACTGCACACCAAAAGAATGTTCCTTTTCTAATTTCACTATTCTCCGAGACATTTCCTTCCGTCTACGTGGTCAACAAAGTTTGTCCAACTATTTTACATCCAGCCACAACGAGCCGTTCCAACCGACCAGAGCTACGGACTTGGGATAAACAGTGCTCCTTCCGAACACTAGCATCTTCACTTAGAAAGAATGCGAAATCGCCTTCTTACGGAGTGTTATGCATGCAATTAGTTTACGAAGTAAAACTTTTCCAATTTATAAAGTTTTTTTTCAAAAAGATCCAATAGCGAGCATTACCTGCACGAAAAGAGCATAAATTAATTCGTCATTTTGTTAGCGCCCTGGATTGGAACTATACTCGTATTACTAGGAATCAGGGTTAGGACGCTAGGCTGGAATTAAATGTAAAAATAAATCCTATTCAGTGGAAGTGAGGTAGGAATACGCATGCATGCTTGTCCTTAAATGCTAACAAGAATTTCAATTAACAGAGGGGGAATTTGATTGTGCGTTCGTAAAGGATTTGGGGTAAGTAGGACGGTCGGGATCACATACCAATGCACATTATATTAAGTTTGGATTAATTGTAAGGAGATGCCTTTCGAACAATGTTGATTGTATCCAGACAAGTGAGCCGAATACAATCCATATGTGCGTCTCATCTGCATATTTTCCTTTGAAGACATGTACCTGATGCCGATTATGTTAATTTTAATCCGGACACTCAGAAAGTATTCGAATACTTTCCGTTTTTTTGCTTTACAGAGTAGAAACTAGGATTTACCGGTATACAGCAACATGAACCTATAGCAAAAGACGTGTGTCGTAATGACGTTTACCCCACATCCAACTAATATCACTACCCAGGTAGTTTCTGGTAATCAACAGAAAGCAGGACGCGTTAATTACTTACAGGAAATACGATTTGTAAACAACATCCTAAGAACGTCAATCTTACCCATTCTATCATGGAAGTGTCGAATAATTCATGAAGACTTCTAGTGCGATATAAATATCTAAAATTTCATTAGATTCCCAACGCAATAACGTAAAAGTCAATCAACTTCATCCACCCCCAGGACATAATGGGTCGGGCGAAATCGCATTGCCTTGGCCACAATATTGTCACCGCAGCCGCCGAATAGACAACCTTCGCATAGTAATGTGATGACACGTAAACATGCAAAGTCATTAGGTACGCTGTTACAACACGGGGTACTACCATCGTGAATTAACTTTTTATATTTCCTTAAAAGTACCGTTTCCGCGGTTGAACACCTCAAATAGGAAATTGTAATTTCCGGTGGAAAATCCCCTCGCATTAGGGTAAGCATATGAATGTGTTCAGATTACTCAAGACATTTCACGACATTTTAATTATTCCTAATCGAAAACACAATCAAATTTATAAAGGGTGTTTTTTTAGAGTTAGAGAAATTCAATATCAAATAGAACACTTGAAGCTAACGTTAATGTCTATAATAATAGCTTTGTTAACTTCCCAGTGGGAAATTTTTGTAATGGAGCCGGTTTTGTGAATCCCAAATTTTGACATATCTCCACGTTTCAAGGTCACCAGAATCCAAATCCAAAGTTTTTATAGAGATGTATGTGTGTGTGTATGTACGTATGTGTATGTGTGTAAGTGGGTTCGTAATCATTTTTCGTCTCGATTATCTTGAGAACCAAAGATGATATTAACATGGGACTAGATACATTAGACGCGTAATTACATAACATAGAACTGAAAGAATTTTTAGCGAAATCGGTCGAGCCGTTTTTTTTTTTAAAAGAGAAAACCAAGAAAAAAGGCAAACAAGCTGAATTTTAAAATGAATTCATGCAGATTTTAGATACCTTCATATTCACATTGTTATGATTGAGTATTTTAGCAAAAATGCAATCGGAGTTGTGAAAAATGTCATTAAAGAAAGTTATAAAAAAAACAACACTTTTTTTCTACAACATCTCTAAACTTATATCAGGTTTGGAAGTATAGCATCGGTAAGGCTATAGCAATTAATAATATAATATTGCTATTAATAATTAAATATTATTAATAATTAAATATTATTAATAACAATTGAATTTTGTGAATAACAATCGAATATTGTGAATAATTGTTATTGTGAATTCCTATTTAATAATGTAAACATCCCTTAAGTTAGTTACTTTAGTTATAACGAGCAGTCAATACTGTCAATGTATTTGGTAACCTCAAATAAATCCTTCCTTTTGTTTCGACCACGGAAGCGACAACACGTTTTATTTAACTGCACGAGGAATATCGAACAACAGGTTATGGGCCTTATCTAAGTTTATTTCCTTATAAAATAAAACATGAAATCAGTGTGAATAAAATGGCAGCTATCTACGGTTCTGTGGAAAAATTGAAAGGCCGGGAAAATTTCGATGTCTGGAAGATAGCCGCTGAGTCGTATTTGGTGATAAAAGGTCTGTGGTCATACGTTGAGAAGGAGCCATCCGACACAGATCCAACCGAAAAGGCAAACGATTTGAAAGCAAGGTCAGAAATCATATTGTTATTGGAAACGCAAAACTATTCCTTTATTGCTGGTGCGAAGACAGCAAAACAAGCATGGGATGCACTGACAAATGCATTTGAAGACAGTGGCCTTTGCCGTCGAGTAAGTTTATTGAAGGAATTAGTCCAATTAAATTTATCCGATTGCGATTCAATGGAATCATTTATAAATCGTATGGTTATGATTTCCATAAAAGTAAAAAAAGCTGGTCTCGAAATATCCGACGAAATAATTGCTTCGTTAATGTTGGCAGGGCTGCCTGACAATTACAAACCACTTGTAATGGCAGTGGAAAACTCTACAACAAAATTGACGACGGATGCGGTAAAAACTCTACTTTTGCAAGAAGTCAAGTATGATTCAAAATCGAGTGACCAAGCAATGGTAGCAAAATCGTTCAAACCAAAACATAAATTCAACTTTAAATGTCATTCATGCGGTGAGACAGGACATTATGTGAGAAATTGTAAAAAGAAACGGGAAGGCCGGAAGGGAAGTAAAATTGCCCTCACTACCTCATTTCTCGCCAAAAAGTTCATGCGCAAACGAATGGTTTATTGATTCAGGTGCGTCGGCTCACATGACTAGGTTTGCATGCATTTTGAAAAATATAACAGTTCCACCAAACGGAGAAGTTGCTATAGCCAACAACGAAAAGCTAAAAATTGGTTACCTTGGTGATGTTGACTTAACCTTACAAAATGGCGTATGCGCGACGCTGTCAGATGTTTACTATGTGCCGAATTTAACAACAAATCTTCTATCAGTAAGCCAAATGGTAAATAATGGCAATCGACTGGTGTTTCGTGGAAAATACTGTAACATTTTTAGTAAAAGTAATCAGTTAATTGCAACAGCAACAATGGTCGATGGAATGTATCGATTAAATTGCAAAGCTAAGGAGCAAATTGAAAGTGCAAGGGTTACTGCTGCAATGTCTATGAGTGCAAATTGTAAAAGTTCAGCGAAATCAAATGAACGTTTATGGCATCGACGTCTAGGCCACATTTGTGATGTTAATTTGAGGAAGGTGAGCAATGCAGTTAAAGGTGTGAAAATCAGTGGAAGTGATAAAGCTAAATGCGTTGTTTGCGTTAAAGGCAAACAAACTCGAGCTCCTTTTAAAGATGTTGGAAATCGTGCCACAAATTTGATTGATCTAATACACTCAGATATATGTGGTCCAATTTCTGAACGTTCCATTGGTGGTGCAAAATACTTTCTCACCTTTATCGACGATTATAGTAGAAAAGTATTTGTTTATCCACTGAAAGAAAAAAATCAAACATTTAATGTCTTTATTCAGTTTAAGGCTTTTGTTGAGAACCAATGTGGCAGAAAAATTAAAATCTTGCGAACTGACAATGGAGGAGAGTTCTGTAGCAAACCCTTTCAACAGTTCCTCACGAAAAACGAAATTCAGCATCAAAAAACCGCTCCGTATACACCTGAGCAGAACGGAGTTGCTGAACGAATAAATCGAACTCTTGTTGAACGCATTCGATGCATGCTCATTGACTCTGGTCTGAGTAAGAGATTTTGGGCTGAAGCCTTGTCCACGGCAGCGTATTTGATAAATCGGGTTCCTTGCAGGAACGAAAAATCCATAACTCCTGAAGAAATCTGGTCCAAAATAAAACGGACTTATCTATGGCAAAGGTGTTTGGATGTAGAGCACTCGTACACGTTCCTAAGGAGAAACGAAAGAAACTTGACACAAAGTCAATTGAATGCATCATGCTTGGGTATAGCAACGAATCAAAAGCTTATCGTTTGTACAACATGAAAACAAAAAAGATAGTTATCAGCAGAGATGTAACGTTCTTTGGAGTTGAACCTTCTGAAAATGAAACGGTGAATATAACTAATAAAGAACTAAATAATAATTCCTTTTCGTCGGCAGGAATACTCATTTATGAAGGTGAAGAAGAAAATGTCGATTCAGGGGGCGAGTGTATAGGCGAATCTTCCATTGCCGACAATAACTCGATTAATGTCACAATCGAAACATCTACTCCGGCGAAACCCAGCGTAGGCGAAACGAGCGAAACCAACAATGATTCTCATTTTTCTGGTGTCGAGAGAAGAGTAGCTGATGATGGTGATGATGCCGATAATACTTTGAGTGAAAGCAGCGAGATGTACTTCAGCGATGATAATGATGATACATATGTTCCCAATAAATCTGTGGATATTCCACAAGAACTTCGTAGATCAAAGCGCATCGTCAAACCTAGAAAACCACAATTCAATTTTTGTGCAACGGAAGTCAGTGAATGTGAACCTGATACATTTGAAGAAGCACTGTCGAGCCCAAATGCAAACAAATGGATGGAAGCTATGAATGAGGAAATGAAGTCGCTGCGTGAAAATCAGACTTGGGATGTGGTGGACTTACCTGCAGGAATAATACCCATTAAATCCAAGTGGGTTTTCAAAATCAAACGAGATTCACATGGTAAGATGGTTAGATATAAAGCAAGATTGGTTGTGAAGGGTTTTTCACAAAAGCAAGGTGTTGATTACGTTGAAACCTTTGCACCAGTCGCAAAATATACCTCAATTCGTTTTCTTTTGGCCACAGCAGCAAAATTTAATTGACGAATCCGTCAAATGGATGCGGTCACTGCCTTTCTCAATGGAGAACTGAAAGAGGACATATATATGGTTCAACCAAAAGGATTCGACAATGGTTCAAGAAAGGTATGTAAATTGTTAAAATCATTGTACGGCTTGAAACAGTCCGGCCGAGTCTGGAATAATAAATTAAATAACGTTTTAATGAAATTTGGCTTAAAACGATCGGAAGCTGATCAATGCGTATATTACAATGTAGAGAATGGCGAAATGCTATTTGTGGCAATATATGTAGATGACGTGTTGATGTTTGCAAGTAATGCTGAGTTAGAACGTCAATTAATGGATGAGTTATGCATGTGTTTTAAAATGAAAGACCTAGGAGAGGCGTCTTCAATTTTGGGTATTTCAATTACACGCGACAGATCAACCGGAACAATCTCAATAGATCAACCTGGGTACATTTCCAAAATAATCGAACGTTTTGGTATGAGTGGCTGTAATCCAGTTGCAACACCTTTGGATATCAATCAAAAAATTTCGCGTAGGATGTGCCCCAGAACCGTAGAAGAACAACAGGAGATGTCACTTATGCCATACATGGAAGCCATTGGTAGCTTGTTGTTTGCAGCTCAAACCACTCGTCCTGATATCTCTTATGCTGTAAACTTACTTAGCCGATATAGCAGCAACCCCGGCAAGGCACATTGGGCCGCGGTGAAGAGAGTTCTTCGATATCTACAGGGAACAATAGATAAGAAATTGATTTATCGAAACGACGCAGATGAAATTAAAGGTTATTGTGATGCCGACTGGGGTAGTGATCTTGATGAAAGAAAATCCACAACGGGCTATGTTTTCACTATGGAAGGAGCTGCAATCTCTTGGGGATCAAAACGTCAACCAACTATCGCCCTATCAACAACAGAAGCAGAGTTCATGTCAATGGTATCTGCAATGCAGGAGTCAATGTGGCTTAAAAGACTTGAACGCGAGCTACTTCCATCGTCATCGAAACAAATGATAATTTACTGTGACAATAAAAGTGCCATACAGCTCGCTAAAAATAACGCATACTCTGCCCGGACTAAGCACATCGAAATAAAGTCAAAATTTGTACGAGAAAAAATGAATGATGGGTCAATACAAATTGAATACAAACCAACAAATCATATGATAGCAGACATCTTCACGAAGGGTGTAGTGGGCACCAAACTATCAGTATTTACAAAGGAACTTGGCCTAATCTAAATAAATAAACTTTTCTCCTCCTTATTTTCTGTAATATTGATTATTTGACTGCAATGTTACTATAGAGTTATGATATTGAAGTTTTTATTTTATTTTTGAAGATGAATTTGTTTGAACTATGTATCATAGACATATTTGTAATGTATTGAATAATATATAACCTATGTTTTGATTTAGTCATATTACTAAAAATGAGAAAAAGGGTATGTAATCTCAGATTAGTAAATAGTCATTCAGGGGGAGTGTTATTGTGAATTCCTATTTAATAATGTAAACATCCCTTAAGTTAGTTACTTTAGTTATAACGAGCAGTCAATACTGTCAATGAATTTGGTAACCTCAAATAAATCCTTCCTTTTGTTTCGACCACGGAAGCGACAACACGTTTTATTTAACTGCACGAGGAATATCGAACAACAATAATAATTTAATACAGTTGGAAAAAATGTAATATTGTTTGTAACAGTTGGATATTGTTGATAACGTTTAGAGAATAGTGTCGATAAATTTTTGCTTATAATAAAACAAAGTTTTAATAGTTCAAATAAAGTGTCTGTATCGTAGGATACAAAAAATTTAACAATATTTTTGCTAGTAAAGGTTGTTATTAACAATATTCAATTGTTATTAAAAATGTTTACAATTAACAATCATCAAACATGTCTTATTATTATTATTGTTTCAGAACGGGGTAGAAATGGTGGCTCCCACCACTCCGGAGGGAAAAAAAGAAGATGAAGAAAAAAAGAAAAAAGATGAGGACAAAAAAGGAAGGGGTCAAAACAAAGGTTACCGGGGAAACGGTGGCCACGTCCGAAAACAGGGACGAGGTGGCGGCCGTGATGGATTTCGGGGCAGAGGTGGAGGAAACCGAGGAAGGGATGGAGGAAGCCGAGGAAGAGGTAGAGGAAGCCGAGGAAGAGGTGGAGGCAATCACGGAACAGTATGGCAAGGAGGTCGGGGCTTTGGTAAAGGACGACCAGGTGGCGGAGGTGTTTACCTTTACAAAAGCTTCCACAGTTAAAATTATAAAAAAAAAAATATTAAATAAATTTAAAATTATAATAATAATAAATAATAATAAAAAAAAAAAAACTGTTCTTTCATTCTTCTCACTGGGAAGTTAGTCATGTGGACCTTACGGTTCACATCTTGACCTCTTTGTTAATTATATGCCATCAGTGTTTAAATATAACTTTGGGCACATGTGCTCCAAGATTAGCTTGAATGAAGCACAATCGTGAGGTCCGATTTTCGACAACTTTATCGAGCAACTGGGGCCGTATATCAGCAAACGGCAAATGATGACGTCCAAACCGTCCAACGTCACTGGTTTATCAGCATAGACTACTGACTTCTCATACCCCCAAAGAAGGTAATGTAGAGGTGTAAGATCAAAGGATCGTGAAGGCCAGTTCACAGATCCATTACGCGAAATTCTGCGTTCAGCAAAGGTTTCTTGTTGAAACCAAAGCTCTGTCACGTAAATGCCATTAAACTGAGAAATGAAGAAGTCAGAAATCATGTTTCTATAGCGTTTGACGGTAACATTCTGACCGGCATTGTCTTTAAAGAAGGCCGATGATTCAGTCAGCCCACAAAGCACATAAAACAGTGCGTTTTAATGGTTGTAAGGGTGTCGACAAAGGCTTCTGGGTTTTCTCCACTCCAAATTTGGCAATTTCGCTTGTTTACGTATACATTTAACCAAAATTGGGCCTCATCGAAGGACCAAATTTTGCGTTAAAAATGAGAATCAAGCTGAATCATGTTTTCAGCCCATTCAGCGAATCAACGACGCGTATAAGGGTTGCCCACTTGCCTACTTATTGTTGTTTGGCTGACCATGGCCGCCTTTTATTTTTTTTTTATGGTTTCGCGCCAAGAGATGTGGAATCCTCAATCAAGATACTGGTAACCCGGGCTACCAGCATGCACGATTCGCGGGATATTGTCCACTGACCAGTATAAACCGATCAGGCGTAAATGAGGAGCCCCGAACCAGCGAATCCCCAAAACAAACAAGGTAACGTTGCACTAAGTAACTAAATCCTCCGATACAGTGCGAAGTGAGCCTTCACTAGATTAGAGAAGTGGCGACTGGACAATAATCACCAGGAATCAAAGAAAAGAGACGAAGCTGCAAGGCGGTAAGGCGAAAGAGAAACAGAGGCCCAACGCGATAGTGATCGCGACAAAAGGGGAACTCTCGTACGCCGAAATACTTCGACGAGTCAAACCGGATCCAGCGCTGTGCGATCTGGGCGAATCCATCACCTAAATAAGGAACCCAGAAGGGAGCACTGCTCTGCCAACTTAACGCTTCTGGTCAGAAGACCACCCACTATAAGGAGATCATCGGAGAAAACTTAGGAGGAGAGGTAGAGGTACGAGCCCTATCGCAGAAAATAACGGTGGAGATCAAAGACATTGATGAGGTCACCACCAGGAACGACATCTGCAGGGCGATTAACTCCCAATTTGGTGTGGAAGTTACTGAGGCCGATGTACTTAGCCTAAGGAAAGCCTATGGAGGCACCCTAGCTGCGACCTTAATCCTTCCAGTAGAGAGTGGAAACAAAATCCTGCAATCAGTTAAGGTGAAGATTCGCCACATACGCATGCGCAGGACTCTGACCAGATGCTTCAGATGTCTCGAGTTTGGACACACAGATCGTTAAGACGGCTCCAAACAATGTAGAAAATGCGGAAAAGAAGGCCACATTGTTGACATACAATGTGTTAAACAAGCTATGTGCTTCTGGTGCAAAATTACCAGACCCGAAAACGCAGATCATATAGCCGGCAGATGTAGCAGTTATAATTGAACCGTACAAATCTTTGGACTGTTGCAGCTGGACAAACGACAACACATAGACAGCTGTAATCTGTGCCTGTGGAAGGCAATCAATACAGGAAATATGTAACCGACCAATTACTTCGTAACCGCCAGGATGGACGGAATTCACTTTTATAGCTGTTATGCTTCCCCGAGTCTATCATTTGAAGAATTTGATCGCTTATTAGTCAATTTCACAACGGACGCAAGAGGTAAATAACCCATTGTAATTGCGGGAGACTTCAACGCTTGGTCCACAGAGTGGGGTAGCAGACACACGGACCAACGGGGAGAAGTCCTTCTGGAAATGTTTGCGCCTCTAGGTGTTTCAAGCACTTTCCGTAAAGCTGGTAGGTCGTCAGTAGTCGATATAACCTTTGTGGGTAACTCTCTCACGAAAAAAACAACATGGAGAGCGAGCGAAGAATACACGCACAGCGACCACTTGCTGGCACAGACGGATGAGAAATAATAGTGGTCCGCCGACTAACCCTGAAATGCTCACCCAAATAGTAGAACACCTCTTTCCACGCGGTCAACCGCTTAAAGTAGCAGCACGGCAAAGATCAGTGTTGAGAAGATCCCTCTAATCACTCTAGAGGAGCTATACAAAGCTGTCTCTAAGGTGAAAAACAGCCGGACCTGATGGCATTCCAAATAAAGCCCTCAAAGCGGCGGTTAAGGCCAGGCCAGACGCTTTCCTTTGGGAAAATGTCTACAAGAAGGATTCTTTGCCACACAGTGGAAACTGCAGCACTTGGTACTATTGCCTAAAAGTAAAAAACCAATTTGTCTATTAGACGCACTATATATGGCAATTATACATGGCAGGTAGCTAATAGTGCACTGTCAAACAACCAGTTCGGCTTCAGAAAGGGACGACCAACGGTCGACGCCATAGAAACCGTGGTAAACCTGGCCGCAGATGCCATCCAAGGAAAGAGGTGGAGAGGGGGAGAGAAGAAATATTGTGCAGTAGTTACGCTGGACGTTAAAAATGCTTTTAACTCAGCGAACTGGACGCACATAATTGCCATGAGTAACCCTCCCTATTTGCTGAAGATAGTCATCGACTACTTCAACAAAAGGAGGCTTCACCGATGAGGCCGTCGAGTTCCACAGGGATTAGCCCATGGACCCCTACTGTGGAACATTATGTATGATGGCGTTCTGCGACTAGCGCTTCCCGTTGGAGTACAAATCACCGGCTTTGCTGACGACATTGCTAAGTGGAGGTTTCCACGAACACAACTGGATGAAAGATTGGCTGGTAAGTGCCGGCCTGGCACTAGCGGCCCACAAAACGG
Source organism: Merodon equestris (assembly GCA_958301585.1). Lineage (NCBI taxonomy): Eukaryota > Metazoa > Arthropoda > Insecta > Diptera > Syrphidae > Merodon > Merodon equestris. Next base: position 111,224,530 of record OY284415.1, read on the forward strand.
AGCCTGTGCTCATAACCAGCCGCCAGAAGGTGGAACATGCGAGCCTTTTTGTCGGCGATCAGACGACTAGGTCTAAGAAATCTATGAAGTACCTAGGGGTTATGCTTGATAATAGGCTCTCCCTTAGGAAGAAGGCATACCTCACACAAGGAGCGCTCTGACGAATGCTCCTTAATGTAGGTAGTCCCGGATATGCGCGCAGAACCTTATTCTCAAAGGTAGTCAGTTCAGTTCTACTGACCGCTGCTCCAATATGGGCTGGCAGTCAGTTGATAAACTTTGCGCAATAAGAACAATCAGCGGATTCAGGACCATCTCAGATGATGCAGCGTTCGTCGTAGCAGAAATGCTACCCATCGACATCCTGGCAGACGAGCTCATAAGGATACACCGCAGCCAAACGTGTGACCGACAATAGGCAAGGCGCATAAAAGAAGAAGAACGGGCAGCATCCATAGTAACGTGCTAAATGGGATGTCTCCACAAATTAGATGAACGCACAGGCTCATTCCCGCTATCAAAATCTGGACATCTAGATCAGCAGGAGACTGTAATCATCGCAGTCTCTGTCTGAACGCGGCGGCTACAGAAAGTATCTGCACAAATTTGGGCACTGTGTCCACAATGCCCAAATGCAGAGGAGGACGCACAACACGAAGTTTTTGAGAGTTTCGCGCAGGACAGGCCAGCGGTAAATTTACCAAGCTCCGAAAACCTGATGGATTCGCTAGATAACTGGAACGAGCTATGCTCGTACATTGCGCTTATACAAACGAAGCTACGTCAGGCCGAAGCAGAGAGAAGAGCGCAAGAGATCATCACCCGAAATACAGCATAAATCGCTAATGGCCACCTGGCTACATATTGCTGTCCGGCTGACCATGGCCGCCTGGCTACATATTGCTGTCCGGGTGACCATGGCCGCCTGGCTACATATGGTTGTCCGGCTGACCATGCTCGTCTGGTTACATATTGTTATCTTTATGTGAGCTTTTTTGACGCTGCAAGAGAGGTTAATAATTTGACTGACAGGAAAAGTTATATACACATGTGTGCTCAATCAAGAAAAAACCAAAGTAGTAATGGGAGCCACAGGTGTAAAGTACTTTACGTTAAGTAAAAACGGTGTGGAAAAGTTTTACTGCGGTAGTTGAATATTTTATGTTGCCCCTTTAACGCTGCAACATCGCCCTGTTTATCCCGCTCCCGGTAATATAAATGATATAAGTTACCACTTGCACTTAGGGGAATAGACCACTTGGTTACCCAAGAGTCACATGCAACATCACGAGTTACCGAGAAAAATATTGTGGCGCACAACATACAACGACTTCACTTCTGAGGGCGAATGCACTGGACAAGAAGCATTTCGTTGTATTTATAGTATATCCTCTGCCACGATTCTACCCGTTCCCATGGCTACGAGTTGGTTTATACATCCAGCAACTGCAACATTTTCGCATGCTAAGGCATGGAAATTTTATGCATGAACAATGATTGCAAACCCTATCAGTAGCAGAAGTACTTTCACTTACTTGGCAGCAATCTCAGTTTTTGTTTCTACTGGATCATGCATAGCTGGAGTCAGCATTTTGTGGGCCAAGTTCCATTTGTATAAGGGAATCACATTCCCCATTCTATATTCATTGCCATCCTCATGTATGTAGTGCATGTACACTTCATATGCACTAGATTTCGACTACACAGGATTTATTCCTTGTTTTCGTGCACAAATGGGCAATCATGCCAGTATGCATGATAAGTCTCATCTGCCGTTGGCAAAGCTCTACGTGGATATAGTCCCTACACTCATATTCGCTATGTTTTGCTAGTTTTTGTCATAACTTTAAAATTAACGAATTCTATTTTGAATCAATACTTAAAATAACTCGGCTGTTGCTAATCGCCTAGAATGGTAGCATGTCATTGGAAGATATATTCTTCCAAGACTTACCTCTGGTTTTCATACAATACCTACGAGGCGACTTCTACATTCGTGGTTTGGAATTAAATGACTGAAAAAAGGGCGTAAGAGGATAAACCACTCCGGGCCCATCGCTTGCACTGCATGCAAAGTTTCGTTCCTAATCCTCAGTTTCCAGGATTATAAGCAATAGCACAGAAACCGCAACATAAGCAAAGGAGCTAAGTGCAAAAAGGGCATACGAGGAACTGTATAGCATCTACATGAGTACGTGTTCGTCGGTATACAGGACCATTTCCTATTATATAAACGGTTACATGCGCATCGTGTGGGGCATACTGCTTTTTCGTATCGAAACTTATATTCCGGTCAAGAAGGTCAGGGCAAACATTCACAGGTGCAAGATATTTGTATGTACCGCTTGCGCTGTTTACTTGTTGCCAATTGGCATTAAATATTTATTTCCCTTTAAGATGTTTTGTCCCTGTAAACAAGGATAAGATTAAGACCTTTCTTTGGCATTTTCGCGGAGGAAAACAGATCGACATAAGGGCCGGGTCATTATTGGGAGTATAATATAAGGATGGACCTAGAAGAGATGGAACAGAACATCAAAATAACAACACACTCATGACAAGGGGACTTGAGGAAGGGTTGTCATCGAAGTTCTGAACTTTCGAGGTCCATATGGCTGGTAGTTATAATAATAATACTCGTATAACCTTAAGTTTTAAAAATGATGGGGTAAGCCCAGGCCTGCATCAACACTCTCGACAAAGGTAAGTATCCATAGTTGGAAGGTTAGCTCTGTATTTGGTGGAATTAAAGGGAAAGTATAATCTAAATAACTCTATTACTAGAAAAATAACTTGCAGCTCTGGGGTTCCACAGGGCAGCCATCTGGACCCACTACTTTTCGTTATTTTTATTCGTGACATTGTCCAAGTGGTGAAACAAAGCCGGCTCCTGATCACTTATAACAGCGGCGGAAATGAAACTCAAATAGACTATCATTTGGTATCCAGTTTCATGAAGCCACGAGTTAAGGATTGCAAAGTGATCCTGGGAGACGCGATCGCCCCTCAACACCGTCTCCTCCTGACTGAATTTTTTATGGAGGCGAGTAAGAAGTCAAAGCAGCACACGAAGGTGTCTGAGAGAATCAAGTGGTATAAGCTGGATAAAGGATAAGGCGAAGCTTTTATTACCAACATGAAAAACTACCTCTCTTCCATTATCGATGAGGTCGGTAATGAGGAGTGCAGAGCACAAGACATGTGGGATTCCCTACAACAATCTGGCCTGGAGAAAACCAAATCACTGCTCGGAACATCTAAAGGCCCCCGCCAACACGCAAAAGAAACCTGATGGTGGACAGACGAAACCAAAGCAGTGATACACGAAAAGAAAATGGCTTTCCAAGCTTGGTCCAAGTGCTCTTCTACTAATAGAGAGGAAAAAGGTTGCCGTGAAAAGGTATATAGATATTGCAAAGGTATCGCGAAGAAAAAGTGCGCCGAATTCAAAGCGAAAAGCATGGAAGGACTATATCAGGACTTGGAAGAAATATCGTCTTCCGCGTCTGACAGGAACCAGGCTACCCAGGAGCTTCGACAAAACAATTTTAACAAAGGAGCAAATATCTTTAAGATAGCCGCCCAGGGAAGAAGAAATGCTCAGGGGGGTTATTTTGTATCGCTATAGTATCGGAAATGTATTCGAAAATCGGAAATCGGTATTTTGTATGGCTATAACAAATATTAACTTTCGGAAATGTAAAGTAATGCCAACTCGTTTTAGGAAATTTGGTATTTTGTATTCCGAAAGTGAATGTCAAAATCGTTATTTCTTACGAATTTTCATTCGAAAGCTATTTGGTTAACGGATTGTGCGTATTTGTGAATTTTTACGTCAATTAAAAAGATTTGTAAGTGATTTCAAAGTATATATAAGAGATTCAACATATTTCAAATATGTAAGTATATTTTTTCTGTTAAATACTCTTAATTTAATTATTCGAATATTCAAAGGCAGAGTACAAAGGCGGGAAACACCAAGCCTCAACAGTTTGAGTTCCTCGTAGAGTTCATGTGCAAGCATTCGGAACTTGCAAAAGGGTATCTCCCATCAGCCGGTGCAAGACAAAAATCCAATCAACTTTGGACTAGGTTAGCGGAAGGCCTAAATTCAAAAGGTCCACCGATTCGCGATATGAATGGCTGGAAGAAGGTATGTCTGAAAAGAGGAAAAAGTAATTGAGATATTGGATCTCAACGTCGCGGTGAGTGGCACGCCCAATACGTTATCATTTGGGATACCCTCTTCAATGCCTAACGAGGATTTGGATCCTACGTACGAGGATTTGGATCCTATGTACGAGGATTGCATCATGGACCAGTCACAGTCGAAGGGCGATAAAGAATTGTTTTGCTCTGGGCAGCGATTTAGCAGTAATGACCATCGACCAACAACAACGAAAAAATCTCTTTTAGAGATTCAAGTTCAAAATCAGGAAAAGTTCTCAAAGGAAGTCATACAAGTACTGAATGAAGTAAATAAATCCACCAAGGATATTGCTCGGTACCAGAGAAAAAAACTTGAATTTAAAATCCAGAAGTGGGAATTTAAAAAGGAAATGGAGCGAGCAAAGCAAGAAATTCGTTTGAAAAAGCTTGAAATCAAAGAAAGTATGTTGGTGTTGAAAGAGCAACAGTTAGATTAATAAAATAAAAACAACTATAGTTAAGCTTATGTCAAACTGTCTTTTATTTGATTTCTTATTCTAACAGCTAAATTGTTCCTATCATTTTCTCCAGAGTATGAGTGATCTTCTCCAAGCCGCAAAAAGTCTTCATTTGGCAATTTTTCGATGGAAGGCAGATCCACTTTAAACAGCAGACAAATGTTGTGAAGAGCACAGCATGAATTTAAAATTTGAGCTGCTTTTTCAGGCGAATAATAAAGCTCTCTTGCAGCTAATAAACACCTAAACCTGCCCTTTAGCACACCGAAAGTCCTCTCCACTAAACTTCTTGCTTTCGACAGTCGCTCGTTGAATTTTGTTTCATTAGAGTTTTCGGCTGCTAGACGGTAAGGCGTTAAAAGCCATGGTTGAAGTGGATACCCAGAATCGCCTATAATGCACAAAATATATACAACACATATATCTATTTATAATAAGCATCGATTGAGAGATATACCTAAAAGCCAAGAAGATTTATCGCCGTTTGCAAATTCTTTCTCCAGATAGTTCTTCTCCGCACTTACGCTCCACACATGTGAGTCATGGGATGCACCTCCGAACCTTCCATTTACAGCCAATATTTTCATATTCTGATCTGCTATCTAAAAAGTAAAATTATAATAGTTGTCTTACATTTTAGTTAAAACTTACGATCATGGCATTAATGCTATGCTTCATTTTTCGATTAAAATACAAATGTTCCGCTGATCTAGGCCGAACTATTTGTATGTGCGTTCCATCAATCAGTCCTATAACTCCAGGGATTTTATATTTATTATAAAAATATTGCTTGGTCTGGTTCTTCGGTTCCTCTGGCAGCACGAATGAAATGTGTAAAGGACAAAGGACTTCTTCCATTGCCCTGCATGTCTCGGCTATAGAGACGGACATTTTGGACTGGCTAAGATTTGCCAAGCAATCCTGACCAATTTGGTGCTGATAGCCTCCCTGCGCTAAAAATTTTAACGTTGCTGCGAGTTTTAAAATTGGAGGCACTGCAGTTCGTCTTTCCACACCTGGAAAATGGTCTTTTATTGCTTCCAAGGTATATAAAAAGGCTTCCTTTGACAGCCGAAAGTTTTTTATAAAACTATAACAACAATATTGGATAGAATACACCAAACATATTTTTATTTACACAAGAACTCACCTGCTTTCACTTAGTTCTAAAATATTAGAACTATCTCTAATCCTCCTTCGTTGAACATTTTCTTCCTGGTTCCGTCCATCCTCAAGCCAAATAGCGATACTGTCCATTTTTAAATATGATGATATTTCCTGTATATTTTTCTTTTTATTTGCGGCTGACTTTTGACTTTTGTTTGTTTTGACAGCACAATTTACGGAAATGACTACTAGATCTTTGGCAGCATTAAAACTAAATCCGAAAGTGATATGAAATACGAACTGACTTTCGGATCGGATTTCATTTCCGAATCCGAATCCGAATCCGAAAGTGATACAAAATAACCCCCCAGGAGATTCGTTTCCCAAAGTTTATTAACAATGCTGAAGGCCAACTCCTTGTGGAAGACGAAAAAATTCTCCACAGATGGCGACAGTATTGCGAGGAACTTCTGAACGAACAGTTTCCCCGAGTGTACTTTCCAAGAGCCGCCCCGAATCATGCCGAAATATCCGACATCACAGTCGAAGAAGTTCGGTACGCGGTTAAAAACTCCAAGAAAAGAAAAGTTGTTGGGCCGGACGGGATACCCTCTGAGTTCTGGAAAAAGATGGGAAACATCGGGTCTAGATGGCTCATGGTTCTTATCTCCAAACTTATGAGAGGCGACACTATGCCTAATCAATGAAGGGAAAGTTATCTTCTTCCTTTGCACAAAGGAAAGGGTGATACGCGAAATTGTGATAACTACCGTTCTGTCAAGCTGATGTCGCACACCATGAAGATCGTCGAAAGGTTATTAGATAGCCGACTGCGGAAAATAATACGACTATCTGATGACCAGTGCGGGTTTTTCTCGGGTAAATCAACAACAGATGCAATCCAAAGTATAAGGGTCATGATGGAAAAGCATCGTGATTCGTCAAAGGACTTGCATATGGTGTTGGTTGATTTCGAGAAGGCCTTTGACCGGCAACTAAGAGATCTTTTATGGGTAGCGCTAAGACAAAAAGGAGTTCCAGAAACCTACGTGCGAGTGATCATGGACATGTACAAAGAGCAACGACAAGACTAAGATGCACCGCAGGAGTCACCGAAGAGTTCGCAATCAAAGTCGGTGTACACCAAGGGAGCGTCCTCAGCCCACTCTTTATAGCAGTCCTTGGTTGCTTGCTTGAAGGAAAAGTGACGGACCCCAATGTGCACCAGCTATTCTTTGCTGACGATGGAGCCATTATAAGTGATGATCAGGCGTCCCTACAACGAGCACTTGATGTATGGGTGGACATTTTTGAGGGACACGGGTATCGTATTAGTTCAAAGAAGACAGAGTATCTGTGCTGCCCGTTCTCTGACCCTCATCAGCCTATTCCAGACATTTACTTGAATGGAAGAGTGCTTCCCAAGTGTGAAAAGTTTAAATATCTGGGATCTATGATTAATAAAGAAACAACTTGTGATGACGAAATCAACCATCGCGTAAGCGTAGGGTGGATGAAGTGGCGGGAAAACTCCGCCATCTTCTGTGATCAAAAAATGCCCGCTAAGCTGAAAGGAAGGCTCTACACTTCAGTTGTACGTCCGTCGCTCACATACGGTTCACAATGCTGGACAATGCACAAAAAGTATGAGAGCAAATTAACGGCAGCTGAGATGAAGATGCTTCACATGACAGCGGGAGTAACAAAGCGTGACAGAATTAGAAGATCAAAGATCCATCTCAAGAAAGATAGAGCGCGACCGACTCAGTTGGTATTGCCATGTTCAAAGGAGAGATCCTTTGAACCCCGTCCAAAAGACGTTATCAATCAACGTTCCAATTTCAACACGCAAAAAAGACAGGCCGAAAAACAATTGGTGCAAACAAATACAAAAACACCAGCATTTGATTAGCCTCAGCGATAAAGTAATCCCAAACCGGGAAGCCTGCCGCTACTTTCTGAGGTCAAACCGGCGGACCCCACAAGCGGACCAGTAGGAATGCAGTTAAGTGGGAAGGTTATGGACCTACACTTCTGACCATAACGACGTTGGAAAAAAAGGAAAAGAAGAAGTCCAAGTGGTGAAATATGAACTGTGTTTATTGTTTGCCGACGACCTAAAACTATTTAAAGCAGTTGGGAGTATTACTGATTGCCAACTGCTGCAATACAAACATAAGGGGATAGTCTCATGTGAAAGCATACATTTTACCTCTTTTTAGGGAATTTTTTTTTTATAAGACAATAAAATTCAATCATTGTAATTTTTTATATGTTTTTATTTGTATCTTAAACTGTATTGAAATTTTTTTTTTCTTATTTCACATTTTATATACAGGGTGTCCCACGAGCAGTGTGCCAAAAAGCTAGAGCGTGTAGGTCTGGTCAAGACAAGAAAAATATCGTATGGGAGGGAGGGGGTCTATTCCCCCCCGTTTAGCCGGGAGGGGCAATTTTCTAAAAAATTGATTTAATTTGGAAAAAAAATATTAAAAATCAACAGTTACATCCACAATGCCGCGATATACTTTTTTGTAAAGCAAAAAAACTTCTTCTTTCATCTTGTTTTTAAACGAAGTTGTTTTTAGGAATAGTTTTTGAGAAATTAATTTTCAAACTCAAAATTTTGAAAAAAAAATTAAAAAAAAATTCGAACTACTTTTTTTCAAAATTGTATGTAATTAAGTACTAATTTTTTTTCAAAAATTCAATTCTCTTATTAGTTTTTAGTTAAACAACAGAAAACCGGATGCGAAAATGTCTTGTAGTTTTTGAGAAATTATAAAAAAAAACCCGAACCTTTTTTTCTAAGAAAAACCATTTTTTTTTTGTTTTTAACGCGGCTGGACTTGTAGGTAAATTAATGTATGAAACATTGACCTCTTTTTTATTATTTTTAAAAAATTCGGAGTTTTATGAGGATCTATGGAGAAATTCTGTCTATAAAGCCTGAAGTGCTTATTACGGGCTTCAGCAGCCTCTTCAGAGAGTTGCCCGATTGGCAAGATTTTTTTTTTTTTGGAGACTTTATTAGTATTAATGAATACTTTATGTTACAGAATAATATTTTATAAATTTAAATTTAATCATATAAAACTTGAGTACATTGAAAATGAATTTTGTGAATTTTGACAAAATTTAACATTAAAATAAGTAGTTAGATTGTTTACTTTTTAAAATCAATATGACATTTAATATGATCTTTTATTTTTATATAAATTTAGTCTTCATTTACGTTACTCTTTTAATATGTTCTATACATCTCTTTTTAAAATTTCTATAGTTCAGTTCAGTTTTTATTTCATTAGGAAGGTTGTTGTACAGTTGAAAGCCTTTATACAAAATAGTTTTTTGAGCTGCCACTGAAGTCTGTCGTTGTAATCTCAGATCATGTATATTTCTTAGTTGGTAGGGTTGTACTTCTCGAACCAGCCTTGCCTCATTTGCCAAGTACCTTGGTGCATTTCCGTGTTTAATTTTGAAAACCGCTATTAGTGTATTTAACTCTAGACTTTGTTTTACGTTTAACCATTTTAACGCGTTCAGCATTGACCGAATCGGGGTAAAACGGTTACATCTTAAAATACTTCTCATCGCTTTATTTTGAAGTTTTTGTAACCTTTCTATCTGTCCCTGGTTACAGCATGAGTATAGAATTGTAGCACAGTATTCAAAATGTGGTTTTACTGTACAATTGTATACTATAATAGCCGTCATGTCATCCATCTTTTTTCTAATGTGCTTGAAAAAAACCTATTTTTTTGCCAATCTTTTTACATATATAGTCAATATGTGCTTCAAAATTCATTTGGTTGTCGATAATTACTCCTAAGTATTTAATATTGTGTACTTTCTCAATATGTATGCCGTTGATTACTATATTGGTGTCACCTTCGAAGTTAATAAGCATCATTTTTGTTTTTTGTTCATTTAGTTTTAATTTGTTAATTTTAAACCATGTTGTAATGTTTTGGATGTCGTCCGAGAGCTTTCTATTACATTCGTCTTCGCTGCTGCCTTCTGCATAAGTTAATGTGTGGTCTGCGTACATAGTAGCTTTACAGCTTTGTAATAATTTTGGTAAGTCGTTTATATAGATTATAAACAGGATTGCTCCTAATATCAATCCTTGTGGTACACCGTAGTCAACTTTGACATAATTTGATACACTATTCCCGATTTTAGTTCTTTGCCTCCTGTTTGTAAGAAATGATTTAAACCAACTTAACTCTGTTCCGGAGATACCATAGTCATACATCTTTTTAATGAGTATTTCATGCTCGATTGTCTCAAATGCTCGTTTAAAATCCAAGAATAGTGCCATCGTTTTCTTTCGCCTTCCTTCATTTTTCCACTCGTTTATTATGTGGTTAATGCCGTCTTCACAGGAATAATTCTTTCTGAAACCTGATTGATAAATAGATAAAATATTGTTGCTTTCCAAATAGTCCATAAGCTGTTGTTTTACAATAAATTCGATGATTTTTTCTAAAGTTCTTAATGAGTTTATTGGTCGGAATTCTTCACATTTTGTTGTATTTGCAATTTTTTCCACTGGTGTGATCATAGAATCTCTCCATGACATTGGAAATTCTCCATCCGTGAGTGATCTATTTACCAAGTGCATTTTTTATTACTTATGTTATTTATTTATTTATTTTATTACTTATGTATTGATTTATGCGTTATTAATTTTCACTTTGTATTTATTTCTAATGGTTACATAGTCTTGCCAGGTTTGAGTGTTGTTAACTGGTCTCGCTCTATTATATTGTATAATTTTTTTGTCCTTTAATAATTTCAGCTCATCACTGAACCAATGGTTTGTGTGGTTCTTTCCTTCAATTTTTTTCTTTTTTGTAAATTTAGATGTAATATTTTTTAGGATTGTATCAATCGTGTTTGCGTTTTCATGTACATTAGCCTGCATATTATACGCCAAATCTAATCTACTAAGCTCTTGAGTGAATAGTTCTTTTGTGTACTTTTTGTGTGAAGATAGAGTGCGAAATCACTGTTGCACCATGTATTAATATTTTATGTACAGTGGGAGACATTGGATGCCACCCGTACAGCTTTATGTAAAGAGTATCAGTTTTAAACGTATAGTCTTCGAATTTTTTTGTGTCAATCGCATGGCCACTTGAAATGGTTTCCAAGATTACTTTGAACTTGTGGATCAATGTCATGTCTACTTCAGTGATTCGGGAAGCAGCTTCAGGATCAGGAAAGAATCTTCGAGATGTGTTCCCATCGTTAGTGTTTCCGAATCCTGCTTTCGGTATGTCCACCAATAGGCCCATTTCCTCACGAAATGCTTTTTGGATATTTTCTTTCCTGTCTTTTACTATTTTTTTGTCTTCAGCTGATCTTATTTGCCATTACCTAACGGTAAGCTTGTAGGATAGATGAAGCAAAGACTCGAAGAATCTTATCCTTGCGTGGAGAATTGAAAGCCCAAACTTAAGGCTATCGGGATCAACTTCACTTCGTTTTGTTAAAAATCACATATTTTGACATCCACCATTGTTGGGAGAAGTTTGTATGTAATATAAATAGTGCCGTTAGGGTATATTTCTGTTTTATGTATTTCTGTTTTATTTAAATTCCTAGCCTGGTCTTCGATGTACTTGATTTCATCATTAGTGACATCTTTAGTTTCGTGATTGAAACGTATTCTAATAGGCTACAAAACCTAGGAGAAGACGGCAAGGGATTCTGCCACACAATTTTGGTTTTGCCTTTAAGGACTGATTGCAGACGCAATGGTACAAAGGAACTTTGAAATATGTTTGCGTCACTATCAATATTATTTTCAAACTTCTGTTTATATTGCGATTGATGTCACAACCCCATTTTACAATGAGTTGCAAACTTTCCTTTTCTTCCTTGGAAATGATATCTAAAACTGACTTCAAACGCATACACAGCCGTAAAGATGTGTGGTCAAGTAAGGCTTGTAATTTTACTTCCGCGCATGTTTCAGTCACTCTCATGGATTGCTCGTCTGGATAGCAATCCTTCTTCGCTTCTTTTATGCGAGAATAGCAAGGAAATATATTCTTGTTTGCACTATGTAGTATTTCCCATTGTCTTCTACTAAAATTTCCTTCAACCAAAATAGCCAAGGCCTCAGACGGAGTGTGCTTCTTTATTTTAACTGTCGAAGACATAATCTTTTGGAGCTTTGTTGCTCTAGTTGGCGTCGAAGTTATGGCTTTTATTATTTTAGATGCATCTTTATTTCCTTCGGCTCGTTGACTCATTTGTGCAGCATAGGTTAATTGTTCCACGGAAAACTTATCCCTTAAATCTTTAGTTTTTCTTCGCTTGGATCGGTCACTTGATTCTGCGAATTCTGTGGTGGGTCGACCAGGTTTTCTTCCAGTCCAAACGGCAAATTTAAGGGTGCTTTTTAACCATTGTTCATTCTTTTTTAGGAAGCGATCATGTTTATAGTTTGCAGCTATCCATTTCTGCTTAAAATCGTGATTAAAATAACTTAAGGTGTGCTTTAGTTGACTTATTTCAGTACAGGGACATTTTGTTAGCTCTACAATTTTGTTTTCCAGAAACAACAACCTTTGGTCCATTTTTTTATCTGTACATTCTTGAATAATATCATAGAGCTGTTTTTTTTGTTATAATCGCAAACTTATCAGTCGAATCTTGAAATAAGGGTATTTATTGCAAACAATATAAAATCTGGAATCTAGTATCATTAAGTTTAAATGTCTAGTTAACAAAATGGCGGACTAAAGCGGAATTTTTTTTTTATGCTAGTCTCTTCAGAGAGGCATCAATTTTATTTAAAGTAAAAATTAACCACTCGGAAGCACCCGGAACTTGCACAAAAACATCTTTGTTTGAATGTTTTTACCACAAAAAAAGGGTATTTTTGTAATTATGTATTTACAATAATAAAAAAAAAAGTTTATGCTTATTATAAATTAAATGTAACATGTTTATTATTGAAATACATACCTTGATCTGGAATACTCATTTTGTTTATTAAAGAAACAGCGAAGAATAAAACCAGAAAAATTACATATAATTTATCATACAACTGAATGCATTGAAAAAACAATAGAGCGCAATATATGACGACCGAGTTCCGACTACTTGTGTGCCGTTTGGTTGAGGAAAAGACATAGAATGTGGTGGGTTATCATAAAACAGTTATTCAACGGTCATAAACAGTTGGTTGCATTGAGCTGTGTCATGCTTTGAATAATCAACTTTTGGCCAGGATTTTAGTGAAAATACTCCTATGTGCGACGTCTGCGAGAGCACGGAGTGCTAGAGCATCGAAGAAGCGAAAGATCAGTTACAGATGGATCAGGAATCTTAGATGAAAGAATTTTGGATTTGGTCCGACGTAATCCCTCTCTTAGTACAAGGAAGATAGCTATTATGCTTGGAGTGCTCAAATCTAGAGTATGGAGAAAACCAAGTACCGAAAACTTACACCCGTACCATTTTAGGCCAGTTCAGGAACTCACCTCAAACGACAAGTTTTTGAGAGCAGAATTTTGTCGATCATTACTGTTTCGAGATGAAACTGAACGAAACTATTTTGCAAGGATATTCTGGACGGATGAAGCACAGTTTACCAGAGATGGGGTTACTAACTTCCACAATTTGCATCATTGGAGCAGATATATATATAGCAGATAATTTAATCTACCAGCAAGATGGAGCACCAGCACACTACAGCTTACGGGTTAGAAACTGTCTGGATGATCATTTTAGTGACCGTTTGATCTTTTTTTTTTTTTTAAGAAGAATTGCGTTCTTCTCGGCAAGAGCCGGAAGGCACCGATTCCTGAATATACAATATCCATTCATTCGGCTCTGTGGCTATTCCCTATCTTGCTGCAAGAGGACTACAATATTCATTATATTAGTACTTAAAGTACTTTACAAAAAAACTTAGTATTAAATTTATAATAACTTAGTAAGTTAGCCGAAAAACAAAATCTATTCTATTTCATTTACAATTTTTAAACATTATATTTTACAAATTCAATGCATTTCTTTTAAATCTTTGAAAATTTGCTTCATTTTTTATATCATTAGGTATAGATGATAGATAAGTTTATTTGGACATAGTTATTACCATTACAATACTTCGAGTTCAACAGAATTTAACGTACAAATTAATTTAATTAGTTTACATAGCATTCATGTTGATTAAATTTACACATTTATTTCTAAATACTGAAAAATTAGATTCAGACTTTATGTGGAAAGGTAGTGAATTATATAGTTCAAGACCTTTATACAGTATAGTGTTTTGTGCAGCTGCTGTGCCTCTAAATGGTATTCTAAAGTCATCTGTATTTCTTAGTGCATATGGTTGTGATTCACCAACACTTATTGTTCCTTCCCTCAAATATGCTGGTGCAAGTCCATGCTTTATTTTGAACACTATCTTTAGTGTGTTAAACTCCCATCGTTGTTTTAGTTTCAGCCACTTTAGGCTAGCTAACATCCATCCTACTGCGGTGTATCTATTGCATCTGAGAATAGACCTCATTGCTTTGTTTTGCAGCTTTTGCAATCTAGCTATGTGACCAGCATTGCAGCACGAGTATAAAAGCGTAGAACAATACTCAAAATGCGACTTAACAATCGTGTTGTAGACATTTATTGCTGTTAGCGTGCTCAAACTCTTTCTGATACGTTCGAAAAAACCGATTTTTTTACCATTTTTTTTTTACATATGTAATCGATGTGGGGATTGAGATTAAGTTTCTTGTCAATTATAACGCCTAGATATTTTATCTCGTCAACTTTTTCAATTGCACAGTTATTTATTTTTATTGTGAAATTGTTTTCCATATAAATGTCCATATATTTGGTTTTTTGTTCATTTAGTTTAAGTTTGTTCATCTGTAACCACTTAGTCAGTCGTTCAATATCCTCCGATAATTTTTCTCTACATTCTATTCCATTCTTGCCCTCAGCATAAATTAGCGTGTCATCAGCATATAGAGCAATCTTGCATTTCTTCACTATTTTTGGCATATCGTTTATGTATATGACAAATAATAGGGCTCCCAGTATTGATCCTTGTGGGACTCCATGCCTTATTTCAAGCTCACTTGAGACTTCACCATTCATTTTGGTTTTATGAAACCTCTCTGTTAAGATGGATTGGAACCATCGCAATTCGATACCCCTGATTCCATACTCAAACATTTTTTTGAAAAGTATGCTTCTGTCAATTGTTTCGAATGCTCTTTTGAAGTCCAAGAATAGAGCGGTTATCTTGTTACTGGATCCGTTTGCTTTCCATTTGTCGATAATGTGATTTATTGCTGTCTCACATGAATAGCCTTTCCTAAAGCCAGATAGACAGTCAGATATTATGTTGTTTTCTTCAAGGAATTTCACTAGTTGCTGTTTTACAACTATCTCCATAACTTTATCGAGGGTTTGTATTGTATTTATTGGTCGGTAATCTTCACACTTAATTGAGCCATTCACTTTCTCTACAGGGGTGATCACCGAGCATTTCCATACTTGCGGAAATTCACCGGTTTCTATTGAGGTGTTTATTATTTTTGTTATACAATGACCCACTGTTGACCAGTTGTCTAAAAGAATTTTTGGACTAACTTTGTTAACATCTCGTTTGTTTTTCATTTTACTAATAAGTATTTTTAACTCCTGTTCAGTTAATTTCTTCATTTTAAATCTACATTCGGCACTCGGGATTATGTTCTCGTATTTGATATGTGGGATAGAATCTCTTATTTCGTTAATGCTGGTGATAAAATACTTATTAAATTTTTGTGCGATATCCTTGCTGCAGTTATAGGTTTCGCCATAAAACTCAACTGTATTAATTTCCTGCTTTTGTTGGTTCAAAACTAGCACTTTAATTTCGTTCCACATCTGAAGAAGGGGCCTCACGGAATGGCCACCTAGATCACCAGATTTAACTCCTCTAGATCTTTATGTGTGGGGATTCATGAAGAATTATGTTTACGAAGTGGAAATAGTATCTTTAGAACAACTGAAAGAACGGATTGAAGTCGCTGGAGTCAAATTGCAGGAAAATTTGTCAAGCATAGACTTATGTGCAGCCATTAGGAGAAGAAGGAGATATAATCTTTGCCTTCTAAAAAATGGGGATCATATTAAAAATTTATTATAATAAAACTCCGATTTTTTTTAAAAATAATAAAAAAGAGGTCAATGTTTCATACATTAATTTGCCTACAAGTCCAGCCGCGTTAAAACCAAAAAAAAAAAGGTTTTTCTTAGAAAAAAATGGTTCGGGTTTATTTTTAATTTCTCAAAAACTAGAAGACATTTTTTCATCCGGTTTTCTGTTTTTAAAAACTAATAAGAGAATTGAATTTTTGAAAAAAAAATTAGTACTTAATTACATACAATTTTGAAAAAAAGTAGTTCGAATTTTTTTTTCAAAATTTTGAGTGTGAAAATTAATTTCTCAAAAACTTAAAACAACTTCGTTTAAAAACAAGATGAAAGAAGAAGTTTTTTGGCTTTACAAAAAAGTATACCGCTGCATTGTGGATGTAACTGTTGATTTTTAATATATTTTTTTCCAAATTAAATCAATTTTTTAGAAAATTGCCCCTCCCGGCTAAAAGGGGGGAATAGACCCCCCCCTCCGATTTTTTTCTTGTCTTGACCAGACCTACACGCTCTATCTTTTTGGCACACTGCTCGTGGGACACCCTGTATACTGCTGTTTTACGATAAATATTTGGCGAAAGTAATAAATGATGAGTGTACTTACGCTACGAATTAATTCTAGCTCCGAATAAATAAAATCAAATAAATTAAGTTTAATAGGTTTTATTCAATCCATATTCAACATAAAGCTATTCAATATAATATATATTTGTTTTGTTTTTTTAATGTATATATTTATAGTTGTATAATGTATATGAATGTATAAATTCTTTCAATATTAGTAAGAGTCGTCCATCATTTGGCAAAAGAGCAATTAACAAAAAAAGTATATCAAATGCACAATGGTATCGTGCAAATATGTATGTACGTGGTACTGTCTGTTACTATTATTCCAAAATAAAAAATACAATATTCAAAAAATAAGAGAAAAAACGATTTTTTTTTATAAAAAATGGTTGGTAATCTGGTTGGAATTGTTTTCATGTTAAATAAAAAAATATTCAAGTTTAGTAAATGTGTTGAAAAAACGATGTAAACCTCGTGTAATATAGTATATTTGTTCATTTTTATTTACAAAACGCATGGGTTTGTTTTCTTTTATAGTTAATTGGTACTTTGAATTGTAAGTTTGTAACCCCCAACAGGCTAAATTGATTTACATTCATTTGTAACTTTATTTAAATATATGATTCAACAATTTCATCTTCTGGACTATCTCTTCAAATACAATTTTTATATAAATTTATTTCTTGTGTTGCGAAGTTGCTAATTGAAATATTATTCTTTTGTTATAATTTCTACTCTCAAACACAAAACACGTTAACAATAACAAGGTCTAGTGCTATGCTACGTAGTCTAATATTTGCTGCGTAAATCACGCGTTGTGAATTTGTTCTTTTTTTTAGTTTTTCGTTGGATATAAATAAATAATAATGTGCGACACATTGAGTGATTGATTAAAAAAGCGAAAAACTAAGACCCTTAAGACCAAACGAATTTTATTACAAACCTTTAAAACCTAGTATAGAATCACAGATCGTCCTGACGACGATTTTGGTTGCCTAATCATCGCCGTAAGTGTAGTTTATGCAAAGCAAATCCATTTGAACCATCTTATTTATTTTAAACTTACGTCTACCTATACGATCATTGGGATTCATTTAAATTATAACGAAAACTATAAGGTTAAATAGAATTGCATGTGCAAAAAATACTGTAGTAAGCCTAACAACTATCAGAGAGCAAATGAAAGTGAAGTAAATAAATGACTAAATATATTAAGAAAAACACAGATAGATACATCATATACATATGTATATACATCTTTGGCACCTATGTAATGCAATCAAGGGAAAAAGCTAATGAAAGGAATGTTTTCAACTCTAATTGTATTTCTTTGTTTTGTTTTTTTTTTAAGAAAAATTGTCGATATGTTCTTATCTATCCTTTTCAGTTCAATTTATATCAGATATTTCCAAAAACTTTGTTTTGGCTTTTAAATAAATTCATTAAAATTGACGATAGATTGTATCAATTGAATGATAATGCAAATTTTCACCTTTTGGGTTTCTGTCATTCAGTCAAACACTAACACATTTTATGAGGTCATGGCTTTGGACTTTTACATATTATATACTCTGCTCTATTAGTTTACTTAATTTTTTCAAAACTAAAGCTTAAATTTAAAATAAATAAATGAAAGGCGCACAGCTGTTTAACAACTATTGAAACAGGCCCCCATAGAAGGTCAGTCTGCTCGACAGAGACATGTTTAAGTAGATGCTTAACAGCTCTGACACGGAGACTAACGGACCCGCGAAAAATTTGTCGCGTCAGGTAGTTTGGTTGAAATGGCTACCCGACTATGCGCATCAGGGTCGAATTTTTGATGCCACAAAACTCGTGAAACCTAAGAGATGTGAAGGGGAATGTTGACTTAAATCCAGCATGTTGAGTTAAGAAAACTGGTTATGTTGACAACCTCTGAGAGGTCATGGAAGAAGTATTTGCCAAAGGGTTTCCCCTGCGAGGGTGTTATGGACTCTACAGCAGTGGATGTTTGACCGGATGCCTATTCTGGTAGCGTGAGTTCATATTGGCCCATAGTAACTGCCACGATTCTAGCTATGTTGGAGCGGGGTCTATTGAGGAGGTTGTTTGTTTTGTTTTTCGAATAGAAGGGTCAGTTTTTTATTGATATCCTGTAACAACTGTGAGCGTCAAAAGAAAGTGTACGCCTCATTGGTATTTCATACCAACGACTGATTGGTATCGTTTTATGAAGTATTTATGTACGTTTTACAAGTAATTCATTCACAAGCATTTTATAAGCAAAGCTTAGCAAAAGACGAACAACAAAATGATAATAACCAAATAACAAAAAATACTTCATATTTTACGCATCAAAAGAAAAAGTGTATCACTACAGTGCTGGCACGCAAAGTAGCACACCCCCATGAAAGATTAAACCTGTGCCTTATTTCAAAATATAAAATATCTACTAGCTAGTCTAGCCATAATAACTGAAACATCCTGTAATATATAATATATTTGCGAGAGCAGGTTCCGTTATGTTTTTACAGCTAAGTCGGAGTAGTTCTTCTACTTGTAATAATATTTAGTTGAATATACAATTTTAAAGTGTCAACATGGAATGAAAAAAACACTACCACGGTACGTGGAAAAAATATCGGAACATTTTGTTTACCGATGAGAAAACTTTTAAAGTTGAAAAAAAATTTAACAAGCAGAATGACAAAGTTTATGCGCGTAACTCTAAAGTAGCTTCGCAAATGGTTTATAGAGCGCAGAGAGGTCACCATCCGGCGAACATAATGGTTTGGTGGGGTGTTTCCTATGATGGGGTTACTGACCTGCATTTTTGCGAAAAAGGCATTAAAACTTCGGCTAAAGTATACTAGAATATCTAGCCCTGATTTGAATACTCTGGAATATCGAGTTATGGTCAGTTTTGGAGGGTATGGCCTGCTCTAAGAAACACAAACAATTGAGTCGCTGAAGGCATCCCTTGTGAAAGTAGTGCAAAATTTTCCCATGGAAAGGGTTCGTGCCACCATTGACCGTTGGCCAGACCGACTTAGGGCCTGTGTTAATGCCAAAGGCAATCATTTTGAATAAAAAGTTATACATTCCATTTCTTTTATAATATGTATACAACATGTGATTAAAAAAAAAATTAAAAATATCAATTTATTTTCATTTTATTGTAATGTTTCAGTATTTATGGCTAGACTAGGTATTTAAAAAAAATTAAATTTTTAGTCACTTTTTAAAAATTTCAAATTTTGAAATTTTAGCGGGCTTAAGTACAATTTTTTAAAACAATGTCCGTTTCGTTTTGGCATTTTAATTAGCACATCCAAGGATTAGGTTGAGTTTTATTTGAAAATTTTATTTGTTGTTCATATTGCTGTTGTGACGAGTTGTAAAGTGATAATCATTATAGGACGTGATAAGAGTTCTACGGCAGGAGAGAGGAGACTAATATGGTAAATGTTCCAGAAAGAACAAAACATCAGCCAAACTGCACGAAATATAAATTGTTCGCGAAAGAAAACAAAATGCTTTAAAGCATTATAAAAACGTCAGTACACTTGAGAATTAAAGGCGATGCAAGCCTAAAATAACCAGCAAAAGGGAGGATTCCATTTTAATTAGGTATGCTATTAAAGACCCTTTTACCACAAGCAAGCATGGAGGAGGAATATGGCGTTAACAACCGTCGAGGATTCCAGAGCCTAAAGAAACCAAAGGTAAAAGGTGGTAATAGGGAGAAAAAAATTAAAGTCGCACAAAACCATCTTTATTCTTCCTCATCTTTCTGGAATTCAGTCATATGGAGCGATGAATCGAAGTTCAACATCTCTGGTTCTGATGGAAGAACTTTTGTACGACGGCCATCAAATAAACAACTTGACCCCCGATATATCAAAAAGACGGTGAAGTTTGTTGGAGGTAGCCTAATGGTATGAGGTTGTTTTATCGCTTAGGGTGTTGGTCTCCTGGTACTTATAGAAGGCAAATTAGATGCGCTAGCATACAAATATAAGTTGTCGGAACATCTCATACCATATTATTTACCACTTTCCGTTTACAGGCAAGCTGTTTTCCAGCAGGACAAGGCGCGTTGTCATTAGACAAGGAATGTAAGAGTGGTTTGAAAAACACCAGGTGTCGGTGATGGATTGGGCCTCTCAGATCTGAGCCCAATTGAACATTTGTGGGCCATTATTTAGAGGCGTGTCATGGCTCTAAAACCAAAAAATTTAAATGAATTATGAGCCCCCATCAACCAAGAATGGTACAAAATACCGAAGGAAGAGTGCGCACGATTCACGTCTTCCATGAACAAAAGAACTGCTGCCGTAATTACCCGAAAGGGTTGTCCAACGAAAAACTAGGTAAATTTACATAGTTTACTTCTAAATTTAATTTGATATTATTTATTTTTCTTTCATATTTTCAGATATTTTTGACCAGACTCTAAAAACATATATTTTCTATCACAACTTTATTCGATAGGGTGTACCAATTGTAGAAGATCATATATGTAACCGATCCTTATGAAGGATCCAGATTTTATTACGAAATAATTGACAGACATTATAATACTTAAAAAAAAAATTTGATAAATTTACGAGGGTCAAAGATGTCAAAGATCGACCTCGTACCGTCAGACCAAAGAGATTGTCTGAAGGTGAAGTACGGACTTGTTAGGAAAGTGCGCAAAATCCAGTGGCAAGTGCAGAAGAAGACATAAGCTCTTCTTCAGAAGTTCCCGTTAGTGCGAGTACTGTTCGCCGAGCGCTCCATATTAATGCTGTGCCTCGAAAAAACCTCAAATTTCTGAAAAGAATCGAAAGCGAAGACTGCTTTACGCCCAAAAGTACAAAAATGAGGGTTTTCCATTCTGGAATAATGCTATTTTTAATGATGAAAGCAAATTCGAAATATTTGGATAAAAATATTAGAGCCCAAAACACTGAATTCGAAGAAAAAAATACATATTCAACGGTCAGGCATGGTGGGGGTTCGGTTATGGTCTGGAGGTGTATGGCCGCATCAGGTGTTAAAAACCTAGAAACACAGTGAATAAAACCGATTACCTTAATATTTTAAGGGAACAATTACCATAAATTGGAGCCAAATTAATCATGGGTCTTCCAACAGGAAAATTACCCCAAGAATACGGCCGAGTTATTGAAGGAATGGTTGCTCACCTAAGCATCCCCAGACCTTAACCCGATAGAGCATTTGTGGGAATATCTGGATACGCAGATTCTAAAACGTGCCATAACCACCAAAGTCGATTTTGTTAGAAGAATGGTAGAAAATTCCAATCGAATTCGTCAAGAAGTTAGTTAGCCGAGGACTTCAGAAGCTGTTTTGAAGAAACACTAATTTAAAGAATTCCACTTCAACTATACACTTTTTTGACGCATCAAATATGAAGTTTTTGATGTTATTTTGTTATTATTTTTTCTGCTAATTTTAAATTCTCAAATGTTAGTAAATTACTTATTAAATGTAAATATAATATAAGCCACATGCTATGTCCACAATTGTTCAAGAAATAAATAAAGGAAATATCCATCAAGCTAAAAGGCGCTTTTATCTGATGGAATTCCTAACAAATCCGCCGTACATACGAAGCCAGACATATTTATTGCAACGCTGCAACAAGACATTGCGCTTAAATCCATAGAAGGATACTCTTGGGAGTTAAAGAAAACTAATAGTGGTGACACCGGATGTAAAAAAACGCATTTATCTCGGCTGATTGTGCCAAATAAGGAGACCACTCGCATTGATGCAACACCTAACTATTTGCTTAGAATAATCTAATACCGAAGGAGTTAAAAATTACAACGTCTCCGCGCGAGTACCTCAAGGTTACGTGCTGGGCCCCTTCCTATCGTATATATGATGGCATCTTGTGACTAGGGTTTCTATAGGGAGTCTATATCATCGACATAACTATTTTGACCATTGCAAAGCTCTTTTAAATCGCCTAATCAGCTACAAACATACCAATCGCCCAGTTAAAAAAATAGGGTGGCCGATAAATCCTTTCACATTTTGGTAATTATTTGTGGTCTTTCCAGGTTAGGAGAATTTTAAACGCGGTTACAGGTAGCCAATGGACGCCGAATTATGTTCCAGTGTGATTTTGTCGAAATGGAGCATTTTAAACTTGACGGAAAAAGTGCGGTTCCATCGCGACCAACGGTGAAATTATGGGTAAAAAAAACTTTGAGGAAATTGGTCGTGCTTGTAAGGAAAAACCTAGTGGCTGAAAAAATCCGAAAGAACGCCAGAAATAATATAAGGAGTGAGACAGTCAGTACAGATTAGCCCTAGCAGATCAACGCAAAAACGAGCATCAAAATGGGAATTAAACGGACTTCCTTGCAGCGAATTTTATCCGATGACCTCAGTCTCCATCCATATACAATTTAATTACTAAGGAGAGCAACCGATCCAGGAAATCCTTTACTGAGGGTATGCTCGAAAAACTTGATTTTGGCGACATTCTGTTAAACTCTTTACTGATCACCTACGAAGCACATTTTTACATTAAGGGCGATGTAAAGAAACAAAACATGCTCTACTGATCTACCGAGAACCGGTGATCGTGCACGAGAAGCCTCTTCACTTTGAAATGTTAACTTTACGGTGCAGTCAGACCTTATGTTTTTGACGGAACTGTGAACGGCAAGCGCTATCGACCGATGTTAAACGAGTTTCTCGTGCGTCAATTGAAACGTACACGAAAATATTGGGCGACCTGGTTTCAACAAGATGGGGCCACGGCAAAAGAAAAAAATTTCGTTATTGCGGAAACACATCCGTCATGGAATAATTCCGCGCAACACCGAAATTTCTTGGCCGCCACGCTCGCCCGATTTATCAGCTTGTGATTACTTTGTATATACCAAGTCCAAAATGAATGTAGACAAGCCGAAGACCCTAGAGCAACTTCGCGAGAATATTATTCAGGAATCGAGCCTTATTGGAAGGGATGTGCTCTTTCTTGAGCACTCGAAGCAAATATATAGTCTGAAAACGGCATGCTTCTACTCCACTTTACTTTTTAAATCATTTCCGTAAACGTATTACTCTCGGAGTAACAAAAAAAAATATTTGAAAAGCTTATATGGGTCCCCTACAGCTTGAAATTGCAGATTTGCAGGTCTCGAACAGACCGACCACGGTCGGCCGTCCCTATCACGAGCAGAAAAACCGTGCAATGCTCGAGTAATGATCGATAATAGGCTAAGGTTTAAAACGGAATGCGTCGTCGCTAGAAACGAAACTCTCCAGAATACTACTGAACATGAGTAAACCCAAATACACAAAGATGATCCTACTTTCTTGAGTGGTCAGCTCTGTTCCCTCTTGCACTACACCAATAAGGGCATATGAAGAAAGAAACTTGCCGAGAAACTCTCATCACTCTAACTTTGAGCGCTAAGGACAATAACCAGTTCCAGACGATATCGGATGAAACTGCACTTTTTTTGGTTGGCATGATCCCCATTGATATCCTCGCCGATGTTGTCAAGCTGACACACAAAGCTGAAGAAAGACAAGTTCAATGATTCTATGTCAAACCTGGTGGAATACTAAAGGCAGATTGACTCAGCCCTGATTTCAACGATTGATGTATGGGTAACCCGAAAGCAGGAAACCACCTAACGCAGTTCTGCTCTGACCACGTAAAATATTGCAAAAATCTATACCGAATTGGTCATAACTCTCCTAATTGCCCAGAGTGTCCAAACTAGTAGGAGGACGTGAGGCACGTCCTCTAATCAGAAAAATACTGGATGGATATCTGCGCACTAATGAAAAACGAGCAAACTAAACTACGGAGAGCCGAGACTGCAAGGAGAAGTGCAGAAGCACTGGGGTAACACGAATGGCAGTCCCGCGGCAAGAGTGGCTGAAGTGCAGAGTACGTATGCGCTGCGCATCCCTGAAGTAAAGTATGCGAAGCGTCCATGCAAGCGACGTGGATCACTACATATAAAATATTTTCACTCTGTGAAAAACAGAAAAACAGCAACTTTCAAATAGCCGTTACTTTAACTAGACATATCATTTTGCAAAGGTATTTTTGCATTTCAAACACATACACTGTCCTGAACAGCTGCGTGTACATACAAAAGCGACAATGAATAACGGTTGTTGTTATTTCGCTTTGTTCTGACACGTCTTCAACAATTTTGTGCATATTGAGTAGTTCAGTGATTGTTTGGCTGCGTAAAAAAAAGTGTTGCGTTATAATTAGACAATTTTCTTTGGAAATCAGAGAGAAAATAGGCTGTTTCTTCATATTGTTCAGAACTAGAATTAAGAAAATTATATTTTGATAACATTCGGTAAGTTGGAATATTAGTGTACTCGCTTGAGTACAATGGCTAATAAGGTAAGCATTTCTTCCAGACAGTTGTTCGCGTCGAAATGTCATTTGAAGACATCAAACCTTCATATTTTTATGGTCAAAGATTTCAAAACTTGGGTTGTCCTTTGGATTTTGTGGAAAGTGCTTCAAATCATGTCACGTTCGACATCGCTTTGATTTCTCCAGATACAGATTGTAATACTGATGAGGAGGAAGGTGACTGCGAGGATCTCCATGCGAACATCGTGCCGCAAGAAGTTTCGGGCGAAATCGAGGTATTTTGTAGCAGCGATAGTGATGACGACACACCTCTTCAAGAACTGTGCCGCAATATAAAGTGTTCTAATCCCTGTCTAAACCATTCTCCAAAATGGTCACAAAGATCTTGTGATATTGAGATGTCGAAGACTAGCTTTTTCTTGGAAAACAATGTGAAAATTGAGTCAGAATTAGCAGGAAAATTGGAAATTGAAGTGTTCGAAGCGTTATTTGACGAAGTGGTAAATTTAATTGTTGAGCAAACTTGCCTTTATGCGTCACAAGCTAACGTGCGCAATTTTTCAATCAATGAAAACGATTTGAAAGTTTTTTTGGGTATTCTACTATTGTATGTACTGGCTACCACTCTATGCCAAGAGAGAATATGTATTGGCAAAAAGACGAAGATACTCGTACGGAAATCATTTCTAACAACATGGCCCGAAACAGATTCAAGGAAATCAAAAAATACCTCCATCTTGCTGACAAAACCAATTCGATAGCTACCGACAAAATGGCTAAGGTTAGGCCCTTGGCAAAACTTTTATGCGAAAAATTCTGCCAATTTGGATACATGCATGAGAAACTTTCAATTGATGGTACGATACGTAAAATATTAAAATATCACGTAAAATAGTACGATACTTTGGCAGCCACTCTTCAAAGCAATTCATTAGAGGCAAACCTGTAAGATTTGGCTTCAAAAATTGGATGCTGACTAGCAGTTGCGGTTATTTGTGCCAGTTTGATACCTACTGTGGAGCCAAAGGCGTTACTGCGGAAAAACAACAAATGCCACTTGGATCCAGGGTCGTTGCTGAATTTCTGGACAAAGTACCAAATCCTTCCGATCACATTGTTTTCTTTGACAATTTCTTTACTGCTAGTTACTATGGTCTGCTAGTTACGCTAAAACAAAAGGGATTTCGAGCTATTGTTGAAATCGAAGGCAGTGTTCACGAAAGAGAAAAGGGGATTCTATGATTACAGATACGACACGGTCAATAAAATACTTTTTTTGAAGTGGAATGACAACAGCGCCGTAACAGTTGGTTCAAACTTTGAAAGTATTGAGCCGATAAGTTCCGTCAATCGATGGTGTTCGACAGCAAAAGCAAAAATAAGTGTCAAACAACCAAAACTTATCGTCGAGCACAACTCTGGAATGGGAGGCGTTGATCTTCATGACCAAGCACTCAATAATTATAGAATAAAAATTCGTGGTAAAAAGTGGTGGTGGCCGCTTTTCACTGCTATGATGAATTCTGCTATGGTCAACGCCTGGAAATTGTATAAAGCAGCTAACAATTCTAATACGGACCTACTGGAGTTTCATCGCACAATTGTCCGTCACTACCTACGAAATTACACGCAGACTTCTTTATTATTCAAGCGAACAGTTATATCCTCTGTAGCAACTACTGCTGGAAACCATTTTCCAAAGAGAATTGAAAAGCAGTTGCGTTGTCGTCAATGCCACAATCGAATATGGTGGATTTGCGATCAATGCGGCATACCATTCTGTGTAGAAAGAGACTGCTTTAAGATTTTCCATACAAAATAAAATGAGCTCATATGAGCCCCATATTGTGCCATTATACTCGTTTGGGTACAGTCTCAAAATCCTACTGAATAACTTTTTTTTTTTTTGATATCATATTTTCCGAGTTTCTTACGTTCCTTTTACTTAAATAAAAAAATGGATTTCAAAATTTTTGGTTTTAAACACACTTGGCCCTTAATGGGCTAAGGCATTTTTGAATGAAAATAATGTCGAAGTTCTCCCTTTGCCTACATGCGATTCTTAACATTATTGGAAAAATTAAAAGATGTTTTGAGACAAGGTGACAAAAATGTGATCATTTAGTGGTCCACATTTAACATCCCTATTTCAATCACAAAGCATAAAAAAATCTTCATACATAACTGTTATACGAGATCGAAAATGTTTAGTTCAAGGTTTGCCATTTTACAATATGGATCGTTTAACAGCCGCTGAACGTGTAAAAATTGTGAAATCTTACTACAAAAATAGTGATTCGCTCATTACGACCAGATTAAGGTTCACATAATCGAAGGTACAATAAGGTACAATAAGCAACGCTGCAGAAAAAAACATTGAAGGGAATGCAGGATTGAATCGAAGTGCAAGCTCTACAGAAAATATGGTGGACGTTAGTGGAAGTGATCAAGAAGACACTAATCTGTCGAGCACTGCATTTGGGCAAATTTCAACTGAAATTGTTTAGCCTCAAATAGAAAATACGGATATGGAAGACATGTGATTTCAACAAGATGGTGTTACTACTAACAAAAAAATTCCAATTTCGACCTTATTGAAAGAAAAATTAGCTTGACGCGTTATTTCGCGTTTTGGTGATATGAACCGGCCACCAAGATCGGATCGTGTGATTCGCGCTGTTTTGTTTCCTTTTGTGACACTATGCAAAATATCGTCTTTATGCACTCTTGACGCTTCGAAAACGAATATTCGTCGTTATGGCCAAGCTATTACCCGATATGTACCGAAAAGTCATCGAAAATTACCTTGTGTAATACCCACGCATCCGATCCGCGTAGGCGCCCTGCGCCCTTTTCCATCAGGAGCCGCCCATGGCGCCTTGCACCCTTTCTCAACGCCAGAGCCGCCCATGGCATTGGCACAGCGGATAAACGGTACAGACATCCAACGCGCGGGTATAAAAGCAGCTGAGTTGATCGAATAGTCGAAAGTCGACGAGTAGCAGTCAGGGCGATAGGAATAACATATGAGAAGTGTTCTGAGTATAGTAATAAAGGATATATTTTGGGAAGTTGTCTTTTATGCGCTTTGTTTTGGGTTCGTGTTTGGTGGTTTGCTGATTGAGGTCGTTGGTTCCGCTTTGTGCCTTACACTTGTCATACCGGAGTCCTGCAAGATTTCCCGTAGAGGACATTTGGTTGATATTATATTCCATTTAAAATGGCAAGATCCAAGCAATATATTGAAATAAAAATTGCATCGGAATCTAAATCATAAATTGGTATTATTTAGAAATTATTTTAGGAATCACGAATTGGATCACCTTATATTGGTTAATTAAAAAATACTTTTGTACAGGAAGGGAATAACATTCCCAAGGAAGCACTATATCCGTAGCTTCCATGCATAGGAGAGTCAAAGGTCGCATACAAGGCAAGGATTATTAACTAAAGTGATCTTACCATTTTATATTTAATAGAGCAGAGTTGAAATATTATGTAAGTTGAAAGTCATGACTGCATAAAACATCGTTAGTGGTCTTAATTTTTACAAAGTCCAGGAGAATTTTATTTATGTTATATTAGTTATTAAGTCCCAAGAAGAAAATCTGATTAAAATCGTGGAAGCTCCTCGAATATAAAAACAAACGCTACAAAAATATGAACGGTCCTACGATTTTGTTTTTAAAAAGAAGGCTTCCTTAGTATCAACAAGTTTATTCTTTGTACAACCATACTACAAACTCCTATTTACTCTGTGAAACAACTTTAATCTCTTATACATTACGCTAAAGAGGAAGAAGAGGAAGGAAGAGGGGGAATGCTTACTTGAGTATCAAAACCAATGTCTGTACCCAAGTAACTTGATTTTGAATTCATGTATGTCATGTATGTCATGTATCCTTAGATGGATTTGTAAAGATTATTAAGCCTCATGAATGCCTTAGCTTCCTAGTTAAACGAAGGAATGATAGGAAGCGTTTCTTATTTTCTATTTAAATAAAATAATTTACCATTAGGATCGATTTAATTATGATCGCCTATCTTTTCTTATCGCTTTGAATACAATAGCTCTGCTCTCAAGGCTAATAGGACAGTGAATAGCAAAACGTTCGAGATCAATTTTCTTAAACAAATATTTGCGGAATTTAATGGTTTATGTACAAATTTCTTCGTTTATCATTACGAATTCATTTTATGAAAAAAAAAAAAAAAAACTTTTACCAAAACAATAAGAAAAATTAATTTCACACGTGAAATCGGCTACTTTGTCAGTCTAAAGTGAATACTGTTTGATGGAGATCTTCTGGCTACAGTTTATGATTATGTGTGGTCCAATTAGAATCATCACCGAATCATGAGAGTGGTTAATCGGGCACTTGACATACCAAGCCCCGTCAAGGCTTACATCTTCAGAAGTGGGATGAGTCCTGGAAATCCCGAGGATAGTGCAGTGAAATCTTTCGAGATGTCGGCAGAGGCAAAGAGAGTCGACGAGCTACGGAAGCTTACTCGGAATCAGCTTCGTGACCAACTACCAGCATGCGGCCTTGCAACTGGTGCAAAGAGGAAGAGCCAATTGCTAGAGAAGTTTTTGATTCACGAGGGTTGAGCTGTAGGTGATATTCTTGATGGAACAAGCGAGGAGGACACCGAAAAAGAAGAGGGAAGCAGAACTGAAACAACGAGGCTTAGGGAAGAGGGAAAAAGTACATGGTTCTCACAACATGGTGAGTTCAAATATGAAAACTGTTGGTGCTGGTGATCAGAAGCAAAGGGCTGGATGTAGTTATGCTGTACGCGACGTGGCCGACATGATACCTGTATTCAGTCCCAGAAACCAGACGGGTTTGTCATCAGCTTCATGGTGCAGGAGGGTTAAAAGAGGTGCAGGACATCTATCAGTTGGACGAACGTTTGGTGATGATGGCATCTATAACGAGATTAGAGGGAGCAGCGGGGGCATGGAGCAACGGCGTCATTCACAAGACTCTTGGCGAACTTTTGGATGATTTGCTGGAAATGTTTCCGCCGGAAGATGATGTCGCATGAACTGCTTAGAAATAAGAGACAACGAACGAGCGAGGACACGGAAGAGTTCGTGTACATAATGAGGGCGATTACAGGGACGACTGGATGAAAAAAAAACTTTGGTGCGATAAGTACCAGAATCGATTCAAGAAGTGCTGCAGCGTGTTCGCTGGATTACGGGGCTCAGATCAGTTCACAAACCACCGCACGTAAAAGGCAGTGACCAAAGCCAAGAACAGAGAGCCGGGAATCTAGCAACAATCCCGCGATGTCAACCAAACCCATTCAGATCCAGGGATTTGACGTGCTACCAGTGTTTGCAACCAGGGCACATCAGACGAAACTGCACGGTAAAACCAGGTCCGCGCCAGCCACAACATATGCTGATCAAGCGAGAAGCGAGTGAGTATATGAAATATGTTTTGCTTAACAACCAACAGATCATGGTTTTTGTTGACCTTGGGAGTGACTGCGTGACCCTCGCAGAAATGGAGGCCAAAAGGGCAGAGTTGCAGTATGAACCATACCAAATTTCGCAAAATTTCGGCAATGATGGGCGTAGGACTGTGGGCAGACTTAACGCAGAAGTGAGAATCGACAAGTTGTGTAGCTGGTGTGAAGTTCTTGTTGTGCCAGACCGGAGTCAGCCGTAAAACTTGATTGTGGGAAGAACACTGTTAGATCAGCCGCTAGTAAAATTAGAAAAGAATACCAGGCAATGATCATCCGAGACGTGCACTCCGAGAACAGCTGGAGCGAGATCAGCATCGACGGGTTGGACCGAAGAGAGATGGACATTTTGGAGAAACGGAAGCTTTAGTCAACGCATACCGTCATTGCTTCGGCATGACAGCGGAAGAATTGGGGGATTGCCAGTGGGACGAATGTCACATCGAGCTTGAGACGAAGAGACCTGTGTGTGTGCAGCCATACCGGATCCCATTTGCAAAGCGTGGTATAGTAAAGGAGAGCGTACACCAATTATTGCGGCAGGGGGTGATCCAGAAATCCACGTCTTCCTACTGTTCGCCGATCGTCCTCACAAAAAAGAAAGACGGAACAGAACGCTTTTGTATTGACTTTCGCGAGTTAAACAAAGTCCCACTTAAGTAAAAGTTTCCCATGCCCGTCGTGGAGGAGATCCTGGCGTCGTTGAGTGGAAATTAATTTTTCACGGTACTGGATTTTGCCTCAGGATATCATCACATAAGGGTCCAGGAAAATTGCAAGGAGTATACGGCATTTGCAACCGATGAAAGACTTTACGAATTCAATCGGATGCCATTCGGACTTGTCAAAGCGCCGGCCCAGTTCCAGAGCCTTATGAACAAAGTTAAGTGCCGAATGAAACCAGGAGCACTCGCTGTATACTTGGACGATGTCATAATACCTAGCATGTCGATTGAGGACGGTCTAACGAAATTGGAAGGACTGCTGGGGATACTACAGGAAGCTGGCTTGACTTTGAAAACAAGTAAATGTGCGTTTTTTAAAACCGAGATAGAGTTCCTAGGACACAAGGTGACGAGCAGCGGCATGCAACCAGGCAATCGAAAAACACAGGCCGTTGACGAATTCCCAAGCGCCACCTCAGGTAGTTTTTGGGGCTAACTGGGTATTTTCGGAAATTTGTACCGAAGTACGCGCATATCGCTAGACCGCTAAATGATCTTTTGAAGGAAGAAGCTAAATTCATTTGGACGGCCAAGCAACAAGACGCATTTACAGAACTATAGAACGCATTGACAAATCTTGATGTTATATAACCCGGAGTCTATGCACGAGGTGCACACGAATGCATCAATGTCCGGATTAGCAGGCAATCTTATGCAAAACGGCAAGCCGGACGAGAAACCCCGACCAGTTGCATACTACAGTCGCGAAATTACAGTGGCTGAGTCGAAGTTTCATTCGTACGAATTGGAGGTGCTGGCGATTGTAGAAAGTTTGGAGAGGTTTCGTGTCTACCTGCTGGGCAAACACTTTCGGGTCGTTACCGACTGCGAGTCAATAGTCGGCGAATAGAGTCAAAACAAAGTCAAAATCATTCCACGGATAGCCAGAAGGTGGCTCAAGCTCGCCGAATTCGACTTTACAACCGTTCATCAGCCGGGACGTAAGGCAGGTTATGTGGACGCATTAAGTTGGTCTCCTGTGGTAGCGGCCCATGAATTAGAAGAAGCTGCGATGTGTGTCATGAACATCAACATTAGTGATGAGGATTGGCTAACCACTATGCAGATGCAAGATCCGGAGCTTCCAGAGATCGTGTGTTTCGAAAAACGACTAAGCAAGGTGCCCCGAATGTGCTTATGCGAAGAGAAGGGGTGGCCAGCGGGAGGGGGAGCTGCTTTATATCGAAAGGATCCCTATCCCCTTCGACACGATGAATGTGGATCATCAAGGTCCTTTTGTCAAAGGACGGGGAGGCGTACAATACATGTTGGTAATTGTTGACAATTTCACTAAATACATTATTCTCTTCCCAGTTAAGACACTAACGGAGTAATAAAGGCGCTCGAAGAGGTCACAAAATACTTTGGGTGTCCAAATCGCCTAATATCCGATCGTGGGACGGCGTACACCGCGGCAATCTTTGAAAAATTCTGTCACGGCCATGGGATACAGCATATTAAAAGAGAGGCACCGAACCCCAACGACATACAAGGTAAATGATTTTGTTCTAGTGGAAAAAGAAATTGCAGGAACTGGCGAATCAAGAAAACTAGAGCCGATGTATAAGGGCCAATATTTGGTGATGAGGGTGTTGCCAAACGATCGCTATCTGATAGGCGACGTGCCCCAAATTAAAAGGATGGTGCGAGCTACCGGACGAGGGACTTCTGTGGATAGCGAAGCGGATGAAGACGATGTCGACTCAAGAGCAGATCGCGAGGTCGCGATCGATGTGAGGGAGGCCGAGCTGTAAGCACCCACCGATCGACGCCACAGAGCACAAGGCCCCACTGTGCTCCAACTACTTTGGCTAAAGAAAGTGGTACTGACCAAACCGTATGTTGTCTATCGTTCGACGGATAGCGGATCGAGGCGAAGACATAAAAACGGCCGGCAAGACGATATGGGGGGCTCTTTCCTTTTTTTCAGTCACAGTCGTCGGAAGGTGTGGTCCATGTGACGAGTAGAGTAAAAATAAAGTAAATTGAAATTATCCTTTCCGGTACTGTTCCCGGGCACTTGACATACCAAGGCATTCACAATAAGGTCCCGCCACTTTTTAATTGAAAGACCTCTGTTACTGGGAATGTTCAAACCTTTTTAACTGAAATTTGGACGTTTGTAGTTCAACAGCACGACATGTTTGTTTTCAAACCTTCCAATTTCTTCCGTTCTTGCTTTGCTTATTAGTACTACTCAAGGGTTTATACCATTAACAAGCGAATAAAACTACATAAAATACCGCTGATAAATTAAAGTTATTATTGGATAATGATAGTGAAAGTCACGTGACGAATTGTCAATTTTTATAAACTTATTCAAAATAAGAGGAAAATTCGTTCTCAGTGTATTGACGGAAAAGGAAAACTAAAACGAGTACGATTAGTTGAGTAACTTGAACTAAGGGGACCAACGATTAAAAGAAAAACCCGAAAATTTACGAGTAAGCTCCGTATTGATAACTTTTCTGGCAAAAATGGATGGTTACACGGCTTTGAGAGAGCGTTTCAAAAATATTTGTGGTGAAAGCAATGCCGTCTTCAATGATGATGAAGCGAGCTTATTCTACCATTGTCATCCATATAAAACCTTTACATTCAAAGGTCAGATTTGTCATGGTGATAAATCCTAAGTTCATGATATACCCTAAATTATGTATTTTTGTTTTTCTTCTAATTTGTTCCTACTGACTCACGTTTCTGTTATTAATAATATTATTTAATGTAAACTTATTATATTTGTATTATTGTTATAAAATTTTTTAAATTAAGGAAAATTGTATAAATATTGTAAATTAGGACTGAAATGAAATAAACTAAACTTAATTAAGCAAAGCTAAAATAGCAAAAAATTGGCAAGGGATGTTTGCTTAAACCTTGCTGTTTTCATGCTTTGCAGTCTACAAGCTGTACTAAAGTCCAAAATTTTAGTCAAAAGGTACTAATATGGGCGACAAGGCTTCTTCGTGATGAAGGAACTATTCGAAACAACTATTTTTTCCCACATTGTCAAAATCCGTATTTATAAAACCCTAATAACGCCAGCGACAGGGCAAATAGAACAGATGGACAGTGGACAGACAGAATATTGAGTGGAAACACGGGAAAAAAAGTATAAGAGTGTGCCTAGAAGAACTCAAGGAGCTTTATTCAGCCCCAAGCATTGAGTTATAAATCGCAAACACTAAGATGGACAGAACGGATGGACAGTGGACAAACAGACAAAGTGGTGGAAACGAGAGAAAAATGTCCGCCAAGACCCAGTAGAGATGGAACAGAGCAGCGAAACACGGTAAGAACACACCGATGACAGAGGCTTGGCGAAGGGTTGTCAACGGACCTTAAAATCGAAGTTCAAAATGACCGTTAACAATAGAAGCAATTTTTTTTTATTTGATAAGGCTAACATTGTAATAAATAAAATTACAAGCTAGCTGGGGTAAGCCAGGGCAACGGAGGTATTCGGCTATCTTGATTCCAGGGGTTATATCAATTTATACAAATTTGTGTTTTTGAGGAAGTTGATTACAGTTTTTATGCTGTTGGGTTAAAGTTAGAAAGGAGGTTGATTCATTTGTTGTGGGAGGGGAGTTGGAGTTTGGATGTGTGGAGGGCGGAACATTGATGGATGTGGTGGATGTTGAGTTGGAGTTGGTCACAGTAGGTGCATGTGGCCAAGTTGCATGAGGCAGTGTTCGTGGGTAACTTTGATGTGTCCAAGTCGTAGTCTGATTATTTTAGTAAGATCTGTCCTGGGTCTGATTGGGTGTCGTGGGTCGTTGGGGTAGCGTCTGATTGAGAGTCTGTCGTTGTTAATGGTCCGATACCAGTGGGATGATTTGTCGAAAAGGGATTGTTGTTCTGGGATGAAAGTGTTCTGATATATTTGTTTATGTCTTGCGGGTTGAAGTTTGAGGAGGGAAGGGAAGGGGTACGTAGGGTTCGTTTGGCGGCATTGTCCGGGAATTCGATGCCAGGGATTCGGATATGGCTTGGAACCCATATTAGTATTGTTCTAGGAAACTGCTGGTGGAGGAGGTTGCGGATTAGGGAGAAGTAATTACTGTGGTTGTTGGTGTTAATGATGGCGTCGATTGATGATAGGGAGTCGGTGCAGATGGCGAATTTTGTGGTAGAAGTGTTAGCATACTGTAGGGCTGTTAGTATGGCGAGGAGGGAAGGAGAAAGGAAAAAATTGTTTCGTTTTCTGTGGTGACACTGAAACTGGCGTTGTCTTCTTGTCTTCTGGATCCATCAGTGTAAATGAAATGGTAGGAACATAAGATTTGGATAGCAGAGGAGGGTGGGAAGAGCCAAGGGGGTAAAAGAGGCAATAAGGTCCCTCATTCTTGTGAAATGTCCAAGTTTCTTTATAAAATGAATTAGTATCGATAAACGAAGAAAGTTTGTACATAAACTATTAAATTTCTCAACAATTTAATTGAAAAATTTGACCTCAAACGTGAGAGCCACTATAACTCCTTTCAATAAAAACTCTTTCAGGACAAATAATAATTCGAAGCTTGAATAGTGTTATTTAAATAATCGGATGCCGACACTTGTTATAAATTAGGCGGACTAGATAACAACTGGTCTCATAGCTATTAAATTTTGGTTTGAATTAAAGACAAATGCTGCTTTTATGAAATGCTCGTGGCTACCACTGTGTATCTATATGCGTGTCTATACATATGTATATCTGTGTGTGGTGTTTCTATCCTTCATATTCGAGTGCATTTCTGCTACAAAATTAAAGTCCTCCTCGTGTTAAACGCAGTCACTCCAGTAACCGAAATGTTATGTGAGCTATGAATTATAGGGTAAAGATCTTGTCGAATTTTTTGTTTCACCTTTAAGTTTAGTTTGTGATTTGACATTGACGTCGTTCCCCTCTTACATTTGCACGTTATTGTTTGGTGTTGCCGATAATGTCATCTTAGAGAGAGTAGCCAAGGAACGTTTAGGGAATGTGTTACCATCAGGTTCGTAGAATAATTTCCTAAAGCTAAAAACAAAGATTAATTTCATGACAGAGGTATATTTTTGGAATTTCCACTTACAATTTTCTGATACCGGATTCGGATGATTTCTTCCATGGTGCATCGTCCGGTTCATATGGTAAGGGCCCTTGGACAGGAGCATCATATCCTGGCGGGCTGTAAAATAAAATACCATTTAATATAACATCTGCATGCCTTCCAAATCCCTTACGATTCTGAATGACTCTCCTCCGATTTATCTTCCTCTGGAGCGTTCTCCTTCTCAACGGGTTTCAAGGCCTTCAATTCTTCATTGAGATTATCAATCGTTGATAGCAAATCATCACGTTCATTAAGCAACTCTTTCAGTTCCATGGTAGTATATCGTGGCCTGTTCGGATCATTGTCATCATGCGACTTTACCAGATCTTCATTTTCTTTCTCAGCAATACCAAGCCGTTTACGTAGTTGAATAATGTCCCGGTGTTGGTCTTGCAATTGAGCCAAAAAATCAGCACGTTCTTCACAGAGAGTTTTCACTTGAATTTGGAGTAATTTGTGGCGGCGGCGTGTTTCCCGGCCGGAATTTTTCAATCGCTCGATCTGGATGTTTAACTGGAAATTAATATTAAAGGAAGTTAGCAATAAATGTAAGTAATTAAACGCTGGATGGTAAACGGCTAAGAAAAGCATCGCAGGGGTAGCATCCGCCGACGAGTGCTAAAACAACCGAAAGCCTCGGATGGAATGAACCGGATTAAGTTGACGACCCACGGAAAATAAAAAAAAGAAAATAAAAGACCATGACCTAGGATGCACGTGGAATGTTAGGTTCCTAAACAGATTACATGCAGCCGAACAACAAGCGGACGCCCTAGACCGCTATAAAGCGGACTTAACCGCCATCCAGGAAATGCGATGGGATGGACCGGACAAAAAACGGACGAAAAACTGTGACATTACTACGGCGACTGCTATAAGGAGAACGACTAGTCGGGGGCAGATTTATTGTTCGAGGCAGACTAAGGCAAGAAGTCTTAAGTTTTCAGCATGTGAGCGAACGCCTCATAACGATCCGCATCAAGGCTAAATTCACTAACATCAGCCTGATCTGCGCCCACTCCCCCACAGAAGACAAGAATGACTATGTCAAAGATGAGTTCTATAAGCTATGACATCAAAAGGAGACTTTAATGCAAAGCTGGGTAAGGAAAACATCTTTGAGCGAATCATCGGTAAACACAGCCTGCACGACACTACATCCGATAACAGAATCAGGCTTATCAATCGTGCAACGGGGGGAAACCTCGTTCCAGTACCCGTTTCCCGCACTCCAAAATACACAAAGACACCTGGCGGCCGCCAGATCAATCAACCACCAATTGATCACATCGCGATCGACGTAAGCCACTCCTCTACCATCTCGATGTTCGAACATTCCGAGGTGCCAAGTAGCCAAGATGCTCCTACGGATATCAAGAAGGCAGTGAAGTAGAGCCAGAACACAAAACTATGACGTCGAAAAGCTACTATCGCCAAAAACTGCCAGTGCTTTTGCCGAACGCGTTTCCCTTAAACTCGCCTATGCACCCTCATCCCTAACTCAGTCAATTGAGCAACAATGGGACCTTTGTAAGCAGGCCTTGAAAAGCACTGCCTCAGAAGTTCTGGTCCTCAAGGTTCTACCACGAAGGAACAGCTGGTTCGATGACGAGTGTAGGGAAATTCATGCAGCGAAGCAGGATGCCTATAAAGCCTCGCTGCATAGAAGGACGAGGGCTGCTCGTGAGTTATACGAGCTAAAAAAAAAGGGAAGAGCATACGCTTCTCAGGAGGAAAATGAAAGAGCACAAGAAGCGCGCGATCGAAGACATGGAGAGGTGCTACCGTAGGCATGACGTTCAAAAGTTTTATCAAAGAATAAAACGAAGATGCCAACGTTATAAAGCCAGAACATAAGCCTGCAGAGACGAAAAGGGACATCTTGTAGTAGAATCACAGTCGGTGCTGAGAATATGGGAAAACCACTTCTGCAGACTGTATAACGGCGATGCCAGTCGCCGCTGTCAGGCAGAACCTCTCATTCCTTAATGACGAAGATCGCAGAGAATTCCGTCCCCCTGACCTAGACGAAGTTAAGTTGGCCATATCTAAACTGAAGTCTAATAAAGCTGCTGGCGCAGATGGACTACCTACCAAGTTCTTCAAAGCAGCTGGTGATGACCTGGTCGGAAGCATGCACCAGCTCTTCTATAATTTATGGTCAGAAGGAAGCATGCCCGAGGAATGGAGCCTCAGAACGTTTGCCCGATCCACAAGAAAGAGATAAGTCTTATGGTGTTTGTCACACAACCTGGATGGGGTGGTTTGCGTCGAAGATGTTCGTTCACTTCTCTCCGGGGGTGGTTGTCTTAGATAGGATTTGAGAAATTCGACTGAATTTGTGTTGGTTGTAATTCAGAGTAATTCTTTTGTTTTCCATGTCATTAAGGTGTGACATTGGAAATGCACACAGAGTATATGTACATTTTTGAAGTATAGAGACGAGCTATACAATGCCATGTCTATTTTTGACAACCCTGCTAAGCTCGTCATACTATGTAGGATGTCTTTGGAGAATGCTCGCTACTCAATTCGAGTCGGTGCAGACCTAACCGATAGCTTTGATGTCAAAAAAGCATTTAGGCGGGGCAATGCGCTGTAGTGTGACTTTTTCAATATTATCTTAGAAATAATTGTGCGAAACTCACTGGTTAACACAAGAGGCACCTGTCCAGTGTATGCAAAAATTCGTTCACTCGGGGGAAATTTACATTATTGATTAAGGCATTGGCGAATATAAATTTGAGATAGTCAAGGGCATCGTCTACCTCAGTTCGGCCTACGACATATGTGGGAAACACTTATCATCCGAGATGACAAAGTTTATCCCTTTAAAGTCATAGGTCACTTCGAGACAACGACTGCTAGTGATTTTCAGTCAATTTAGTTTAAACGAAATGCTGTACAGTCCAGAATGGCTCACGATATGCTGAGTCTATGTTGTTGATTTAAAACTGGGTATAAGGCAAAAAAGGCGGCTAACACAAGACTGATCGACTGCAATGCTGGCCAAAATATTGGCTGACACGAAAGCCATTGGACTTACGTGGCACTTGACTTGATAAAAGATTTTAGGTAGATTAAAAGTAAGCGACTGCGACCGAGAGCTGATTATTTCGCGGCTCCTTTCCTCGGTGGGGTACTAGCAAGACCTCCCGTTGTACACTTGCCTTTAGAAAGCTTCTCGGCTTTCGACCTTCGGAATCGACAGTAAGCTTTAGGTTTCGTTCAATGAAAAACAAATTGCACACAAGTGCTCCAACAAAAAAAAAAAAGCGATTGCGAAATTAAAGTCTTAAAACAATGGGGGCAATGGGGCTGAGAGACTGGTATGTTGGCTTCTAAGGCCGATAACACCGAATCGAAATGGTATTTCGCGGGCTAAAGACCTAATCCTGTAGTGTACTTGTCATCGGCATTATACAGTAGGTCCTTTTCACCTAAAGGAGGATTGCAATCAAGCAAAGCAATTTACAAATTTTGTTCGGGCTCTGCTCGAGCCAGCAAACAATTCATACTACAGCAGTGCTCTGCTCTTCTCCTACAGTCTCCATTGATTTTTCGTAGTTTAGCTAGATTCGATAGAATATCTCGCTTCGTCGAAGATTTCGTGCCTCACGTCCTCGGTTTTGTGGTCGACCCGTTGTAGATTGCTGCATTTCTAGATGCCTCAACGATATAAATATGATTTTCAACGTTCACAACAGCTGTTGACTCTCTGTAGAAGGCTTACGTCGCTGAACGCCGTTTCATTGGAAGGGAGACATAATAAAATGTAACTCCTTCTTCTGTGTTATATCTAAACTTTTTTTTGGTAAGGTAGTTAGAGATTATCCTAAGCAAATAGTGAGGTGTTTCCATTCTAGCGAGTGATCTCCTTATTCGGGACCAATCGTTAGAGTTAAATGCGTGTTCTACATCATCTACATCAATGTGAAGTACACTTTGGCCTCTCGCCTCGAAGACTATTCTCGACTACTGTTTTAAAGGTGTCAAGAGTGATAGAGCTCCCGACTTCTCTGCAATTTTTTAGGATCTTCCCCACTGTGTTTAGCAGACATATAGGACGATATGATTATGGATTTCCGGTTGGTTTATTTCCTTTTGGTAGAAGTACGAGTCGTTACAGCTTCTACGCCTTCTTCTAGCCATTTTTGCATAGTTGCAATGAACATGTCTGGTTTGTACGGTGGCTTAAAATACTTTATTAGGAACCCCATCAGGTTCAGGCGTCTTTTTATATTTCTCAAACAATCGTAGTATGTGGCCTTTTGGAAAACCGTACTCCAGAATGGATATCAGCATGTTCGGATGCCTTCTTTGGTGGCCGGCACTGTGCAGATCTAACTATTGCAAACTCCTAAACAGAATTCAAAGGATAGCGTGCATCGCGATAACAGGACCGCTGCAGCCCTTGAAACGATGCTTCACCTACTCCCCTTGGATCTCTTTGGCAAGGAAAAGGCAAAGAAATCTGCGTTGCGACTTAAGGAATCCGCTCACTGGAAGTTCTCCCAAATAGGGCACGCAGCTATTCTGCCCCCTTGACTTCAAGATTCTCTACAAAACAACAATTCCCAACAGACGACAATGGGAGGAAAATAAATTTCCAAAAAAGGCACTGCACTGGAAATATAAACAGACGGGTCTAGGACAGGCAATGGTGCGGGTGCCGGTGTCTATGCATCGACCCTAAAATCAGCCAATCTTTTAGACTACCGAACCACTGCAAGCTGAATTAACGGCAATTCGTGATGTCGCCGACTGGCTGTCTGTGAGA
This sequence comes from Merodon equestris, assembly GCA_958301585.1. Lineage (NCBI taxonomy): Eukaryota > Metazoa > Arthropoda > Insecta > Diptera > Syrphidae > Merodon > Merodon equestris. Next base: position 111,265,473 of record OY284415.1, read on the forward strand.
TCGATGAACAACAGAGACATCGTCAACTACACAGATAGCCAAGCTGCAGTAAAAGCACTCGAATTACCAATAATAAGATAAAAATTGATCAGGCACTGCCGCACGTCTCTAAAAGAGATATCGAGCAGATGCGCTGTAATGTTATGTTAAGTAGCTGGACCTAGCGATATACCAGGAAACTGTGAAGCAGCCGAACTAGCCAAAATAGGCACCAGATTGAAGCTCTCGACTGTTAAAGGGGAAATCCACCCAACAATGGAAACGAAAAATATAAAATATCGAAACAAGCATTGCAACAGGCAAATGAGAGATGGCGTGACCTGGCCAAGGTATTGACAACGTAAAACCATAAGCCTGCTTAAAATACCCGGGCAAATTATAATATAAGCAGCCTAATCGGAGTCCTAACAGGACATTGCGCTTTGGGAAAACATGCCGCAAGACTAGGACTGCCATACAACGACTATTTTCGTGGGGCCAAACACCCGCATTTATTGAGCATAATTCAAGCAAAACTTTTTCTAACTTAATAACTAATGAAAGGAGGGAAGGCTATTGATAAGACAGAGTTTTAAGCATAGAGTGCTGAGGTTGAAATCGAAGTTAATACTTCCCAGCATACGGGAAATGGGTTCATTGGAGCCGTATGAGGTGCGGGGGTGGATAGATAGAAGAGACGAGGATTGCGTGTATTACGAGGGTTAGTGTTAAGAGATATGGAGTTATAAAGGGTAGCACAGTCAATGGTACCTGTAAGAAGTCTATGAATTAAGATGATGTCAGATACTCTTCTTCTTTCCTCCAAAGTAGTCGAGTTGACTAGTTTAAGACGGTCTTGATAATGCGGTAAGAACAAAGGATTGTTCCAGGGCAGACCTCGAAAAACGAAACGTAGGAACCGACGTTGGATGCTTTCGATTCTAGAAATGTGGGTCTGTTGATAAGGGGACCATACTTGAGTTGCGTATTCGAAAAAGGGGCGAACAAAGGTAATATAGAGAGATCGCGTCACGTGGGGATTGGAGAATTCTTTTGACCAACGTTTCACAAAACTGAGTGCAGAGTTGGCTTTATGAATGTGTGGGCGAAAATTGATCTCTTGGTCACATAGTATGCCAAGATCGCGGATAACCTGAGCGATGGAGAAGGCCTGATTATTGAGGAAGTAGAGACGAGGGGAAGGTTTGATTCGTTTACGTGAAAAAGTAATTGATTGGCATTTGGAAATGTTAAGCTCCAAACAATTTTTGGAGCACCAGACAGAAAAGCTTTTGAGATCCGATTGAATAAGGGAAGAATCTTGTTGCGAGGAAATGGTCTTGCGGAACTTAGTGTCGTCGGCGTATAGTGAGAGGTGGGAATGTTTGATGACAAACTCAATGTCATTAATGGTAAGAAGGTGTCCACTTTAACGCAGTGGGTTCAAAGTCAAGATAAGACATTTTGAAGAGTATTAGTTTCTGGAGATTTTGTGGCAGGCTTTACTGAAGTCAGTTGAAATGACGTCGACCTCATTTCCATTCTCTAATGCTGAGATTGAAGGACACAAATTCGACAAGGTTTGTGGTTATAGACCTGCATTTGAAGAAGCCATGTTGTTTAGAGGAGATTAGAGATTTGCAGTGGAAGCTTAGAGTAGTGACCGGAGCCTGCGATTATACCAAGGAGGGGAGGTAACTATTGCAGTAGGTGTCATGATGAGGAAGAGGAAGAATCTCCATCCCATCTGCTATGTAATTGCCCTGCCCTAGCCGCCTCAAGAAGACCATTTCTGGGAGAATATTTCTTCAACGAACGAACGGATCTATCCGACACGGAGATCTACAAAATATCGAATTTTATTCAGCTCTCAAAATGGTTCCAAGAGTAACGGTGACCAAGCCGACTCAAGTAGTAACACAACGGTCTAAGTGATCCCCACCGTTTTTACGAAGGGAAGCCACCTAACCTAACCTAATCTTTGGATCTCAGCATTATTGTGCATGCTATTTGTGGGGATCTGCAGACTTTTAGACTAGTTATAACCATTCTGTAGGCCGTGCCCCAAGGGATGATGACGGCTTCATCACAAATTCTGAAGCATCTGGCCTCGATCTCTTTGATTGCTTTTTCTATCTTCCGTCACCACAGTCTAAAAGTGTTGTTGAAAATCAACTCGCGCTCTGGACCGTTGGGCTTTACACCAGACAGTTCGCAGTGAGTGTTCTTCATTCCACCATGGAGGGGGTCGTGATGCGATGGTAATCATCACCGGTTGTTGAGCGGAAGATCTGTACTTCTAACCTGTCCATAGCCATGAACAATTCCTATACGGAAAAACTGTGCAAAAAAGTTGAGAATGAAAAATTTCCAATATAACACATTGATAACATGGAAACAAAACAGTTGCAGCGAACTATAACCAAAGCGAAAATTTCAGTCGAATCTGTCGAATTCTATATAGGACAACCACCCCCGGAGAGTAGTGAACGAACATCTTCGACACAAACCATCTCCACCCCGTCCAGGTTGTGTAAAAAACTATAGATCGTCTCGCCGGATTGCTGCTTTTCTAGGCGTTGCTGCTTTACAACGATATTTTGTATGAGAATAAGTCGCGTCAAAATTCTCAGTGGATCCATTGATTTCCACGTTAAAGCTGCTGAGTATTGGAGACCTGTTACTCTAAGACTGTGTGTAATTTATCCTTACCCGATTTCATAAATTGTCATCTGGTGGTCTCTATGGCTGTAGGCCACGCCGACGCGCCATTTCATATCGTGCAGGATAGAAAAGCTTGCGGAAGTTAGACCGATGGTTGATCCCATTCCTACTTTGCGATTTGAATTGCTATGCTGAATATTCCGGTCGCCCAAAATGGTAAGTCCACAAACGGTTTAAGATGATACCAGATCAAAATTAAATAACGTCTTGGAGATATCAGAAGACAGTGTATTCACCAGTTTGCATGAGCAGTGCAGCATGTGAAATCTCTGTTCGAAATTGGCACCGCGTTTACTCACAGTGGAGCAACGAGCAACAACCCATGGCCGATTTAGAGTGCTGTTTGGAGCTGTTTCAGCGCAATAAAAAGTACTTTTTCAACATTTGAAATATGGATTCATCCCAATACTCCAGCTGAGTGTACAAAAACGACTTGGTCTTGGGCTATCTTGGTATATCCAAACTACCATCTTTCCCCTTAGTAGTATAAGAGGCTTAAGACTTGATGCACTTTTGCAGCTTAAAGTGACGAGAACTTAATCAGATCTTCATTGCGCAGTGACACATTGAATAAAAACAAAAGAATAGCATTTCAAAGCAGTTTTCTCGCTGTAAAAAACCGAAGGCCAATTGAAATTTCCTGCAAATATAATCAGGCACTCAATACTAAATGATGCGTCGAATAAAATTGTTCCGGAATCGATACCAATATTTGTTCTGGAGTTACACGAGACGAAAAACAGTGTACAAGTATACCGACGTACGTATCCACTCATACCCAATTATCTCTTTACAAACGGAGGGATTAAAAGGACCTTGAATCGTTAAAATCGGACCCAATACAAAAGCTTCCAAAAGAAGAGTTAACAAAAAGTCCAAGGAGGCTCCATATAGACTCGTCATATTGGATCAAGACCAAAGAAATACAGTTTTCCAAAAACATATTCTTAGCAGAGGGAATAAACTCACATTTTCAATATCCGAGTACTTGTCTTGAAGCTCGCGATCCCTCTTTTTCAATTCGTCCCGTTGCTTGTATATTTGCTCCTTCAGCCGTTGCAATACCTGCGTATCCGACAAGGCAGTGGACAGCTCGTTATTAGTAATGGAAATAAAGCTTTCAGTGAGGCTAGCTCCTAGGCCAGACGACTGGGCTGATGCCGATTGTAAATCTTGTGCTTGTTTAACCAATCGTTTATTCTCATCCTGCAGCGTGCTTACTAACTCCACGAGCTCTCCGGTTTCAGCACGCCATTGCTCTTCAATCACTTCCAACTCCTAAAAACGAATATGATTTAGAGTAACTCTTTTCACTGACCATCTATAGACGTATTTACCTTTTCAAATCGCTTTCTGAACTCCGCCTTTTCCAATTTCTCACTTTCAAGTTGTGCAATTTTGTCCGTCAACTCTTGGATTGTAGAGTTCTCTCTCTCGTTCTTTGTAGCCAATGCTTCAAGGAGCTCAAGCGTGTTTATTATTTTCGGCATTAACCCAGAAACAGCATCCGGTCCGAACTGGTCGATAATCTTCTCATATTCCTTACCAATATCCGAAGCCAAATCATAAACATCAACTACACCAATATCGTCCACTGCGTCCAGCACCATTTCGCCCATTTCATTTAGATGAAATCCAGGCATCAGCAACTGCTTCCACTTATTTAAGAAAATGTTGATTGGTTCCAGTCAATTCTTGGCCAATTAAATCTACACCGCAATTTCCTTTTTATGTTTAATGTTTTTTTTTCCTCCTTACAATTGTCCGAGTACCTTCTCGCGAGATGAGTGGCTTTGTTGGATTTTTTTTTGTAACTCTAATAAGCGATTATTTGGAAGGCTAATGGAATCACTGAATTTTGTATTGAATATCGAATGAAGGAGATTTTCTTTCAAAAATATTAGACACAACCGCCGAACACCAATCCAATTCGCGAAAACGGACTTCAAAAATGATTTTCTGACACATACGACACCAGGTGACTAATAAGCAGTGTTGCCAGCAGCTAGAGATTCTTTGCTATAATTTTTTCTTGTTTTTTTTTTCTTTTTTTTTATCACAATGACAGAGAGGCTTGGCAAAGGGTTGTCAACGAGCTCTGAACTTTCGAACAATATCCTCCTATCTGCGGGGCGGCCTTTCAATCGGTATTTTTCCTATGAGTTTTTAATTCATTATTCGCTTAACTCTTCGTCCACTGTCCATCTGTTCTACGTGACCTGCCCAGCTTAGTTTTCTCGATTTCTTGCACAATGCTTGTTGAGTAGAATTCCTAGTGTAGATGGTGTAGTTTTCTCCATTCGCCTGTTTCTTCGTCGTGTTTTCTGCCACAGATTCTCCTTAAAATCTTATTTTCACAATCATAGTCCCGTAACAAGTCAATGCATTTCTTCTTATTCCTCATGGCGCTACAGTCCGGTGTGGACTTGGACCTCAATCAACAGACGTCTCCAACCAGCCGTCTCCAGCAACGCGCACCAAGTTGATTGATCCATCTGTTTGCATCATTTGAGTCCAGGGCATCCTCTGTTGCGTTGTCCCAAAGACTCTTCGGGCCGGAGCAATGTGTCCATACGCCAAACATGACCCTCTTAAGCGTTGTATCCATAAACGCTTAACCAGTCACATGCTACCGTACAACCCGTGCAGTTCATAGTTGAATCTTCTCCTCCAGATGCCATCAACGCAAACATCATCAGAGGAATTTTCGCAGAATTTTCTCTCAAGAAGAACAAGAGCTTTCAATAGCGTCCATGTCTCTGCACCCTAAAGCAGGTCTGGGATGATCAGAGTATTATATAAAGCCAGTTTGGTTTTTCGGGAGATGGCTCTATAGGTTAGGTTAGGTTAGGTTAGAGAAGGGAAGTGTGATGGTTGGACATCACTTCCACTCGGAGGCCAAGATGCCCATTGTGATTCCCTTCGTTTGTGTGCGTACACATAAAATTAACCTGTCCTATCACGTGGTGGCTGAAACCACCCCGTGCTCTTGATGAATCTTAGAAGATCCGATATATCTGCATTAGCCACGTCCGCAATCTCTGTAAAGAATCTTTGGCCCAGCGACACTAGGCGTCGATTCTGGAGAGTTGGACAGTGGCAAAGCAGATGTTGGATCGTCTCAGTTTCTTCCTCATCGCCGCAGCTCCGGCAGAGATCGCTGGATCCCGAGTCCCATTTCCGGAGCATTGCTCCAATGGGACAGTGTAATGTGATCACTCCGACGAGCATACGGATCGAGTTACGGTCAAGCGCCAGGAGCTTCTTTGTTTTTCCGACATTGAGCTCTGGCCACGATGATCTTGTCGTGTAGCTGTCGTTTCTTGTAAGCCAAGACAAGTTGGCCTCTTTGATGATTGTGTCGCTTATGATCCGGTATAATGCGCTGATCGGTGGTTGCAATGACGTGTCCGCTTCGCTGATGTCCATTTCAGAACCTTGCCTGGCCAGTTCGTCTGCTCTTTCGTTCCCTGCAATTGAGCTGTGGCCCGGGACCCAGCAGAGTTTAACTTTGTGGTGTCTGATGGACTTCAGTGAGTCGCGATATTTCTTGACAGTCCTTGATCTCGTTATACAGGATTCTATTGACTTCAGTGCAGCCTGGCTGTCTACGAACATCGTGATATCAGATGGTGGGATATCGGCTACCTGTAGGTGTTTGGCTGCTTTCTCTATTGCCAGGATTTCTACTTGCACAGATCAGGGAGTCTGAATGATTCCTGTTTGTGGAGGGTATCAGAGTAGAACCCGGCCTCAGTGCCTGTGTCCATTTTCGATCCGTAGGTGAAGAGAGTGATCTCGTGGTCGTTGAACACAGCGTTTGATAGCCACTCTTCTCTGTAGGGGAAAAGGATTGGTATTCTGAGAGAGAAGTCATTTTGGGGGGGAATATAGTCGGTCGTAGCTGCGAGGCTACTAAAACCATGTTTCTTTCCCAGGTCGCCTATTATTCTAAGTATGGACGCATGTCCATAGTTGGTTTCCTTCCACAGAGAGGACTCTCTTAGTCTGAGAGCGCTCTTTGCTGCGCAGCCTTTTATGAATAGAGATGGCTCTATAACTCAATTGCCTCTTGAACCCACAAAAACAGTGACTGGCAAGAGTTATTCTGCGTTTAATCTCGGCGGATCCGAGGTAGACGAAGTTCTTGACAATCTCTTGCTGCCCATTGTGACGCTTTACCCGAGACGTCCATGTTGTGCGTCCTTTCTTGATGACAGCATGTACTTCGTTTTGCCTTAATTTACCGCCAGACCCATTTTAGCCGCTTCCGTTTCAATGCCGGCAAACGCCTCATTAATGGCTCGCTGTGTTCGACCAATCACATCAATATCATCCGCGTAAGCTAGCAGTTGAAGGGACTTTTGGAAGTTCGTGCCCCTAGTGCTGGCTTGTGCCTTTCGTACGATCTTCTCAAGTATAGGGTGGGCCATCTAGTGTTTTTTTTTAAATCCGCTCGAAATCTTGATAGAAAGTCAGTATTATACCCTTGCGGAACGAAATGAGTCGCTTTACACTTGAACAATGTTGGAAGACTTATTGCCAAAGTGTGTGCTGTGTAGCCCAAACAGTGCGCTTTTTAAAAAGAAGTTTGAGCCAAAATGAAGCACCCACCGCGGCTGCTGTACGCAAGTTTGTGCAAAAAGTTCATGAGACTGGTATGCTAGTGGGCAACACTCATGGTCCCCGTCGTCGCACGGTGCGCACAGATGAGAATGTGGCTGCTGTGGCCGAGAGTGTGAGACTCAATTAACGAACATCAACTCGTCCTCGATCTCAACAGCTCAACATTACGCGGACTAGCCTGAGGAAAATTCTGCACAAAGATTTTGAATTATTCACCAACAATGTCAATGACTCAGCGATTGAAGGCGCGCGACGTAATCGCTTCGTAATCGCTTCGTAATCGCTTCACAGTTTGGGGCCTTAGAGCAGCTTGAATTGGGCAACCATTTTGGGCGAAAAATCATCTTTTCTGACAAAGCGAATTTTCATCTCGGCGGCTACGTTAACTCGGCTCGGAAAACCTTTTGGCAAAATATGGGGCCTATCGCCGAAAAGGGTACTTTGGATCTACACGGCAATGATAAGACCGATAATCTCATATGCATCGGTTGTTTGGTGGAGGAGGCTGACACGCAAACACGCTTTGGCTTCACTCACCAAAATCATCAATGACTGGGTCTTTAATGTACACAGTCGTAGATGGAGAGAATATCCAGGATGCAGGATGACTAAGCGCATACGTCCTGATGCCTGCAAGAAGTCCGCAACATTTTTCTTATCCTTAAGGAGAAATGATTGTAGAAGGGCGTCATTACGGGCCATTACACTTTTGCAAGCATCTCTACGCGCTTGGCATCAGTGAGACGCCTACCTGTGCTGCATGTTGCGAGGAGGATGACACAGCAGAACATTTTCTCTGCGACTGTCGCGCACGGTGGCGCACCCTTGGAGCCGACGCGATGGGTGCCGAATCTCTTAGCTCTACATCACTGAAGCCCCTCCTCACTTTTCTCCGGACAACGGACCCGTATTTGTGTCTGAGTGCTCCAACAGATAGTAGAAGCCTCCAACAAAAAAGAAAAAGAAATGTTCGTTACCGAACTTGATGGAGCAGCGAAAGTTTTTCACGGTCATCCTACACATTCTGACGAGTTTGGAAGGAATGTCAAATCTCGAAATGGCTCGGTATAGCTCATCTGTATGCACACTATCATATGCGGTATCAAAATCGACAAATAGGTGGTGAGTATCGTTCTGTAGTTTTTGGATCTTTTCTGCGATCTGCAGCAGTGTCAAGATTTGGTCTATTGTAGACTTTTCTGGCCTTTAACCACACTGATAAGGTCTTATCAGGTTGTTGAGGAACGGTTTCAGGCATTCTCACAAAACGACAGAGAGGATTTTATATACGATATTAAGGAGACTGATACTTCTGTAAATGGCGCAGTCCTTCCTTTCTTGTGGACTGGGAAACGAACCTAAGATAACACTCGTCGGGCATACGTCTAACCAGACCATCCCCAGCTGCTTTAAATAGTTCCGCGGACAGTCCGTCTGCTCTAGCATCTTTGTTTGACTCAGCCTTGATATTGCTATCTTGACTGCGGCTATATCGTCGGGTATGTTCCTTGAGCTAAGGAAAGAGATAAAAGTCACAAGGGGCTAAATCTGGCGAATAGAGCCGGTGTTCGAGAAGTTCAAATTCCGTTTCTTGGATGGCAGCCATCGCAACTGCGGCTTTGTGAGCCGGCGTGTTGTCTATTTTCAAGCAGATGTACTTGATGACAGATTTAGTTTCGTCTTTCGTCATTTGATGTTATCTCTTCGACGGTTCGTATTCAAATGAATGTATGTACCTCTTGGGAATCGTGGTTTATTTATACATTTTTTTTACGTGAACCTAGTCTGTGTAAAACAAGTAAATTTTTTGTTCCTTTGGACTATTTTTTTTTTTTTTTTTTTTTGTTGGAGGCTTCTACTATCTGCTGGAGCACTCAGACACAAGTACTGGTCCATTGTACTACCAGACAGACGCCTTGTCTTTATTGTATTTTCCCCGTTGTCCGGAGAAAAGTGAGGAGGGGCTTCAGTGATGTTGAGCTAAGAGATTCGGCACCCACCACGTCGGCCCCAAGGGTGCGCCCGTGCACGAGCGAAGGCGGGACAGTCGCAGAGAAAGTGTTCCGCTGTGTCGTTCTCCTCGCAACAAGCAGCACAGGTAGGCGTCTCACTGATGCCAAGCACGTAGAGATGCCTGGCAAAAGTGTAATGGCCCGTAATGACGCCCGTTAGCCTTCTGCAGTCATTTCTCCTTAAGGATAAGAAGAATGTTGCGGACTTTTTACAGACGTCAGGGCGTACGCGCTTAGTCAGCCTGCATCCTGGATAATCCCTCCATCTGCGACTGTGTACGTTAAAGACCCAGTCATTGATGTCAGATTTAACCGTTGAAGCTGGTAGACCTAAGGCGGGTTCAGGCCCTGAGAAACTCTCCTCTGAGCCACTTCTAGCGAGTTCATCGGAGATCTCGTTTCCTGGGATTCCAGAGTGACCTGGAACCCATACAAGCCTAAGTGAATTTAGTCTTCCGACTTTGTTCAAAAAGGTCTTGAGTTCATGCACTAGTTTGGAGTTGGACAGAGGATTGGATACAGCTTTGAGTGCAGCTTGGCTGTCACTGCAGACACATATGCTCTTTCCCCTCCATCTGTGTTTCACAACATAGTGCATGGCCATTAGGATTGCGTAAATCTCCGCCTGGAAGGCAGACGCATATTTTCCTAACGAGAAGTGCAGTCGAATGTTTTCGCGCTCGAAGAAAACTCCAGCGCCGGATCCCTGACCAGTCCTGGAGCCATCTGTGAAGATGCGAAGACATTCTATTCCAGGTTCAGTGTCTGGCCAAAGCCAGTCCTGACGCCAAGGAAATGTGACTGTGTAGTTACAGCGCAGTAGGATGGCAGGTGTCAGCGTCAGAGGGCATATCCATGAGACAGTGGTCGTAGGATATTTCTCTCTCAAGTACACTTTCACTCCACTGCGAGTTGTACCAAAGACCATTCCTCTTTAGGCGAGAAATAGTGAGATATAATAGAAAATCAGTGCACACCCTCTGATATATATGTCAAGGGGTGGAAGGTTCATCATAGCATCTAAAGCAGCTCCCGGTGTGCTGGGGAAAGCCCCAGTGCAACTGAGGCAGACCGCTCTTTGGAGTTTGGTGAGTGAAGCCACAGCGTGTTTTCGTGTCAGCCTGCTCCACCAAACAACCGATGCATATGAGATTATCGGTCTTACCATTGCCGTGTAGATCCAAAGGACCTTTTTCGGCGATAAGCCCCATGTTTTGCCAAAGGCACCTTTGCATTGCCAGAAAGCTGACAGCGCTTTGGTGGTTTTGGACTCAACATGTTTTGACCAGAGAAGTTTGTTATCTAGAATGACTCCCAGATACTTAGCTTCCTTGGATATAGGGATGGGAATGCCTTTTAGCACCAGCTGAGCAATGCCAGTTGTTTTCCTCCTTCTCGTGAAGATAACGACATCGGTCTTAAGAGGATTAACCGACAGCCCATTTCTCGTGCACCAGTCATCGATCACGTTTAGCGCCGCCTGCGCTTTGAGACAGACATTCGCTAAACATGAGCCGACAGAGAGAACAGCAACATCATCCGCATAGGCCTGGGCATAGATTCCAGAGGCATTGAGAGCGTCTAGCAGAGAGTCGACCACCATGCACCATAACAGCGGAGACAAGACGCCACCTTGCGGGCAGCCCCTGTTTACTCCAGACTTGACACAATGTTCGAGGCCTGCATCAGCGATCAGTGTCCTGTGCACGAGCATTGCTTTAATCCACAGAACCAGTGCTTCATCTACGCCATGCCGTCTAGCAGCGTTACACATGCTGTCGAAAGTAGCGTTATCAAAATGCTATTACAAACTCTTTCCTTTCGAGAGCGCATTCAATTCTCCCAACTAGGTTTTGAAGCGCAGTCTCGCAGGATTTTCCGCGCTGATAAGCATGTTGCATGTCCGACAGAGGATGCATTCGAAGGGCAACTTTGCGCACGTGCAACTCTACTAGTCTTTCCATGCTTTTCAGCAGGAATGATGTTAGACTTATTGGTCTGAAACTCTTGGCTAGTGAGTAATCCTCTTTCCCTATTTTGGGAATAAAGACCACTTTCACCGCGCGCCAAGGGTATGTAGGCAAGTGCCAGGCTAGCAGTGAAAATTCTTTTCAGTGTAGGAAGCAGCTGTCTTATACCTTTTTGCAGCATAACGGGGTATATCCCATCAGTGCCCGGCGACTTAAAGCCATCGAAGGATGCCTCAAAGGCAAATTCAATGGCCTCAGTAGTTGCCACGCGTGACGCAACATACCAGCTACGCCGAGTTGTTTTCATCGCTACAGCCGCAGTATCCAATGAGGGAGTGTGCAACGAGCCGATGACAGTCTGATTTCCCGGAAAATGGGTCTGAAACAGTAAACTAAGAGTTTCTGCTTTAGACTCGGTAAAGGTACCATCAGACTTTCTGAGTACCTCCAGCCTTGTCGATTTTCCTCGTTGGAGGACTTTAACCAACTTGCTGGTCGCGCTCAGGGATTTGATCTCTTCGCAGAAGGACTTATAGGAATCATTCTTCGATTTTCGAATAAGCTTCTTATATTCCTTCTGCTTCGATCGATATTTATTCCAGTCATCTTCCGAGTTCGATTTAAGCGATCTGTTCAGAAGACTTCTGGCTTCCCTACGAAGCCATTGGAGCTCAGCATTCCACCAGGGAACCGGCTTCCTGTTGGGAGGTTTTTTGACAGGACATGCGAGTTCAAAACACTTGGTGATGGCGCTGTTCAGGTTATGAACTGCATCCTCCACCGATTGATTAGTTTTGAGCTTAGGCGGGGCTTGAGTGGATTTCTCAAGCTCCTCCCTGAATCGCACCCAGTCTGTTTTTCTCGGATTCCGCTTGGGCTGCGAGGGGGAGATCCCGCACTTCAATTGGAATTCGATGTATCTATGGTCTGACAGCGTAACATCTGGTGAAACTCTCCAGTTAGTGATGGCCTTCGCATGCCTGTTAGATAGGGTTAGGTCAATCATTTCCTGTCGTCTCGCCGTCACAAAGGTTGGTTGAGAGCCAACATTGTTGATGAAAAGGTCAGACGAAAGAATGAAGTTTAAAAGATGGTCTCCTCTTCGGTTGCATTTGCTGCTGCCCCAAACTGTGTTTTGAGCGTTAGCATCGCAACAGATGATGAGTCCAATCCTTCTGGCTTCACAGTACTCTACGAGTTCGGAAACCGCCTTAGGTGGCGGGGGTAGTACTGAGTCGTAGGGGAAGTAAGCAGACGCCATGACGAAGTGTTCAATTTCTCCGTGCGCCTTGTAGCTCACTTTCGCAGCTACCAGATCTTGACCACAGAATTGACCAAGTTTGGTTGCCGATAGTGTATTCGATATGATGAGGCAGACCCTGGGCTTTTCGGATCGCTCATCATAAAGGATTGTAGCATCACGTATGCCACCAAGACCACACAGGCGTTTGTTCCATACCCATGGTTCTTGAATGGATACAATGTGATGATTTGTACTACTGCATGCAATTCTGCTGCTTAGAAGAGCGGTAGCAGCCTTGCAATGCTGTAGGTTGATCTGAGTAAAAATCATGGATTCATACTGGGGAACACGTTCCATCGTTTTGGAACTTGGCACGCTCTTATTGGGAGTTTGACCGTCACCAATAAGAGGAGGAGTGTTTGAGGCGCATGCCGAAAGTGCTGGCATGCTTGTGCCTCCAGCAGCAGCCTTTACTAGCCGCCGACGTTTTCTGCCCTGCGCGCCGGCAAGAAGTGCGGGATCTGCAGGTGAGAGGGTCGGATGGGCTTCGGTAGCCGATCCGATCCTCTTACCTGCCTTTCCCAGAGGTTCGCCCTCAATCTTCGTGCCTTCGGCTGTGCCAGCCTCTTTGCACGATTTTCGGGCACGCCTCTTCCTCCTTCTTTTTGGGCACTTAGCAGTGCAATCTACAGCACGTCCCAATTCTGGGGCTCGTTCAACCTTGGCGGTTTCCCGTGCCGCACCATCGTCGGTGTCGCCTCTGTCGGTTGCACCGCTCACGCTCAGTCCAACCAGGTGGTCGGACAATGAGCCGCAGGAGTCGGTGTCGTTCCGGGCTGCCGGAGAGTTAAGAATGACTGGTGGGGCCTCCAGAATCCTTGCCCCGGCCGCGATCAGGGAGATCGCCGGTGGATTTCCGCTATTGCGGGTGCCACCTGGAGTATTTCCATCCATCTGGTTGTCCATTCATTCATGACTAACTCGGGGTTCTCCGGGTCTTAGTTCGAGGTCATTGACCTCTTAAGCCCCTCCGCCGCGACAAGGCGCCCGAAGAGCGAAGGGGGTTTTGGACTATTATGCGGACTAGAAATAACCAACACTGGGAAAATCTCAATCCATTTAGCTGACACTGATAGTCAAAATGAGTCCGCGGAAGTGTTTTCTTTTTTATAGGGTTCGTGCAGGTTCAAGAGTGTACGCTCTTATGGTGTTTGTCAAAACACCTGGATGGGGTGCAGATGGTTTGTGTCGAAGATATTCGTTCACTACTCTCCGGGGGTGGTTGTCCTAGATAGGATTCGAGAGATTCGACTGAATTTGTCGCGTTGCTTGTAGTTCACAGTAACTGTTTTGTTTCCATGTCATTAAGGTGTTGTATTGGAAATGCACACACAGAGTATGAATTTTGAAGTGGTCTTATACTGAGAGTGTTATGCCTTCGTCAGCATTTTTTGATCATCTCTCATTCACAACTGATGTTATTGCACAATTTTTCCGTATAGGAATTGTTCTTGGCTTGGAGTTGAACTATCCATAGCATCGCACCACGACCACCAAAATTTAAATAGGACTTTCAGTCTAAACACGAAACACGTCAGTCCTGTGTGAACAACCTCTCTAATTGCTTATGAAAGAGTCAAACGTTACAAAACCCAATGCTTGTTTCTAAGGCACTGGAGACTAAGGTGAACCTGCATTGTGTTCTGCTTGACATCCAAGGGCTGATCGACAGATCCATCAGCAGGCGACTTCCTAAGACATAATCCACTCCCTTCTGCCCGACCTAGCGCGACTACAATCGTAACGGGTACGCCGATAGAGAGTCACTTAAAGAACCTGTCGGTGAATGTCAATTCACTGTTAAAATTGGGCGAAGAGCTGTAGCATATTACCTCTTCACTACTTCATTGTCTTAAAAAAGAGTTCAGTCCATGAGTCCGTTGTGAACAGACTCGATAACCCCACCTATCACATTAAACGATGTGTTTTCTGTCACAAGAATACTACGAAATTTAAAAAAAGGAAAAACTGATACTTTTTGAACACACCTCGTACTTGGCATCTGATTTATTTGAAATGTCATAATCTAGTCAAAAATTTCCTGAGACGATTTGTATTATTTTGAAAATGACACATCAAACGACCAATTTTGTAATGTCACCCATCAACATTGCCGTTCACGAGCTCCCATAAAACGTATGCCCACCCGCGTTCGGTTATCAAAATCCGCTGCACAGCAAAACCTGCGCAGCACTTTCCAGTCCAACACTTCCAAATTCCCATTTGGCCGATGTCAATTGTCAAATGAAAATTTTCCTGTGCACTTTGATGTCACGTTTTCTTTAGATACAATTTAAATTCCGTTCAAATCAAACAATCCTATCTAGAATTACCATCGTAGAGTGTGTTTTTACATAGAATTCGTGTCGTAAATGGTTAGAGCGAACGTGTTACGTACTATCGCGGGCTGCATCAAGTGCAAGAACATTCAGATTGTTTACTTCGACCGTCGGGGTTCTAGAGGCTTTCGCACATACTCCAACACATAGTCGCATTCGTGATTCTTTGTTTATCAGTGTAGTGAAGAACGTTCGATTATCGCATATCATGCTTAAGATTGATTGGAATGTTAATATTAATCCCTCTATAATGGAACCTATGGAGTCGCTGACTTTTGCCAAGGTAAGGCTTTGCTTCCGATTATACCAGTTCAGCTCAAGTATTTAGGCATATGCAGTAGGGTTGAGGAATGCATACAGATATGAGTCGAGGTATATATATAGCTATGAGTAAGAAGTGTTTTCGAGATAAACAACAAGAAAGCGGCTTCAGGCTGACGAAATTAGGTACAAAAGGTTTTCTTTAGAACATGCGCTTGGTTATAACAGGGTCAAGCGTAGAATCGAAGGCATATGATCGTGAAAAGGCGCAGATTATAACGCAATTAGCTTATTGAAATGGTGATAATGGGAGCGATATCGTTCTTACCAAGTCAACATCTCTTTGTGACGTCCATTGCGATCAGGGATGTACGTGAGGTACGTGAGAGAGAAGTTGTTTACTATTTATTCAATTGCCTCGGTTGACCTTGCACCGCACAAGCCCACGTACGCGATGATGGGAGACCAGTGTTATTTGGATATTCCCACTAAATTTGGCGCGTCGGGTATGGTGTCTACGAACTGCGTTGCAGATGCTCCTGATTAGGTATAAGAGAAGCCTTTTAATATATTGCAAAGCTAATTGCTCCGCCTGACTAGCAGATACAGCCAGGTGACTAGCGGTCATAGTCGCCTAGCTAGTAACTGATGAATAACATGGGAACTTAGCCTCATACCCCTCTAAAAACTCACGCCTTATTTGGTCTCCATGACGAAACTCATTTTTAATATTCTCTTAAATATTCCTCAACTGAGAAGATGACACGTTTTGCCCTCATGTAGGATAGGAAAACACGTCTTATTAGTGCTCCTGAAGCGTGGTCCTACTAGACACGTGCAACATTTGTGACTTCTTTCTTCAACATTGCAGCAAATGCTTGCTTGGGGTATGAAGTGTGATCGATTTCAAGTGTTGGCATCGGGCAGCCAAGTTGATTTTCGCGGATGTAATTACGTGCTTGGGTTGGCGGTGGATGGCTCTATAGTTGAGCGCATATAGTTGCATCAATGAATTATGGGACGAGTGTAATTGGCAAGGAGGTGAAGGTCAGATACCTGAGGATGTACTACCTTTGTTACGAGTTCAACGGGCACCTACTATTTTTGGGTCTTAGTTTGAGGGCAAAGATACAGGGTGCGCCATCTCATATGGGTCGATGTAAATTTCGAATAACTTCAACAATTCTCAACCGATTTTGGTAATTCAAACACTTTTATTCAATTTAGAACTTTACAATCTATTTTGATTAATTTTTGAAAACAGTATCAATTAAATGACCGCCTTTACTGCCGATCCAAAAATGGGCTCGTTTTCGCGCATTCTCCATGACGTTTTCTAGCATTTCGGTCGAGATTTCCGCACGAATGTTTTTTTTTTAGCTATTCTATTGTCTTCGGGCCGTTAGCATACACCTTGCTTTTCAAGTATCCCCAAAGAAAAAAGTCTCTAGGAGTCAAATCCGGCGATCTCGGAGGCCATTCCCTTTTTTGACACTAATCTTCCAGGGAGCTTCTTACGCAAAATGTTCATTGCTTTGTCTTCAGTATGGCATGTCGCGACGTCTTGTTGAAACCAAAAGTGAAATAAATCTTTTTTACGCATTTCTGGGACCACATACTGGGCCAACATCCACGATATCGATCGCCATCCACTGTATCCCCAACTTTGAAGAAATACGGTCCAAACCATCCAATGATGGTTTTAGCGCATACACCGGCCCAAACAGTAACTTTTTGATCATATAGCGGCTCTTCGTGAATAATGTGAGGATTTTCGATGCCCCAGAAGCGACAATTTTGTTTATTAACTGAGCCAGGGAGGGTAAAATGTGCCTCATCGGTCATCAAAATTTGCTGCCAGAACTCCGGATCAGCATTAATCATTGCAACGACATTTTGTGCGTATGCCAAGCGCCGTGGCTCATCTTGTGGCAAAATTCTTTGAGTTATCTGCACTTTGTATGGAAATAAGTGAAGATCATCCTTTAAAATTCTCCGCGAAATGGTCCCACTGATGCCTAACTGCTGCGAACGGCGCCGATATGACAAACTTGAGTCTTCTTGAACACTGGCGTTTTACAGACTGAATAGATGAGTTTGAATGCCGCGGACGTGGCCTAGGTAGCTCACGGGGGCTTGCTACGAAATTGAAAAAAAAATCGAGGCCCAACGACGAATTGTATCTTTTTTGGACGCGACACGATCACGATATTTTGCACGATACACACGTTGAGTTAGCACAATCGGGCGTTCATTTTTAATGAACATGGTTAAAATTATACTGAATTGACGTTTCCAAAATGCTATGATATATGAAAATCGGTTGACAATTGTTGAAGTTATTTGAAGTTTACATCGACTAATATGAGATGGCGCACCCTGTACCAGTACGAAATTGGAGTCTTTAGATTCCCTGGGGGATTTTCAGTTCTTTACCTTAAAGATCACTAGAAGAACTTCTTTATCGGTCTGTTGAGAATGTCATTTTGGATGATATAAGCATTGTATAGGCTATCCAATAACAGGTGTTGTTTTAAATCAATGATAAAATGCAACATTTGTGAAAAACATAAAGAATTCTGTCTCGTCCTCGATCCCTACGCTCATTTACAATGACATCCCAGCTGTCAGCTGTTTAGACAAAGCCAATCTGCTAGCCGCATATCTCAACGCTTCCAGATTGTATTTTGTCGCCGCCTGTACTTGAGAGCGTAGAATCTTCCATGGAACAAACCAATTTCTGTACTCGTACAGTAGCAAGTGTGCTTAAGGATCTCAACGTGCACAAATTCGCTGGCAGTGATGGTTTTCCCCCATTACTTCTGAAGAGGTGTTCTTCTTCTGATCTCTGCCCGAGGAAAACAGCATTTGTCCAAAAAGGTCGAATTTTCGTCTCCCACCTCCTACCGACCCATAGCATTAAAGTTCCTTCTTTCTAAGATCAGGCAACGCTTACGAAAATCTTGAACCCTGGAACAGAACAGTTTCTGCGAAAACAGGTCCACTGGTGATTTGATGGTATATCTCACCGAAAAGTGGAACCAATCCTTGTACCATTTCGGTGAAAGCAAGATTGTTGCGCTCGATATTTCAAAAGCATTTGACAGAGTTTGGCATCAGGCTCTTTTGTCGAAATTGTGTGCGTGGTATCGATGAGTCTCTTCTACGAGTTAGAAATTGCCTTTCAGGCCGTTAAATTCAAGTTGTTTTGGAAGGTTTCAAGTCTGATTTTCACCAAATAAACGCTGGTGCTCACCAGGGCTCTGTTCTGTCACCGACACTCTTCCTCATTGTTACAAATGATCTCTAAACTTCTACTTCTAATCCAATACACTCCATCGCTGAAGACGGTACTCTTAGCGTTTCATATCCGTTCCAGAACTCCTGTCCCTGCTCTTCGGCCGTAGAACTGCAACGACGGCGTATGTTAAGCACATTCAATTTCGACTTTGACAGCATAATTAGGCGGGGTATGAATACTAGAGCGGTATTGAATGCTTCCAAAACAAGCTAACCATCAATAATCAGCCATTATCCTTGAATGGCGCTTCTGTCGATGAAACCGAGAGAATTTCCATCCTTGGTATGTGTGTTCATAAAACTCTTAGTTGGAATGATCAAATATTCGTGGTTGCTTAAAACGCTGCCAGATGTCTAGGTTTCCTCAAACGATGCAAGAAATATTTCATCCCCTCTGATCTGGCTTCAATTTACAAGGCCTACATCTACTCCAAGCTTGAGTACAAAGCTCATATCTGGTCTGGTGCTCCGAAGACCTCTCTGCACCTGCTGGATAGAATACAAAAGCGAGCGATAAAACTCATAGGAGACAACAATGTTATGAAGTCGATCGACCCAATCGAACATCGACGTAATGTCTCCTCTCCTTTTTTAACCGAACCACGGAATGCTCTTCCCAGCTCAACTTTTCCCACTCATTACAATCCACAAGCATTTAAAACCAATGTGCACCGGTACCTCCTTTCCTTTTCTCTCCCTATACCGTCGACCCGTGTGCTGTGTCTTAACATTTAAATGTAGTCATATAACCCCTTGTGCACGTGTCAATTAAAAAAGAAGAGAGAAGATATTTTTATTTAAGTCTAAAATACAACCTCTAGCTTTATTAATGGGCTACAGTCGCCATTGACTCTTCGTATAAACGTTCATTCTTTTGATGAAATTTTTGACCAGATTTTCGCATGGGATTTGACGACACATTTCTTTTTAGTGCATGAATTCTTGACGGGGTACTCGTTTTCTGTAATGTTGTTCCATATTGTAAATAGCGCCTTGATCCATTGGCTGGAGTACCAAAGTCGTGTTGGGTGGGAAAAAAGACAAGTTCAATATTTCGCAATTCACTTTCTACATCCTTTGGATGAACGGTGAAGTTATCAATAAATAGCAATGTTTTTCCCTTTTGAAAATCGATGTTTTGTCCAGTTTTAAAAGGCATTTTCTAAAAAATTTACTTCTCATCCATGCTTTCTTATTAAACTCATATTCCATACTTAACACATTGAACACCATGACACTCATACATATGTGAGTGTCACGTAAGAGTGTCATGGTACATGAAACCCACATGTGAGTGTCATTCTAGTGTAAAACTGGTACATGACACTCATACGAGCGTGGTTCGATAAGTACTTAGCCTACAAAAGAAAAACAAAAATGTTGGAGAAATGGCGATTTACACTTGACCCAGCGATGCTCCAACTTCTTTTACCCGTCTGAAAAATACGTTTTCTCGAGGTCTGCAAAGTAGGCCTCCGTGGCGGCGATGACTTCCTCATTCGACTGAAATTTCTGCCCGGCGAGTGAGTGACTTTTTCAAGTTTGGAAACAAAAACAAGTCACACGGGGCCAAATCTGGAGAATACGGTGGATGGCCGTGGCGAGGGCGGAGGTGTGAGCCGGTGCGTTATCATGGTGGAAGAGCACTTTTTTCTTCGCCAATTGGGGCCGTTTTTTCCTCACTTCGGCGTCGAATCGGCCCAGGTAGTCGATGTGGATCACACCTTGTGAATCCCAGAAAACGGTGGCCATCACCTTTCCGGCCGATGGGACAGTCTTCGCCTTCTTCGGAGCACGTTCGCCGGGTGAAGTTCACTGTTTCGATTGTTCCTTGATCTCTGGGGTGTACCAGCGGATCCATGTTTCGTCGACTGTCACGAAACGACGCAGAAACTCCTTCGGATTGCGCTTAAACAGCCTCAAACACTGCTCTGAAGTGGTCTCACGGTTGCGCTTGTTGTCCGGAGTGAGCAAACGCGGCACCCATCGCGCCGACAGCTTTCTCTTGCGCAAAATTTCATGCAGGATATGACCCACGCGATCTTTTGAAATGCCTACTGTCTCAGCTATCTCGCGCACCTTCAATCCGCGGTCTGCCAATACGAGATCGTGGATTTTTGTCACGTTATCCTCCGTGGTAGCCGTTTTCGGGGCACATGGACGTGGCTCATCAAAAACCGACGTGCGACCACGTTGAAACTCGTTAAACCAATTTTTGATGGAGAAGAGTCACCGTACACAGCATCCAAACGCTCTTTGAATTCGCTGCGCGATTTCCCAAACAAGAATCGAATCACCGACCGATATTGCTCTTTTCCCATTTTCCTAGAAAATCCGCGGACACTCCCGCTTCCACACGCGGTCAAAACAAAACTACGAGTCCGATCCGGCTGAAATTCCAACAGTAGCCGTCTACTAGAATGTACTACACGATATTAAGTTGCTCCGCAAGAAAATCGTGTAAACTATTTGAGAGAACAAGTCGAAACTCGTTATGCGAACTAATGACCCGCCATCACTGTATCAGGCCGAGAACTCTTCACCTTGACCTCGTATATTGTCCTTTCATTCATTGTCCTGTCGGTCTTTTTCCCTCGGGCTTGTCACTAATTAGGAGCGCAACTAAGTTCTCGCTGTTTTTTTTCTTATGAAAATGCAACTTTATTGTGAAAAAAGGTTACAAATGAATCATTCAAAGTATTGCCCATCGCTAGCGATAGGTTAGGTTAGGTTTGAGAAGGGGAGTGTGATGGTTGGACATCACTTCCACTCGGAGGCCAAGAGGCCCATTGTGATTCCCTTCGTTTGTGTGGGTACACATAAAATTAACCTGTCCTATCACGTGGTCGCTCTTGATGAATCTTAGAAGATCCGATATATCTGCATTAGCCACGTCCGCAATCTTTGTAAAGAATCTTTGGCCTAGCGACACTAGGCGTCGATTCTGGAGAGCTGGACAGTGGCAAAGCAGATGTTGGATCGTCTCCGTTTCTTCCTCATCGCCGCAGCTCCGGCAGAGATCGGAGCATTGCTCCAATGGGACAGTGTCCTGTGATCACTCCGACGAGCATACGGATCGAGTTACGGTCCAGCGCCAGGAGCTTCTTTGTTTTTAGCTGTCGTTTCTTGTAAGCCAAGACGAGTTGGCCTCTTTGATGATTGTGTGGTTTATGATCCGGTATAATGCGATGATCGGTGGTTACAATGACGTGTCCGCTTCGCTGATGTCCATTTCAGAACCTTGCCTGGCCAGTTCGTCTGCTCAGCAGAGTTTAACTTTATGGTGTCTGATGGACTTCAGTGAGTCGCGACATTTCTTGACAGCCTTTGATCTCGTTATACAGGATTCTATTGACTTCAGTGCAGCCTGGCTGTCTACGAAGATAGTGGGATATCGGCTACCTGTAGGTGTTTGGCTGCTTTCTCTATTGCCAGGATTTCTGCTTGAAACACGCTGCACAGATCAGGGAGTCTGAATGATTCCTGTTTGTGGAGGGTATCAGAGTACAACCCGGCCCCAGTGCCTGTGTCCATTTTCGATCCGTCGGTGAAGAGGATGATCTCATGGTCGTTGATTACGGCGTTTGATAGCCACTCTTCTCTGTCGGGGAAAAGGATAGGTATACTGAGAGAGAAGTCATTTTGGGGGGGAATATAGTCGGTCGTAGCTGCGAGGCTACTAAAACCATGTTTCCTTCCCAGGTCGTCTATTATCTTAAGTATGGCCGCATGTCCATAGTTGGCTTGCTTCCACAGAGAGGACTCTCTTAGTCTGAGAGCGCTCTTTGCAGCGTAGCCTTTTATGAATAGATCCAGGGGGAGGAGATGAAGAATCAAGTCCAACCCTGCTTGCGGCGTGCTTCTCATGGCTCCCGTTGTACAAACAGCGACTGACCTTTGTACTTTGTTGAGCATGTTCATATAGCTTTTTGTGCTGCTAGCAGTCCACCAGACTAGGGCCCCATAAGTTAAAATGGATCTGATGATTGCTGTGTACATCCAACGAATGATGTACGGTTGCAAGCCCCATCTTTTTCCGAAGGTCTTTTTGCATGCATAAAAAGCGTTCAATCCTTTTTTCATCCTTTCCTTTCTAGGGTTCTTTTCCAGGAGAGCTTTGAGTCAAGAATGATGCCTAGATATTTTACTTCCGCTTTGAGTTTGAGTGAAATGCCCTCTAACTTTGGGGGAGCAAATATCGGGATTTTCCTTTTCCTGGTGAACAAGACTAGCTTGGTTTTCTGGGGGTTTATTCTCAGACCGTTCTGTCTTGCCCACGAGGAGAGTTCACTCAGCGCAGATTCCATTAGTTCACTGATAGTTGGTAGAAATTTACCAGGTCATCCGCATACGCTATGATCTTTGTGTCTTTTTCCATAAAGAATTTGAGGATCTTGTTGACTGTAAGAAGCCACAGTAGGGGGGAGAGTTGTGGGTGCCTCTAGTTGTCACTTTCCTTATAGAACTGTGTCCAATGTCTGCATTGATAATTCTGTTGTTCAACATATTCTCAATCCAGATTACAATGGATTTGTCTACTTTTATGTCCTCAAGAGCTGTTGTTATGGCCTCTGTTTTTACCTATGTCGAGGAAGACTGCCATTGTAAATTCTTTTAAGTTCAGCGAGCCCTCAATTTCACGGACAACACTATGCAGAGCACTTTCCACTGATCTGCCTTTGAGGTAGGCGTGTTGAGTGTTGCATAAGTTTCGGCAAGATATCGTCCGGGCCCGGAGATTTAAAGGGTTTGAACGAATTTATTGCCCATGATACTTTATCCGCTGTGATAATCTTGTTTATCACTTCTTCGATTGTGTGAACCGTAGGAACCGTCGTCTCGAAGGAGACTGTGGTTTCAGGGGTTTTACAGCCTGGGAAGTGGGTTTCAGTCAGCAGTTCTAAAGATTCCCGACTGGATTCTGTCCAAGAACCATCTGGTTTAAGGATGAATCCCGGGACGCAGGGGTCCTTGGATAGGATCTTCCTGAGCCTTGCGGCTTCGTTGAGATCCTCTATTGATTCGCAGAACTCCCGCCAGGATTTAGATTTTGCTGCTCTTGTTTTGCTCTTGTATTCGTTGAAGCTGGACTTGTACTTATCCCAGTCTTCGGTTCTGTTTGAGATCTTTGCTCTATTGAATAGAGTTCGGGTCCTGGTCCTGAGTTGCTTTAGCTCTGT
This sequence comes from Merodon equestris, assembly GCA_958301585.1. Taxonomy (NCBI): domain Eukaryota; kingdom Metazoa; phylum Arthropoda; class Insecta; order Diptera; family Syrphidae; genus Merodon; species Merodon equestris. The sequence continues at coordinate 111,289,167 of OY284415.1, forward strand.
GGTCCACCAGACTGCGCTGGTCTTCCTGCGAGCGCGCTGCAAATCACAGGATTTGTTGAAAGCCGCTTTCAGAATTCTCACAAGGTTTTCGACTGAATTCTCAATGTAAGTTGGAATCAGGATTAGTGGTGTCTTGTGGCGGTTCTAACCTGTTGGCAACTAGGTTTGAGAAAAGATTCCAGTCTGTCCTCTGAGGGTTTCTGAAAGGTTTCGGTTTTTCTTTAATGACGTTAGGGTTGAAGAGTTACTCGTGCAGGGACGGGTTAAGAATATCCCTGCAGCGATACCTATCGCTTGTCGTAAAAGGCGACTGTGGGCGGACCCCACAAGCGGACCAGTAGGAATGCAGTTAAGTGGGAAGGTTATGGTCCTACACTTCTGACCATAACGACGCCGGGATAAAAAGGAAAAGAAGAAGACGTTAGGGTTGAAGAGTATCCGGCTGTGGTCCGAAAAGGAACAGTTAGTGGACACTCTCCAATCCTCTACTCGGATGGAGTCCGACTCACTTAGTAAGGTGAGGTCAATTATCTCTTCCCTAACCCGATTGCGAAACGTGGGTGTATTACCTTTGTTGCAAATATTGAGATTGGTGGAGATAATGAATTCGAAAATGAACTCACCCCTTTTATTGATGTCGCTGCTTCCCCATTGAGTGTGGTGTCCATTGGCGTCGCAGCCTATCAATAGACGCAGTCCGCGTGACTTGGCGTGTTGCACGAGTGTACGGACTGCGTTTGAATGTGGATCCTCCTCATCGTATGGTAAGTTAGCGGACGAAAGGAGCAAAGTTGATTTGTCCTGTTGTTCGTACGTTACCACCGTGAGGTCTCCGTTGCTGTACGTACCTAGGAGAAACATGTTTAAGTATCTCTTGGCGACTATACAGGTTCTTAGCTTACCTTCGGTATGTGGATAGTATAAATTATACTCTTTAGACCTTAATCCCTGAAGTGTGTTCCTAAGGAGCCAAGGTTCTTGGATTAAGGCTATATCCACATCTTCCTGCAGCATGTACATCATCAAGTCGTCGGTGGCTGCTTTGCAGTGGTGTAAATTAATTTGCATCACTAGCAGCCTCCTTTGACTTGCCGCGTTCATTGGGGAGCCTTACCTTCAGGGTTCCCAGCCCAAACTTGATGCTGCCAGATCTGCTGCGGATGTGGTCGAGTGACTTTTGGTCAATGGTAACCATGAGGTCCTTTCCCACTCCGTTCTTGCTCTTGGCTGAAGAAATTATTCTCCAGCTGGGAGTATCAAGCTCTTTATTCTGCTTGTCAATTAGCTTCAAGATGGATTCGTCATTTTCAGGAACCGGTGGAGGTATCCATATTGAAGCCAACGTGCGAAGGGGAAGCATCGAACGAGGGATAACCTCGAGTTTAGCGTTCTGTCAGATTTCGCCGCAGTTGTCGATTGTGCGCTTTAAAAAGTCTAGGGACCTCTGATTGTCACAACCGACAACTTTGACTCCTTTCTGCCAGCCTGCCCCGTCGAAGTTAATCTCATCGCTGCGACAAGCATCGCTTCCAATATTTTGGCTTCGACCTTTAGCCAATTGTCGGATGTAATCTTCCCATCCGGGTTGGAACGATCGACAATAGCCACTTGTCGACTCAAGGGAAGATTGAAGCTGGCTGATGTTTTTGCCTTTTTCGCTTCCCTAAGAGTTTCTTCTCCGGAGCGCCCCCTCTTGACGTTCTGCTTCGATCCTGAGGCAGTGTGCCTCATGGAGGTGCCCGGTTGCTGTGCGCTCTTTTCGACAGTGGCCGGTTGTGATGGCAGTTGTCGAGTCAATTTTGGGACGTTGGGTTTGATAGGGGCCGTGTTCGATGGCTTCTTATCTCTCCTTCTTCTTATCTGTCCTTTTTCGAAGCGTGAGTGGAGGTGGGAGCCGATTTCTTCTCGAATTTGGCTACCTCTTTCTTGTGCTTCTTGATCAGGACTTTTTCGCGCTCGAAGAGCGTTGAGGGTTCTCTTGCGTTCATTTTCCTGATATATTGCACCGACCTCTTATAGCTACTCTTTGCTTTTTGGGCCGGTGTTTTTATCTTGCTCTTTTCTACAGGTTTGCCTGTGGCCTTAGGGGCGACCTTTTCTTCCAGCAACTGGGCCTCGGTTTCAGAGTCCACTTGCATGGTGTTGCTTACCTGTGATGAAACCAAGGATTCATCGTCGGTAGCGGTACCAATCTGTAGTCCCTGAAGGAGAGCCCCGGCTACGCTGTCTGCATCGATCGCGCCTTCGGCGGTGGCAACCTGTGCTGTTAGCCTCAGAGGATGCATTTTTCTATTTTTGTTTTCAATGTTTTCTTCTTCCATGTGTGTTCCCACGAGTCGCGCAGGAATGGGTGGTCGACCTGTACAGAGCCTCGCAGTATACAGGCAAGGCTAATTGATCCAGGAGGGCGCCAGGTATCCTGCATACACCGTTAGCGACTGGGCTATTATTTAGACTGGGTCCCCAGCCTGGCTGACTCTCGGCACGGTACGGTTAACACCTTAGTCCAGCCCAGGGGACGGGGGGGGGGGGGGGGGGGGGGTGGAGGGGATACCCGGGGAAGGGAGGAGGAGGGGATGGCTGCAGCTTAGCTTCATGTCTCGTCATAGAGAATTCATGCCCAACATGGAAAATGAATTCTCAAGAGCCATTGACAATTACTGAGCCTTCGCACCGCGACAAGGTGTGCAGCTACGCGAAGGCACCTAAGTGCACCTAAGACCTCATTGCAAAATTGGTCGATTCGCTGGAACATCTCAAACATGTTTCCTGTGCTTTGATGTTCGGATTGTTCCTGAAGTGCTAAGTGGTTAAAGGTCTCGCTTAGGGTCATACAAATATTAAGAATTTTGGTTAAAGGCTAGGCAACGACATTAAGTAAAAAGAACAAATCATTCCCATGTATGCCTCCTTCCATTTAGAATATTATATTTCGTTGCGTAGAACGCAAAGCAATACTCAATATTCATAGAAAATGTGTATGATCAGCAGCGAAGAGAGCTGCCTTGACCTTAAACTTCTACTCTTTCGCAAATTGAAAAACAAAACTTGTTGAATGAATATTTCTGTCGCATATCTACCGACTCTATAGACACGTCAGTAGGAAGATTTGACTTATTTGGTTTTATAATTGCTAATAAAACTCAATGGCTTTCTCTGCAATGAGGAAACAATCTCCACACACAATGACGTTCCTTAAATCCGTTTATGGAGTAGAACAAAAAATCAGAAATGCAATATAAATAGACATGAGTATTTCGGAAGAATGGAAAGTTCGCTGAACCAGTCTGAACTCGTGTCTGTATGGAGGGTTGTTTAAATAATATTGCAACATGCCAAGGCTAAGCGTAAATTACTGAATCATTGCTCAAGTGTGTATAGGTTTCCGATTTATTCCATATAACATCTCTAGCGAATCATAACACAACTTGCACTAATGATTATTAACAATTTATAGGAAGAAACAATGAGGCCGGATGTAGTTAGTGACACCGATTTCAAGTCGATACCATTCATCCAAACAGACTCGGAAGATCCATATGACTCCTCGGATACTGGCTCACGCCGTTCATTTCTCTTAATGGATGAACACGAAAACCTCCATGTCGCTACCTCGGAAATATTTTGCAAGAAACTACGCTGCTCCGATAATGATAAAATCAAAGTTGTTTCGATATTTGGAAATACGGGTGACGGCAAGTCGCACACCATGAATCATACATTCTTTCGCGGTGAGGAAGTGTTCAAGACATCGTCGGAGCAAAACTCGTGTACTGTTGGCGTATATGCTGCTATGCAACACCAAATGGGCGTATTGTGTTTGGATACCGAAGGACTGCTGGGGACTACTGGTAAAAGTAATCGGCGAATGAGGATGCTGCTAAAGGTTGTTATTCGTAGGATACCTGAGAAGACTGATTGATATTTTCTGTTTTTTTGTTTTTTTAGATCCTGGCGATATCTGATATTGTTATTTACCGGACGCGGTCGGAACGCTTGCATAGCGATATGTTTGAGTTTTTAGGTACTGCGTCGAAGGCATTTTGTTCGCATTTTGCGCAAGCGCTGCAATCACTCGCCATTCCCGAAACGGCCCAGGCATTAGGACCAGCAGTCATCGTGTTTCATGAGACCCGACATACGAGACCATTGGATAGTTGTAAGTACAATCAATTCTAAAGAATTTATACTTTTAGTAACTTCTGCTGCTCCTTCTCCTACTCCTTCTTCGTCTTCCAATATTTCCAAAATATTCAAGTTCTTCCTTCTTTCTCTTGTTTATCCCAAAAACAACATCAAAAGGGAAGTTTAATCGAACAAATTAGTTCGGTCCATTTTCAAAACAAGGCTCTGGTTGTTATAAATGTTTCATGTAGGGAGGGATTGGCGTTTTAAGAATAGTAATTTCAGCGTTAAAGACATTTCTTGATAACCAAACATAAAAATCTAGTCAAACACAAATGGAACTAGTAGATTCATTGGAAGTAAGTATTTTTTTTATTTTTTATAGTTAGTTCAGGTTCAAGAGTATGCTCTTATGGTGTTTGACACACAACCTGGATGGGGTGCAGATCGTTTGTGTCAAAGGATATTCGTTCACTACTCTCCGGGGGTGGTTGCCTTAGATAGGATTCGAGAGATTCGACTGAATTTGTCGCGTTTGTTGTAGTTCTCAGTAACTTTTTTATTTCCATGTTATTAAGGTGTTATATCGGAAATGCACACACATGCAAATCAGTGGGTTGACACGACTGGAGATCACCGGTGTTGTAAGAGTAAGATCAATAAAAAAAAAATAAAAAATCTGGAGCATGCCCGTGTCAAAAAGGAAGGGAAGAAAGAAAACGGTCAAACCGTAGCATTATGGAAAATAACGCTAAAAGGAAAAGCACTACCCCGCCAGGCACTACTAATGGTCGTGATCCTGGGACGAGCAGCAATGCTCGGGTCAGAGCTATAGGATTCCGCGGGATAGCAAAGTAATGCAACGGCGTAAGCCACATTTAAGAGTCGCGAGTTGGAACGTTGGAAGCATGAGTGGGCGCAGCTATGAGCTTGAAGAAATGATGGTTAGAAGGCGAGTAGACATCCTGTGCGTACAAGAGACGAAATGGTGAAACACCGGTAATCGGGCACGTCTCTTGGACGTTAAAACAAAAGCCTACAAGATGTTTTACTATGGATTGGATCAAGGAAAAAACGGAATCGATATCATCCTTGCGGCAGAGCTACTTGGCAACGTCTTAACCACTTCAAAGTCCAGTGACCGTTTGATGGCTCTCAAATTGGTGATGCATAGTGAGGTGTGGAACATCGTAAGCGCATATGCCCCTCAAGTAGGATGCGAACAAAAAGAAAAAGATGCATTCTGGCTAGATTTCCACAACCTTGTCAAAATCATCCCAAAGGAAGAGCTGTTGTTTGTTGGGGGAGATTTAAACGGACATGTCGGGAAGACAAGCGAAGACTATGAGGACTACCACGGAGGGCTGGGATACGGCACCAGGAACTCTTCAGGTGAAGATATCCTAAACATGTGCAAGTCGTACGGTCTTATAGTGCTAAATACCATGTTCGTCAAACAAAGCCGGCACCTGATCACTTATAGCAGCGGCGGAAATGAAACTCAAATAGACTATCATTTGGTATCCAGTTTCATGAAGCCACGAGCTAAAGATTGCAAAGTGATCCTGGGAGACGCGATCGCCCCTCAACACCGTCTCCTCCTGACTGAATTTTTTATGGATGCGAGAAAGAAGTCAAAGCAGCAAACGAAGGTGTCTGAGAGAATCAAGTGGTATAAGCTGTATAAAGGAAAAGGCGAAGCTTTTATTACCATCATGGAAAACTACCTCTCTTCCATTATCGATGAGGTCGGTAATGAGGAGTGCAGAGCACAAGACATGTGGGATTCCCTACAACAATCTGGCCTGGAGAAAGCCAAATCACTGCTCGGAACATCTAAAGGCCCCTGCCAACACGCAAAAGAAACATGGTGGTGGACAGACGAAGCCAAAGCAGTGATACACGAAAAGAAAATGGCTTTCCAAGCTTGGTCAAAGTGCTCTTCTACTAATAGAGAGGAAAAAGCTCGCCGTGAAAAGGTATATAGATGTTGCAAAGGTATCGCGAAGAAAAAATGCGCCGAATTCAAAGCGAAAAGCATGGAAGGCCTCTATCAGGAGTTGGAAGAAATATCGTCTTCCGCGTCTGACAGGAACCAGGCTACCCAGGAGCTTCGACAAAGCAATTTGAACAAAGGAGCAAATATCTTTAAGATAGCCGCCCAGAGAAGAAGAAATGCTCAGGAGATTCGTTTCTCAAAGTTTATTAACAATGCTGAAGGCCAACTCCTTGTGGAAGACGAAAAAATTCTCCACAGATGTCGACAGTATTGCGAGGAACTTCTGATCGAACAGTTTCCCCGAGTGTACTTTCCAAGAGCCGCCCCGAATCATGCCGAAATATCCGACATCACCGTCGAAGAAGTTCGGTACGCGGTTAAAAACTCCAAGAAAAGAAAAGCTGTTGGGCCGGACGGGATACCCTTTGAGTTCTGGAAAAAGATGGGAGACATCGGGTCTAGATGGCTCATGGTTCTTATCTCCAAACTTATGAGAGGCGACACTATGCCTAATCAATGAAGGGAAAGTTATCTTCTTCCTTTGCACAAAGGAAAGGGTGATACGCGAAATTGTGATAACTACCGTTCTGTCAAGCTGATGTCGCACACCATGAAGATCGTTGAACGGGTATTAGATAGCCGACTGCGGAAAATAATACGACTATCTGATGACCAGTGCGGGTTTGTCTCGGGTAAATCAACAACAGATGCAATCCAAAGTATAAGGTTGATGATGGAAAAGCATCGTGATTCTTCAAAGGACTTGCATATGGGGTTGGTTGATTTCGAGAAGGCCTTTGACCAGCAACCAAGAGATCTTTTATGGGTAGCGCTAAAACAAAAAGGAATCCAGAAACCTACGTGCGAGTGATCATGGACATGTACAAGAAAGCAATGACAAGAGTAAGATGCACCGCAGGAGTCACCGAAGAGTTCGCAATCAAAGTCGGTGTACACCAAGGGAGCGTCCTCAGCCCACTGCTTTTTATAGCAGTCCTTGATTGCTTACTTGAAGGAAAAGTAACGGACCCCAATGTGCACCAGCTATTCTTTGCTGACGATGGAGCCATTATAAGTGATGATCAGGCGTCCCTACAACGAGCACTTGATGTGTGGGTGGACATTTTTGAGGGGCACGGGTATCGCATTAGTTCAAAGAAGACAGAGTATCTGTGCTGCCCGTTCTCTGACCCTCATCAGCCTATTCCAGACATTTACTTGAATGGAAGAGTGCTTCCCAAGTGTGAAAAGTTTAAATATCTGGGATCTATGATTAAGAAGCAACTTGTGATGACGACATCAACCATCGCGTAAGCGTAGGCTGGATGAAGTGGCGGGAAAACTCGGCCATCTTCTGTGATCGAAAAATGCCCGCTAAGCTGAAAGGAAGGCTCTACACTTCAGTTGTACGTCCGTCGCTCACATACGGTTCACAATGCTGGACAATGCACAAAAACTATGAGAGCAAATTAACGGCAGCTGGGATGAAGATGCTTCGCATGACAGCGGGAATAACAAAGCGTGACAGAATTAGAAGTTCAAAGATCCGAGGAAGCCTCCACGTAAAAGAAACCATCACAAGAAAGATAGAGCGCGACCGACTCATTTTGTATTGCCATGTTCAAAGGAGAGATCCTTTGAACCCCGTCCAAAAGGCAATATCAATCAACGTTCCAATTTCAACACGCAAAAGAGGCGTCGAAAAACAATTCGTGCAAACAAATGCAAAAACACCAGCATTTGATTGGACTCAGCGATGAAGTAATCCCAAACTGGGAAGCCTGCCGCTACTTTCTGAGGTCAAACCGGCGGACCCCACAAGTGGACCAGTAGGAATGCAGTTAAGTGGGAAGGTTATGGTCCTACACTTCTGACCATAACGACGCCGGAAAAAAAAGGAAAAGAAGATAGACGGTGCGGATGATAAGGCAATGATCTTCTGAGGGTTTGTTGCTCCGAAATTGTCCGTCCACATAAACTCCTGCATTAGACGGCGGAGGTCACTATATTATCCAACATGAAAACCGCAGTTTTCATCAGTTTAAGACGAGTTGTAATTGCCACAGGTTCTTGCAGACTCTCTTCTTTGGATCTTAGCGGGAACCCCTGTTGAACGTTATTGAAACCTATTACTGACCCCAGAACCGCTTTATTGTAGAAATTGTTTGGGCTGTTAAGCAGAGACCTTCAGCATTTGGTACAGTGCTTGATGCTTGCAGATGGATCAACTCGCCATTTACGTCCATAGTGACATCGCTTGCCAACTCCTACTGCAATGTAGCCATTTGTCCCCAACGGAATTTAATGGCATATGGCTAAAATTCACTCTCGGAAAGCACTCCGTTCATTTTTGTTTTCTTTGCAGAAGCCCCAATTCAGATAGGAATGAGACATTGATGCATTCGACGCACTGTCTGATTACATCCAAAGAATTGTTTCCCTGTTCCCTCGCACTGAAATAGTTTTAGTGGGCAATTCTCGGTGGCTTCGACATTCTGGACAGACAACACCCGGAGGAAGGTATGTTGAAAATGTTGCCGATTTAAACCAATTAACTTGGCTTGTGAATGAGCCGTCCCGTATCCCCGATGTTGCTGGTCATACCGCCAACACGCTGGACTTGTTCCTTACCTCTTAGCCTAACAAATACACGATGTATTGTCGCATTAAAGCTCGAACGATCACTGCGAAATATCAGCTAAATTCTCGAATTCCCATCAACCAGTTAAAGAAAAAGCGCCTAAAAGAGCAGTCTGGCCACACGAAAAAGCCAACTGGTGAGGCCTTAACAACTTCTTTCGAGTCTTTAACTGGTCGTTGTGCTTCCTCAACAACGACATGAACGCCGCAGCTGATATTATCGCAAATATTATCCGAATTGGCATGGCAAATTCCTAGTTGGATTAAAGCACCAGGCCAAAGGATAAAACGTGGTTTGACTTGAGCTGCAAAGAGGCTATTAGGTTGAGGGAGGTAAGCTTTCGAGCTTATAAGGCAAACAGTTCAGAGGAAAACCCGAAAACAGTATATACGAGCCAGAAATGACTGCAACATCCACATTTGACGGGTTAAATTCCAATCCAACGAAAAATTGAGGTGTAAAATCCTCCAATGTCCCAAAGGTAGGCAAAGTTTCTGGTCGTTTATAAAAAACATAAAAACCTCAGCAGCGTCGCCTATACCAACGCTCATTCACAACGCTGTCACCCCCTTAGATAAAACTAATCTACTTGCTGCCACTTCAGAGCAAGTTCACAGCTCCTAGCTCCTCCTGACTAGAGTGCGTCAATTCCATCATAAGACAAATCCACTTCCGCACTCGTACAGTCGCAAGGGTTCTCAAGACCTCGACATACACAAATCCGCTTGTCTAGGCAATACCATGCCCCAATAGTTCCGAAGAGGTGTTCTTAGTAAGGTGTTCTGAGTAAGTTTCACATTTTTGCTACTCTTCTGGGCTCTTTCCGAGTAGGTAGAAAACAGCATTTCTCCAGCCTATACCAAAAAATGCCAATCTTTTTCTCCCTTCAACTACCCACTTAATGCACTAACGTCCCTTCTTTCCAAGGTCATGGAAACGCTGATTAACTGTCAACTTATCTTGAATCTGGTGATTTGATGGCATATCTCACTGAAAATTGGAATCGCTCGCTTCACCAAGCAGGTGAAAGCAAAATAGTTGCACTGGTTATATCCAAAGCATTTGACAGGGTTTGGCATGACGCCCTTTTGTCGAAAATGCATGATTTCGGGATCGATGACTCTCTTTTTCAATGGATTAGAAACTACCTTTCGAATCGTTCAATTCAAGTTGTTTTGGACGGATTCAAGTCTGACAATGCTGGTGTTCCCCAGGGGTCCGTCTTGTCTCCGATACTTTTTCTCATTTTTATAAATGACCACTTGTCTGTCACTTCTAATCCAATTAACTCCTTCTCCGACGACATTACCCTTAGCTTCTCATATTCGGTCGCTACTTTACGTCCCTTTTCTACGGCTTTAAACAGTGAGCGACAGCGTATGTTAAGCTCATTAAATTCCTATATTGACAGCGTCATTGCATGGGGTGAAAAGAATAGAGTGGAATTTAATGCCTCCAAAACACACCTCAGTACGCCTACTAGACGGAATACACAATCGCGCGACAAAACTGATAGGTAACTCCAGCATTACCAAAACATTAGATCCGCTGGAACATCGCAGGAATGTTTCCTGCCTTTCCTTGTTTTATCGTTACTTACACAAAAAATGCTCTGATGAAATAACCAGTTGCATTCCGCCCCTTCAACATTTCTCCCGCAACACACGTCTCACCAATGTACTCTGAAGCCCACTTTATGTACTGTCAAATATAGAGAATTCCCTGCCGGATTCGGTCTTGCCTCCTCAGTACAACGTGCAAGCATTTAAGACCAATGTCCATCGGCATCTTCTCTATCCCTCTTCCCTTTTACCTTCTGCCCGCACTGTGTCGTTGACATCATAAGGTTATGAAAACAAAAATGAGTGATTCTCATATCGCGAAGTAATTCCAGTCCACTTCAAGCACAATGGCTTCTTCATCTATCAACATAAGAGAGGAACCATCATGTGGAACTGCATACGCCTTTATTTTGACTCCTTGCCCATATAGAAACAAGGGTACGATTCAAAACAGTTGGTAGGGTGGTAAAATCAAAGGATTGCTCCAGGGGAGACCTCGAAGAGCAAAACGTAGGAATCGGCGTTGGATGCTCTCGATTCTAGAAATGTGGGTTTGTTGGTATGGAGACCACACTTGAGAGGCGTATTCAAGAAGGAGCCGGACAAAGGTTATGTAAAGAGATCGGGTAACGTAAGGATCCGTGAATTCTTTAGACCATCGCTTCATGAAACCGAGTGCAGAATTAGTTTTAAGGATTATCTCATCGATGTGTGGGCGAAAATTAAGTTCTTGGTCACATAATATGCCAAGATCGCGAATGACTTGAACCGTGGAGATGGGTTGATTATTGAGGAAGTAGAGACGAGGAGGAGGTTTGATTCGTTTACGTGAAAAGGTAATTGATTGGCATTTGGAAATATTAAGCTCTAAGCAATTTTTGGAGCACCAGATGGAAAAGCTATTGAGATCAGATTGAATAAGGGAAGAGTCATGACTGGAGGAAATGGTCTTGAAGAACTTGGTGTCGTCGGCGTATAATGAGATGTGGGAGTGTTTGATCACCAATTCAAGATCGTTTATGGAAAGAACGAAAAGAAGTGGACCTAAGTGGCTGCCTTGGGGGACGCCGGAGGAGGCTAAAAAGGGGTTAAAGAAGGCAGATCTAAAACTAACACTGAAATAGCAGTTTTCCAGGTAAGAAGATATCCACTTCAAAGAAATGGGGTCGAAGTCAAGGGAGGACAATTTGAAGAGTATCAGTCTGTGGTAGATTTTATCGAAGGTTTTACCGAAATCGGTTGAGATAACGTCGACTTCTTTGCCGTTCTCTAAGGCTGATAGGTAAAGGACACAAATTCAACAAGGTTAGTGGTTGTGGATCTGCATTTGAGGAAACCGTGTTGTCTAGCGGAGATTAAAGACTTGCAACGAAAACTTAGAGTTTCGTACAAAATACTCTCGAAGAGTTTGGGTATATGTGACAGTTTGGCAATTACCTTCTTTATGTATAGGGGTGATAAATGAGGTTTTCCATAAGTGGGGGAATTCACATAAGGATAGGGATAGACTGAAGATTTTCGAAAGAGGGAGAGAGGGTTGTTTAGTATTTTTTTAGAACAGGGAGGCCGTCAGGTCCAGGAGTGAATTCATCATTAAGTAGATTTAATTTGTTTTCGATGACATGAGAATCGACTGTGCGTGGAAGAAAAATTCGGTAGATAATCGAAGTATGAGAGGTCTGGAGCAAGCGAGTCTTTGGCGAAAGACTGTTTAAAAAGGTGTGCGAAAAAGTTGGTGATAATATTGGGGTCATTCGAGGTTTGATCGTGGAAGGAGAGGGAGGTAGGATAGCCATCAGATTTTCTTTTGTAGTTCTTCTTCTTTTCCTTTTTATCCCGGCGTCGTTGGGGTCCGTCACTTTTCCTTCCAGCAAGCAATCAAGGACTGCTATAAAAAGCAGTGGGCTGAGGACGCACCCTTGGTGTACACCGACTTTGATTGCGAACTCTTCGGTGACTCCTGCGGTGCATCTTACTCTTGTCGTTGCTTTCTTGTACATGTCCATGATCACTCGCACGTAGGTTTCTGGATTCCTTTTTGTTTTAGCGCTACCCATAAAAGATCTCTTGGTTGCTGGTCAAAGGCCTTCTCGAAATCAACCAACCCCATATGCAAGTCCTTTGAAGAATCACGATGCTTTTCCATCATCACCCTTATACTTTGGATTGCATCTGTTGTTGATTTACCCGAGACAAACCCGCACTGGTCATCAGATAGTCGCATTATTTTTCGCAGTCGGCTATCTAATACCCGTTCAACGATCTTCATGGTGTGCGACATCAGCTTGACAGAACGGTAGTTATCACAATTTCGCGTATCACCCTTTCCTTTGTGCAAAGGAAGAAGATAACTTTTCCTTCATTGATTAGGCATAGTGTCGCCTCTCATAAGTTTGGAGATAAGAACCATGAGCCATCTAGACCCGATGTCTCCCATCTTTTTCCAGAACTCAAAGGGTATCCCGTCCGGCCCAACAGCTTTTCTTTTCTTGGAGTTTTTAACCGCGTACCGAACTTCTTCGACGGTGATGTCGGATATTTCGGCATGATTCGGGGCGGCTCTTGGAAAGTACACTCGGGGAAACTGTTCGATCAGAAGTTCCTCGCAATACTGTCGACATCTGTGGAGAATTTTTTCGTCTTCCACAAGGAGTTGGCCTTCAGCATTGTTTATAAACTTTGAGAAACGAATCTCCTGAGCATTTCTTCTTCTCTGGGCGGCTATCTTAAAGATATTTGCTCCTTTGTTCAAATTGCTTTGTCGAAGCTCCTGGGTAGCCTGGTTCCTGTCAGATGCGGAAGACGATATTTCTTCCAACTCCTGATAGAGGCCTTCCATGCTTTTCGCTTTGAATTCGGCGCACTTTTTCTTCGCGATACCTTTGCAATATCTATATACCTTTTCACGGCAACCTTTTTCCTCTCTATTAGTAGAAGAGCACTTTGACCAAGCTTGGAAAGCCATCGTCTTTTCGTGTATCACTGCTTTGGCTTAGTCTGTCCACCACCAGGTTTCTTTTGCGTGTTGGCAGGGGCCTTTAGATGTTCCGAGCAGTGATTTGGCTTTCTCCAGGCCAGATTGTTGTAGGGAATCCCACATGTCTTGTGCTCTGCACTCCTCATTACCGACCTCATCGATAATGGAAGAGAGGTAGTTTTCCACGTTGGTGATAAAAGCTTCGCCTTTTCCTTTATCCAGCTTATACCACTTGATTCTCTCAGACACCTTCGTTTGCTGCTTTGACTTCTTTCTCGCATCCATAAAAAATTCAGTCAGGAGGAGACGGTGTTGAGGGGCGATCGCGTCTCCCAGGATCACTTTGCAATCTTTAGCTCGTGGCTTCATGAAACTGGATACCAAATGATAGTCTATTTGAGTTTCATTTCCGCTATAAGTGATCAGGTGCCGGCTTTGTTTGACGAACATGGTATTTAGCACTATAAGACCGTACGACTTGCACATGTTTAGGATATCTTCACCTGAAGAGTTCCTGGTGCCGTATCCCAGCCCTCCGTGGTAGTCTTCATAGTCTTCGCTTGTCTTCCCGACATGTCCGTTTAAATCTCCCCCAACAAACAAAAGCTCTTCCTTTGGGATGATTTTGACAAGGTTGTGGAAATCTAGCCAGAATGCATCTTTTTCTTTTTGTTCGCATCCTACTTGAGGGGCATATGCGCTTACGATGTTCCACACCTCACCATGCATCACCAATTTGAGAGCCATCAAACGGTCACTGGACTTTTGGATTTTCTTTTGTAGTTAACAAACTTAAAGAAGGACTTAGGATCGTTTATAAGATTGGCTTGCGTTTCAGTTAAATAGCGTTGATAGAGGGAGTTGTGAAGGGCGCTAAAGTGGAGATAGCTGCCCGGGTAGTTAGAAAAGTCATTAGATGATTGAGTACGAAGGAAGATTGTCACTGCTTATTTCATTTGTTTCTTAGAGGAACGGGGCCTGCGATTGTACCAGGGTGGGGAGGTGGACAAAGTTTTGCGTTGTGAAATGGAAACGTAAAAAGAGATAGAATAAAATGTTTCCCTGTAGAATATGGATATTGCATCATTAACGGTTAGGTTATCAAAATTGAGAGAGGCTTTTTTAAGGTATTCATTGATTAGGTGAAATTTTGCTTTGTGGAAATCGTAAGAGGCCAGAACTGTAGGGCGTTTATTCTGTAATGGAGAATCGTGAAAGATGGAAAGGAGGAGGGGGGTATGGACGTTATCGATGGTTGAAAGGGTAAGGGGACAAAGTGAAACAGAAGAGTTGAGAGGATCGGTTGTGAATATGAAGTCGAGTTGTCTACCCATGTAGTTTAGGACGCCACTAACTTGGCTAAGGTTTGAATCTGCTAGGCGATCCAATAAAAGATATTCTTTGGCAGTAGTGGGATTGGTGGCAGTAGAAAACGATTGATTGTCTGATTGGGTCCATTTAAGATGAGGAAGGTTGAAGTCACCGAAAACAAGGATTTCATCCTGCGGGTTTCTGAATTAGGTTATTTGGTCGATTGTGTTAATGGCGAGTTGATACGATTCAATAGGTTGTGAGGGCAAGATGTAGAAACAAATGATGTATAGTGACTTCTGGGGTAGAGCAATCCTAATTGAAACAAAGTCGAGAAGTGGGGAAGATGATATTGCAATAAGTCAATTGTATTAAGGACAGCTAGTAGAACGCCTCGACAAGGGCAACCATCAGTAGGTCGGTTGAGTTCGTCATCGCGATAAACATTAAAACTTGATGGGAACACCTCGAGGTTATTTATGCTGGGGATCAGATTAGTTTCGGTTAGAGCAAATATCTCAAAGGGTAGAGCATGTGACTGTTGGAAGACGGCTTGGGTTTTTGAACGAAGACCTCTTACATTTTGGCAGAGTGATCGGTTTGCTGGGAGAGAGAGATAATTAGGGACGAAAAAACTTGTCGTGGTCAGCTCTACTACGCTGAAGGTGAGTTTTGAGTGAATGTATTGGCGGAATGTATCAAGATCCTTTGACACTTTTTGGGGCGAGATATTGAAAAATTCATGATATTTTGTGAATAGGTTCTTGAGCCTAGCGAAATCCATGGGGAGACCTTCCTGTTGAATGGATACCATGACGCTTGTGTTTGTTTTACCTTCATAACAAACCGAGTCTGATTTATCGTGGAGGTAAGCCAGAAAGAGACAAACGTCTTTTTATCTCTTAATCGAGAAAGGGCGTAGCGACTTTGGGTGGGGTCAGCAGTTAGCTGAGTAAGTTTAACTGAAGGGGGCAAAAGAGGATCAACAAAAGATTGAGGGGTAAAACTCCAACAATCTCAAATTTCTGATCCAAATTTCGAACAAATTTTTGTCAGCTACTCGAATATCTCCGCTTATTGCTGTAAATACAAATGCAGTGTTGTGCAACCGCTGTGTGTTATTTTCTAAAACGTTCTGATATCTTTTTAAATCATTAGACACATAGATACCATCCACCAGTACGCCATCAATCGTTAGTTTAATCATTCACTATTCAACATCTTTCAGCTGTCGAGGAAAGTGCAGAGAACAAACTCCGTCATGGTTTTGCCCGTTTAAATATTGAAACAAATGCCTTTAGTTCATTACGGTATGTTGGTATTAAAACTGCAGACGATCGATCAACTGACTTTTCAAAAATAATTGCCGCAATACAAATGGAAATCGAAAATACAGGCGTACGTTCACCACGACAACCTAGTGTCGTCTTCAAAGCTATGAAAGCACTTAACTTAAAATTCTCCGGTGAAATTGTTGAGAAAGCAATCAATCCATTTCCTGAACAGTATTTCACGTGTACAGTACATTGTGAATCATGTAGTAGACGTTGTCAACGTTCAATGGGTCATGTGGCGGATGGTGAAAATCATCAAAACACGTCACCATGCAACTACCAGCATCAGTTTGAGAATAAAGTGTTGTTGTGTCAGCAATGTTATACGAACGGCAGGGAGGTAAGAATATCACTTGATAGGAGGGATGATGGCTGATGATTCTCTTGGCTTTAGGTTATTGTGACAATGAATTCGCAGTCGCAAAGTGAAAACTCTATTTTGGGATTTGCCAAGTATGCCTGGAAGGGATCAGTTATCGAATGTCCAAACTGTGGTGAGATCTATCGAGAGCGTAAATATTGGTATGGAAACAAACCGCCGGAAGCGGCTGCCGTAAGGTGAGTTTCGAGAAAGGAAAGGCCTAAAGTACTGAGACGACGTTCGTTTTAGGTCAGAGATCGTTCACGTATGGAAAGGCGGCAATATTTCAGAAATGGGACCGGTTCATTCCGCTCAAATGGTTATCGATGGAGTATCGTATCTAACTGAGGCAATAAGTAGTATAGGATCGCAACCGACAAAGGTAATCAGCGACTGGCTCGCTGACACCGTCGCACCGACCTATTGGAAACCAAATGCGGATATCACAGTAAGTAGTGACATTGGTATTACAACTAAAATACATTCTATCAACTGTCGTTGTTAATAGAACTGCTTTGACTGTAAGAAGAATTTTGAAAAGACTGGGTTACGGAAGCATCACTGTCGAGGCTGTGGCGAAGGTTTTTGCAATGCATGTACGCCCCACAAAATGCCAGTACCTGCACGCGGCTGGAAGCAAGACGTACGAGTTTGTAACAATTGTCAAAAAGAGCTGAGTAAAAATAATGATTCAGTGCCAGGTATGTAACGTCTTTGATGTCCTATTTGCCTACTGATTTTTCATCATCAAATTTTCATAACAAAAAAAAAACAAAAAACAAAATTAGAAAATCCAACCGATCACTTATGTTATACTAATAATACAGGATTGCCTAATGAGGAGGGCGATATATTTGTAAGGAAATACAGCGAGACAATTTACAATACGATAAGTAGTGTGACTTCGGTTTTAGAATATCCAAAAGGTAAGAATGTCCCAACCTAGGACGTGTCGACGAGATGTTCGAAAACATATTCTAATACCAATTGTTTGTAGATTTAATAAAAGACACTGCACGTCCCTCGTACTGGGTACCTGATTCCGAATCGCCAGACTGTTCTATATGCAAAACGCCATTTGGAACGGCTGAAGAATTAGAAAGTGCAAAGACTCAGGGCACAATTAACTATAAGCACACTGGTGATTGTAGACGACATCATTGTCGAGCATGTGGACAAGCTGTATGCGCGAATTGTTCGACAACACGTCGGCCCGTTCCTGAACGCGGATGGACATCGCATGTACGCGTCTGCGATGCTTGTTCGTGTGCCGAAAAGGCTAAATTTGATTAGATTTAATAAAATGAGAGCTTTTATCCGATGATGAATATGTAAAAATCATTCTTGTTTTGTTAACGTAATCACGCAGTTGTGTTTATTCAGTTGAATGTGTACTCACAATATTCCACTGTTATGTTTACTATTTACTTTTTAAAGCAAAAATACATTTACGAAATGTGAGATTGGATGAAAGAGAGAAAAACAAAAAACGATTATCACATTTCCTTGTTTTGTTTTTTTTAGTAAATGCAAAAAACATTAAATTATTTGATAAAAAAATAAACTAAGATCAATTTTGAAATTGTTTTCATTTTTAGTATTGCGTTATCGACCAGTTTTTTCGCTTAAAAGGATCGATAACCTACTTCTTAACAGCTTTAGAAAGTGTCTTAATCTTACCAACTGCCATCTTAAGAGTTCTCAGTGAAAAAAGCTTAAAGCCTGGAGCATCAGATGGGATATCGAACCCCATGAAACACACTAGCTGTATATCGCGGTTGTAGACCTATATAAATGTACGGTTGCTTTATCTGGTAACTGGCACTGCACTGCACTATGCCAAACTTTTAAGTAGAGCTCAAAGGATGGCATGCATTGCTATAACCGGGGCACTGCGTACAACCTACTCTCCTTGGATCTTTTTGGCAAGGAGAAGGCAAAGAAATCAGCTCGTTGGAAATTCTCCTAAATAAGGCGGATGATCTAAGCGAATTAACGACCCCAGGTTTAAAAATTCTTTATAAAACAAGAATTCCCAAACGACGACAGTGGGATGGGAATTAATTTCCAAGAAAAGACACTGCACTGGAAACATACACAGACGGCTCCAGGACAAGCAATGGTGTGGGTGCCGGTGCCTGTACACCGACCCTAAAAATCAGCCAATCCTTTAGACTACCGAACCCCTTCAGGGGTTACATATACTACAGTATATTGCAGGCTGAACTTACGGCAATTCTTGAGGCCGCCCACTGCCTGTCTGTGAGATCGATAAACAATAGGGATATCGTCATCTATACAGACAACTAAACGGCAATAAAATAACTCAAATATGCAATAATAAGATCAAAATTGGTGAGGCAGTGCCTCACATCTCTAAATGAAATGTCGAGCAGATGCGCTGTAATGCTGTGCTGGGTTCCTGGGCATAGTGATATACTAGGTAATTATGAAGCAGACGAACTTGCTAAAATGGGCAACACACTGGAGCTCTCGACTGTTAAATGGGAAATCCATCCACTAAAGGAAACGCAAAAATATAAAATCATGCAACAGGCTAATGAGATCTTGAAACATGCAACTACGCGAGACAAACTTGACCCCGGTATTGCTAAAAATACGCAAGCGGTATAGAAGCAGCCTAATTGGAATCCTAATAGGACATTGGGCTTTAGGGAAATATGCCGCAAGAGTAGGACTGCCATATAACGACTACTGCAGTAGGTGTCATGATGAAGAAGAGGATAAATCTCCATCCCATCTCCTTTGCAATTGCCCTGCCCTAGCCTCCTCAAGGGGACGATTTCTGGGAGAATACTTCTTAAATGAATTAGCGGATCTATTCGACGCGGAGATCAATAAAATATCGATAGTTCCAAGAGCGGTGATCACGCCGACTCGAACAGTAGCACAATGGACCGATCTTGGTCTAAGTGATCTCCAACGTTTTTACGGAGGGAAGCCACCTAACCCAACCTAACTTATTGCATTATCTATTAAATTGCCAATAAAGTGATTGGGACGATCAGCGTTGTGACTAGAGATAGTGGACAGAAATTGAAAATAAAATCTTTTTTTCTGACTATTAGATTATTAACTTCAGCAGCTTATGAAGTTAATGGTGCATTTGGCTTAGGTACGTATACCAAGAGACGAGTTCAAAGCTCGTTTACCAAATTCGGCGAAGGAGATTTTTCACTAGAGGAGGTTATTGATAATAAAGAACTTGCAGCAGTAGTAAATTAAGCAACGACGAAGCAAGCAAATGCATCCTTAAGTTCTCACCTTCCATTCATCGGAAAGGTAGAAAAAACTAGAGAGATGGTTGCCCACCTATTAACACTAGCGAA
Organism: Merodon equestris; assembly: GCA_958301585.1. Taxonomy (NCBI): domain Eukaryota; kingdom Metazoa; phylum Arthropoda; class Insecta; order Diptera; family Syrphidae; genus Merodon; species Merodon equestris. The sequence continues at coordinate 111,308,827 of OY284415.1, forward strand.
TATGCTACAACTCCCATTAGCCATCTATTGTTTGAAACCAGCTGGCCAACATTCGAAAATATACGCTTCCAGCTATGTACGTTAAAATTATTCCAACCCATCCCACTGCAAAATACACAAACACAAGTTTTTTTTTTTTTTTTTAATTCATTTTTAATATCAATTTTTTAAAAACTATCTTACCCTAGACGAAAATGATTAAACTAGCTAACTAACTTATAAATACCTTACTGGCCCCATACGGACACTCTAAAGTAAAAAGAACAGATTAAATTACCTTTCGGCCTAATAAATAAAAAAAAAAAAATATTGTAATATAATATACAGGGTGTCCCACAAGCAGTGTGCCAAAAAGCTAGAGCGGTCAAGACAAGAAAAAAATCGTATGGGAGGGGGGGGGTCTATTCCCCCCCGTTTAGCCGGGAGGGGCAATTTTCTAAAAAATTGACTTAATTTGGAAAAAAAATTATTAAAAATCAACAGTTACATCCACAATGCCGTGATATACTTTTTTGTAAAGCCAGAGATCTCTTCTTTCATCGTGTTTTTGAACGAAGCTGTTTTAAGGAATAGTTTTTGAGAAATTAATTTTCAAACTCAAAATTTTGAAAAAAAAAATGAAAAAAAAAATTTTGAACTATTTTTTTTCAAAATTGTATGTAATTAAGTACTAATTTTTTTTTCAAAAATTCAATTCCCTACTTAGTTTTTAGTTAAAAACAGAAAACCAGATGCAAAAATGTCTTGTAGTTTTTGAGAAATTAAAAAAAAAACCCGAACCACTTCTTTCTAAGGAAAACCTTTTTTTTTGGTTTTAACGCGGCTGGACTTGTAGGCAAATTAGGGTATGAAACATTGACCTCTTTTTTATTATTTTTAAAAAATTCGGAGTTTTATGAGGATACAATAAAGTGAGATTTATTGTAGTTTGAACAACTCTGAGCTACCTTCGTCTCTGTTCATTGATATAGCTAAGGCCTTCGATACTGTAGATTATACTCTGTTACTCAGTAAATTATACAAAGCAGGCTTTAGAAGTAATGTCTATGATTGGCTGGCTTCTTATCTGATGAACAGAAAGCAAAAGGTAAGAATTCAAGATAAACTAAGCTCGGAAAAGCCTATATATATGGGCGTGCCACAAGGATCAGTCTTGGGCCCGATTCTGCTCTTAGTCTTTGTCAACTCACTCTTTGTTCAACCCTTTAAAGGTAAGATCACAGCTTTTGCGGATGATACTGCTCTGTCCTACTCATCGAAAAATTATTTCCAGCTAGTTATTGATATAAACAATGATTTAGAGATTCTTCGGAAATGGTTTTATCTTCATCGACTTGTGATAAGCGACAAAACGAAATTCATGATCTTTAATATATCAAAGATATCTCTTTCTCATACCATTCGCCGTTCTGCCTAAAATTTTCTTTGAATAATGATTGTAAGCATGTTTCTTCCACTTTTAATGAAAACTTGTTATGTACAAAAAGCTGTTTTGAAATTGAGTGCGTTGAAAGCTTTAAGTACTTAGGTTTGATATCGGACTTTCGGATGAGTTGGAAAAACCACACTCTCAACTTAAAAGAGTATTTCAATAAGGTGGTTAGACAAATATACCATCTGAGTCTTTATTGCCGTCAACCGGTTCTTACCCTAGTCTACAATGGCTTATTTAAGTCAAAACTGCAATACGGCCTCTCATGCTGGGGTGGGACTCATTACAATAAAATCGAACCACTACTTATTAAGCAAAAACATGCCATAAGAATTCTCTGTAGAGCTAACCGCCGAACTCCGAGCTTTGAGTTATTTAGTAACCTTAAGATTCTGCCACTACTTTGTATTATTATAAAGTCTTAAAAATATTTTATGAAAGATCTGGCTATTTGTCCGCTAGGTTATACGGATCTCACAATTTGCGTGTAAACAGTAGAAACCTAGTTACCGTACCTACTATTAAGAAATCTCTCTTTTCCCACTTCTACAAAGTAACTGCACCTCGTCTTTTTAATAACTTGCCAGAAAGAATTCGATGTGACACAATCAAATTTTCGTATTTAAGATCTTATTATTTTCATTGAACTTTAAGGAAATTGGCAGCTTACTGAATTTTATAACTTAAGATTATTGAAATACTTTCTTTTATGATATTCTTGCTTTTATAATTTGTGCACTTATTTTATATTTGTATACCTTTCTTTAAAATTAATTGAATTTTCCTGTTAACCTTGATAAACTCCCCCAAATTTTGCAAATTTTGTTAATTTGTAACTTTATGCGGTATATCCAACTCTTGTCCTTAGGGCAACCGGATGTACCTAACTATTTTATTATGATTTTCTTACTCTTTGAAAATCATCTCTTTGTAATATATTTTTATTGTTAGTTATAAGAAATCATATAAAATAAAGAAAGATTAAAAAAAAAAAAAAAAAGTGACACAGTATTGGAATAACCCTGGATTAATCCTTTTTTTTCATTGATAATGCCTGAAAACTGACCTGCCAATTTCGTCTGGGTCCGCCCGCCGCCGATGGGTTCTACCCGCTAGGACCTTAAGACAATAAAACCGCAATTTTTGGATTTGGTCCGACGTAATCCCTCCCTTAGTACAAGGAGGATAGCTATTATGCTTGGAGTGCCCAAATCTAACGTATGGAGAGTGCTTCATACCGAAAACTTACACCCGGACCATTTTAGGACAGTTCAGGAACTCACCTCAAACGACAAGTTTTTGAGAGCAGAATTTTGTCGATCATTACTGCTTCGAAATGAAACTGAACGAAACTATTTTTCAAGGATATTCTGGACGGATGAAGCACAGTTTACCAGAGATGGGGTTACTAACTTCCACAATTTGCATCATTGGAGTAGCACCAATCCACACAACAAAAAACAAAATAAATCACAACACCGATTTAGCTGTAATGTTTGGCTTGGTATTGTTGGACAAACTGTAATCGGGCCCCGGTTTTTGAATGCCGTTATTAATGGAGAATCATACCTGCAGTTCCTACGAGACCTTTTGCCCGATTTGATGGACAACGTTCCTTTGGCCATAGCAGATAATTTAATCTACCAGCAAGATGGAGCACCAGCACACTACAGCTTACGGGTTAGAAACTGGCTGGATGATCATTTTAGTGACCGTTGGATCGGAAGAAGGGGCCCCACGGCATGGCCACCTAGATCACCAGATTTAACTCCTCTAGATTTTTATGTGTGGGGATTCATGAAGAATTATGTTTACGAAGTGGAAATAGTATCTTTGGAACAACTGAAAGAACGGATTGAAGTCGCTGGAGTCAAATTGCTTGACTTATGTGCAGCCATTAGAAGGAGATATAATCTTTGCCTTCTAAAAAATCGGGATCATATTGAAAATTGATTATAATAAAACTCCAAAGTTTTTAAAAATAATAAAAAAGAGGTCAATGTTTCATACCCTAATTTGCCTACAAGTCCAGCCGCGATAAAACCAAAAAAAAGGTTTTTCTTAGAAAGAAGTGGTTCGGGTTTTTTTTTTAATTTCTCAAAAACTACAAAGCATTTTTGCATCCGGTTTTCTGTTATTAACTAAAAACTAATAAGAGAATTGAATTTTTGAAAAAAAATTAGTACTTAATTACATACAATTTTGAAAAAAAGTAGTTCGAATTTTTTTTTTAATTTTTTTTTCAAAATTTTGAGTTTGAAAATTAATTTCTCAAAAACTATTCCTTAAAACAACTCCGTTTAAAAACATGATGAAGGAAGAGGTTTCTGGCTTTACAAAAAAGTATATCACGGCATTGTGGATGTAACTGGTGATTTTTAATACTTTTTTTTCCAAATTAAGTCAATTTTTTTTAGAAAATTACCCCTCCCGGCTAAACGGGGGGAATAGACCCCCCCCTCCCATACGATTTTTTTCTTGTCTTGACCAGACCTACACGCTCTAGCTTTTTGGCACACTGCTCGTGGGACACCCTGTATAATTAAATAATTTAAACTTAAGCTAAGGAAATATTTGTTTTTTTTTTAAAAAAAACTTAGCATCATAACTTTTTTTTATACATATATATAAAACTTAAACCTAACTAAAAACTAGCTTAACCTACCTTAACTAGAATATATATATGAAAATATATATATAATATACAGGGTGTCCCACAAGCAGTGTGCCAAAAAGCTAGAGCGTCTAGGTCTGGTCAAAGTAAGAAAAAAATCGTTCGGGAGGGGGGGTCTATTTCCCCCGTTTAGCCGGGAGGGGCAATTTTCTAAAAAATGTACTTAATTTGGAAAAAAAAATATTAAATTTTTTTTGTTTTTCAAACTAAAATTACTGAACCTACCCACCACCCTAGCTTACCTTAGCCTACCCTAACCTACCCTAAACTACAATAACCTATGCAAGCCTGCCATTGGTGTTTGGCGGGCTTTACCTTGAAGAGGCTGACATTAAAATTTACCACTGACGTAGTCCGTTCCAACCACCAAAAACATTGATGCTGTCGGACGACGTCTTCTCGATCTCGGCGTGAATTCGACCTACTGAATCTGAGGCGCTCGGGCTCGTGGAGCGCGACATCACATTCGTAGAGGAATCGCCGCTCCACGGAATTGCGGGCCACGTGGAAGATTTGCGGTACCGCCAATCTATCTTGGATTAGCCCACATTGGTCTAAATAGAGGAATGCCTCTCGTGGTACAAGTAGTTGGGGTAGTAAGCCCCAGAGATCAAGTTATTGTCCGAAGTCATTGCTCTTGCAACATGGCTTCGAATCAGTTTTATCAGAAAATTGTCCACCAGTAAAATCCTGGCCCTATCGTATAGAACTTCGTTCGGGTAAAATTTCGTGTACTCAAATTCAGGTGTTCTATGTAACCCGAGACAAGTCCTGAGACATTGTCTCTCAAACACCCGAATCCTTTCCATTAAGCTGACTCTCACATTGAACCAGACGGGACATCCATAGCCAACCATGGGCCTGATTAAGGCCATGTAGCAGATTACTTTCACCCTAGAGTCAAGTTGGCTGCTATGAAACAGCCATCTTGTCAGAGCGAAAGCGCCCCGGGCCCTTGCCAGAGCAGCATCTACATGTTTGTCAAAATAAAGATACTGATCCAGCACGATCCCAAGGTATCTGACGACACTTTGTCTCGCCAGTGGACGCCCGTCCGGTCCAGAAATTGAGAATCTGCGCCAATTTTTTCTAGTGTCCCGAGAGGCCCTAGACAAAGGCGTTCTGAATAAAATAGATACTGATTTCTGGAAGTTGATTTTCAACTTCCAGTCATCACAATACTGCTGAATTTTTTCGAAGTCACGCTGCAGAAGAGTAACTATGACGTCGATCGTTGGACCTGATCTGTACGCAATTAAATCGTCCACGTACGCTATTGAATGGTGAAGAGAAGCTATCAGATCACTGAAGTAAATGCTGAAAAGTATCGGCGAGTTCACGGTACCCTGTTGCAGTCCGTTGTTAATATCAAATGTTTGGGTAGAAGTCACGTTGGCAATTTTCACTACGAACTTTCTACCTGTTAACATGTCAAAAATCATATATAGCAGTGGTTTACTTATGCCCAACCGACTGAGCTTGTAGTAAAGTCTTTCTAGCCATACGGTGTCGAAGGCTTTTTCCAAGTCAATCAAACAGGCACCCGTGCATTGGTTCTTGCATTTATTCCACTGGATATCCGATACGAGCTTCGACGCGGCATGAATGGTGTCATGCCCCGCTCTGAAACTGAATTGGTTATCCGGTATGATTTTCTTGTCCTCAACCCATTTAGACAGGGCTCTATGGACCACCTTCTCGAAGAGCTCGGAAGGAGACTTATTGACCGAAGATTTGCCGGGTTAGAGGTGTCTTTACCTCTCTTGGGGATTGGTTGCACCACCGCTGTCTTCCAGTTCACTGGATAATATGCATTATTCAGTGCATTGTTGAACAGGATGATGTACCTCTCTACAGCCACTGGTGGAAGGTGCCTAAGCACAACATTGGATATACCGTCGGTTCCCGCGGACTTTTTTTTCTTCAATGAGTCGAAGATCATCTGGAGATCCTCCGTCGAAATGAACAGGGTGTTAGCCCCTTCACTGGCGACAGCATTGTTTGCCATAAAATCATCATTGAACCTGGTAAAACCAAGGTTCTCTGATCGCCAATGATCCATATCATTTTGAAGGTAGAAGTGATGAAGTAGAACTCTGTTTTCCAGGTCGCGGTTTGGGCGAATGCTGTCATTCACCGTATACACTTCCTGGAATACAGCTCCCACTGTCGCCACCTTCTCCTGGGGATCCTCGATCACGAAGAAATCATCATCCAAGACGGCGCTCTCTGGATCGATGCTGACTGTTCGTAGCAAGCGTTCATTGTCTGACGTTCTCGGAAGCTTTAGATCCTGAATGTCATTCTGATTGTTTCTCCGAAATATTTTATTTATTTGCGGGAACATACTCGCGCTGTTGGATTTTACAGCACGAATTCTATTGTTCCAATGCAAACTTACAGATATTCTGTAATTCTCTTTGATCAACTGTTGGAGATTTTTAATCAGTGACTTCAGTGTCCTGACCTCCGAGTTTTGTCTGTCGGTAAACCGCCTGTACAAGAGTTTGAGTCTTGGTAGGAGTCTACTTTTTTGTCTGTGCAGCGCGTCGATTGTCGCGTTTCGGGATACGTTCGTGGTATCGTGCTGTCGTTGGCGTGGTATCGTACTGTTCATCGTCTGCTTAATTATATCGTCCATGTGTTTGAGGTACCTGTCAATGTCGTAGTTTGACAGGTTCCTATTGGACGGCGGAAAGGAGGCGCTCGAAGTGAGCGTTCTCGTCAGGGAACTGGCAAAGCGTGGCCAACGCGCCCTTCTCTCCCCAAACTTCAAAAGCAAGACATAAACAAATATATCAGAACACTTCACTGCCCCGAAGGACAATCCATTTTCGACAAATCATCCCACTAGTATCGGACCATTAACAAAGACAGACTTTCAATCAAAACGATCCACGGCACCCAATCACGTCCAGGACAGACCTTACCAAAATAATCAGACCACGACTTGGACGCACCAAAGTTACCCACGAACACTACCTCGACAAGAACAAACCCTCCACATGCACCTAGTGTTACCAATCCCAACTCCACTGTCCACCACATCCTCAATGAATGATTGTGTGCATTAAAGACTCAATCCCGAGAAACTCTTCTCTGAGCCCATTCTAGCGAGTTCGTTAGAGATCTCATTTCCTGGGATCCAACAGTGACCTGGGACCCACACAAGCCTTTGTGAATTTAATCTTCCGAGTTTGTTCAAAAACGTTTTGAATTCATGGACTAATTTAGAGGTGGTTAAAGGGTTGTACTCCGCTTTGAGTGCAACTTGGCTGTCCCTGCAGACCTATTTATATGTTTTTTCCCTTCCACTTATGCTTCACAACACAGTGCATGACCATTCCAATTGCGTATATCTACGATTGAAAGACAGCGCATATTTTTCAAAGAAAAACCCAGCGCCGAACCCCCGCATAGACCTGGAGCTATCTCTAAAAATGCGAAGACAGGGTTCATTATCTGGCCAGAGCCAGTTCTGGACGGCATATCCATGAGACAGGGGTCGTAGGATATTTATCGCGCAAGTACACTGTCACTCCAGTGCGATTAGAACCAAAAACCATTTCTATTGAGGCGAGACATGACTTTCAGTGTGAACCCTCTGATATATATGTTAAGGGGTGGAAGATTCATCATAACATCTAGAGCAGCGCCGGGTGTGCTGGGAAAAGCCTTAGTGCAGCTGTGACAGACCGCTCTTTTGAGTTTGGTGATAAAGGCTACGACATGTTTGCGTGTTAACCCCAGACAACCTATGCATATGAGATTATCGGTCTTATCATTGCCGTGTAGATCCAGAGGAACTTTTTCGGTGATAAGTCCCAAGTTTTGACAAAATCACCTTTGCATTGCCAAAAAGCTGACAGCACCAAAGAAGCTTGCTATCTAAGATGACTTCCAGGTACTTAGCTTCCTTGGATATCAGAAATTGGAATGTCTTTTAGCACCAGCTAAGTCATGCCAGAATCTTCCTCCTCCTCGTGAAGAGAACGACATCAGTCTTAAAAGGGCTAAACGACAATCCATTACTCGTGCAACCATCGATTACATTTAGCGCTGCCTGTACTTTGAGACAGACGCTAAACATGAGGCGACAAAGAGAACTGCAACATCATCCACATAGGTCTGGGCGTAGATTCCAGAAACATTGAGAACGTCGGGCGGAGACGCCATCTTGTGGGCAACCCCTGTTTACGCCAGATTTGACACTTTGTTCGAGGCCTGCATCAGCCTGTGCACAAGTATTGCTTTGATCCACACAACCAGTGCTTCATCTACGCCATGCCGTCTAGCAGCATTTCACAGACTGTCTAAACCTCCCTCAATTTCGACGAAAGTGCCCAGCATGTACGCTGATAAGCATGTTGCATCTCCGAGAGAGGATGCATTCGAAGGGTAACTGCGCACGTGCAATTCTACTAGTCTCTCCATGTTTTCCAGCAAGAAGGATGTTCGGCTGATTGGTCTAAAACTCTTGGTGAGTGATTAGTCCTTCTTTCCCTATTTTGGGAGTAAAGATCACAGACACCGCGCGCTAAGGAATACGTCAAGTGTCAAGCTAACCCAGCTACGACGAGTTGTTTTCATAGTTTCAATCGCAGTTACCGTTGAAGGAGTAAGCAACGAGCTGATGACAGTCTGATTTCCTGGGAAATTGGTCAGAAATGTCTGAGTACATCCAGCTTTTGTCGATTTTTCTCACTTGAGAACATTAACCAACTGGTCGCGCTCAGGGATTTGATCTCTTCGCAGATGGATTTATAGGAATCATTCTTCGATTTACGAATAAGCTTCTTATATTCCTTTTGCTTCGATCGATACCCGTCATCTTCCGAGTTCGATTAAAGCGATCTATTCAGGATACTTCTGTCTTCCCTACGAAGACATTGGAGTTCAGTATTCCACGAGGGAACCGATTTCCTACAAGGAGGTTTTCTGACAGGACATGTGAGTTCAAAAAAATTTATGATGGCGCTGCTCATATTGTGAACGGCACTCTCCACCAATTATTTCGTTCTGAGTTTAGGTAGGACTTGAGTGGATTTCTCAAGCTCCTCTCTAAGCCGTACCCAGTCCGCCTTTCTTGGATTCAGTTTGGGCTCCTAGGATGTTGAGATACCCATATTAATAGGTTCTCCATTTGGCCAACTCTGTTTGCGAGATCATTAGTCTTCACCTTTCCTTGAACATTAGCTTCTTTCGGCTTAGTGCTTGGTTTTCGCCAAACCCTTCGTTTGCCGTCAATCCCAGGCAAGCTAAACAAGCTTTGGTTAGTTAAAAACGGTGTTCCTAGGGGCTTGTTACCATACTCTTTGGCGAATGCGAGCTTTTTTGCTTATAATAATAATTTGAGACGTGCTACTCCGTCGTTAAAATTATTTGATCCTATAAGCCGCCGTACTGCTTCGACACAGAATCCCAGCTTTTTAGCTTCGAGGGAAGATTGCATTCGGATGATATAGACTTTCTGCCGAAGCTAAGTTCACCGTTTCTTGTTCACTGACTTCTTTCGCATATCGGATCGTCCCGTTGGCTAGAACATCACTGTCTTTTGACGCTCAAGTCTGCAACTTCTTCTGGGTAGGTATAGGCTAGCTCGTCCGCTTTCAAGCTTGAGTTGTGCACAACTTAACAACTTTGTCCATCTAGATATTTCGTAAAACGGAAAGATTCTTTCTCCGAAGTAAAGACTGGGCCAAATACAAGTTTCTTTTTAAAAATGCAATAAAATCAACAAAATTAAAACTTTTTCCATATATTATTGCTTTATTAGTAAGAACAAACATTCCCATTAATTATGAAATACAACGTGGTTCAAGTGGCTGCCTCGGATGTCTTCGCAGTAGCGCATTCTGTCACCCCAATTTTCCAAGGCCTTGTTGATGGTTTCGGTCTGTAGCTCACGGATTGCTTGAATGATATTGGCCTAAAGTGCTTGAATCGTTTCCGGATTGTTGGCATAACATCGGTCCTTCACGGTTCACCACAAAAAAAAAGTCCGAAGGGGTCAAATCACAACTCCGAGACGGCCAATTTACATCGCCAAGACGGCTCGCACAATTTGGGATTTTGGTGCGCAAAAGATCGATTGTGGTGTGGCGCGAAATCCTGCATGAACCAGAAGTCGTCCAAATCCATGCCTTCAATTTCAGTAAAAGAAAAGTTGGTTAACCCGGCTCTGTAGCGCCCACCGTTGACCGAAACGTTATTCCCAGTCTCACTTTCGAAGAAAATTGATCCAATGATCCATATTGTCACTCTCGACTTCTCGACAATAACGTGCAGGTTTTCCGAGCCCCTGATGCGGCAATTTTGTTTGTTAACGTAGCCGCCGAGATGAAAATGCTGCTCTGAGGCCCAAACTGCGAAGCGATAATGAAGCGGGTGATCGGGCGCCTTCAATTGCTGAGTCAATTGGACCTTGTAAACGAATAATCTTTATGCAGAATTCTCCTCAGGCTAGTGCGTGAAATGTTGAGCTGTTGAAATCGATGGCGCGTTGATGTTCGTTTTCACGCTCTCGGCCACAGCAGCCACGTTCTCATCTGTGCGCACCGTACGACGACGGGGGGACCATGAGTGTTGTCCAAGAGCACACCAGTCTCACGAACTTTTTGCACAAACTTGCGTACAGCAGCCGCGGTGGGTGCTTCATTTTGGCTCAAACTTCTTTTTAAAAAACGCACTGTTTGGGCTACACAGCACTCACTTCGGCAATAAGTCTTTAATATTTCCCAACATTGTTCAAGTGTAAAGCGACTCATTTCGTTCCCCGGAGGTATGATACTGACTTTCTATCAAGATTTTCAACGGGAAACAGCTGTAAGTGTCAAAATAACTTATGATTTAATAGAAAAACCGCTAGATGGCCCAACCTTTGTAACAGTAGGTCAACGACACTTGCTACCTATTTTCAACACCTTAGGTCGTCCTCTACCACATTGTCCGTCGGACTTGGATTTGAATACATTTCGTGCCGGAGCTGCGGTTTCCTTTCGCTCAACATGGCCCAACGACCTAAGGTGTTAGCTACGTAGACTCCATGCGAGGTTCGTGGCTATGAATATCTTTTTCCCGTCCATTCCCTAAACTGAATCAAAAATTATTCGCAGATTTTGTCTCTCAAAGTGGTCAAGGGCTTCATCGTTTTCATAAGAGCCGTGAGACTTGGTTTTCTCTGATAGGTAGATATAGGCGCCTACTTGACTTATGGCCGAGTGAAAGTCACGTACCGCTAAAGCGCTATTTAATGGGTGTACATGGATGCTGTTAAGATGTTTTGAAACGAAACACGACCAAATATAGTTAACATGACTTGCCTGTTGTGCATGTATTATCGGCAACTGAACCACGGTGCTCCTCTCTGACACTTCTGAGACCACAAGAACAGCGGTTGGAATTAGTTGTTCTGTGTCCGGTTCGGGCGCTAATATCTTGTCTAACTGCTACTGCAGAACCAAGAGAAACGAAGTTTGGTTTATGTCGCTCGTAAGCACTACTCATAGCAGACTCATTAAAGGCTTTGTCGCACTTTATTATGACAAAGTATTGTAGTCAGTAATCGCTAATCGTACCAAAACACACCAACAAAAGCAGACTGAGTAACTAGTTGGTCCGCATAGATTAAAAACAAATAAAACCCATTTGCTCCTACAAGATTTATTTTCATCCGAAAATTCATATCATAAATTCGAAAATAATGAGACTTGGTTCACAAGTTGATATTATTTGGAGTTGCATTCCCTTGTATAACGGGTATATCCTTATCAAACACATAAAAATGCATAAAATTGCATGCATCAAGTTCTAGTCTAACACACTTTATACGTATTTACCACATTCATTATCTTATGTCGACTTCCGAATGTACTTTTGTAGATCACAATTGTATCTGATATTGCTTTTAAGGGCTCGGCAAAGACGTTTGCCTCATTTTTATCGAATATTTCCATATCTCCACCGTTACCGTTGCTGCATACGCTGGCATTACCATCGGTTGGATCCACATTCGCTGAGGCTGATTGAGCTTCTGCAATGGCTTTGAATATTGCAATAATATAATCGTCGTCAGCTTTCATGGCGTTCAATAGATCTGCAGTGTATTGTAGGAAGAGTCTCTGTGCCATTGTTTGAAGGACGTTGTCTGCAAAAAATAAATCATGAATTATGGAAGGAATACTAACATTTTAGGCTGGAAGTGGAAACTTAAATGATTCGATAAATTTTCCTAGACTAGATTTGGCTTTATGTTATTGCAGGGAAAATACACAGAGAGAGAAAATACAAATGTAGAGAGAGCCGTGGCCTACAAGCCTATAAGATGTTTTACTATGGATTGGAACAAGGAAAAAACGGAATCGCCATCATCCTTGCGGCAGAGTTACTTGGCAACGTCTTAACCATTTCAAAGTCCAGTGACCGTTTGATGGCTCTCAAATTGGTGATGCATGGTGAGGTGTGGAACATCGTAAGCGTATATGCCCCTCAAGTAGGATGTGAACAAAAAGAAAAAGATGCATTCTGGCTAGATTTCCACAACCTTGTCAAAATCATCCCAAAGGAAGAGCTTTTGTTTGTTGGGGGAGATTTAAACGGACATGTCGGGAAGACAAGCGAAGACTATGAGGACTACCACTGAGGGCTGGGATACGGCACCAGGAACTCTTCAGGTGAAGATATCCTAAACATGTGCAAGTCGTAGTGCTAAATACCATGTTCGTCAAACAAAGCCGGCACCTGATCACTTATAGCAGCGGCGGAAATGAAACTCAAATAGACTATCATTTGGTATCCAGTTTCATGAAGCCACGAGCTAAAGATTGCAAAGTGATCCTGGGAGACGCGATCGCCCCTCAACACCGTCTCCTCCTGACTGATTTTTTTATGGATGCGAGAAAGAAGTCAAAGCAGCAAACGAAGGTGCCTGAGAGAATCAAGTGGTATAAACTGGATAAAGGAAAAGGCGAAGCTCTTATTACCATCATGGAAAACTACCTCTCTTCCATTATCGATGAGGTCGGTAATGAGGAGTGCAGAGCACAAGACATGTGGGATTCCCTACAACCATCTGGCCTGGAGAAAGCCAAATCACTGCTCGGAACATCTAAAGGCCCCTGCCAACACGCAAAAGAAACCTGGTGGTGGACAGACGAAGCCAAAGCAGTGATACACGAAAAGAAAATGGCTTTCCAAGCTTGGTCAAAGTGCTCTTCTACTAATAGAGAGGAAAAAGCTCGCCGTGAAAAGGTATATAGATGTTGCAAAGGTATCGCGAAGAAAAAATGCGCCGAATTCAAAGCGAAAAGCATGGAAGGCCTCTATCAGGAGTTGGAAGAAATATCGTCTTCCGCGTCTGACAGGAACCAGGCTACCCAGGAGCTTCGACAAAACAATTTGAACAAAGGAGCAAATATCTTTAAGATAGCCGCCCAGAGAAGAAGAAATGCTCAGGAGATTCGTTTCCCAAAGTTTATTAACAATGCTGAAGGCCAACTCCTTGTGGAAGACGAAAAAATTCTCCACAGATGGCGACAGTATTGCGAGGAACTTCTGAACGAACAGTTTCCCCGAGTGTACTTTCCAAGAGCCGCCCCGAATCATGCCGAAATATCCGACATCACAGTCGAAGAAGTTCGGTACGCGGTTAAAATCTCCAAGAAAAGAAAAGTTGTTGGGCCGGACGGGATACTCTCTGAGTTCTGGAAAAAGATGGGAGACATCGGGTCTAGATGGCTCATGGTTCTTATCTCCAAACTTATGAGAGGCGACACTATGCCTAATCAATGGAGGGAAAGCTATCTTCTTCCATTGCACAAAGGAAAGGGTGATACGCGAAATTGTGATAACTACCGTTCTGTCAAGCTGATGTCGCACACCATGAAGATCGTTGAACGGGTATTAGATAGCCGACTGCGGAAAATAATACGACTATCTGATGACCAGTGCGGGTTTGTCTCGGGTAAATCAACAACAGATGCAATCCAAAGTATAAGGATCATGATGGAAAAGCATCGTGATTCTTCAAAGGACTTGCATATGGTGTTGGTTGATTTCGAGAAGGCCTTTGACCGGCAACCAAGAGATCTTTTATGGGTAGCGCTAAAACAAAAAGGAATCCAGAAACCTACGTGCGAGTGATCATGGACATGTACGAGAGAGCAACGACAAGAGTAAGATGCACCGCAGGAGTCACCGAAGAGTTCGCAATCAAAGTCGGTGTACACCAAGGGAGCGTCCTCAGCCCACTGCTTTTTATAGCAGTCCTTGATTGCTTGCTTGAAGGAAAAGTGACGGACCCCAATGTGCACCAGCTATTCTTTGCTGACGATGGGGCCATTATAAGTGATGATCAGGCGTCCCTACAACGAGCACTTGATGTGTGGGTGGACATTTTTGAGGGACACGGGTATCGTATTAGTTCAAAGAAGACAGAGTATCTGTGCTGCCCGTTCTCTGACCCTCATCAGCCTATTCCAGACATTTACTTGAATGGAAGAGTGCTTCCCAAGTGTGAAAACTTTAAATATCTGGGATCTATGATTAATAGAGAAGCAACTTGTGATGACGACATCAAACATCGCGTAAGCGTAGGGTGGATGAAGTGGCGGGAAAACTCCGCCATCTTCTGTGATCGAAAAATGCCCGCTAAGCTGAAAGGAAGGCTCTACACTTCAGTTGTACGTCCGGCGCTCACATACGGTTCACAATGCTGGACAATGCACAAAAACTATGAGAGCAAATTAACGGCAGCTGGGATGAAGATGCTTCGCATGACAGCGGGAATAACAAAGCGTGACAGAATTAGAAGTTCAAAGATCCGAGGAAGCCTCCACGTAAAAGAAACCATCACAAGAAAGATAGAGCGCGACCGACTCAGTTGGTATTGCTATGTTCAAAGGAGAGATCCTTTGAACCCCGTCCAAAAGGCGTTATCAATCAACATTCCAATTTCAACACGCAAAAAAGGCAGGCCGAAAAACAATTGGTGCAAACAAATGCAAAAACACCAGCATTTGATTGGCCTCAGCGATGAAGTAATCCCAAACCGGGAAGCCTGCCGCTACTTTCTGAGGTCAAACCGGCGGACCCCTAAAGCGGACCAGTAGGAATGCAGTTAAGTGGGAAGGTTATGGTCCTACACTTCTGACCATAACGACGCCGGGATAAAAAGGAAAATAAGAAGAAGAGAGAGCCGTGGCTTCTCTCCTCGGCGGGGAACTGGCAAAATCCCCCGTAGTACACTTGCCTCGAAAAAGCTTCTCAAATCTAGCCGTTCGGAATCGGCATTAAAACTGTAGGTCCCGTTCACTTGTGTGAAAAACAAATCGCACACAACATAAGTGAATGAGAGAAGCTAGGCTCTGGCTCTTCATGAGCTGTAACGCCATTTAAGAAAGAAGAAGAAGGGAAAATACACATCCAAGAGAGGGCGAAGAAGCAGTGGAGAAGACAAAATCAGGACAAAATGCGAGTTCGGGATATACTCGTACAAAGTCGATAATAAAACAAGGCAGTATGGGCATTATACAATGCGGAGGCTTCTCCTACAATTGCGTTTGAAGTCATGCTGGAAACGCTTTGCTTTTAGGATAGGTAACGTGCCCAGTCATCCAAAAGAATTAATGAGGCTCTTGGATACATAGACATTTTGCAGCGGTTTGAGAACTAATACGGGTTTAGTAATACTTTTTATTAGTAAATAATAAAAATGATGAAAAATATGTTTCATGACAGCCTTTAGACTGACATGAACTATTACCAACTTCACCTCGCTGTGTCGGCCATACTACGAATGGAAGCGCGCTGAAACTTTGACAGTTGTAAATTAATTTCACTGTTGAAAAGCGTGTGTAAGATTATTTTTTATCGCGGATTTAGTTTTTATTCTATCGACAATGGAATTGAAATAATTAAAATAATAAAATAAAACACTGGAGGAGGTCCGAAAAATATGAAAGCATCGTCCAATGTGATAACTAGAGAGCCTTAAAGTTCGTTCGGCACGATCCCTCGAAGTAAAAGTTTTATAGCTTAGCTGCTTCTTCTTTTTTTGTCACACAGAAAACTGCAAACTGCTCATTATTCGAAGTTTGATGGGAAGTGCAGATAGAAATACGTTCTTTGGTTCCACAATATTTTACTTCATGACATACTTTATCCCTTGCGGGATAGAGGTTAGAATATATCCGCGACTCGGAATAATTGTCGTAAGAGGCGACTAAATTGTTAATAGATCCCTGCCCATGGAACAAAATGGCTGAGATATGCGCAAAGCTGAAAATTGCATACACAGCACTGCACTTAAAACAGCAACAAAAATCATTGACACGTCTATTAAATATGGCTGGATCTTCGGGTGGCAATTACAATATTTAAGGGAGAGCATCCATGAAAAAGGATGCACAAAAATGTAGGATAGGTTCATGGAACGAACAAAGCCTGAACCGTGTGTTTTCCAAACACAACTCAACGAAATGAGTAAGTAAAAATAGGATATTACAGCGGCACAAGAAGTTCGACTTTTAAACAGAACATCTGATAAGGACGACTATACTTAGTGGCGGTATGGATACCCACAATCTTCGAATAGGATTCTTCATCAGCAACAAATTTATGCAGAACGTAACGGACGTAGATTTTACAACGACCGAATGTTGACGAACACTGTTCTACAGAAGATAAGGATGAACGGGTAAAGGACGCGTTTTATGAAGCAATGGATAAAATATTTGACAATTTCTCATCTTTCAACTTGAAAATGTTACTCACGGATTTCAACGCCCAAATAAGTAAACAAGCGATATACGAGGGGCGATCCAAAAATAATGATAATCGGTTATTCCCCGTCCAAAATAAAATTTTTTTACCTGCTCATATGCCCACTAGGTAAGCGTAAAAAATTCATATAAATAGACCACAATTCTCAGGAGGAGCACAACGAATTGCTGAAAACATTGGGGAGTTTGCTCCACCTTATTCCACAGTAGCACGCTTGGCCGAGGAATTTAAGCTGGATAGAACGTCCACTGAAGATGAACATCGAACGCCCATCCACGTCCCTCAATAAGGATAACGTGAAAAAAGTTCACAAAGATTCATATGACGGCGTTCAAAAATCCTTGCGAACGAATATCATATCAAGAAGGTGTCTGCGAATAGGGTACCGATAACATTAACGGCCGAACGAAAGAAAAATCCAAGCAGGTTAGAAAATGTTTTTGTTACGTTTTGGGACCATGGAGAAAATCTGACCCTGAAATCAAACAACAATCGATTTCTTGGAAGCGAGCCTTAAAAGAAAGATTATGGCATCCGTTTTTTGGAACGCTGCAGGAATAATTCCCTTTCGGGATCTTACTAGGTATGCCAAATAAGAAAATTGCGGGAAAGAAGACTCGGCAAACTGCTGCTGGAGTGCTGCTTTACTGAGACAACGCGTCGGTCTACAAAGCCGCAATTGCGCTGGCTGCCATTCAAGAGACGGGAGTCTAATTGCTCGAACACCCGTCCTATTCGCCAGATCTCGCTTTCAGTGATTTCTACCTCTTTCCTCGATTGAAGGAACATCTCCGAGGCAAGAAATTTGAAGACGATAAAGAAGTTATGGCTGCTGTTGGGGAGTTTTGGGAGGGTCAAGCCAAAGACAAAGAAAAAAAAATGAACGAAATGTATTGACTTTTTTTTTATCATTACTTTTGGATCATCCCTCGTATACCGCACAAGTTCATCAAATTTTTCACAGTCAATTAATTCGGAACCCAAACATTGGGCGCCTTAGTATTCCAGCTTAATGCAGGTGATTCAAAACTGTGTTGTAGTCAAGGATTGATTCTTTAGCAATATCCTAGTGCTTATATAAATGCAATATTTTGTCAGCATTTTTCACAGTAGTTCGACCGGAGGCAGTTGCATTTGATAAAGATTTGACCGTTCACTTTTCCCCAGGTTTGCGCAGCGTTTTTGCCCTTTTAATTTTCCCAATTTCACTCAATTTCATTCTAATATCACTAAACACAAATCACCTCCGTGACGCCATCTGATTGGTGTTGGGCGACATATGACCCAAAACACGATCTAGTAAGTCATATACTTTTCCCCAAACCAAATACGCTGTGGTGCAACGACGACATCTTGAATCGAACGACACCTTTAGTAGCAGCTTTGAAGCAGTCAAAGATTTTCTCTATTTTGGACCACTAGTGGCAAGCGGCAAAGCACCAATGCTGAGATAAGGCGCAGAATAATTCTTGCCAACCAACACTTCTTTGAGGCAATTAAGTACTCTAGCCCTCACTTGAAAGACCAAGTTAACTATTTACAAAAATCGTGCCTGCTCGATAGACTTTCTGATTGAAGCTCGGATTCAGCCCGAAACTTAAGGGGCAACGTCTTCGGTTTTTACGATTGTTCACGTTAAATAGCTAATCAAAATCATTTTGAATAGACAAAACATGAAAAATTGATGCAATACTCATATTGCATCATCATACACTTACCAATCCCAAGATTCTCTTGCGGCATGCTCAAAACGATTTTACCCGTATAGTCCCTTATGTATAAATTGTCGTCCATCAGCAAAGACAGCATCAGACTTATAAACTCCTTAACGAATTTTAACTTTTTCTTCTCTAACGCTGTAGGAAAATGAACGGCAATATGCGATAAAATCTTCGACGCTTTCAACCTGTAACAGCAAACTATTTACAAAATGCACCAATTGCTGGCACAAGAATAACGATTACCTCAAGCAATCTGGATTCCAAGGCTGTGATATTTCGATAAGATACTCCAAACATAACTGCGCGGTTTTAAAGTCAACACTCTTCTTTAAAACCAACCGCTCAACGCACAATGTCAATGGACTTTTAACATCTCCGGGATGTTTTTTCGATTCCTTAATCAGCTGTGTTAATATGAAATCAAAATGTTCTAATTGACTTAAGGCCGCGTAGGCTTTCATAGCACATTCCGGATAAAATCTCGACTTTTGTGTGACTTCCTTTAGGGTGGAATGTAATTGTTTGCTATTCTTCAATTCTTCCTGTAGCTTATCGAGCATGTCGTCGGGTAGAACCTTCATAAATGAAATCTCAGCGTCAGATGGCTCGTATTCCCGTAGCTCCTCGGTGAGGGAACGATTTTTATTTAACACTAATAATATGATATTCAGGCACGTTTCGGCCTGTTCGAGGTAGACGCTTTCATGTGTGATAGGTGGTGAGAGTAAAAAATCTGATAAGGCTCCGAACGGTAAGGTCAGTCGCAGCATATGTAGATTGTAAATGTAGAGCGATTTGCGAAAGACTGGATAGCAAAAGGAGAGCTCACGGGCGTACAAGTGTTTCTGATGCGAGAAGTGAAGTAAATTTTGGATAGTCTCCTGGGGAAGGACTAGATTTTTTGTGCTGCAAGTGGTTTCAGCATAAAACAATCATATGACGAGTTAGGGATTGAAACTTACCCGTTTAGAATGACAATGAAGATGTCGAGCATTACTTTAAGGATAACTGCGTTTGTGATTTTAGTTTTTACATGGAAAGTGACTAGAGTCGAGCAGATATCTCCAATCAGTTCAGCGTCCTGATTCTTATGGGCTTTGATTAGGAACAGAACCTAAAGATTTAAATCGCATAGTACATATAAGAAAGCTCATACAGTGTATGTATACCTGTAGCAAGTGTCCGTGCAAGAGGTTTAGATTAATGGTTTTCGGATCATCGGCTGAAACCTATACAAACAAAAAATCAGTTTTTCTCCAGTACAAATGAGTCATTGATTACCAAAATCGCTGCACATTTCCTCAGAATAGCGACCGGTAACGAGTCAATTGAGATCAAGGCAACAATTGCCTTCGCAGCCAAATACCTAGTCTGCATTTCGGGGCAACCGGAACAATTGGAAATGTACGGAACAAATTCGGAAAGCTGTAAGAAAGGACATTAATGGTAAAACCTACATTCCATACCTAAACGTACCTTTAAATTCGAGTCCGTGCCTTCCAGGGCAGAGGGATATAATCGGCTTAGCAGCAGCAATAAAGGATGTAACTTGTTAGCCTTCTTATGACTTAAAATTAATTCACTAGCCTTTTTCAACTCTTCTAAGAAGAAATCATAAAGCTTGGGATAACGTAAGAAGAATATCCTTCCAGTCATCTTATTCCGAATGCTTAGGTTCTCCGAATCTTTTGTTCTCTGAACGCCAAAGATTCGAGTTATCAACGAGGAGAACAATAAAGTTGCTGAATTCTTTTCAGACCAGGTTGATGCTTCATAGCCTCGTATAGCGCACATGACACCATCGCTTGCGAACTCGCCGATAGCTTCGTTTAAGTCGGTACAACGGAATAAAGCTCGCAGTATATTGAGGGCATGACTTCGGGCTTCTACGCTTTTATTTTGATTATCGCACAGCTGTATAAGCTGCTGTATGCAGAAGAATAACGATTTTGTAGTTCCAACTTGTAGTTCGGCTGTGATTAAAGCTTGCACCATGAAGGGCACTCCGGCACTTCGACGTGTAGCACAAATTTTCTCATTGATCTGCTCATCCTTTGCTATCACAGACAACAATTCCCTAAGCCACGTCATGGGTAGAATATTTAAATCATGACTCTCTACGCGCCAGAGTCTGGTACATAGTTTTGAAAATCCCACATAGGCTTGTTCGAATGCCCCGCGATGTTTAGTCTCGAAGAGGAGCAACTTGAAATGTTCGCCAATCTCAAGGATTTGCTCTTTTGTGACGAGAAAATTCTCCGTTATTTTGCTATACTGGATAGGCGAACGTAGGACAATCTCGCCGAGTATCAATGAAACCTCCTTGACAGTCCGCCATGCACAGAGTAAGACCATCTGTGGTGTTGTTTTCAAGTGTTCTTGACTCTCTTTTACTTTCGGAGAGAGTATTTTGCGAGGAGTGTTGTCCGGATCCTTAGTACTTTGCAGATAATCAGGTAATTCACTGAAATCATTCGGTAGATGACCCTCGGGAGAGGAATTATTCACTACCGGCCCCACAACAGTGGTTAGCTCTTTACATACCACTATGACTTCGGCGACAAGTATTCTCCAGGCAATGTCCTTGGAAAAACTTTGGAAATCTAGTCGTTTGAGTAAGTGTTTAACTGCAAAGAGCACTCCGTATAGAGGGTTTGATTTTGCTGCTAGCAGTATAGACTCTTTGCCTAGACGCAATCCGTCTTTAAGGATATTCAGCGCCCATCGGAGGGCAGAGTAGTATACCGGACAATAGCTAGTCGGTTCGAACGGGCCAAAGGCATCCGGCTCGCATTTGTTGCAATAAAACTCTAGTCGATAGGCTCCGGTCACCGAATCCGTAGGACGTACACTGATTAACATCGCCTTAATCTCGCTCACCAAGTCGATTTCGATCACTCTATACCCTTTCTTGTCTTCAATCAGCTTTAATATCGACACGGCCAACTCCTTATTGGCCTCATAAGAATCGCATATTGCCTCGGCAATCGTTTGGACGGTGTTTTTCGGCAGGAAATCATCCAAGTTAAGATCACAATTAATTAAAATACGCACGCAAATTTCTAATAATTGCAGAGACACGGATCGACGACTGAAATTCGCACCGGGGAATAGGTTGTCCACGAGAATTTTGATAAAATCCAAAAGGAATTTTGTGTAAAGTGATTTCTCCTTACTGGAAGTGTCTTTAAGCACTTTCACTAGATTCAATTCACATCGAATCAAAGCTTTACCGAGTAAAGCAAGTATTTTTTGCCTAGTCGCTGGACTCTGGCAATTCGAATTGTACTCTAAAAACAGTAAGATATGTTCGCATTCGAGATCGGTTAGTAGTTCGGTAGTTTTATGTGTCTCCACCAGTAACCTTAAGGCCATAACCCGGGTGTCATCACAATCGGACAGTATCGAGAGTAGAAGGTTCATCGAGAAGTTTTTCATAATTTCGTTGAAATTATCTATTTTGATTCCGCTCTTCCGGACTGCCCATAGGGCTGAGAGCTTTGTGCTAATCGGTATCTCATTGGTGTGATCAATTACGTGTTGTACGATTCGTGGCTCACATTTTACGGCTTTCACGATAAGAATTTCTATGTCCGGAAGTCTCGAGTCATTTTGTGCTGCAATATTTAATAAATATGAAATCCATCGTTCCACCCATGCATCAAAATCGATTTCCTTATGACTGGAGGCCATAAGTCCTTCGAATAAATTGTTAACAATAAAATCACGTCCGAGATTCTCCGCAAACAATACGTCAAACAGTCCTTTACAATTTTCGATAATATCCTGACTGCCAAGGATCTGAACTGCCTGCAGGAGGACCACACATTTCATCGACAATGAGAGTCTTTCCGAGTTACACGCATCGAATATCTTTTGAAGAAGATAACCGAACGATATTTTCTTACTAAGCGCAATCACATTTCTAAGTAGATCCTTGCACAGGTGCCTTACACTATCCATGTGGTGTTCCAAGTAGCAAAATGCAAAAATTAAAAGTTTTCTTAAAATTAATTTTGAGTCCTCGTTCATTTCGTGGTGTCTTAGATCGAAATTGAGTAGAATCTTTGATATTTGATAGAAAGATCGTGCGGCAGAGAGTAAAATTGTAGGCACAGTTGAATTTCCGTTTGCAATGTCATCGATTTTCGTGCAGATATCTCGAATGTCCTTGGATAGTTGCATGAAGTCATGGTAATCGAATGTATTTACAATTCCAACACAAAGTGCAATTTCATTGGGATGCTTCGCGAGTTTGGCTTCGTGTATAAAACTCTCGTAGGTGTCAGAAATTTTTGCGATATATGCCATTAGGATGCCGGAATTTGTACGTGGATCCATTGGAATCTCGTCGTCATTTATAATTTGTTTGCAGATCGTACTTAGGCCTCTGAGTTGTTCTATGTAGTGGAGTTTTAGATTTTCGGGAAATTCCTGTACACACGAGAGGGTAAGCCTGATTGAATTGTGTACGTAGAGGTAATATTCATTCCGCACAGAGGGAGAGCTGAGGACACTGAAAGTAAAAAGTGACGGGAATTTTTTAATTTCGTGGGTTGCAAAAGTGTGATTTAAGCGAATGTAAGTTTGCTCAGGAGTGGTTAAGTAAAGTTAATAACAATAGATAACTAGATAACTACAGGGTGCGCCATCTCATATGGGTCGATGTAAATGTCGAATAACTTCAATAATTCTCAACCGATTTTGGAAATTCAAAAACTTTTATTCAATTTAGACTGTTACAATTTATTTTGATTAATTTTTGAAAACAATATCAATTAAACGACCGCCTTTATTGCACGTGCAAAAATGGGTTCGTATTTGCGCATTCTCCATGGTATTTTCGAGAATTTCGGTCGATATTTCTGCGATTTCCGCACGAATGTTTCTTTTGAGCTGTTCTATTGTCTTCGGGCCGTTAGCATACACCTTGCTTTTGAAGTATCCTCAAAGAAAAAAGTCCGGAGCAGTCAAATCCGGCGATCGCCTTTTTTGACACCAATCTTCCAGGGAACTTCTTACGCAAAAGGTTCATTTTTTTTTGTCCGCAGTATGGCATGTCGCGCCGTCTTGTTGAAACCAAAAGTGAAATAAGCCTTTTTTACGCATTTCTGGGACCACATACTGGGCCAACATCCACGATATCGATCGCCATCCACTGTATCGCCAACTTTGAAGAAATACGGTCCAATGATGGTTTTAGCGCATGCATCGGCCCAGACAGTTACTTTTTGATCATATAGCGGCCTTTCGTGAATAATGTGAGGATTTTCGGTGCCCCATAAGCGACAATTTTGTTTATTAACTGAGCCAGAGAGCGTAAAATGTGCCTCATCGGTCATCAAAATTTGCTGCCAGAATTCCGGCTCAGCATTAATCATTGCAACGACATTTTGTGCGTATGCCAAGCTCCGTGGCTGATCTTGTGGCAAAATTCTTTGAGTTATCTGCACTTTGTATGGAAATAAGTGAAGATCATCCTTTAAAATTCTCCGCGAAGTGGTCCCACTTATGCCTAACTGCTGCGAACGGCGCCGATATGATAAACTTGGGTCTTCTTGAACACTGGCCTGTTACAGACTGAATAGATGAGTTTGAACGCCGCGGTCGTGGCCTAGGTTGCTTACGAGGGCTTGCCACAGAACCAAAATGAAAAAAAATTCGAGGCCCAACGACGAATTGTATCGTTTTTTAGCTCAACGTGATCACGATATTTTGCACGATATGCACCTGGAATTAACACAATCGAGCGTTCATTGTTAATGAACATTGAAACTAAAGGGTGGTCCAACCATAATGCACGATTTTAATTGTGAGTCACACCTTAACGTCAAGTTTTTTTGCCCAACTTAATTTGACATTTCTTTGTTTCAGTGTTTGACAAATTCAACCATGGAGAGGTACACAATTGAGCAGCGCGTTAAGATTGTTGAAGCCTTTTACGAAAATGGGCGTTCAAATCAAAATGCATTTCGTGCACTTGTCGTGATTTTTTTGGTCAGCATAATCGACCAAATGTGCCCACAATCGGTAGAATTGTGCGCAAATTTCAGCAAACCAGGTCTGTAGAAAATGTGGAAACACCTGTGCATGCTCGCCCAGTTCGTTCTGCGGAAAACATTGCTGCTGTTCGCGGTAGTGTGGCAGAAGAGCCGTCAACCTCGACTTGTCGTCGTGCCCAACAATTGAACATCTCACGAACATCACTGATGCGAATTTTGAATAAAGATTTGAATTTACACGCTTACAAGGTTCAATTGATTCAAGAGCTGAAGCCTACTGACCATTTCAAGCGTCGTCCATACGCCGAATGGTTGGTTGAACAGACAGAAGTGAATGGTGACCTTACAAAGAAAATCATCTTCAGCGACGAGGCGCACTTTCACCTCGGTGGATTCGTTAACAAGCAGAATGGCCGCATTTGGGCAAATCAGAATCCACGAGTGATTGTTGAAAAGCCGATGCATCCACAAAGAGTGACTGTTTGGTGCGGTTTATGGGGTCATCGGGCCGTACTTCTTCGAAAATGAGGTCGGCCAAGCAGTTACCATGAATGGTGTTCGCTATCGCGAGATGATAACGGACTTCTTGTGGCCAGAAATTGAGGATATGGACCTAGACGATATGTGCTTCCAACAGGATGATGCCACTTGCCACACAGCCAACGAAACAATGGCTCTTTTGCGCGAGAAATTCAATGGCCGTGTTATCGATCGCCACGATCATGTGATTTGACACCGTTGGACTTCATTCTTTGGGGATATTTAAAAGAAAAAGTGTACGTCAATAAGCCAAGAACAATTCACGAGCTAAAGGATGAGATAATTCGGCACATTAACGACATTAAACCTCAATTATGTCTCAGAGTCATTGAAAATATGGACCATCGGATATATAGTATGCCACCGAAGCCGTGGCGAGCATTAGGCCGATATTTTGTTTCACACATAATTGTCATAGATCTTTCTATCATAATAATGGTCAACAACGAATAATGCCATAGTTAAACTATGGCAAAGTAATTACACTCTTAAGGAGACATGACACCTTCAAATTTTCAAAAAATTGAAATTTTTTTTATGATTATTTCTTGTTTAAAAAATATTGAAAAATACGTTTTTAATAATATAAACCTCAAATTTTATTTCTAAAATATCTAGCGAGCGTTTTAGGCACATCTCGTTAAAGCCTTATTTTTGTTGATTTTCGTACTTTTTCTTTGACGCGTCTTTCATATACAAACACATGCTCTATATAATTCTATATGTCGGAGTAGCCTTATCTTGGTCGGCTTAACCCTTAACAATGTACAAGTGTCTTGCGGACATTATTTTACACGTAAAAATAGTGTAAACACACACTTGTGGGTTGTTAAGGGTTAAGCCATAAATAACTATTTTTGAGTTTTATTATCTTTCTTCTCCTAGGAAAAACCCAGCCATAATTTCATCTCCGACATGTATATACAGGGTTTTCCAATGGGGACTTGACAGCTTTGAATTTAATTTGTGAACGCACCCTTTCACTAATCATCGAACTGTCATTGTCAATTTATTCAGTAAACTCAACATTTTCATCCTGATAAAGTACACGAACGAGCAACGTCTGCAAATTATAAAAATTTTCTACCGAAATTCGGAGCCGGTGACCGCAACTTTAAGAGCGTTAACTCCAATTTTCGGTCGTAATTCTCGCCCTAGTAGACAGGCAATAACAAGCTTAGTGCAAAAATTTGAGTCTACATATTCGTTGTGTGATGTTGCTGTGTCAGTGAGAGTTGGTCGAAGTGTCGAAAATATCGCTGCCGTTCAGGCGTCCGTAGCAAACGATCCAAATCAGTCAATTCCACGGCGTTCTCAAGAATTGCGCATCGCTCAGACCACATTGTGGCGTATTTTGCGTAAGGATCTTGGTTTACACCCATACAAGATCAAGCTGACTCAAGAATTGAAGCCGATGGACCATTTGAAGCGACGTACTTTCTCCGATTGGGCTCTGGAGAAGATGCGCCAAGATGATGAATTTCATCGCAAAATCATCTTCAGTGACGAAGCTCATTTTTGGCTCGATGGGTTCGTCAATAAGCAAAATATGCGTTATTGGTCGAGTGAAAATCCACATGTGCTTCATGAATCACCACTTCATCCACAAAAAATAACTGTTTGGTGCGGTTTGCATGCCGGCGGCGTTATTGGGCCATATTTTTTCGTCGACGATAACGATCGTCACGTTACTGTGAATGGCCAGTGTTATCGCGCCATGATTACCGACTATTTTTGGCCCGAATTGGAAGATATGGACTTGGACGACATGTGGTGTCAACAGGATGGTGCCACAAGCCGCACACGTTACAATCGATTTATTGAAGAGTAAGTTTGATGAGCGTGTTATCTCAAGAAATGGGCCAGTCGACTGGCCGCCTCGTTCGTGCGATTTAACGCCTCTAGACTATTTTCTTTGGGGCTACGTTAAGTCATTGGTTTATGCCAACAAGCCGACGACGTTGGAAGAGCTCAGAGCCAACATTGAACGTGAAATAGCGGTCGTTTCGGCCGAAATGTGTGACCGAGTCATCGAAAATTGGGTCCAATGAATCGACCACTGCAAACGTGCTCGCGGTGGCCATATGAACGAAGTCGAGTTCCATTCAAACAATTTTTTTTTTTTTTTGATTGTGTTTTGATTGTACTTCAAGCCGATAATAAAGTTTTTGAAATACCTCAAATGGTTTGCGTTTTATTTAAAAAAAAAGTTGTCGAGTCCTTTTTGGAAAACCCTTTATTTCCTGTAGAAATTCATTTTGCTAGTAAAGGGGAACATTTTAGAGAGTGGGTTTATTATTATGATACAGTATTTATCTCGTATAAGTCTCGCTATTATACAATCTGTTTCAAACGTATATTTTGTATGAATTTTAGTGTGTGCACGTTATTCAAAGTAAAAAATCCGTTGAAAAATGCCTAAGAATTTTGGTAGAACTAATACTCAGCGTGCTGCAAAGCGAAAAAAAAAGGAAATTTAGTGTAAATCGCCATACTGGTGAAAAGGGCAATGAATTTACTAGTGCTTCTAAAGTGAAGCTAAACTGCACAAAAGTGATGAAGTGTCGGCAGATACAATTTTTGAAAATGATGCAAGTTTGTGGCACCACCATCGGCCAACACCACTGCAGCACGCGAAAGTTCGTGACGCTGCACGAATTAACCCTCCGACTGACGCATGAGTCTGGCTGGACCTCTTTTGATTTTTGTTGTAATTAAAACATATTTATAATTAACCTAGCGACTTGGAATTTCATGTAAAGGGTCCGCCATCTAACGTTTTTTTTTTCAAGTAGTGCTTATTTCGTGAATGGTAACACTTAGCTCATGTCTGATTTGACAGATAATTATTTTTATCCTTCCGCTGAACGAATATGGTTGTGTATACGCTTGAACAACGCTGGGAAATATTGCGACATTACTTTGAAAATCATGGTAATGTTGCAGAATGTGTGCGAAAATTGCGTACGGATTTTGGAAGAAGAGAAGCACCGTCAGCTTCGTATGTTCGTTATCTTGTGAAAAAAGTGAAAGAAACTGGCATCCTCATCGATAAACCAAAGCGTGAAAAGCCAAAAACAGTGCGTACACCCGAGAATATTGCTGCTGCGGCAGAAAGTGTGCGTGAAGCGCCATCAACATCAATTCACCGTCGTTCTCAACAATTGAACATTTCGAAGACATCATTGAGACGAATTTTGCATAAAGACCTTGGTATGACGCCATATAAAGTCCAATTGGTTCAGGAGTTGAAGCCAACTGACCATCAATGCGTTTTCGCTTCGCTAAGTGGGCCTGCGATCGACTTACAGAAGATGCCGATTTTGCCAAAAAAATCATCTTTTCAGATGAAGCTCATTTTGATCTTGGCGGGTATGTAAACAAGCAAAATTGTCGCATTTGGGGCACAGAAAACCCGCACGCATACATTGAAAAGCCGATGCACCCAAAACGAGCCACTGTTTGGTGCGGATTTTGGTCCAGAGGCATAATTGGGCCATTTTTCTTCGAAAATGAGCAAGGAGTGGCCGTTACAGTCAATGGCGATCGTTATCGGGCCATGTTGAACGAATTTTTGTTCACAAAAATTTAAGAGGAGGATATTGGCAACATTTGGTTTCAACAGGACGGCGCTACGTGCCACACAGCCGAAGCTACACTCGATGTTTTGCGCCCTGTTTTTGAAGATCGCATTATCAGCCGCAGAGCTGATGTCGTTTGGCCACCTCGGAGCTGCGATTTGACACCGTTGGACTATTATTTGTGGGGTGTCGTCAAAGATAAGTGTTACGCCGACAAGCCAGAGACAATTGCCGCTTTAAAGGACAATATTCGTGAAGCAATTGGTGAAATACAGCTGCACACAATCGATAATGTGCTTAAAAATTGGACCGATCGTGTAGGCTACTGCATGGCCAGCCGAGGCAGCCATTTGAATGAAATTATTTTCCATTATTAACCGGAAGGATTGTACTTTCAAATAAAAAAAGAAATTTAAGAAAATATTCAGTAGTTTTTTTTATAGCATTTTCAAAAAAAAAAAAAATTATTTGGCGGACCCTTTAGATGTGTCGAGAACATCCCATCGGCATTTCTGCTCTAGATCATCACAATACAATTGAATACTTTCGTCGTCTAGAGTTTTTGGATCTCTTATTGGCTCCGGTTTATGGTGTTGTTTACTTTTGTGGTTGTTTTGAAATGTACCTCTTACAAGTCGGCGGTCGCATTTTTAAATTTATTTATGACTGGTATGATAATAAAATCGATTTCGTTTTTAACAAGTCCGTTGGGTGATTGCCAAGTCCGTTTTCTATCCTTATTTTTTGAAAATAAGCTATTACCGACGCATAGTTTATGTTGTCATATCTAGGTTACTAGTTATTCAGCCCTTTTATTTCTTTCAACATATCCGTATTTGCCCATTATTAGTTGTTCATTTTCTTTCCTTAATCCTATTTTCGCACAATTATTTTCTCGAGTGCTTTTTCTATTTCATTCTGACGGTCTTCTTCTTTTAAGGTGCGCACATTAACTGTGCAAACGTGTATTTCATTTTTTTGCTTTATTTTATCTGTTGCATGTGGTGGATTTAGGGGGGTTTTGATCATGACTCCTCACGGGGATCAGCCGGCTTCAGAAGTTATTGTTGCTCCAAATAATATGAACTTCTAACTTGATTTGCAATTGCACAAACCTTGTTGTCTTTGTAAAATTTGCACGAAGTGTCATTTGCCATCATGATATAACCCTTATCCGACTCACAATTTACAGAGAAAAGGTTTATTTTTAATTCTGATACAAACAAAACCTTACCTATGGTCGTTTCCAGTCATTCCCGTTGAACCCTTCTACTGCCATCTGTCCATACACTAGTACATTAATAGCCGCACTATTACCGATGATTACAGAATCTTGCGTAGTACTAGTTCCAGAGTCCACTAACCACTGAGTTTAATATGTCCCTCAACCGAATGTCGCACTATAAAAGCATTGTTTTTCTTATGTTCCTTGTTTTTCCAGCATTTTGTCTTGGTATGACCTGTCTTGCCACAATAAAAGAACTTGTTAGTTTGTCCTTAACCTTTACTGTCGTTTGTTTATCATTTGTAGCGGACTCCCAAGCCGACACGAAATGTTTATACTCGTCCGGTAGTGACATTAAGGGGGTAATCTCATGTGATCACTTCGAAATGTGATCAAATGAACAAGTGAACACATGTGTTGTGATAGAACTTTGTTTTCGTTTTTTACTACTAGGTGTACAGCATCCGCCATTTTTTCCCCAACATTTGAGACTTCATTTAATGGAGCAAATTGGTTACACATGTATCATTCAAAGTATTTTCCATCGTTGGCCACTATTTTCTCCCAACTTTCGGGCAGTGTACGAATCCCACGTCGAAAAAAATGTTCATCTTTTGAAGTGATCCACGAATCGATCGATGATCCACGATGCTGGTCCCACCAAATGCAGAGCATGGTATTGGAGCCGTCGACGTGGAAGCGTGGTCGGGATATCCCCATGTTTTTTTGCGTTTAGGGTTATCGTAATGAACCAATTTTTCGTCGCCGGTCAGAATGTGATGCAGAAGTCACTTCCGTTTTTGCCTCTGGGGCAACTGTTCACAAACACACAAACGCCGTTCAACGTCTCTTGGTTTCAACTCATACGGGACTCAAGTTCCTTCTTTCTGAATCATGTCCATTGCCTTGAGACATTTCGAAATGGCTTGCTGTGTCACTCCCACTGATTGTGCCAATTCTTCTTGAGTTTGACACGAGTCTTCACTCAGCAATGTCTCCAATTCTGCATCTTCGAAAACTTTCTCTCTTCCACCACTATGCCGGTCTTTGACGTTAAAATCATCGTTCTTGAAGCGTTGAAACCACTCACGACACGTTCTTTCACTAATAGCGCCCTAACCATACGTATCTGAGAGCATTCGATGAGACTCAGTCGCTGTTTTCTTCATATTGAAACAAAACGGTAACACCTCCCGCAAATGACGAGAATTTAGCTCGTAAACTGACATTCTCAATCGAGAACAATTTTATGATGCAGACACAAAACGACTAACGTTTGAATGGTGTACTGTTGACCGAGGTCCAAGCCAACTGCCTGACGTCTGCGATCTGCGACCGCTACTTACCGTGATCGCCACATATAGGCAAACGGCGGAAGCAAAGTTGTACACCTTATATATAGTAATTGCCAGAATGTTCATACCAACGAAGGTGAACTCCTCATTTATGAAGAGGCCATGATGAGGAAGGATGCTTGCGAGTGGAGTAAAGCTATTGATAGAGAGATGAAGACATTAAAAGAAAATAATACTTGGGAAATATGTGATGTACGGCAGTAAATAGGGGTTTAAAATTAAAAGAGATATAATATTACGCAATATAAAGCTAGGTTAGTGGCTAGAGGGTATGAACAGGATGATATCTTAGATTTAAATGACCGTTATGCCCCAGTAGCAAGATTGGCGACGCTTACTCTTTATAGTGGTTGCAACCATATTAAATTTATCTATTTTTCAAATGGATGCCACAGGAGCATTCCTATACGGTGAAATAAATGAAAAAGCATATATTAGCTTGCCAAAAGGGTCCTATTCAGGTAATGATAAGATTGTGAAATTAAATAAATCAATTTACGGGCTTAAAGGTTCGCCAAAATGTTGGAATAGTAAATTTAGTACAGTCATAAATAACTCTTGTCTTTATACAAAGCTACAATTCCAGGTATTTTACATAGAATTTTGCAAATTTTCACCTGGATCTCAGGAACCACAGTAGCCGGTTCTAAAACCGGTCGCTATGAGCTCACAATCATGTACTGTAAAAACATGTACACAGACAAGTTTCAGACTCATAACTACACGGCAAGTCTGCTTTGATATATGCGTACGGACAGACGGACAGACAGGAAAGCCTTTGCATAAGTCTTTCCTAGCCAAACTTTGCAATGTAGAAAACTAAAAGAAACGCTGTCAGTCGAATTTTAGAAGTTTTTTGGAGATGCGAAGAAGCTTGCTTTAAGTTTGGTGTATTGACCTCTGATATTGATGACAGGGATTGAATCTCGTAACAATCAATTCATCAAAATAGTAGTTCTGGAAGTTTCTCCTCAGCGGAGTATAATTCTCGCCACTGCTAAATTCGCCTTTCAGAGTCGGCATATTAAACAGTAGATCCCAGTAGATCACACGCAACATAGGTGAATAAGGACATAGGACCTCCATGGCCTGTAACGTCGATAATAACAATGAAGAACCTCTGGCATATGCGTGAGTGGCGCTGTGGGTAGTGTGTCGACCACTGACGCGTGATGAGCGAGTTTGGATCCCGATAACAGCAACACCATCGAATGATTATTTCGCGGATCCTCTCCTGGGCGGGGTACTGGAAAAACCCCCCGTACGACGAGGGTGGTCCGATAAGTACCTAGCCTCATCGTCAGATGGCGCCAGTATCGCAAGAGCAACTTACTATCGTGTAGTATATTCTGGTAGACGGCTACTGCCCTCTGTTTCAGCCAGAGCGGACTCGTAGTTTTGTTTTGACCGCGTGTGGAAGCGGGAGTGTCCGCAGATTTTAGAAAAATGGAAAAAGAGCAATATCGGTCGGTGATTCGATTCCTGTTTTTGGAAAGGAAATAGCGCAGCGAAATCAAAGAGCGTTTGGATGCTGAGTACGGTGACTCTTCTCATTCGATGGCGAACATCAAAAATTGGTTTAACGAGTTTCAACGTGGTCGCACGTCGGTTTTTGATGAGCCACGTCCAAGTGCCCCAAAAACGGCAACCACGGAGGATAACGTGACAAAAATCCACGATCTCGTATTGGCAGACCGCCGATTGAAGGTGCGCGAGATAGCTGAGACAGTAGGCATTTCAAAAGATCGCGTGAGTCATATCCTGCATAAAATGTTGGGCATGAGAACGCTGTTGGCGCAATGGGAGCCGCGTTTGCTCACTCCGGACAACAAGCGCAACCGTGAGACCACTTCAGAGCAGTGTTTGACGCTGTTTAAGTGCAATCCGAAGAAGTTTCTGCGTCGTTTCGTGACAGTCAAGCATGGATCCACTGGTACACATCAGAGACCAAGGAACAGTCGAAACAGTGGACTTCACCCGGCGAACGTGCTCCGAAGAAGGCGAAGACTGTCGCATCGGCCGGAAAGGTGATGGCCACCGTTTTCTGGGATTCACAAAGTGTAATCCATATCGACTACCTGGAGAAGGGCAAAACGGTCACAGGGCTGTACTATGCCAAATTATTGGGCCGATTCGACGCCCACTTGGCGAAGAAAAAAGTGCTCTTCCACCATGATAACAATGATAACACACCGGCTCACACCTCCGCCCTCGCCACCCCCAAATTGATCGAATTGGGCTACGAATTGCTGCCACCGTATTCTCCAGATTTGGCCCCGTGTGACTTTTTTTTGTTTCCAAAGTTGAAAAAGTCACTCGCCGGGCAGAAATTTCAGTCGAATGAGGAGGTCATCGCCGCCACGGAGGCCTACTTTGCAGTAGAGAAAACGTATTTTTCAGACGAGTTAAAGAAGTTGGAGCATCGCTGGGTCGAGTGTATCGAGCTAAAAGGAGACTATATTGAAAAATAAATCGCCATTTCTCGAAAATTTTTGTTTTTCTTTGGTAGGCTAAGTACTATTTGAATAACATACGTTTGCTATTGTTTCAAATACTGAAAATTCCCGTCATTTCTTTAAACAAATCTCGTATATTTACCTACCTTAGTTCTGTTAAATAACGTTGCACCGAGCTGATTAGGAATGGAAATACGACTTGTATATTCGTTTCCAATGCTTTTAAGCCACATTCGAAATTTTCAAAACATCCCGACACCGACGTGATGGTTAAATTCCACTTGGAACTCTCAGTTGAGGTTTTTGTTTCTTCTACCAAACAACACAACGTGCTTGCAAGTGACTCAATTATGGTAGCCTCGTCAATCCCACCGGTTTCCAAGCGTGCCGCTGTTAGCAATAGTCTTATGGATTGAAAAATAAATCAATAACACGAGCATGACAAATAACTTTGTAACTTACTTCGAAATTTGACTCCTTACCGGATGCTTGAGTGGAGAATAGAAATATAGATCTGTAAGAAATCGCAGTACCCCCGGGTCGCTCCCGATGTTTTTGAAAATCTATAATGAAAATAAAAAAACAAATGACTTTCACGCCACAGCTCTACCTTTCAATTGACAACTGCGTACATTCTTTACCACCGATACTTGCTCCGGGATACTAGTTGAATTTTTCAACTGCAGACAGTAGGGTTCCCCACCTGAAACCAAATCACATTGCATTTAGTATTCGATTATTTATTATTTTTCGATTTTTACTTGTCTCGTAATGCTTTGGTAAAAGCACCAGCGACGTTCGCATTTCCGAATTCTTCCTCGTATTCTCACCGGTTTTTACGGACGACACGCGAAGGGTTAGAGAATTCATAATTCGTTTGTCTTATTTCTGTCTTAAATAAATAAAATTAACACTTTTTACCGAACAATATCACTTTAAGGACTTTTTCCCATTCCTTTGAGTGATGTTAGGAATGAAAATGAGGAAAACCAATTTCGGAAGGAAACCAATTCCTTCCACCAGTCAAGGAATTTTTTGACATTACTGACGAAATGTCATTGTCGCTACGGAGCACGTTGTAGTTGTTGACATTTTTCACTCAGCTGATAGAGTGGAAGAGAGATGGAGAGCCAAAAACAAGATAAAATTATAGCAACAGGTGGTTATTGGAGGAGTGCAGTGAGTCAGTAATTATTTTTTAAATTTTACATTTCAAAAACGCGCGATAGCATGTCAAGCCAAGTTCAAGCTAACAGAATTGGCGAGCAGCACCGTGTGTAATAAAACTATTTTATCCTCGTAAGACCTGAGCACGAAGCAAACGGAAAAATAGTGTTCTAAGGGATTTCTTTTAGTAATTGGGGTTCAAATGAAACACAGGATTTTTTTTTAATTTTTCCTTTTACTAAAACTATTAGAAAAAAATGGTGCACATATGTGTACTTAGGGTTTCAAACTAAGCAACATTTTTAAAAGTATGATATTTTTCAAAACAGTTGTTTTTCAAAATACAAAGATAAACATTGCATTTTACACACATAGTGCGGCACCGCGATGAACATGACGGATGGCGACATTTGGAGGCGAATTTGTTTTCAACAAACCGTGGCAGATGACCGACATTGTCGAGCCTTATTTCAGGTTGTGGTTGTGGTATAACTGGGCGATGTTTCTTTGCTGGAGGCTCGCTGGCGCACTGCGGTGTCACATCTGTAGGGATGAAATTAGGTGGCGCGGAGGATCTAGAGCTGAGATATCTTGAACCGCCAATTAAAAATTTGGAGTCAACTCTTCCTTCGTCAAATTTCATCATAGCTTTGGCCAGATTCAACCTGTATTGGAGTAGACCCAATTTATCCTTGCGTTGTACTCTTTCTTCCGTACAACAGAGAGTGTACATAACCCAGCAATTGACGACAACGAGATCTAGAAAATGGCAAAACGTTCTCACTGTCCATTTCTTTGTGCGCATTCCACTTCGGTAGTAGGCGATTAACCTGTCACATAGATCGATGCCACCCATACAGATATTGTAGTTTCGCACTGCTGCTGGACGATCAACGTCAATTTTACGCTGTTCTTTCTTGCACCAACGTTTGCAGGTATCAGTGGGAGCACTTCCTGTACATGTAGATAACATGGTCACAGCCTTTGTATCCATCCATTTTACTACGCAAACATTTTCGTCGCTTTTTACCTTTTCGTCGAACTGCCCTCTTTTCAACGCCTTGTCGGATTTCAATTTTTGAGCCACGGTCCCAATCCTATTCGTCATCACAGTCCCTGTCAATGTTCTGCTAATTTGAAGCTCGTAAAGAATCTATCTGTATACAAAACACAATTTCCGTTAATTGTGCGGGAAAGTTTTTCCACTATTCCCGCTCCAAGTCCAAGATTTTTCATGACATCCTGAGGCAGCGTACCCTTTCCAACATATATCTCAAAATCCAGTACTAGTCCGTCCCGGGCAGCCAACACAAAGTTCTTCAATCCAAGTGGATTAGGCTTGGCTGGTACGTACTGACGGTATTCACATCTTCCTGAAAATGGGATCATTTGCTCGTCTATTGACATGTGCTGGGATCTCGGCAGGCTGTGGCATTTGTTCAAAATTGGCTCTATCAGTGGTCTTATTTTCCAAAGTTTGTCATTAGGATTTTCGTGAATTTCGTCGACGAAGTGGAGATAATTGCGAAGTTCAAAAAATCTATCACGACACATTGTATCTCTGACAACAGGAACGCAAAGATCTCTGTTCCAATAGAGCTTCGCCTGAGAATATTTCAAGGTGCCCATCATCAATTGCATACCGGCAAAATGAATCATTTCTTTAGCATTTGTCTCTAGTGATTTTAAATTTCGCTTTTGTGCCGAATATATGTTGCTTTGTTCCGCTACAATCTTCCAAAAATCTAGCACCAAATATTCAAAAAAAGAGTACAACACATTGGCGTCTGAACTACCTTGGGAAATGAGCACATCCTCCGCAATATCGGGTCCACGAGAAGTCATTTCCCTAGAGCGCCAAAATAAACGCGATGAGCTTCCATCTTCTTCTCTGCCGGCCTCGAATATTTACATTCTTCAATTTCATCGGGATGTTCCCGATTTGTTCTAGCGATATTTGGGGGCAGGTACTCCTCATCATCTTCAGAGAAGTCAAGTTCGCTATCATTGAGCAAATCTTCAATCTCTCGGTCATCCATCCCACTTTAGTCCTAAGGTACACATATGTGCACCAATAAAACTTAGCGTTTTTTCAAGATGAAAATGAATAACAATTAAGAAACTAACCTTTTCAAACAATAGTCCAATGTTCGAACAACAAAAAAACACAATAAATTTTATTTGTACTGCATAATTTAATTTTTTATCAAATTTTCAAGATAGCGACCGCAAATTTGTTGAACAATTTCCAAACTCTCAAATTCAAGGAAAAATAACGGGAGCAGAACTTTGCTCGGAGAGCCATCTATTGACATAATTTGAACTTTTATTCATTTAGATCCTATAACAAATACAACTAGTTGCCAAAAGATGGGACTACTAGCCATTATTTGAAAAACAATAAGGTGCACATGTGTGCACCCACGGTCTTAAGAGGTTATATTGTATAAACATGTCAAATTTGGCTCATATATTGAGAATTGCGAGATACACATGTGCTCAAAATTTCATAAACACACCTCAAACGGTTATTTATATATTAACGTCCAAAAATCGTCATTTTTATCACTGACTTACCTATAGATCAAAACTCAAACTCAGTTCCAGATGACCCAAAAAGTTCAAATTTGTCATCCAGATAGGAAAGGAATAAATCAGAAACTAGTAAATTTTTATCATTAGGGTTCCGCACCTCAAAAATAAAAAGGAACCCTTAAAGATCACTTTGTTGTCCGTCTGTCTGTCAAGACCATTTATCAGGGGGAAAGCGTGGAGGTATCAAGTTGAAATTAAAACCATATACTCAGATATGGTCCGCGGTCCTTTGATACTGGTAAAAAAATCATTCGTTAACGTTCTCATATACGAATTATTATTAAGTACCTACTAAAACAGTCATGAACGTGCCCTATGTTTCAACCAGCTAGCCAAATTTTGAGAAGAATAAAATGAGAACTTACAGCTGTAGAACTTACGAAGACTATATTATAAGTTTTTTCGGTCAAAAAAAAGGGAATTTTTCAAGAATTTTCTTATAACATATTGTTATTATAGATTTATTTTGAAAATTATTGTAGTATGTTATAATACGTACAAAAATATAAAGTAATAACGGATTTATTGCAGGTCTTCGCTGGTGCCTCGAAAAAAAAATTGTTTTGCGGTGACCTCGATTCCTCAGCACTGGATTACCTGAAATCAAAAAAACAAATAGTTTTGATTAGTTAATTAGTTTCTTCTCAATTGACGCCGAGTTTTTTTTTAATTTTTATCAATTTTTAAATTTTTTGCATCATTTTAAAGTTTTTTTTCACAATAAAATCGACCTATTCGTTATTGTAAGATTGATACTAATTGAAAGATTCAAAAATTCGACGTCACTTAATAGCTATTTGTGTGTAGAATATGTGTACCAATTTTTAAAACGATCGGTTCAGTAGTTTTCCGGAAAGGTGGTCACCGACTTCAAAAATTACATGTTTGGGAAAATCGATTTAAAGTCTTGAAAATGAAAATAACTTTAAAAATTGAATTTTCTTATAAAATTCTTACATAAAATCATCGATGTCAGGCCCATAAAATATATCACTATCATCCAAGACGTCTAAGGCATCTTTTTGCTCCTATCTACGCTGGATTCTGCCTTCTTTAGTCTCATTCACAGCTTTCTCATCCGTTTTGCTGATCCGCATATCGTCTGTTGTGCGCGCCCATTCATGAGCACTTGGCCCTAAAGTGAATTCCATTTCTTGCAGAAATCAGAAAGCCTAAAACTCGCATTACAAATGCAAATCACTAGATGGAAAATACTTAGGCACTTTTCATTTTTCACATGTAACTTTTATGTTAAAGCCAAGTGTTTTTAAAGATCTTCTTCCATTTCTAGATACGCATTCAATTTAATTTTTTTGGCAAATGCATTTAACGCTTTTACTTCATCGTCCTTATGTTCATAGCGCACTACTCTTTTTCTTGGTCGACATAACCTTGGACCACCCTTATTACGTCCTTCTCTGCCACTTTTTTTTCGACATTTTTTTGTTAATAAATGCAAAATCACTGCGAAAACAAAGCAGAAACTCAACGGAAAAAAAGTAAACGAAATCGAAGCTAAAATCAAATAATGCACACAACTGCTCTTCACAACGTACAATTTTGAACTGAAATATATATTGTACATCGAAGATACACAAAGTACGTTACAAATTTTCTGAACCGAAAAGATTTTGACTAAGGTAGGGGATACATGTAATAGAGACCCAAATAGTTGCCGCTCACCGCTCAGCGCAGGTAGCTAAAAGGTGCGCAAACTCGTCAATTTTGCTCCGATTGACCTCAAAACGTAATACAATATTCTTGAGATGTTATACATTCAAAATATCGAATAAAAAAAAATGAAAAAAAAAGTTTCAAACTTTACACCCCCTTAATGCCAAGCACCTAACATGAGGGTATTTCACCATAAACACCAGGGACAATCCACTGCTCAACTGGGGGTGTCGAAATACGACCGAATGCAGAGTTGTGCGCGACGGATACTCCATTCTTTCCAAGAACCTTGGATTTAACATTAACAGACACACGACTTGAACTGGCTAATACAAATCGCTAACATCGAAACTGCCTGTGAATCATCGATTGCGACAGTGACCATTACGGACTCACCACAGTAATCCGAATACCTAGCCCAACTGGAAAATTTCGAACCAGAAGGCGCTAGACACTAGACTATCAGAAGATACGCTGGTCAGAGTGACTCAAGATCTTTAAGAAGAGATATGCCACCGAATCCTGCCAAACGACGAAATTGATCACCAATTACGACAAATAAACGTTGTCATAAATTGAGCGATCAAACCGACAAATACGGAACACCAACAATCGACGCGCTTCACAGAGAATCAATAGAGTTATCTCCAGGCTTAAACGGTTATAAACGATCTTTGAATTGGCCCGGGTAGATGTAGGCGGCCTGTGGTGGCCATGTTAATTTAGCAACAACTGTCAAGTCTGTTGTTTATTATTCAGATGCTGATGCCAAATCACCATGACAAGTTACCATGGTAAGTTGACGGTAGACGCGGTGGCTCTTCGCAATCGAATCCTTAACGTTTTCTGGCCAAATTTGAGACGACCGGTTCGGTAATCAATCAGCAAACATTCGGCCGAGAACATCGCAACAGAACCCGAATCGATTCCTCACCACGCAAACTTACTTGGCGAGTTTTCTTCAACTTGGCGAATTTTGCATCGGGACTTGGGCCTACAACCGTACAAGATGCAGCAGACCTAGGAAATCAAAGTTCATGACCATAGACTAGGCCGTCATTTTTAGCGACGAGGCGCATTTTTGGATAACTGACGTGTGAAAAAGCAAAATTGCCATACTCGTATATGGGACGACACCAACCCACGAGACCAGGTAACAATACATCATCAAAAAGTTGCATTGGAGCGTACTTTTTTGAAAGCGACAATGGGGGGCGGGCACCGTAATGGAAAGCGCAAGAACGATGATAACCAATTTTCTATAGCGCAAGTTGAACCATATGGACCTAGACGACATGTGGATATAGCAGGATGGTGCCATGATTGACATTCTGCATGAACGATTTGACGGTAAGGTGACGTGAATTGGCTACCAAGGTCATGCGATTTGACACCGCTATACTTTTTCTTGTGCGACTTCTTGAAGTCGCAGGCCATCTTTCGACTTCAGCCGGATCTATGCGAAAGAGTCATTGAACATTGGACCACTTGAATCCCTGCTACCCTAAAAGGCCGAGGCGGGCATTTGAATGATGTTCTTTTTTGTTAATATCTCACACACTGCTTGTTTTATTCTTTATCAACATCTACCCTCCCTTATTAAAAAATCTTTTATAAACAGTTTACAGACCCACATGATCCGGAGATATTAATGCCAGTGATCAAAAACCTCCAACAGTTATTTGAAAAAAATTACGGAAAACCTGTTGTCACTGGGCAATATGGCTGTTTAAAATCCAATGATCCCCCGGACGACAGACAATAAAGCGACACAACGAAGCGCTGGCATAAGTCCAGAGAGTGTCGACATTGGCAACAGTTTTTTTTTGTGATCGAAGATCCGCAGGAGAAAGTCACTTCAATCGGCGCTTTTTTTGAGTCTATGTGCATGGTGAACAGAATAGCTCACCACGACCATGTGCTTGAAACTGCGGTCTTTTTGAACCATTCACAGCTTCGTGCAGAAATGGAGGATTGGCGATCTGAAAATAGCGGTTTTACCATATTCAACGATGAAAATCTTGATAATGACATTAAATTCCGTGGAGGACAAATGGCTATACTGTGGTAGAAGTTGGTAAGCGATGTCACTACAGCGAAACCTCGATGGAGTACGAATAATTGCACTTAGCTATATCCAGGAAGACTGAAATCCGAGGGATCGGATTTTCCATCGACCTGTGTTTTACATAGTGTCTCTCATCAGTATAACCTACAAAACATACAGCGTGCGCCATCGCATATGGGTCGATGTAAATTTCGAATAACTTCAACAATTCTCAACCGATTTTAGAAATTCAAAAACTTTTACTCAATTTAGACCTCTACAATTTATTTTGCTTAATGATGTTTTTTGAAAACAATATCAATAAATTACCGCCTTTATTGCCGATGCAAAAATGGGCATTCTCCATGAAATTTTCGAGCATTTCGGTCGAAATTTCTGCGATTTCCGCACGAATGTTTCATTTGAGCTGTTCTGTTGTCTTCGGGCCATTAGCATACACCTTGCTTTTCAAGTATCCCCAAAGAAAAAAATCTGGAGGAGTCAAATCCGGCGGTCTCGGAGGCCTGTCAATATCGCCCTTTTTTGACACCAATCTTCCAGGGAACTTCTTATGCAAAAGGTTCATTGTTTTGTCCGCAGTATGGCATGTCGCGCCGTCTTGTTGAAACCAAAAGTGAAATAAGCCTTTTTTACTCATTTCTGGGACCACATAATGGGCCACTGTATCGCCAACTTTGAAGAAATACGGTCCAATGATGGTTTTAGCGCATACATCGGCCCAAACAGTAACTTGTTGATCATACAGCGGCTCTTCGTGAATAATGTGATGATGTTCGGTGCCCGAGAAGCGACAATTTATTAACTGAGCCAGAGAGCGTAACATGTGCCTCATCGGTCATCAAAATTTGCTATCAGAACTCCGGCTCAGCATTAATCATTGCAACGACATTTTGTGCGTATGTCAAGCGCCGTGGCTCATCTTATGGCAAAATTGTTTGAGTTACGAATATCTGCACTTTTTATGGAAATAAGTGAAGATCATCCTTTAAAATTCTCCGCAAAGTGAGGCCTAACTGCTGCGAACGGCGCCGATATGACAAACTTGGGTCTTCTTGAACACTGGTCTTCACAGACTGAATAGATGAGTTTGAACACCGCGGACGTAGCCTAGCTTGCTCACGAGGGCTTGCCACCAAATTGAAAAAAAATCGAGGCCCAAAGACGAATTGTATCTTTTTTGGGCGCAACACGATCACGATATTTTGCACGATACGCACGTTGAGTTAGCACAATCGAGCGTTCATTTTTAATGAACATTGAAACTATAGGGTTTTCCAAAAGGGACTTGACAACTTTTTTTTTAAATAAAGCGCAAACCATTTGAGATATTTCAAAAACTTTATTATCGGCTTGAAGTACAATCAAAACATTTATGAATGGAACTCGACTTCGTTCATATGGCCACCGCGAGCACGTTTGCAGTGGTCGATTCGTTGGACCCAATTTTCGATGACTCGGCCACATATTTCGGCCGAAACGGCCGCTATTTCGCGTTCAATGTTAGTCCTGAGCTCATCCAACGTCGTCGGCTTGTTGGCTTAAACCAATGACTTAACGTAGCCCGTAGAAAATAGCCTAGAGGCGTTAAATCGCACGAACGAGGCCAATCGACTGGCCCATTTCTTGAGATAACACGCTCATCAAACTTACTCTTCAATAAATCGATTGTAACGTGTGCTGTGTGGCTTGTGCCATCCTGTTGAAACCACATGTCGTCCAAGTCCATATCTTCCAATTCGGGCCAAAAATAATCGGTAATCATGGCGCGATACCGCTGGCCATTCACAGTAAAGTGACGATCGTTATCGTCGACGAAAAAATATGGCCCAATAATGCCGCCGGCATGCAAACCGCACCAAACAGTTATTTTTTTGTGGATGAAGTGGTGATTCATGAAGCACATGTGGATAACGTGTATTTTGCTTATTGACGAACCCATCGAGCCAAAAATGAGCTTCGTCACTGAAGATGATTTTGCGATGAAATTCATCATCTTGGCGCATCTTCTCCAGAGCCCAATCGGAGAACGTACGTCGCTTCAAATGGTCCATCGGCTTCAATTCTTGAGTCAGCTTGATCTTGTATGGGTGTAAACCAAGATCCTTACGCAAAATACGCCATAATGTGGTCTGAGCGATGCCCAATTCTTGAAAACGCCGTGGAATTGACTGATTTGGATCGTTTGCTACGGACGCCTGAACGGCAGCGATATTTTCGACACTTCGACCAACCCGTTGTCTCACTGACACGGCAACATCACACAACGAATATGTAGACTCAAATTTTTGCACTGAGCTTGTTATTGCCTGCCTACTAGGGCGAGAATTACGACCGAAAATTGGAGTTAACGCTCTTAAAGTTGCGGTCACCGACTCCGAATTTTTATAATTTGAAGACGTTGCTCGTTCGTGTACTTTACCCAGAAACCAGAATGAGACGTGCGTCTTTCGTACGTCTTCCCCCGTGACACCCTGAAATTTGGAAAGAAGTTCAGGTTCGTATCGACAAAACCCGTTACAAACAAACTCTAATCGTGAATACGTAAATCCTGATCCATCTGTAACTGATCTTTTGCTTCTTCGATGCTCTAGCACTCCGTGCTCTCGCAGACGTCGGTGGATTCTTGAAAACATGCTACGACTGGGACACCTCCGATTGGGATATCTTTCAGCGTAGAGTCTCGACCATTAGCTAAACTGTAGCAGAAGTGCATGTCCGTTAATTCTTTTCGAGAGTATGAGTTTGACATCGTAATGTGTTGATGAGTTAACGTCCAATTTGGAAATGTTTTTTTATTAAAAATGCGATGCCTTTTATTTACATTTGGGTTGCAAATATTTTGTTTTTCCATAAAGAAAAATTGCGGTTTTATTAAGGTCCTAGCGGGTAGAACCCATTGACGGCGGGTGGACCCAGACGAAATTGGCAGGTCAGTTTTCAGGCGTTATCAATGAAAAGAAAAGGATTAATCCAGGGTTATTCCAATACTGTGTCACTTTATTGTATCCTCATAAAACTCCGTATTTTTTAAAAATAATAAAAAAGAGGTCAATGTTTCATACATTAATTTGCCTACAAGTCCAGCCGCGTTAAAACTAAAAAAAAAGGTTTTTCTTAGAAAAAAGTGGTTCGGGTTTTTTTTAATTTCTCAAAAACTACAAGACATTTCTGCATCCGGTTTTCTGTTTTTAACTAAAAACTAATAAGAGAA
Organism: Merodon equestris; assembly: GCA_958301585.1. Lineage (NCBI taxonomy): Eukaryota > Metazoa > Arthropoda > Insecta > Diptera > Syrphidae > Merodon > Merodon equestris. Next base: position 111,353,308 of record OY284415.1, read on the forward strand.
TTGAATTTTTGAAAAAAAAAATTAGTACTTAATTACATACAATTTTGAAAAAAAATAGTTCGAAATTTTTTTTTTCATTTTTTTCAAAATTTTGAGTTTGAAAATTAATTTCTCAAAAACTATTCCTTAAAACAGCTTCGTTTAAAAATAAGATGAAAGAAGAGGTTTCTGGCTTTACAAAAAGTATATCATGGCATTGTGGATGTAACTGTTGATTTTTAATATTTTTTTTTCCAAGTTAAGTCAATTTTTTAGAAAATTGCCCCTCCCGGCTAAACGGGGGGTAATAGACCCCCCCATACAATTTTTTTCTTGTCTTCACCAGACCTACACGCTCTAGCTTTTTGGTACACTGCTCGTGGGACACCCTGTATAACATAATACCATTCACGCTGCGTCAAAACTTTCATTCAATGAAATAAGGAAAAAACCACGGTACTTGCCTGGTGTACTTTGAAAAGCCCTTCGACACCATATGGGTAAACGGTCTGTTCTACAAGCTCATCAGGCTATCCATGACGAATAGGAAGAAAGTTGGTTGTTAAACGTGACAACGTTACTTGATTTAGTAACGTATAGATCAGGTCCAAAAATTGAGGTCGAAATGCAGTGATGCATTGTAACTTCGATCAAGTTGAGAGACTGGAAGTTAAAAATTGACTTCCAAAAGTCGAAAACGATACTGTTTAGGACTCGGGTTTATTCTCTGCACTCTACTCTACTCTCCTCTATATTTCAACAGTCATACAAGCGCTTCTCTTGTTGGAGATAAGAAAAGATTCGGTACCACAAGAAATCAGTTTCACAGTAGTCAACTTGAGTGCAGGGTGCCACTCATAAGGCCCATAATAGCATATGGTTGTCCGGTGCGATTTAATTTAGCGCCATATTTTATGGATCAGACACCATAACCGAAACCATATCGCAAGGGCTTTGACTAGCGATATTAACCTGATTTCAGGGGCTTACTACTTAGTGCAAAATAAAGATGATATCGGGAGCATCAGAAACAAACGCCTTATCCGCAACAGGTATGTTGACGGTGCTCATGAGCTCATACGTTATTGTATGAGATGTGATGGACAGGATGACTGCGTAAACGAAATATATGAACAATTTAGGAAAAGGTACATGGACATAATGAAAGAGGCATCAATGACAAAAAAAGGAATGCGAAGAAATATCGAGTGTGAGTGGATGACATGGGAAATAAAGCAGGCTTGCAAAGAACGGGACAGATTATACAGAAGATACAAGAACAATAGAAGAAACCAAGAATACGAAAAGGACTACAAAACTTTTCGAAATATTTTAAACAAGATGATAAATGCCACAAAATTCGCATATTACAAAGAAAAATTTCGAACTGCAAATACAAACCCAAAACAAACATGGCTGCTTGTTAACCACGTATTGGGAAGAGTACCTCCAAATCTGGATGACGCCTTGTCCAAAAACTTTGCAAACGAATCGAACATAGAAAGTCTAGCGGACAAGTTTGCAAATCAATTATCACGTGAGGTTAGCAACATAGTGCACCAGTGTAATCGACAAACTTTTATCGGCACAACGACAAGTGTAGTATGCTCAATGTATCTCGAGGAAGTGACTGTGAGGGAAGTGCAGAATATACTATCAACACTAACTGACAATAAATCACCAGGAATAGATGGCATACGACCGAAAGATCTTAAGGAATTTGCTGTAATTCTATCACCTTTAATCTGTAAATTGGTCAATAAAAGCATAACACAGTCGCATGTTCCTGAACTGCTTAAAGTCTCAATAGTGAGACCAATATATAAGAATGGTACAAAAAATTACATACTAAACTACAGACCTATTTCTATCTTATCAGTAGTAGATAAAGTACTTGAAGGGATAATCGCAGAGAGACTATATCAATACCTATATTGATAAACCATATTTTAAACAAAAACCAATTCGGGTTTCGGAAGAACCGAAGCATAAATCAGTTATTGGGAGAGTTCACCAATCAAATAAACACTAGCCTGAATAGAAATCATAATACAATAGTTCTATTCATCGACTTTAAAAAGGCCTTCGACACCCTGAGCCACGGGAATATATTGCGACAGCTAGACAGAATAGGTGTACGTGGAATGACATTAAAGTGGTTTGAAAACTATCTAGAAAACCGTAGCTTTAAAGTTAAAATTAGAGATAACATATGGAGTACCGCAAGGATCAAAACTCGGTCCACTACTTTTCATTATATACGTAAATGATCTACTTTCTGCTCTTCGTCAGAGTAGGGGATACGCGTACGCAGACGATACAGCTATAGTTGTCAATCACAGATGTGCCGAAACGGCAATAAAAATAATGCAAGAGGAATTCAATGCGGTTACAACCTGGTGCCACGATCACGGTCTCTTGATCAATGCAAAGAAGACAAAAATAATGCACATACGTCCACCACATATCCAAAAAGTATTATTAAAAATTAAATTACATGACACCAACTGCCTTCATAATGCAAAGAACCCTATGCAACTTGAAAGAGAAGACAGCTGCGAAACTTTTATAGAAATGTGTCAACTTACAAGTATCTAGGGGTCATCGTAGACTACAATTTTAAATGGAGCTATCATTTAAGAGCGCTTGAGACAAAACTAAGGCAGTCAACTTATGCTCTTTTCCATCTCAGTAACGTATGTACGGAAGATGTTCTACGACAGTGCTATTTTGGATTAGTGGAATCCCATCTACGGCATGGTATATTGGCATGGGGAAATGCGTCTCAGATTCGGTCGCTACAGCATATACAAGCAAGAATCCACAAAATGATACATAGCGCAAAGACAGGACAGCACTACAATCGACAACAAAACATCAACAGTACGAAACTGCTTAACATCGAACAACTTTATAAGATGGAAGTTATTTCAAGATTCTGGAACGATGACACTTACAAAGTCACAGCTCAACATAACTTCAACGCACGCAGAAGACAGCAAGGACGATACAATATCCCACGGCATTGGAATGAGTATGAGTATGGATGAAGGTGATGGCGATATGAAGTAGTAGTACCCAAAATATTTAATGAACTCCCAAATAATTATAAAAATCTTTCAAAACCTCTTTTGTTGAAAAAAGCGAAACAGTTTTTTTCTGACTTAGAATCGAAGAAACAAAAAAAAAAAATTTAACTGGATTAGAAATTATTTATTGTATAGAAAGCTCAACTCATATACGAAACAATATTGTGTAACTAATCTTCTGCAGATAAGCCCCTAAGGCTTTGCAGATAATTATATCAAAATTTAAACTACTTTTGATGTATCAATAAAGAATTGAATTGAATTGATATGAAAACGCTCCCGATGCGTTACCTCGGTAAAATCTTCCTCACTCCTTACGGCATCATGCTTAGATGAATTTGAGTACTGACTGGGGTGTGTAAGCCTTGGTGAGCTCTCCGGCAGGCAGAGTGAGCGCGAAGGCGAAGACCAGTCGCTGAAAGACGCATTCAGGAAGGTGACTACTCAAAATGAATCCCAAGAGCGCTAGTCAACTTGATTATATTTAACATTAGAAGTAAGCCGCGTAGGGTAGACTAACCTTTAAAAATGAATTAAAAACTAAATTGTGTACTAGTGATGGAAAAATTTGTAAGACATAAAGAAGAAATGATGGTTTCTTATAAAAAGGGTTTTTATTTACTCTGTTCATATTGAATTGAAGCTTTAAATGAAAGTTTACCTCTGTACGGAAGCTTTTTGAACTCAGTGTAAGCGAATGACATTTGTTCAACTGAGGGATGTGATTGAAGGAAATAAATCAGTTGAATATGATATTCAATCCTGATTGAATCCATTTCCCTTAAAGTAAAAAAAAAAACGCACCGTGTGAACGTATCCATTTATTTTGACAACTCCCAAATGTCAATCGATTGTCAATTTGCTCTAATTTGCGCTTGGGTTTTCTCCAACTGTCAGTTTTCCGAACTATTTCTCCGGTATTGCGTGAATTTGATTTTATTTATTGCGCGAGTTTCCCTGAAACGCCAGTAAATATATTCTGTGAACTAGTTTATAAAGGTAGTGATCCCCTCTCGGACGGATTTTTTTTTGCAATGGGTTCAGCAGATACCAGCGGTACGGTGGTTGACCTCTCTGATGAAAACGATACCACAACCGCCCAGCCGGGGACTGTTCCTGCACGTCCACCTAATACAGATTCACCATTTGAACGATCATGCGACAACCCAGAATGTTCGGCCCCGAAACTCATATCCTTAGTCCCGAAACGTGAAACTCCAGAGTTTATAACCGAACCGCTTATCATGAATCAACCAACATTGATAAACGGGTTTACCACAGTATTTCAAGTCGACGGAGTAGCTGCGAAAATGAATGATATTATGAATGGAAACCAGGAAGCATCTCCCAATGTCTCAAAACCACAGTCTGTGTTTCGTATCGTTCCGAACACGCATGCACATATTGTCAACTATGTCGTTGTCGATGGTGCTGGGGAGACAATGCGAAAAATAAAAGCCAACGATGCGGAGACTATGCGGAAACTATTAGATTCGCAGCGGCTAAGTGCAGAGCAAATGCTTAAGAAATTGATTGGAAAAGCTTTTAAAACCTCTTCAATGCTAAATGGTCCCATAGTACCGTTGCCGATTCCGAGTAAGATACCGGGATTCACGAATTTACAACCACCAACCACAAATGGGGGACCCCTACCAGCTGTTCTGTCGACAGTACCACCCGGGATAACTATCACTCCTTTACCTGCGCAAAATAAACAAGCGGTAAACGTTTCGGTGCCGAATGTATCGCAAACCATCACGAATACCACAACGCCTTCGGCGCCACTTGAAGTCATAAGACCAGTGGTCTTGCCAGCGCCAATCGTCGTCCCCCCAAAGACTGCTGTGTCACCCCCTAGGCCGTCTATTCCAACCGCTGTGCAGGCAGTAGCAAGCGAAAACATTACCCCAACTAAGGATGCTGAAGTTCCAAGGAAAACCATCCCGAATATTCTCAAACGGAAATCAGCTTTCATATCAGAGTCGGAAACGAAGAAAAGACTTCGAACAAGGTCACCTAAGCAGAAAACACCCATGGCTGCGGGATTTAAGACCACCATTGGGACCATAATTCCACCCGCAAAAAAACTGCCGACGCTTCTTCCGAAACCATCTGCGAAATCGAATCAACATGCAGAACCGCTTCCACAACCAACACCTTTAGTGTCGAAGAAATCTCCACCGGATGCTGTTGTCCCGCACAAATTTGTAGAAGAAGTGCCTAAAACCATCGAAAGCCATCCAATGGCAACTACTGAAAATGCGAATGTAAAGGAAGTCATTTCGAAGGACAACATTACACCACCCAGAACTAAGCCACTAATGGGGCCGGCATCTAAAATGAAGGCTCTTAGAGCTTCTAAGATAATCAAGATAGTCGTTCCACCGAGCGCACCGAAAACTGAAGCTTCAGACAAAAACCTTCCATCACAGATTGCCCTAAAGAAAGTTGAAACAAAATCTACAAATAACTCTGATACGATTCCGAGAACCAAGCCATGCTCGGTAGCGATAGTCAAAGCCGATATAAGCTCCACCCTGGCAGCCAAGTATCAAAAAGATCCGAACTATGAGAGCAAATTGGTGAGTGTTAAACCAAAACGAATGCCCCTCGATGCTACGACCCGCAGTCCTGGTTTCGGAATAGCTGAAACTGAAGTCGAGAAAGATCCTCTTTCGATTGACGATGCTTCAAGTCTCTCGCCTTCACACAGTGACGAGGCAATCACTCCCGATCAGGATAAGATATCAAACGAAATATCGCCAGACAAGAAAACCGAAGCGATCACCATGAAGAAAGATGCAAACAAACCCGAAACAAACCTAGCCGGACCCCTAACTAGGTCATCGACACCGAAAATGAATAAGACGCCGTCAAAACCAGATGATTCACCGAAATCTCCTGCAGTGTCTTCAAGAATCACGGAATATAGCAAGGAACTAAAGTCAATGAAATTACCTTTGCCGGTGCTGAAGAGTGGAGTGATGACAATACCCATACGATCGCCACATCCAAACTTGAAAATATCATCGGTTGTAAGCGGTGGAAGCGCACTGGCAGCACTAGCAGCTGACGGGGACGTGTCGTTACCGAAAAAACGTCTCAAAGACAGCAGGTATATACCTTCGTATTCATAAGTGTGCTTATCCATTGTTCTGGTTTCCTTATAGCGCTCCCGATATAGAAAAGTTGCAGCAGGAGTTGGCCGACTTGAGACGGACGGTGGCACGCCTTAGTAAAAAGAAATCATAAAAGACAATCGGCTACCATCTGAGTAGGTGTATTTAATGAGTGTACGTGAATCATTCGTTCGTTTCTGGACATGTTAGCTTCTCATTCGTATGGATATGAAGGTTAATTGATTGACTTTAAGGAAATATAACTTTAAATATGTTTTTGTTGAAACTGATGTAATCTGTGTGAATAAAAGCCATTCATGCCCGTCTGAAGTATGTTCGTTGCTTTTGTTTGCGTATATTCAACGTGAATTTAAGTGAGTGCTTGGATAGAGTTATCAACAGTACCGCCCAGCAACGGGTGGAAGGCAATTGACTTCGAAATGCAGCGAAAACCTTTCACCATCCTCTCACTTCCTGATTGCTTCGGTGTTTCACTGATGCGGTTCCAATACAACGGTATTGGAATATTACTTGTTAGTTTAGAGACATATCCAACAAGTGATACTCAGCTTTTTGTCACGGCTACTTAGATTAAGAAAATTTGTATAAGCTTTGCTTGGCTGTCGGGAGTGGCATTGTTGCTGTTCATCGCGATTGCGGCGGAAACTGCCTTCCATTTAACAGATCTTCATAAGTTCTAACACTGCGTTGTAGGGCCCGTGTGATGGATCGCAACAGCCCTTTCCCAAGAAGTTGTCGATCTCTTTGTTGATGACCTAAAGTAAAACTAGAAGTAGCAGCAAAAGATGTCGGGAGACGGCGGGGTAAGACCCTTACGTCTTACGGATGAGTGAGATTAGCACAAGGTCTAATTTAGTTAAGCGCCCCTTCTTCACCTCTTCGACCAAAAAGGAGTCAGTCAGGAGTTTAGTCATTCTGCATCTTGGATATTCCCTCCATTTGACCGTGGAAGCAGGTAGACCTAAGGCGGGTTCAGGTTCATCGGAGATCTCGTTTCTTGGGATTCCGGAGTGACCTGGGACCCATACAAGCCTAAGTGAATTTAGTCTTCCCACTTTGACAAAAAAGGTCTTGAATTCATGCACTAATTTGAAGCTGGAGACCTCTCTTGGACACAGCTTTGGGTGCAACTTGGCTGTCACTGCAGACACATATACAAATGTTTTTTACCTTCCACTTCCTTTGTGCTTCACAACATAGTGCATGACTATTATGATTGCGTAAATCTCTGATTGAAAGACAGACGCATATTTTCCTAACGAGAAGCGCAGTCGAATGTTTTCGCGCTCAAAGAAAACACCGCGCCGGACCCCTGCCCAGTCCTGGAGCCATCTGTGAAAATGCGAAGACTGCCCAAAGCCAGTCCTGACGCGATGGTAGGATGGCAGGTGCCATTGCGTCAGAAGGTATATCCATGAGACAGGGGTCGCAGGATATTTCTCGCGCAAGTACGCTTTCACTCCAATACGAGTTGTACCAAAGACCATTTCTCTTTAGGCGAGAAATGGCTTTCAATGCACACCCTCTGATATATATGTCAAGGGGTGGAAGAGCATCTAGAGCAGCTTCTGGTGTGCTGGGGAAAGCCCCGTGCAGCTAAGACAGACCGCTCTTTGGAGTTTGACGAAAAAGGCCACAACGTGCTTGCGTGCTAGTCTGCTCCACCAAACAACCGATGCATATCAGATTATCTGTCTTGTCATTGCCGTGTAGATCCAAAGTACCCTTTTCGGCGATAAGCCCCATGATTTGCCAAAGGCACCTTTGCATTGCCAAAAAGCTGACAGCGTTTTGGTGGTTTTGGCCTTCACATGCCTATTAGACAGAGTTGGGTCAATCCCTTCTTGTCATCTCCCTGTCACAAAGGTTGGTTGAGAGCCAACATTGTTGTTGATAAGGTCAGACGAAAGAGTGAAGTTGAAAAGATGGTCTCCTCTCCGGTTGCATTTGCTGCTGCCCCAAACAGTATTTTGAGTGTTGGCATCGCAACAGATGATGAGTCCAATCCTTCTGGCCTCACAGTATTCTACGAGTTCAGAAACCGCCTTCGGTGGCGATGGCAGTACCGAGTCGTAGGGGAAGTAAGCAGACACCACGACGAAGTGTTCAATTTCTCCGTGCGCTTTGTAGCTAACTTTCGCAGCCATCAGATCTTGTCCACAGAATTGACCAAGTTTGGTTGCCGATAGCGTGTTCGATATAATGAGGCAGACCCTATGCCTTTCGGATCGCTCATCATAAAGAATCGTAGCATCACGTATACCACCAAGACCGCACTGACTTTTATTCTGCACTCATGTTTCCTGAATGGAAACAATGTGATGATTTGCATTACTGCATGCAAAAAATCATAGATTTGGACTGCGGAGTACGTTCCATCCTTCGACTACTTGACATCAAAATGGAATAAAATCCTACCAAGGCCGAAGTAGGGACGTGAATCGTGATTTCGGGGTCTCGACAGAGCCGTTGTCCAATCCCAAAATCAAAGTGAAGCCCTCTTTTTTCAGACAGGCCTTACCCTCTTTGTAGGAATAGACAGTCCAGGCCCTAGTGTCAAGTCCCGGGTTCTGCGGACGTAGTCGCGTCAGCACTTTCAGTTTGTTTCCAGGTTTTCCCGGAATCCAGCAGGTGGCGCGCGTTAATTTTGGGAGACTAACTACCTGGTAGGTAGTAGTTCCCAGGGGAGAGATTTTCAGCACCATGCTCCTGATCCAGGCAGGTGTTTGCTGTGAGGAACAGTTCACCACGAAGATTCCATTCATCAAAGCAGACCTCTCAGCCTGAATACAGAAGCCTATTGCTGAAGCTAGCTTCAGTATATGATCCTCGCAGTGTTGGCAATATGCGCTGGTCATTCTGCGGTCGCCGCCAGCTTTCAGAGGAGATGGCTGCCTCGACTCGTTACGGTCACTTGTATCTCCTTTTCAGAGGAAATGGTTTTGTTGTGTGAGGTTCCCGCCTCCGTGGGACAGTATTTGGTCCTTTCCGTCTTAAGATTTTTGCTTTGATCATGGTTGATCGCCGCATCTACCTTCGGACTCCGATTACCCGCCGCCACGTCGAAGACATCACGTTCTCTCTCCCCAGCAAGGTTGTTCCCGGCGGCCGTCTACCTTTTGCGAGCGCTCTAACCTTTTTCGGTTCGAGCTGCTGCTCCCTTCCGGCGCCGCTTTGGAACAACTCTGCCAGTTTGAGGTTTGTTGTGATCCAAAACCGGTTTGCCTTCTGCGATCAGAGTTTGTCTGTCAGCATCATCGCCGCCATAACAGGACCCTGAACACCTCCAGCTCCGTCAGTTTTGGAACCTGGCACGCTCTTATTGGGGATTTGACCGTCACCAATAAGAGCAGGGGTGTTTGAGGCGCATGCCGAAAGTGCTGGCATGCTTGTGCCTTTACTAGCCGCTGACACTTTCTGCGCTGCGCGCCGCCAAGAAGTGCGGGGTAGTGTTGGGTTACTCATACAAGATGCACTACAAACGTCCCATACATCACTACAAAAATGTCGCAACACCTCAAAAAAATTATTTGTCCCACTTCAATTCTTGTCATAGTCAGAGGCACCTCACGACTTTTGCATTAGTACATATTGCAAGCTATCAATGGGACATGTGACAAGATGTAAAGGGTGTATTTTATAGAGGTATAGAACTTTGAAATGGAATAAAACAAAGATGATTTTTTTAAATTGACATGAAATTGACTTTATTCGAAAGATAATCTTCTGACATTATAATTTAAATATAATTTCTGGCATATGACTGCCCAAACCAAGATTTCCGTTGATCCCAATTTTCATAAGCGAATTTAGTTTAGCGATGAAGCTCACTTTTGATTGAATGGATACGTCAATAAACAAAACTGCCGTATTTGGAGTGATGATAATCCTCAAGTGTATGTGGTGCTTTATGGGCTGGTCCGTTCTTCTTTATAAACGATGCTGGCCAGAACGTTACAGTCAATGGTGACCGCTATAGAGCGATGATTACTGACTTCTCCGTTCATCAATAGAACAACCATGATGTGCAGGAGCTGAGGTTTCAACAAGACGGCGCAACATGTCACACAGCTCGTGCCACAATTGATTTATTGAAGGAAACGTTTGGTAACCGCATAATTTCACGTTACGGACCCGTGAATTGGCCTCCAAGATCCTGCGATTTAACGCCGCTTGACTATTTTCTCTGAGAATATGTGAAGTCGCTAGTCTACGCCGATAAATCCGAAACGATTGACCACTTGGAGGACAACATTTGCCCCGTTATTGCCGATATACGGCCACAAATGTTGGAAAAAATCATTGAAAATTAGACCTCCATATTAGACTACGTTCGAACCAGCCGTGATGCTCATATGCCAGAAATTATATTTAAATTATAATGCCAGAAGATTATCTTTCGAATAAAGTCAATTTCATGTCAATTTAAAGAAATCATCTTTGTTTTATTCCATTTCAAAGTTCTATACCTCTATAAGAAACATCCTTTACCTCAAATGAGGTGGGACAATGTACCACTTCACTCCCCCAAATGAGTACCTTATACAAACTCAATAAAAATGCTTGTCCTACCCAACACTAGTGCGGGGGCTTGCAGATGAGAGGGTCGGATGGGTTTTGGTAGGGTATACCTCCGTCGATCTAATCCTCTTGACTGCTTTCAACAGAGGTTCGCCTTCAACCTTCGTGCCTTCGTCTCTGCCAGCCTCTGCAAAATTTTCGGGCAGGCCACCTTCTCCTTCTTTTTTGGCACTTAGCATTGCAATTTGCAGTACGTCCCAATTCTGGGGCTCGCTAAGGAAGCTGATCAACAACAACAACCTCAGCAGAAGGCAATGCTCCGCGTGGAAGCGTATATCGTCTACCTCTCCGATGGCAGGCAACGCCACTACACAACAACCATTTAGCCGCCCTTTTAAGTTATTGAACCTTGTTTTTGAAAACATTATTCCATGGAGCAAGTCAAATGGCAAATGTTACGTCGAGCAGATCTCAGCAATCAATTTCAATTTTTGGCCCCCAAAATTTAAAAAAAAATATTTTCAAACTGCAATGTTAAGTCTATGGGAAAATTTTCATGTTTTTTTGATAACATAAATTTTAGATGTAGAGGTTTGAGATAGATAAAAATATATGGAAAATAAAAGTAGTAAGTAAATTAATAGATGATTGATAATAAGTAAATTAATAAATAAATAGATAATTCAAAATAAATAAAAAATAAATAAATGAATAAGTAAATAATAAATAATAAGTGTTGAATAAAGGGTCCGCCAAATAATTTTTTTTTTTTTTGAAAATGCTATAAAAAAAACTACTGAATATTTTCTCAAATTTCTTTTTTTATTTGAAAGTACAATCCTTCCGGTTAATAATGGAAAATAATTTCATTCAAATGGCTGCCTCGGCTGGCCATGCAGTAGCCTACACGATCGGTCCAATTTTTAAGCACATTATAGATTGTGTGCAGCTGTATTTCACCAATGGCTTCACGAATATTGTCCTTTAAAGCGTCAATTGTCTCTGGCTTGTCGGCGTAACACTTACCTTTGACGGCACCCCACAAATAATAGTCCAACGGTGTCAAATCGCAGCTCCGAGGTGGCCAAACGACATCAGCTCTGCGGCTGATAATGCGATCTTCAAAAACAGGGCGCAAAACATCGAGTGTAGCTTCGGCTGTGTGGCACGTAGCGCCGTCCTGTTGAAACCAAATGTTGCCAATATCCTCCTCTTAAATTTTTGTGAACAAAAATTCGTTCAACATGGCCCGATAACGATCGCCATTGACTGTAACGGCCACTCCTTGCTCATTTTCGAAGAAAAATGGCCCAATTATGCCTCTGGACCAAAATCCGCACCAAACAGTGGCTCGTTTTGGGTGCACCGGCTTTTCAATGTATGCGTGCGGGTTTTCTGTGCCCCAAATGCGACAATTTTGCTTGTTTACATACCCGCCAAGATCAAAATGAGCTTCATCTGAAAAGATGATTTTTTTGGCAAAATCGGCAAAAGCGAAAACGCATTGGATGCTCAGTTGGCTTCAACTCCTGAACCAATTGGACTTTGTATGGCGTCATACCAAGGTCTTTATGCTAAATTCGTCTCAATGATGTTCCCAAAATGTTCAATTGTTGAGAACGACGGTGAATTGATGTTGATGGCGCTTCACGCACACTTTCTGCCGCAGCAGCAATATTCTCGGATGTACGCACTGTTTTTGGCTTTTCACGCTTTGGTTTATCGATGAGGATGCCAGTTTCTTTCAGTTTTTTCACAAGATAACGAACATATGGAGCTGATGGTGCTTCTCTTCTTCCAAAATCCGTACGCAATTTTCGCACACATTCTGCATGATTACACATTACCAGGATTTTCAAAGTAATGTCGCAATATTTCCCAGCGTTGTTCAAGCCAAACACAACCATATTCGTTCAGCGGAAGGATAAAACTAATTATCTGTCAAATCAGACATGAGCTAAGTGTTACCATTCACGAAATAAGCACTACTTGAAAAAAAAAAACGTTAGATGGCGGACCCTTTAGAAGGTAATATACAGGGTGTCCCACGAGCAGTGTGCCAAAAAGCTAGAGCGTGTAGGTCTGGTCAAGACAAGAAAAAAATCGTATGGGAGGGGGGGTCTATTCCCCCCCGTTTAGCCGGGAGGGGCAATTTTCTAAAAAATTGACTTAATTTGGAAAACAATTATTAAAAATCAACAGTTAAAGCCACAATGCCGTGATATACTTTTTTGAAAAGCCAGAAACCTCTTCTTTCGTCCTGTTTTTAAATGAAGCTGTTTTAGGGAATAGTTTTTGAGAAATTAATTTTCAAACTCAAAATTTTGAAAAAAAAATGAAAAAAAAAATGTTCGAACTATTTTTTTTCAAAATTTTATGTAATTAAGTGGTAATCTTTTTTCAAACATTCAATTCTCTTATTAGTTTTTAGTTAAAAACAGAAAACCGGATGCAAAAATGTCTTGTAGTTTTTGAGAAATTAAAAAAAACCCGAACCATTTTTTTCTAAGAAAAACCTTTTTTTTTGGTTTTAACGCGTCTGGACTTGTAGGCAAATTGATGTATGAAACATTGACCTCCTTTTTATTATTTTTAAAAAATTCGGAGTTTTATTATAATAAATTTTCAATATGATCCCCATTTTTTAGAAGGCAAAGATTATATCTCCTTCTAATGGCTGCACATAAGTCAAACAATTTGACTCCAGCGACTTCAATCCGTGCTTTCAGTCGTTCCAAAGATACTATTTTCACTTCGTAAACATAATTCTTCATGAATCCCCACACATAAAAATCTAGAGGAGTTAAATCTGGTGATCTAGGTGGCCATGCCGTGGGGCCCTTTCTTCCGATCCAACGGTCACTAAAATGATCATCCAGCCAGTTTCTAACCCGTAAGCTGTAGTGTGCTGGTGCTCCATCTTGCTGGTAGATTAAATTATCTGCTATGGCCAAAGGAACGTTGTCCATCAAATCGGGCAAAAGGTCTCGTAGGAACTGCAGGTACGATTCTCCATTAATAACGGCATTCAAAAACCGGGGCCCGATTACAGTTTGTCCAACAATACCAAGCCAAACATTACAGCTAAATCGGTGTTGTGATTTATTTTGTTTTTTATTGTGTGGATTGGTGCTACTCCAATGATGCAAATTGTGGAAGTTAGTAACCCCATCTCTGGTAAACTGTCTTCATCAAAAACTTCATCCGTCCAGAATATCCTTGAAAAATAGTTTCGTTCAGTTTCATCTCGAAGCAGTAATGATCGACAAAATTCTGCTCTCAAAAACTTGTCGTTTGAGGTGAGTTCCTGAACTGGCCTAAAATGGTACGGGTGTAAGTTGTCGGTATCAAGCACTCTCCATACTCTAGATTTGGGCACTCGAAGCATAATAGTCATCCTCCTTGTGCTAAGGGAGGGATTACGTCGGACCAAATCCAAAATTCTTTCATCTAAGCTTCCTGATCCATCTGTAACTGATCTTTCGCTTCTTCGATGCTCTAGCACTCCGTACTCTCGCAGACGTCGGTGGATTCTTGAAAACATGCTACGACTGGGACACCTCCGATTGGGATATCTTTCAGCGTAGAGTCTTTCGGCTTCACCATCTCGACCATTAGCTAAACTGTAGCAGAAGTGCATGTCCGTTAATTCTTTTCGAGAGTATGAGTTTGACATCGTAATGTGTTGATGAGTTAACGTCCAATTTGGAAATGGTTTTTTATTAAAAATGCGATGCCTTTTATTTACATTTGGGTTGCAAATATTTTGTTTTTCCATAAAGAAAAATTGCGGTTTTATTAAGGTCCTAGCGGGTAGAACCCATTGACGGCGGGTGGACCCAGACGAAATTGGCAGGTCAGTTTTCAGGGGTTATCAATGAAAAAAAAGGATGAATCCAGGGTTATTCCAATACTATGTCACTTTATTGTATCCTCATAAAACTCCGAATTTTTTTAAAAATAATAAAAAAGAGGTCAATGTTTCATACATCAATTTGCCTACAAGTCCAGACGCGTTAAAACCAAAAAAAAAGGTTTTTCTTAGAAAAAAATGGTTCGGGTTTTTTTTAATTTCTCAAAAACTACAAGACATTTTTGCATCCGGTTTTCTGTTTTTAACTAAAAACTAATAAGAGAATTGAATTTTTGAAAAAAAAATTAGTACTTAATTACATACAATTTTGAAAAAAAATAGTTCGAAATTTTTTTTTTCATTTTTTTCAAAACTTTGAGTTTGAAAATTAATTTCTCAAAAGCTATTCCTTAAAACAGCTTCGTTTAAAAATAAGATGAAAGAAGAGGTTTGTGGCTTTACAAAAAGTATATCACGGCATTGTGGATGTAACTGTTGATTTTTAATAATTTTTTTTTTGCAAATTAAGTCAATTTTTTAGAAAATTGCCCCTCCCGGCTAAACGGGGGGTAATAGACCCCCCCCCCATACAATTTTTTTCTTGTCTTCACCAGACCTACACGCTCTAGCTTTTTGGCACACTGCTCGTGGGACACTCTGTACCTATGTATAGTATAAGAAGTGAGACAAAGGCAAAAAGTTATAACAGCGGTTAATCCCTAATAAGTGGGTTATCAACATGAGAACATCTGGACCTGAATTTTTCATTGAGAATTTCGAATCTTCTACCAATCTGTATAACACCCACTCTTTCGTGCAGTTTGGATAATGTCGAGCATCATTTTTAACAGTTTATTTTGAGCAACTTGAAGGCGTTTAATCTGGGTTTTCGCGCAATTACCCCAAATTGGAGACCCATAAGTCAGGCTTGAAAAATTAAATTAAAAATAATTATTTTGTTCTTTTTGTTAAGATGTAATTTGCGGTTGATGAGAGGGTAGAGCATTTTTATAAGGACATCAATCTTAGCTATAGTCTGTTCGATGTGATGCCCGAACGTCAATTTCTGGTCTAAGTACTCCTAGGTACTTTACAGAACCGACCCACGGAATATTGGTGTTTTTTAGGTTTAAATTACCAGAAGGCAAGAAACAACTTAGTCTCCTTCTTGTCAAGAAAATAGCTCTGCACTTGTCAACATTTATTTTTATTTTCCAATGCTTATAATATTTAAAGAAAGATTGAATCCCGATTTGAAGATTATTTTCTATTGTTGAACCACCTGTTTAAGAAAATTAATCTTTGGAAAAAAAAAAATTAGTACATTCAAACTCCACTCCATTATGCTGCTGCGAATCCTCATGGCTAGCACTGCGGCCACATAGTATAAATACCCGTCCTGAAACCGACTTCTTCTAAAAATAACTGCAACTTCTTTGACAAACTTTTCTTCACTGTATTTGCGTTGACTTCAATTAACAGAAGACGGTGATTAGAATAATGACGGTGATTTTTTGCAAGTTCATGCAGATCATGGTACGTCGCGTGACCTATTCATGTCCTCTAGAAGAGTTTAGTGTACTTAATGAGGGAGGCGAACACTTTTATCCATCTGTATTCATAAGTGCAAAATAAGTGCAAACCAATTGAAATATGTCTGGGTAAAAAATGCCACTGTACTAGTCAGGAAGAATGAAGGCGGTAATGTTTTTAAAATTGTCAGCTTCGATGACTTTTCAAAAATTGTAACTTAATTTTCTTTTATTTTACTATTAAATGTTCAACTTATTGAATTCTTCTACCAGTCCTCATAACAATATACATACTTGTAATTCTAATTGCCTATGTATAAGTCATCCTGATCTAAATTGTTTTTCTAAATTTCAAATAGTTCATCAGAATATCAGAAGCATTAGAAAAAAATTTGATTTGTTCTATTCGCATCTCTCCAGCTTAGATCATTTACCAGATCTTATTTTTCTTTCAGAAATATGGATCTTTCACTCTGAAATAAATAACTTTTATATCCCTAATTACACATTTGCAGCGACATGTAATGATGCTTACTCTTCAGGAGGTATAGCTGTCTTCTTTCGTAGTGACTTGAAATGCACTATCAACAACTTAAATTTAGTTAGTGCTGATATTATCAATGTGGATTGTGATATTTCAGGTGTACAGTTTTGTTTTATTGGCGTTTATAGACTACATATGTAGTTCCTCTGTAAGGGTGTTTCTGGATGAATTTTCTGTTTTTCTGGATAGCCAAACGTGTAGTAACATGGTTTTGTTAGGCGACTTTAACATTGATATACTACAGAGCTCATCCACTGTTGATGCCTACCTTTCATTACTATCTTCGTTTGGATTTGAGTCCTTATTGAACGAATGTACCCGTACTAGTTGTAACTCTAACTCTTGTTTGGATCATATATTTATTCGTCAACATAGAAATAACCAAATTGATTACCTGTCTGCCGTTTATGATCTTAAAATAACTGATCATTCCTTAACAACAATTCAGTTTGAACTAAACCTTCGAAAACATCAGCAATCATATGTTTATGAGCATCAGAGTATTGATTTTGTTGCTTTACGGAGAGTTTTAACTTTTGAGACATGGCACATTGTTCATATTATGAATGATCCTTCCGCTGCCTTCGACCAATTCCTATCACGCAATAATACAAGGTTAAAAACCTACTACCATAAATTATGTCGTGAACTAAGAAGTGAGATCCCTATCTGTCGAGATTCTTATTTTAGTTACAAATCAGCTCAAAATATTGGTAACATAAGAAAAGAATGGGGAGTTGTTAATAATATACTGAACAGAAAAAAATTGAGCGCTGAATTTTCTTTAATTCGGAACGGTGTGACCATTTCTGATCCTTTAGAAATTGCTAACATTTTTAACAATTTTTTCACAAATTTACCCGCATCTGTTCCTTATTCTTCAGTCTTGTCCTCGTGCCAACACGATAATACAATTATACGTGAATTAATACAATCCAGGAGTTTTTTGTTTGAACACTTTACCGCCTTGGAGATACATAAATTAATTTTGTCCCTTAAAACGTTTAATTCTTCTTCCCATGATTGTATTTCAAGTAGAATCCTAAAAAATAGATCCTTCCTTGTTTCCGATATACTATGCCACATTTTCAACTTTAGTTATCAAGTAGGTATTTTCCCCGATTCTCTTAAGATGGCAATAGTTATTCCATTACACAAAAAAGGTGAGACTACTGTGGTAAATAATTACCGACCTATTTCACTGTTGTCAGTTTTTTCTAAAATTTTCGAACGAGGTTTTAAAAGAAGAATTTTGTCATTTTTGGATAAATCTAATTACTTCAGTAATTTTCAATTCGGTTTCAGACGCGGTAAATCAACGGAAGATGCTTTGCTTAAACTTTGTGGTGAAACCAGTGTTAATGAATATAAAATTCCAGCCGCGTTATTTATCGACATTACAAAAGCATTTGATACGGTCGACCATGAGCTTCTGCTCAATAAGTTATATAATATAGGTTTTAGAGGTTCCGCATATTCTTGGCTTGCATCTTATTTAAGCAATCGTAGACAAAAAGTTAAAATTGGCTCTTATTTGAGCTCAACGTGCTACACAAATATAGGCGTCCCCCAAGGATCTGTTCTAGGCCCTATATTATTATTAATTTATGTCAACTCCCTGTTTGTTCAACCCCTAAAAGGCAAAATTACTGCATTTGCTGATGACACCGCACTTTCTTATTCCAGTAACAACCTCCTTGATTTGTATGCAGATGTTAATTCTGACCTTGAAATTCTTCGTAGATGGTTCAGTTCACACAAACTATCTATCAGCGACAAGACTAAGTTTATGCTATTTAATGTCACCGGTAAAACTTTCGTTGATATGGACTTGCAATACCATTCACCTTGCTGTTTAAGATTTCCTCTCAACAATGTTAACAATAATCTGTGTTTTGTCACTTTTAATAGGCTTGCATGTTGTTCAGTTGATTGTTTCACTATAGAAGGTGTAATCAATTTTAAGTATTTGGGTGTAATTTTGGACCACAAACTGAGTTGGATATATCACACATCCTATCTGAAGCAGTATCTAAATGCGGTCGTCTGGCAGATGTATCACCTTGGCCTCTACTGCAATTCCACAGTACTTACTTTAGTGTATAATGGTTTGTTTAAATCAAAACTTCAGTATGGAATTTCATGTTGGGGTGGTACGCACTTTGTTAAAGTTCAACCTTTGCTCTTAAAACAGAAACATGCAATACGTATCATACATAAAGTAAATCGCAGGACTTCTACCTTTGAGCTATTCAGAAATCTTATAATACTTCCTTTGCGACATCTGTATTTCTATAAGGTTCTTCAATTTTTCTTTCAGAGATCAGGTTACACTGCTGCCAGACTATATGGCAGCTATAATCTACGCGTCAATAACTTACATTTTGTAAATGTACCCACTGTAAATATCACAATCTTCTCTAAATTTTATTTAGTTACTGCTTGTCGTTTATTTAACAAGCTTCCAGAGTGACCGAAAAGAATCTATCACTTTTTTTAAAACATGTTCGACTATGGCTTTTATCTTTTAAATATGATACTATTGAACATCTAATTAACCCACTATTGTAACAACACACTTTTTTTCTGTTATGTTTTTCTTAACTTGTGAACTTTGTACTTAATTTTGTAATTCATCTCTTTTCACTCTATCTGAATTCCTCATCATCAGTTATATTATGATTATATTTTATTGTTATTAATGGTGCATTCGCTTCTTGTCCTTCTGACAACAGAATGCTCCGAACTATTTCATTCGAAAATACGTCCTTTTATTGCTTATTTTGATTTTTGAATTATATCATACATTATCGATGAAATAAAGATAAAAGATAAAAAAAAAAAAATATATCATTATCTATCACGAGGACAGTAGGTAAGTACCTTTTATAATATTCCGACGAGGAAATACAATACATTGACCTAATGATGACCTCTTAAAAGTGTATAAAAGCAGAAAACGAAGTCTAAATAAACACCAAAATATAAAAAGCAAATACACTCGGTGCGATTTAATTTTTTCGACAGCTTAGGTTCTATTACTGATTCTCAATTTAAAATTTTTTGTAATCACCTTCACCCATGTCGTGTCTTCTCACAAATGAATGGGATCAAGATTTTTTATTGAAGATTGTCTAATTAGTGAATCACGATGTTTTACTTCTTATAAGTACACTATTTCACCAAATCCTATAAGAAGTATAGAACACAATGGGGAAAGAACGTATCTGAGGTGGTCATAGCATAATCTCGGTGTAACTCAAAAAAGGGTCAGACCACCACTGTTCAGATACACTCCCCGACACTTGATTTCTACCTTAATCATAAAGCAGGGGTAATATTTCTTCGGAGCCATCGACAATTTTATTTTCAGTATCCCTCTGCTACCTGATGACAAGCTTGTAAAAATGTAAGGAAGTAAAAGAGAAAATCGCTATTTTCAGTTTTTTGCCTATTTTAAGCGCGACATTTGATTACCCTCATGAGTTTGTCTTCAACATTCAAAACGCAAGGATCTTTGAAGTAAGTGTTTGTATTTGTATTTGTATTGTATTTATTTCTTATTTAGACAAAGTAAATGTATTAAATTAAGGAGACACATTTGGAACAAAACATTATACATAAATAAGAAAATAAAGTGACATTCTGTATTTGAATTACAAAGAATAAAAATAGTGTCGAATGTCACTACAAAGTACAAATATACTAGTTTAATAATTAAGTTCATGAGGGGTGACATATAGGAAATGAATTGCACAACTAACTAATCTTACAAAAAAATAAATATAAATAAATAAGAGAGAAAAATAATACAAAATATATACAAGTAAGCATGAGAAATTAAAAAGACCAGTATATCAGTAATAGAGATTAAAAAAATTAGCATCTAAAAATGAGTGATTCTAAGTCAGCATAATTGTAACTGAAAAGCCAATCTTTTATCCGTTTCAAAAATACGCCAGATACTGTAATTGTTCTGATAGTCACAGGTAGGTAAATAGAGTAAAAGTTACGATATAAGGTGGTGCGAAAATATGGTACAGATAACAATTTAGAACGTAGATTGTGAGTAGAGACCAGTCGGAAATTACGACACCCAGATCTCATAAAAAACATTTTTAACACTTTAAAACAATAAAGATGACGAACAGGGAGACTTTTTATTTCACATGGCTTACGACATATTTTTCTTAATACATTCTTTTGCAAACTTAGTAATGGTTGGATTTTATTAGAGTATACGCCGCCCCAACATACAATCCCATATTGTAGCTTAGATTGAAAAATTCCGTAATGTATCCTATTAAGAAGTTGTTTTGAACAAATTTTGCTCAGATAGAAAAAAATATCTAAGAGTATTTCGTAAATATTTCCTTAGGGAATCCAGGTGATTTAGAAAACTCATTTTGCAGTCAATAATGAGACCAAGGTACTTAAATTCATTAACGTTTTCACTTGCAAAACAACCAGTACTTTAGGGTCCGCCAAATAACTTTTTTTTTTTTGAAAATGCTATAAAAAAAACTACTGAATATTTTCTCAAATTTCTTTTTTTATTTGAAAGTACAGTCCTTCCGGTTAATAATGGAAAATAATTTCATTCAAATGGCTGCCTCGGCTGGCCATGCAGTAGCCTACACGATCGGTCCAATTTTTAAGCACATTATTGATTGTGTGCAGCTGTATTTCACCAATGGCTTCACGAATTTTCTTTTCCTTTTTATCCCGGCGTCGTTATGGTCAGAAGTGTAGGACCATAACCTTCCCACTTAACTACATTCCTACTGGTCCGCTTGTGGGGTCCGCCGGTTTGACCTCAGAAAGTAGCGGCAGGCTTTCCGGTTTGGGATTACTTCATCGCTGAGGCCAATCAAATGCTGGTGTTTTTGCATTTGTTTGCACCAATTGTTTTTAGGCCTGCCTTTTTTGCGTCTTAAAATTGGAATGTTGATTGATATCGCCTTTTGGACGGGGTTCAAAGGATCTCTCCTTTGAACATGGCAATACCAACTGAGTCGGTCGCGCTCTATCTTTCTTGTGATGGTTTCTTTTACGTGGAGGCTTCCTCGGATATTTGAACTTTAATTCTGACACGCTTTGTTACTCCCGCTGTCATGCGAAGCATCTTCATCTCAGCTGCCGTTAATTTGCTCTCATACTTTTTGTGCATTGTCCAGCATTGTGAACCGGACGTACAACTGAAGTGTAGAGCCTTCCTTTCAGCTTAGGGGGCATTTTTCGATCACAGAAGATGGCGGAGTTTTCCCGCCACTTCATCCACCCTACGCTTACGCGATGTTTGATGTCGTCATCACAAGTTGCTTCTCTATTAATCATAGATCCCAGATATTTAAACTTTTCACACTTGGGAAGCACTCTTCCATTGAAGTAAATGTCTGGAATAGGCTGATGAGGATCAGAGAACGGGCAGCACAGATACTCTGTCTTCTTTGAACTAATACGATACCCGTGTCCCTCAAAAATGTCCACCCACACATCAAGTGCTCGTTGTAGGGACGCCTGATCATCACTTATAATGGCCCCATCGTCAGCAAAGAATAGCTGGTGCACATTGGGGTCCGTCACTTTTCCTTTAAGCAAGCAATCAAGGACTGCTATAAAAAGCAGTGGGCTGAGGACGCTCCCTTGGTGTACACCGACTTTGATTGCGAACTCTTCGGTGACTCCTGCGGTGAATCAAAGGCCTTCTCGAAATCAACCAACACCATATGCAAGTCCTTTGAAGAATCACGATGCTTTTCCATCATGATCCTTATACTTTGGATTGCATCTGTTGCTGATTTACCCGAGACAAACCCGCACTGGTCATCAGATAGTCGTATTATTTTCCGCAGTCGGCTATCTAATACCCGTTCAACGATCTTCATGGTGTGCGACATCAGCTTGACAGAACGGTAGTTATCACAATATCGCGTATCACCCTTTCCTTTGTGCAATGGAAGAAGATAGCTTTCCCTCCATTGATTAGGCATAGTGTCGCCTCTCATAAGTTTGGAGATAAGAACCATGAGCCATCTAGACCCGATGTCTCCCATATTTTTCCAGAACTCAGAGGGTATCCCGTCCGGCCCAACAGCT
This sequence comes from Merodon equestris, assembly GCA_958301585.1. Classification (NCBI taxonomy): domain Eukaryota; kingdom Metazoa; phylum Arthropoda; class Insecta; order Diptera; family Syrphidae; genus Merodon; species Merodon equestris. Next base: position 111,376,065 of record OY284415.1, read on the forward strand.
TTTCTTTTCTTGGAGTTTTTAACCGCGTACCGAACTTCTTCGACTGTGATGTCGGATATTTCGGCATGATTCGGGGCGGCTCTTGGAAAGTACACTCGGGGAAACTGTTCGTGCAGAAGTTCCTCGCAATACTGTCGCCATCTGTGGAGAATTTTTTCGTCTTCCACAAGGAGTTGGCCTTCAGCATTGTTAATAAACTTTGGGAAACGAATCTCTTGAGCATTTCTTCTTCTCTGGACGGCTATCTTAAAGATATTTGCTCCTTTGTTCAAATTGCTTTGTCGAAGCTCCTGGGTAGCCTGGTTCCTGTCAGACGCGGAAGACGATATTTCTTCCAACTCCTGATAGAGGCCTTCCATGCTTTTCGCTTTGAATTCGGCGCACTTTTTCTTCGCGATATGCAATATCTATATACCTTTTCACGGCGAGCTTTTTCCTCTCTAGTAGAAGAGCACTTTGACCAAGCTTGGAAAGCCATTTTCTTTTCGTGTATCACTGTCCACTTCTGTCCACCACCAGGTTTCTTTTGCGTGTTGGCAGGGGCCTTTAGATGTTCTGAGCAGTGATTTGGCTTTCTCCAGGCCAGATTGTTGTAGGGAATCCCACATGTCTTGTGCTCTGCACTCCTCATTACCGACCTCATCGATAAAGTTTTCCATGATGGTAATAAAAGCTTCGCCTTTTCCTTTATCCAGCTTATACCACTTGATTCTCTCAGACACCTTCGTTTGCTGCTTTGACTTCTTACTCGCCTCCATAAAAAATTCAGTCAGGAGGAGACGGTGTTGAGGGGCGATCGCGTCTCCCAGGATCATTTTGCAATCTTTAACTCGTGGCTTCATGAAACTGGATACCAAATGATAGTCTAGTTGTGTTTCATTTTCGCCGCTGCTATAAGTGATCAGGTGCCGGCTTTGTTTGACGAACATGGTATTTAGCACTATAAGACCGTACGACTTGCACATGTTTAGGATATCTTCACCTGAAGAGTTCCTGGTGCCGTATCCCAGCCCTCCGTGGTAGTCTTCATAGTCTTCGCTTGTCTTCCCGACATGTCCGTTTAAATCTCCCCCAACAAACAAAAGCTCTTCCTTTGGGATGATTTTGACAAGGTTGTGGAAATCTAGCCAGAATGCATCTTTTTCTTTTTGTTCGCATCCTACTTGAGGGGCATATGCGCTTACGATGTTCCACACCTCACCATGCATCACGAATTTTAGAGCCATCAAACGGTCACTGGACTTTGAAATGGTTAAGACGTTGCCAAGTAGCTCTGCCACAAGGATGATGGCGACTCCGTTTTTTCCTTGTTCCAATTCATAGTAAAACATCTTGTAGGCTTTTGTTTTAACGTCCAAGAAACGTGCCCGATTACCGGTGTTTCGCCATTTCGTCTCTTGTACGCACAGGATGTCTACTCGCCTTCTAACCATCACTTCTTCAAGCTCATAGCTGCGACCACTCATGCTTCCAACGTTCCAACTCGCGACTCTTAAGTGTGGCTTACGCCGTTGCATTACTTTGCTATCCCCCGGAAATCCTATAGCTCTGACCCGAGCATTGCTGCTCGTCCCAGGATCACGAGCATTAGTAGTGCCTGGCGGGGTGGTGCTCTTCCTTTTAGTGTTCTTTTCCATAATGCTACGGTTTGACCGTTTTCTTTCTTCCTCCTTTTTTTGACACGGGCATGCTCCAGATTTTTATTTTTGTTTGTTTGATCTTACTCTTACAACACCGGTGATCTCCAGTCGTGTCAACCCACTGATTTGCATGCACACTTGTGGGGCAGTTTAATGGTGGTTTATGTGTCCCTAGGCTCACCTTGGTGTTTTCTAAATTGCCTAGATGTGATTTTTGTTTACCGTTGTTTTAGTCGCCTTTTACGACAAGCCTTTTACGTATCGCTGCAGGGATATTCTTAACCCGTTCCTGCACATCAGCTCTGCGCCTACCTCTGCAATTTTCATGGGGCAGAGGAATTTACTCACCTCTTATGACTGGCACTTAAGGCCGCGAATATATTAACCCCTACCCCGCAGGAGGGAATATGGATTCATGCGAGTGAAAATCAACTCATTGCAGAAAAATATCCAATGATCGCGTCCGAATGCTGCAATAACTCAAAAGTTATCCCTCTAAGAAATCGGAAAATCAGTCAAAATCATCAATTAGCATATAAAGCTACTAAAAAAGGCAGGATGTCGAAAACGATTTTTTTTTATTGGTTCAAGATTAACAAATTCATTTATTTCATTTATTATTATTATTTAAAATCCTCAAACAATTAAAATTAACAGCTTAAGAAGCTTAAGAATATAAAAATTAAATTAATTGAAAATGAAGAAAAAGAAGGAAGAGACTAAAGCATTAAACAATATAAAACAGAGAAGAAGGACGAGAGGATTTCACTAGTCGTCTTTAGCAAGATATTTAAAGCATCTCAACTTGAAGTCTTTTGTGTCTTTTGCTTGCTTGATGTGGAGTGGTAGCATATTCCAAAGTTGAACCGCATTCATAAAAAATATTTGTGTCTAGGGACAATTAATAGTGAGGCACGCTGAGCCTTAGCAAAACGAATATTCTTGTAGAGATATTCGGGTGTGGTAATAATAGCAAGGTACGGAATTTAAACAGCGATTTGAGGGAACAGCCTACTATTTTCTAGGTGAATTCGGAAATATATTCATGTCTTTTAATGCAATATATATATCGGGCGCAGCTATTGAACGCCACATTTAACTTACTGAAGGACTCATAGTCCTATTTAGAAAAAAATTCAAATTCAATGTCACAAGCTTTTGCTTAACGTCCGTGGGTAAGTAATTTGTAGTAGGACTAAGGCTTCTAAGAGCACCTTTGAAGCTACACTATTTATGTGTGTGCTCCAGCACAAGCCCCGATCGAAATGGATACCCAGGTTTTTTTCTTTAGATACAAATTCAATGGGTGAGTTGTTTATTTTTAATGGGAATAGTTCCAGGGTTGTTCTGCATCTATTAAGTATTATAGCCTTTGTTTTGGATGCGTTGAGTCTAAGCTTTTTGGTGGTCGACCAGAGATAGACCCGATTTAAGTCGTGCGAGAGCAGCTCCATAGATGAAATACAGTTTAACTTAGGGAACATGGAGTATACTTGTATATCATCAGCATAAATATGATATTTGGAGGCAGAAAAACATTTATAATCGTCATTTATAAAACAAGAAAATAGAAGCGGACCTAATACTGAGCCTTGCGGAACACCAGAGTAGACACGGAGATTAGAGGAACGTTTATTATTACAGAACACGTATTGGAATCGATTTGAGAGATAAGAGGACATAAGATGACATGCAGAACCCTCACAAAGGAATTGCTTTTTAACTTTTCTAATAACAGATAGTGTTCTACGGTAGTGATACTGTGTGGACGGTTTTTTCCTATCGCTTTCCGAATCTCACTTTTCACGTACAAATAACGTTCAAATTAATAAACGCGCGCGAACCCCAAGTTCAGCTCACTGTCCTTGGATAAAAAAAATAAACCTATTCCGGTAATGGCTTCGTCATCAAAAAAAAGTTCCAACTCTAACTACTAGAGCCCCCTGCAATGTCTGCCGGATAGTGACAATGAAAGTACCTAGTGTTGCCACAAAAAACAAAAAAAATTGCGGTTCCCCCTATAAAGCTCCTTCAAAAAACTCCCGAGTTTGTACATTCTTTAATGAAACATATTGGTGTGTCCGACTACTCTATTAAATTAATATCCCTCGGCATCAAAATCATGTGTGAATCCATTGAATCCTATAAATCGGTTCTAGATAAATTAAAATCTGAAAACTGCCAATACTTCACCCATGATTTAAGAGGTGAGAAAGCATTTAAAGTAGTGTTATTCGGTCTCGGTGATTGTGATACTACCTTACTAAAAAATGAATTGCTAAGGCTAGGAATTAAGTGTAAAGACATTAAAAACTATGAAAAGTACTGCGAAACGTTCTATGTAGTGTTTATTGAAAACGGATCCACCTCGGACTACAGATGTTACCGAGTTGATAGAGAAGGTAGAAGAGGTGGGGGTGTTGCAATACTTATAAAGAGATCAATTCAACATGAAGTTTTGCCTTGCGTTCAGACTAAATTCATTGAAAATGTAGGAATCGAACTAACTTTATCTAATCAAAGAAAAATTAAAACCTTTTGTGTGTACTTCTCGGGTAGAATAGCAAGCCTGGCACGTGAACGCAAAAGAATTGCTTTTAAAAATGATTTAAGAAAACTTTTATCCACGAGTGGTGCATTCATTATAGGAGGTGACCTAAACTCTAAACATAGGGATTGGGGTTGTGATAGAGCAAATACTCGGGGAAATGTCTTGTCCGACATATGCGTAATGTTACCCGTAACTACTATTATGTTTCCGTTGTGTCCGTCATATGTATGTTCCCGCTGGTTATGTTGGCAATCCACCTGTTCTCGATTTCTTTGTAACAAACGTTTCTAGTCTAATGTTAAAGTGTTAAGTGTTAAAATGTTTAAGAAACACAAGGTACTCATGCACACATCCCTGGCTGTTACTAAAGCGCCACCTTCCGGCTTGGGGCTAAAATGGGCACTTCCTCTGGGGGCGGTCGGCCATCTTGACGACGCTACTTTTCCATCGGCATCCAAAGAGCCAACAGCTCGTGACAAGAGCAATCCAGCCTCATCGAAGCGAAGGCAACAAGGAATATCAAAAGGGTAATAGAAACGAGAAAGACGCATCAGCAACTTCATCGGCATCATCATATCATCGGGATCATCAACATCATCGGCATCATATTCATCATCGGTACCATCAGCATCATCGGCATCATATTCATCATCGGCATCATATTCATCATCGGCATCATCATATCATCGGTTTCATCAGCTTCATCAGCATCATCGGCATCATCTTCTACGGTATTAAACATTATCATTTGTAATAGTACTAAAAGGATTAAATAAACAGCAGTTGATTTGGACGTGTGACTCCGTCAAGTAATTGCCCTCTTGACTTCCGGCTCATTGTTTTGTACAGTCCACTCAGGTCAATACCAGAGTTACACCAATAATTAACAGTAAGATTCATCGGTCGGGTCGTGAAAATGTGCAATATCGATTGGATTTGAAAAGAGCCAACTGGGCAAATTATCGAAACGATCTGAAAAGACGATTTAGAGATAATACTTTGAATCTTGACTCAATAAACAGCAATGAAAATGTTGATTTGGCTATTCAGCATTTTTCGGAATCTGTTCTTAACTCCGCAAATGACAATATACCTAAAGTTAGAAAACAAAGTTGTTATTTAAAACTTCCTGCTGATATACTCTGATAAAAGTAAGAAACATGCATCGAAGGAATTGGCAAAGATATCGGCTACCACATATAGGTTTCTTAGTCAAACAGTTTAATAAGATTATTCAATTTAGAATTCAAGAATTCCGCAACAATAAGTGGAACTCCAAATTACATTCCCTAGATAAAGGTTCAAAGCCCTTCTGGAATATTGTTAAAATTATTAAAAACAAACACAAACAAGTTCCTTGTCTCAAAAATGGCCCAGTTGTATATCGCACAGACAAGGAAAAGTCAAATGCATTCGCGGAAAATTTTGCCAAAAATTATACTGTGTCGCAGCATTTAGGGAATACTTACACAAATTCTATTGTGGAAAATACTTTAACCAGCTTTAATCTCTCTAGTCATTTTACTCCACCAAATGAATTCATCACAGAGAGTGATATTATCTTTTTTGTTAAGAACCTCAATCTTCATAAAACGAATGGATTAGACAATATAAAGAATATTTACCTAAGACAACTCCCGAAAGAGGGAATAAAATTCCTAACTTTCGCAATAAACTCTTGTTTAAAACTACAATATTTTCCAGAAGCATGGAAATTAGCCAAGGTCATAGCAATACCCAAACCAGGTAAGCCAATTGACAGTCCTGAAAGCTATAGACTCGGTGAGTAAAATCTATGAACAAATAATCAAAGAAGAACTTGTAAACATAATTGAAGATAAAAAGCTCTATCCTGCTGAACAATTCGGATTCCGACGTTGCCATGGTACCTCACATCAAGTTTTGAGAGTATGTAATATTATTAAAAATAATCGTGCCATTGGAAAATCTACAGGCATGTTATTACTAGACATTGAAAAAGCCTTCGACTCAGTATGGCATGACGGCCTTATAATAAAATGATAATTCTTCTCTTTTAATTCCTCTTTCTTGGGCAATATTGTTAAAAGCTTTGTGTCTAATCGCTGTTTCATGGTATTTGTCAATAATCATATTTCCAGTCTCGTTAATTTTAATTCTGGAGTACCACAGGGTTCCGTTCTCGGCCCAATTATTTATAATATATATACGTCCGATATTCCAAGACTACCTTTCTGTGATATTGCAATTTATGCAGACGACACAGCAATAATATCTTCTCATGAGTTCGGTTCCGTTGTTGAATCGAACTTAAGAAATGCAGCAGCCTTATTAGAAGAATATTATTCTAAATGGAAAATAAAATTAAATGCCGATAAAATTCAATCTATCTTTTTTACAAGAAAAAGAAAGTCTTGCTTCTTACCGGCGAACCAACTAAATATCTTAGGTAACGTCATACCATGGCAAACATTACTCAGGTATCTTGGTATACATTTAGACCCAAAACTAACTTTTAATGAACATCACACTCAAACCCTAAAAAAAATTAATCTTGCAATTAAAATACTGTATCCCTTTATCAATAGAAAATCATTACTCTCAAATGCAAATAAAATAATCATTTATAAAAAAATATTTCAAGCAATTCTTTTGTATGGATGTCAAGTTTGGAATAATTGTGCTAAATGCCATATAGCCAAACTACAAATATCCCAAAATAAGGTATTGAAGTTAATGCTTAATCTACCGTGGTTCTATTCCACTTTGGATTTACATAGCAGAGCAAATGTTGAATTGGTCAGCAACAGAATACAAAAATTAAGCGAATCATTTAGAGCTAGATGCGAATTCTCTGAAAACCTCCTAATAAATAAATTAAATCGAAACCATTACACATGATTTAGTTACTCTTGCAATATATTTACTTATGTTTTCACTAATTACACAGGTCTGCATGTAAAAAACTGCATAGGTTTTTTATACATTTTCTTATAGATTTTGTTGTCCTAAAACCGAAAAAAATATTTAAAAAATTCCATCACATACATTTTTTTTACAATACTAATTTTTATATTTTCATTTTGTGTAAAATGCTTATTTAGTTAAAGTTTTGTATTTTATTTTTTAAGCTTCAAAAATTAAAATTAAAATCATATTATCATATTACCAGTACGATTGAACATGTTTCAGCGTGTTCTCAAAGGCAAACAAGGTCAAACATGCAGTTGGATTAATCATGTTCCAACAGGCTAAGTCCATTATCTTGCTGATTCTGTCTTGCCACACTCAGTTGACATCCAGCATTCAAATGCTACTGTGCTCTTGTTTTTATAAACGTGTTATGGCTCATAGAGGTTGTGTTATTTCTCCGGATAGCTTCTGTTATATATGTGGTGAATTTACAGTGAAAAGTCAACAAAGAAATATAAGTGATTTTGCGTCTTCAATTTAAGACTTGGTGATCAAGGCAAGGTGTGAGAAAGTTCTGCGCTTGTGGTTTAAGAGTAAGAAAACTGCATTTCGTTTTGGCATTCCTATGATATGGCGTGAACAGAAAAATTACACAACCGACTGCTATTTCTGTTCGGTAGACGTGAAAGGATTTAATACGAAAAATAAGAAGAAAATATCTTACCCTAACCTTGATTCAGCTATTCGTCCAGTGTCCCATAGCTCTGAAATACCAGTTCCGCACCCACCTCCTAATTTAGATGACATACTGAGTGATGCAGAGGACTCAGAAACGTTTGCTCTCCAGAACGAATCTAGCTCAGATTTTTCAGTTGACGAGGGACCTCAACTTTTTTCTTAGATTGAGCTCAATGACCTAGTCAGAGACTTGGGTCTTTCAAAAGAAGCAGCCGAATTGCTAGGTTCAAAGCTAAAAAACAAAAACCTTTTATCGTCTGGTAACTCATGTTCCTGGTACAGACGTCGAGAGAGAGAATTTACTCAGTATTTCACTAAAGAGGGGACTTTGGTTTATTGTAATGATGTTCGTGGTCTCATGAAATGCTTTTAAATAGAATATGATTCATCAGAATGGCGCTTATTCATTGATTCATCCATAACTAGCCTCAAAACAGTCTTGCTGCATAATGGAAATGTATTTGCATCTCTTCCAATGGGACGCTCAGTTCATATGAAAGAAAACTACAATGACTTAGCTACGATTCTTGAGAAAATCAAATATCAAGAATATCAATGGATGGTTTATGGAGATTTTAAAATACTAACAATGTTGTTGGGTCAACAGTCAGGTTATACAAAATTCCCTTGTTTCCTATGTTTGTGGGATAGTAGAGCCAGAGGGCTACACTGGACAAAAACTGACCACGGCACGGTTTAACTCCTGGCGAGAAAAACGTTATCAATACCACTTTGGTTCCGCCAGAAAAGGTTTTACTGCCACCTCTTCATATTAAATTGGGGCTAATTAAGCAGTTTATAAAATCACTGAAAAAAGATGGGGATTGTTTTAGATATATATGTTCCAAGTTTCCGAAATTGTCTGAAGCAAAGTTAAAAGAAGGAGTTTTCACTGGCCCCGACATAAGAAAACTTTTGTCTGATCCCCTCTTTCCTGAATCAATGGGAGAAATCGAAAAATAAGCATGGGATTCTTTCAAAAATGTAGTGCAGACGTTTTTGGGTAATACTAAGGATCCCGAATATAAAACTATTGTACGGCGCATGCTGACAGCGTATAGAGCTCAAGGGTGCAATATGAGCTTAAAAGTTCACTTCTTACACTCCCATCTTGAATATTTTCCTGAAAACCTGGGTGCCTACAGTGAAGACCAAGGTGAAAGATTTCACCAGGATGTACGTGATTTCGAGAGACGTTACCAAGGAAGATGGGATGTCAATATGTTAGCGGACTACTGTTGGATGCTTAAGCGAGAAACCAAAGATGGAAACGAATTCGAAGAAGCATTAAAGAAAAGAAGAAAAGGTTTCACAAGGAAAAAGAGTAAACATAAAGTTGTGTATAAATTTAAATAAGAAAAATAATGGTTGATAGGTTTTGATAAATATTATGCTGTGTGTTTGTTGTAATTAATAGTTGATTTTTCTCATTATTGTGTTCTTATTTTGCAAAAAAACTATACGTGATGGAGGTAGGTAGGTAGGTAGGAGTGGCCGCCTGATATCGAGATGCCAGGCCCAATTAGCGCTTATGCGCCGTTTTGATGCCACCACTCAGTGACCTAGTGTGCTGTTATTGGAGTTTCATATCCATCCTGTGGAATTAAGGAATTTGATGATATTGCAGAATCCTATTTCTCTGAATTCTGATAGATCGTCGAAGGAGATTTTGCCGAGTAGGCGCTGTCTGGTTCTAGCTAGAGCCGGACAATCACACAGGAAATGGGTGAGAGTTTCCTTTTCCAGTGGGTTCTTGCAACTACGGCAGTAGGTGTTGAATGGGATGCCTAACTTAGCAGCGTGGGTACCGACAGGCCAGTGGCCAGTACAGATGGCTACAATTCTGGCAATCTCTTGTCGGGGTCTGTTAGTTAGGTCGAGGGTTCTTTTCCTGTTATAGGAGGGCCATGTTTTCCTTGATATGACGCAGTTGCTAAGACTGCACCATCTGGAGTTCGCCCTCGAGAGAAAGTGTTGTAGAAGGTTTGCCTTGACCAGTCTGATGGGGGGAGTACTGCCTCCGCCAAAGAACAGTCGAGGGAAGAGCCGTGCCTTGCTAAAGCGTCAGCCTTTTCGTTTCCCTCTATTTTGCTGTGGCCAGGAACCCAAATGAGAGTAATGTTGAAATAGTCTCCTGCACAGCTGATTTCATCCTTACACTGTGCAACTAATTTGGATTTTATGGAGTGAGAGTCGAGAGCTTTGATAGCTGATTGGCTATCAATATACATACATATTTACATCTCTCTTGGTAATAGGATAGCGCGTGAGTAACTTGCAAGTTTCCTTAATCGCCAGTATTTCCGCTTGGAACACGCTGGCCGAGTCTGGAAGTCGCAACGATTTGGAGATATTCAGTTCCGCTGAGAAGATACCCGAGCCAACCCCACACTCCATTTTCGAACCGTCGGTGAAAAAAGCTACCTAATGGTTCTCAGAGTGCAGTCCCTGTTTCCATGCCATCCTGGATGGGAAGTGGACATGGGCGGCTTTATTTGGGTTGTGTATGGTTGTCGTGAAATCGGTTGCAGTCATGGCCAGGTCACTAGGTAATAGGTCCAGCACCTTGCTATGACCGTAGGGTTTAGATGACCAGAACCCAGATTCTCTGAGTCTAATGGCGCTACAGGCTGCATTATATCTGATAAAGAGGTCCAGAGGGAGGAGGTTTAGGAGTACGTTAAGTGCCTCGGTCGGAGTAGACCGAAGGGCACCGGTTACCCCGATACTGGCCGATCTCTGTACGCGGCTTAGTATTTTGATGTTGTATGCCTTACTTAGGGCAGGCCACCATACGAGCGCTCCGTAGGTGAGGATGGGACGGATGACAGCCGTGTACATCCACAGCACCATTTTGGGTCGGAGTCCCCAGCTTTTGCCGAAGGTTCTGCTACAGGCATAGAAAGCGACACATGCTTTCCGTACCCGATGTTCAATGTTTATCTTCCAACTGAGCTTGGGGTCTAGGATAATTCCTAGGTATTTAGCCTCGGAAGATAAGGAGAGTGGCTGGTTGTTAAGTCGAGGGAGATTAAAGGACGGTATCTTATATTTGGTGGTAAACAGCATCAGTTCTGTTTTACTCGGATTGACGCTTAGGCCGCATCCTGAGGCCCAGGCGCTTAGCTTATTCAGAGCTCTCTCTGAGATTTCGCTAATTACCGAGGGAAACATTCCCGATACTAGGATGACCACGTCGTCAGCATAAGCAACCGCCTTTATTCCGATTCTCTCGAATTCTTTCAGAATTTTATCGATAACCAAGAGCCATAGTAGAGGCGATATTACCCCACCTTGGGGTGTGCCTCTATCTACGGTCTTAACTATAGTGGTGTTGCCCATCTGGGCCTGAATGATCCTAGTTCTGAGCATGGATATGATCCATCTGCTAACAAGTCCCTCTACCCCTGCCGTGGTGAGGGCTTCTTGGATCGATTCAGTGTGAATGTTGTTGAAAGCACCTTCTATATCTATGAAGTTAGCTAAGGTAAATTGTTTATGGTGGATGGATTTTTCGATTGTCTGCATGACTTCATGCAGGGCGGTCTCAGCCTTTAATGTAAGCGTGTTGGGACTTCGAAAACTTTGTGTTTCCTAGGGAGTCGCGGATGTGCCTGTCCAAGATGCGTTCGAGGGTCTTCAGGACGAATGATGTGAGGCTGATAGGTCTGAAATCCTTTGCGGATTCATGACCGCGCTTGCCAGCCTCCGGGATGAAGATACATCGAACTCTTCTCCAGGCAAGGGGTATGTAGTTGAGTTTCAGCGAACTTCGATAAATCACCGTTAGCCAGGGTATAACCTTGCCCAAATTCTTTTGTAGCATTATAGGAAATATCCCGTCAAGTCCCGGAGATTTGTATGGAGGGAAGCAGCTGATGGCCCAAGATATATTATCGGGGTTGATGATCAAATTAGCATCGTCCCGTGGTGTGTGCTGCGTATGATGAGGGACGTGATGGAGAGTAATAGAAGTTATTTTTGAAATCAGCGTACTTTAAAACATATATCTCATGCAGCTGAAAAGATTTTGTTTTTTGCAGACCTGTGTTATTTATTATTTAGTATTTACTTATATTTATTTATTTGTCCATCTATTTATATCAATTATTTATTTATTTATTATTTATTATTTATTATTTATTAATTATTATTATTATTTATTTATTTATTTATCTATTTATCCATTTATTTCATTATTTATTTATTTATTATTATTATTACTATTATTTTTAATTTTTTTTTTCTTTTCTAATTTGGATTTTTTTTTTTCGTTATTTCCCCAGTTTTTGTTTTTTGTTATCTTTTCCTATCATTGTTTAATAATGTGTCATTTCAGTAGAAAAGTTTCCTAAATAAACTATATCTTTGAACTATTATTGTAAATTGTGCGATAGCCATTGCAACTTAAGAACGAAATAAATAAATAATTTCAATTTCAATTTCAAAGGCTTTGGAAAAGTCTAAGCAAACTAATACACCAACCATATCCTTATCCATTCCTACACGGATATCTTCGCAGACTTTGAGCAGAGCCGTGGTACAATTGTGCTTAGAGCGATAGCCAGAATGAAATTGAATAGTAATTTAATTATTTTCTAGATGGGACTTAAGTTGACTACTTATAATACTTTCGAACACTTTGCTTAGAAATGGAAGGATTACAATTGGCCGAAAGTCAGTACTATTGGGGGAAGATGATATCGGTACAACTTTGACGACTTTCCAGCACTGTGGGTATGTGGAGGTGGTTATAATAGTATTCATAATATGCGTGAGCTGGTATAGTATACAGAGCAAAAGAGTTTTGATAAAGACAGGATGTATGTCGTCCGAGCCTACAGCTTTAGATTTAATCCTTAGTACAGCTTTCTCCCTACGATGACTGAATAAAATTTCTATTAAGTACTTCGGGATCAAGATTGGAAGGGATAGTAGGTTTGTTCGGACAGATGTCCATTTGACGAATATTATTCCAAACTGTAGAGCTCGAATTGTTGGCGGAAAATTTTCTTGATAATATTGCCGTTTGTTTCTGCGAATAAGAGTTCTTAAGCTATTTCGTGCCGCCTTGTAGCTGATCAGTAAATCAGGACATCTATATTTTCTCCATCCAGAATAAAGGATATCACGTCGTTTGATGAGATTAAGAATTTCGTCGGTTAGCCATGCTTTCATATCTTTGTCCTTTCTAACCTTGATTGGGACGTGTTTATTGAATAATAAATGGATGTTAATATTCAAACAATTTGTTTGCATGTCAACATTGTTGTTATTGTATACCAATGACCAGTCCAAATTTAGGCAGTCCGAGAAGAGTGAGACAAATCTGAGACGTAGTGATTCAACCATTTCAATGAAGTTATTATTTCTTGCCTCCAACAAATTCAGATTTAAGTCGCTTACGATCACAATATCAGTGTAGATAGGGGTGAGTCTTTCAAATATTTCTTTAAGTAAGGAATAATTGGCAGCACTTGGGGGCATATATATGCAACCTACCAGCAGCTTTCTAACAGATAGAAAATTCTCAATGAAGGAATATTCAAATATGTCTGTATATGAAGACTTACAGACAACATTGAAATTAAAACATTTTTTTATATAGATGCCAACACCTCCATCGATTTTACCCTCTTTGTCTGCCCGTACCAATTTGCAGCCATTAACATAAAAGAGATCCGAGCACATCTCCGGCTTCAGCCATGATTCCGAGAAGCAAGCTTCTGAAAGTGCTTTTGATTTTGGATAACGTCCCGTCCCATCCTAAACACGACATAAACTTTGGTTCTAATTTTAGAATCCTTTTTTACCTTATAATTGTACAGCAGTATTGCAGTCGAGCAATCAACCTTTAACCCAAAATATAGAAAGCAGCTGTTGACCTACATTCTCCTGGAAGATGAGAAAAACATTGCATCAGTCTTAAAAACATTATCATTTGCGAGATGGGGCTTCATTTTTGGATTCAGCAATATTAAAACAACATTATGGTCAGAATTGCACAGTAAGCCCAACAAATTGACTTGATTATTCACTTGTTGAATTTATGTTGTCATAATTAGAATCATTGATCCAAATGGTAGCACATTTACAGACGAAACAAATATATGGGCAACTGGTCAAAATGAACTCTTCTACGACTTTTCTGACGAAGACAGTCTAATAAAATGTTGATAAAGATGCCGAAGAAGACGGTAAAGAAGATGAAAATATAAGTGGCGGAAATTTTAAACAATGAAGCAAAGAATTTATTTGCGGGGAGCATACAGTGGGCTGAACAAAAGATCAATTTCAAATGCTTCAACAAATCCTTCTTATAAAGAGCGAGCTAGTCCTTCTGTCTGGAGTAGCCAGCTAGTCCTTCTGTCTGGTGTAGCGAGCTAGTCCATCTGTCTGGAGCCTGTACTGTGCATGACACAACAGTTTTAAAACATTTGAAAGCATTAGGAATGATTCAGGAGCAATGATATTGGGTGTCGCGTGAGTTGAAGCCGAGAGACGTCGAATTGTGTTTTTGTCACGTATGGACTGCTGCTATCTCTAAGCGTAAGAGATCCTCGGCTGTACAGCAAAAGCATGATTCAAACGTTCAGCTTTGCATTGGGTGTCATGTAGTTTATTAGGAAACCGAACGAAATCAGCATGGGAAATCGTTATGGACTACAATTGGTGCCTCTTCCGATTATTATCACTCGTTCCGTTCGATGGCACATGGTTGAGCAGCACCATTCTTACGAAGATGCAAAAAAAATGTGTCAAGTCTTGGATAGTCTCAAAAGACTTCTTGTTGAGCATTAATGTTCACAAAGAAAAGCGAAAATTAGCTTCAGATCCTAATGTTAATGCGATAGGATCATGCCTAATTGGTAATTGAAGAATTGATACAATAACATGCCACAAATTTCCCACAAGCCCATTTTACAGACATTGTAGTCTTTTATGACCGAACTAAACTACACAGTCTATGCAAACGCATATATTTCATTTTGAACAAATCAAACGCCGGCAGACAATCACTGTACTCATTGTTTACACGTCGAATAAACATTGAGTTTTAAACAGAAGAGGATTTGTTTACTCGCTCTCGTTCGGGATGTAAACTCATTTCTTTCTGGTATGGAGTTAGCAATTGTATTTTGGCACTTGCATGCGCCTCCTTAGGCACGAAATATAAACATTATCTTGGGTGTGACAGTACACGGCGCACTTGAACACACACTAGCCTCTATTTTTACACCTACGTGATTCCTTTAAATCTATAGTGAATGGTTGTCGGTAGTTCCAGACTAATCGTAAGAGATTTATAATTACCAATCGATACCCAAACTAACCTTGTCCATGATCCCTTGTTTTTCATGCTGCTTTGTTAACTATCTGATCATTGATCAATCACCCTGCCCTTCAATGACGAAACCTCAAACTATTCAACTATTCACATTATTGCCCCCTTTTTTATCTGCGAAATTTCTCCCGTGGACCATTCTTGCTTCGTACTGTCGACTCCTACACTACTGACAATCTATTCAATCCACTTATAAATGAATTCCTCATTCCTAATCGCAATGGTCTTCCTGCCATATTTCTGAAAAAATATAGGAGACACAAAGAAGGTCCAAAGAGTGGTTTTAACAATTATTGTCCCAATGCCAAACTCTTTGCAATCATGGTGTTAAGATTTATATTCTCACGCATTCTACTGCGTTGACACTAATTGTAAGTGTGCGAACGGTCATTACTAGGTCGCTCACGAATATCAGATTCCGAGCGACGGTACTGTCTGTTCCCACACTCGAATTCAATTCATTTGTGAAATTCGAGTGTTTACGAATTTGAGTTTATTCGTGAGCACTCGAGTTCCTATGCTAAAAATTAAAATTTGTCACATTAGTCTTAAGTGAACTATCGGTCAGAGTGGACTCAAAGTAATAAACTGTGTTGTCGTGATTTTGTACAATTTTGTCTCTTATTATCTAACAAAAATTGGCGACCGTGACAGGACTTCTTTTGCTAACGTTTGGCAATACCTGTGAAAATAGTGCAGTGAGATAAAGATAAAAATAAAAAATGTCATCAATTGAAGAGTACGCAAGCCAACAAGAAAGGGTCGGTGAGGAACTCTGTCGACTGGCGCGCAACTATGGGAAGGATTCAGATCTGAGAAAGACTCCATTATACTTGGCTGAGCGCTTGACAGCGTTGGAAAATCTCTGGAAAGAATTTGATGACACTGATAGTAAGATTCGGGAAGAATTTCCTGCTGAACTGGAACACCCGTACTTCAAGAAGGACTATTATGAAGCAGTGCGAAAGGTAACGGATCGCATGCGAAGCGATATCGAGCGGCGACTCACACCGCAATCGAAGGATCGGTCAACATTCGAGGAAGATCGGGAAGTATCTGGTGCAGCAAGTGATTCAACCACAATGGGCGCAGCCAAGCAGCAGGGTACTGTTTCCAAGCAGAAACATGCATTACCAACTGCTAACCCGCTTCCAACACAGTGTTTGACAGAAGGTCTAATGAAGCATAAGGATAGGTTCCAATTGCTGATGAACATCCTAAAAAGATCATTGGACAAGTGCGTAGTGGAGGCGGCGGAGGTGCGTACAGAGCATTTTTACCAAATAAAATCAAGAACCATTCAGCAGAACTGGGATGAGATAACGTGTCTCTACAGAAAGGTTGAAGAGCAGTTAACCGTTGAAGAACTCGAGTGTTATTTCAGAACACAAGAGCAAGTGGAAGAAGTTCTACTAATCTTGTTTGAAGGTGGGGCTCATGCACATCGTCCACAGCAGACGGAAGCATCGGTTAATCCCACAATGAGACTACCAAAAATAGAACTCCCCAAGTTTGACGGCAGCTATCTTAACTGGCGCCAATTCTACGACCTGTTCAAGCAATTAATTCATGACCAGCCGATACCAGCCGCTCAAAAGCTATACTTTCTGAGAGCCAATGTTACTGGAGAGGCGCACAACCTTATCCAGCATTTCCAAGCTACCAACAGTAACTACGACATAGCTTGGAAAACCCTAGTGGAGCGATACGATAATAACAGGCTGTTGCTTACTGCTCAACTTAACCGGCTTCTTTCGCAACCTATAACAACTGGCACCGCAGCTAGCCTCAGAAAGTTACACGACACCACAAAGGAAAGTATGCAGGCGATTACTAGTTTGGGTTTCAACGTCAGCAGCTGGGACCCACTGGTGGTTCACTTAATGCTGCAGAGAATGGACAAAGACAGCAGAATGCTCTTCGAACAGTCTCTAAGTGACCCAAGGAGCAGCCCCTCCCTAGGAGAGTTCCTAAAATTCGTAGAGCTCAGATTCCAAACCCTGGAGGCCATCAGTAGACCAGGCGAGGGCAGAAAGACGGCCACTGTTGCAACACGCCCAGATTGCATCAATTGCTACATGTGCAACTCAGGTAAGCACAAGATTTTCAGTTGCTCAAACTTTCTTAATCTTTCAGGTGAAGATCGTGAAAGGGCGGTGCGACGACTAGAGCTATGCAGGAACTGCCTGAAACCGGGCCACTTCTCCCAATCATGCCAGTCCCGAGGATGCCAAAATTGTGGCAGCAAACATAACACACTTCTTCATCAAAAGCAGCATCATCAGAAGACAAAATCCAACCGACAGCAAGAACTCGCTCAGCAAGCAAGTCATCATCAACAAGTTCAAGAGTCAAGTCAGTTGCGGCAACATCAACTCAACAAAAAGGATGACCAAGAACATCAGCCTGGTAAGCCTAATAATGTTAAGGTTTATGCAAGTCAGTCGTCGAGCTATTCTGCCAATGCAGCAATAGGTCGCCAGCCGAGAAACGGTGAAGTTTATCTCGCCACAGCAATCGTCAATGTCATTTCTGCGTGTGGGTCCCGTACTCCTTGCCGTGCCCTATTAGATTCTGGCTCACAACTAAATTTCATAACGGCAAGGTTTGCTCACGAGTTAGGCCATAGGAAGCGTCGAATGGATATACCAATCAGTGGTATAGGAGGTAGGGAATGCAAGGCTGAATACGTCACTAGTGTGACAATTGAATCCAGGACCTCATCATATAGGTCAATAATTGAGGCAAGCATCATGCCTCGTATCAGTGAATACCAACCTACTCAAGAAATAGACATAATGCATTGGAATTTACCGCCGCATGTGCAACTTGCGGATCCTATGTGTTTCAAGGCCCAACGCATTGATATGCTCTTGGGAGCAGAAGTATTTTTCGACTTGTTCATACCAGGAGATATCCAAATATCAAATAATCTACCAGTACTACGCAACACGAAATTGGGTTGGATTGTGGCTGGAAGTGCCTCACCGACAAATACCCCAGCTCATTGTCACCTAGCGACAAGGACCTCATTCGCATCACTGGACAGATTAGTGCGCAAGTTCTGGGAGACGGAATCGCATGACAACCCCACTAATGTCCTAAGTGAAGAGGAACACAAATGCGAGAGACATTTCACAACGCATACTAAGATCTTACCAGGTGGACGGTTTTCAGTAAGATTGCCTTTCAAACGTGAAGCAGATCTCCTACTTGGGGAATCATGGGAGTCAGCAAAAAGGCGATTCTTCTCCTTAGAGAAAAGATTGGAAAAAAATGCGCTATTGAAAGAATCATATGTAAGGTTCATGGATGAGTACGAATCTTTGGGTCATATGAGCCCAGTATCTGCCGAAGAAATACCAAAAACACACTACTTTATCCCTCATCATTGTATTGTCAAGCCAGAAAGCTCGTCCACCAAGCTTCGAGTGGTGTTTGATGCATCTGCCAAAAGCACTTCCGGGCACTCGCTCAATGATTTATTAATGGTTGGTCCAACAGTCCAACCAGATCTATTTTCCATTATAACTAACTTTCGATTACATAGGTATGTTTTTACTGGAGACATAAGCAAGATGTACCGACAAATATTAGTAGATTCTAAGGATAGAAGGATGCAATTAATCTTGTGGAGATCACAACATGACCACCCATTGCAAACATATCAGCTTAATACTGTAACGTATGGCACAGCATCCGCATCATATCTAGCTACGAAATGTTTGATGAAGTTAGCAGATGATAACAAAGGTGAATACCCCCGTGCTGCCGAGGCCTTAAAATCGTGTTTTTACGTGGATGATTGCCTTACGGGCGCAGAGAGTGTAGAAGATGCCGAAAAATTGTTGACTGAAATCCGTCATCTTTTGAAACTGGGAGACTTCGAGTTAAGAAAGTTTTGCGCCAACCACCCCAGAATACTAGAAAAAATCCCGGAAGAACATAAAGAACAACTTGTTGGGTTTCATCAATCCGAAGTGATTAAAACGTTGGGACTAATTTGGGACCCGTCCTCCGATGCATTTAAGTTTAAGTTTGATTATGAGAGAGTGTACGGACCTGTGTGCAAACGAACTGTACTCGCCGATCTTGCCCGGTTATTTGATCCGTTGGGATTACTTGGACCTGCAATAGTCCTCGGGAAGCTTTTTCTGCAAGAACTTTGGAAAACAAAGTTATCCTGGGATGATCAACTTCCGGAAGAGCAAGCTAATAAATGGCATAAGTACCTGAAAGAATTCTCCACCTTGAACGAGCTAAGCATCCCACGATATGCTTCCCGTCCTTGCAGCGATATTGAACTGCACGCATTTTCGGACAGTAGCCTGAGTGCCTTTGGGGCGTGCGTATATCTTAGATCTGTTGATGACAGTGGATGCATCTACTCACAATTGCTATGTTCGAAGTCGAGAATTGGGCCCCTCAAAGCAACATCCATAGCACGATTGGAATTGCAGGGCGCTGTGCTCATGGTGGAACTGGTAACAAGACTACTGCAATTGCTAACTGTTAAAATAAACAAAGTGCGTTATTACACCGACTCCACGACAGTACTAGCATGGATTAGATCACCTTCTTACACATGGGAGACCTACGTCGCAAATAGGGTGGCTAAAATCCAAGCAAACACGGATATACAACAATGGAACTACATAAAGGGAAGCGTCAATCCGGCTGATATGGTCTCTAGAGGGATGGGATTACAAACGCTTCTTAAAACGCCCGCCTGGTTCAATGGTCCTGACTTTCTTTCTGAAGATGAGAGTTTATGGGAAACAATGCAGCATGTTATTCCAGAAGATGTTCCAGAACGTCGTAAGAAGAAGTCCGTTTTAGCAGCGACAACAGTTAGCAACGAAATATTGGTTGAAGAAGTTAATCATAAAAATTCCTTTTTTACATTACAAAAGATATTTGCATACTGTTTTCGATTTTATAGTAATTGCAGAAAGAACAAGTCACTGAGAAATATAGGACAGTTAACAGTGGACGAACTTCATCGTGGGACTAATTTTATTTGGGTATGCGTGCAAAGAAGAGAATTTCCGGATGACTATCGCTCTTTGCAGAGGAATGCAAATGTGCATAAAGGTTCCAACATAGCGTCGTTGTCGCCATTCTTCGATGAAAAAACTAAACTAATTAGAGTGGGTGGAAGGTTAAAAAATTCATCTATTGTAGTTGATGCCAAACATCAGATCTTGCTACCGAAAAATAATTGCATAACAAAACTACTTCTAGCATATTTGCATCAATCACACATGCACGCAGCACCTCGAGCGTTGATTGCAATTTCAAGGCAGAAATATTGGATTCTAAGTGTAGGAAGAATGGCGCGACAAATAGCCTCCAATTGCATAAAATGCTTTCGTTCAAATCCCAGGCCTGTCGCACAAATGATGGGCAACTTGCCGAAGGAGAGAGTCACTCCCTCTCGCCCTTTTTATTACTGTGGAGTGGATTTATGTGGTCCCATAAAAACGCACTATAAGGTCAGAGGTAAGACTCCTACAAAGTCATACCTAGCGATGTTTGTATGCTTTTCGACAAAGGCAGTTCACATAGAAGTGGTGGGCGATCTCTCTGCTGAGGCATTTATCCACGCTTTGAAAAGATTTGTCGGTAGAAGAGGTATATGCCATACCATATTTTGTGACAACGCCACCAATTTTGTGGGCGCAAAAGCCGAACTTATAGACTTAAAAAAAGCGTTTGAATCCGAAAGCCACCAAACGGTTATCAATCGTATGTGTTTAGAAAATGGTATAAATTGGAAATATATTCCGCCGCGTGCACCGCATTTTGGAGGACTTTGGGAGGCTGCAGTTAAGTCCGCAAAGAGTCTGTTAATACGCTTTCTTCGTGAAACATCATTGACATACGAGGAGTTGCTAACAGTGGTTATACAAACAGAAGCGATTTTAAATTCACGCCCTCTCACGCCAATCACATCTGATCCAAATGACTTAGAGGCATTGACACCTGGGCATTTCCTAATCGGAGAACCACTTACAACATTGCCCGAGCCAAACGTTTTGGACAGCAACATTAATAGTGTTAAAAAATTCCGTCAAATACAACACATCCAACAGCATTTCTGGAAAAGATGGTCATGTGAATACTTACATCTCCTACAACAAAGATCGAAATGGACCCAGCCATCACCCAATTTGGTGCCTGGAACGTTGGTGGTACTCAAGGAAGCAAATGTTCCGCCTATGAAATGGAAACTAGGACGTATAGAGGAGGCTATAAAGGGTAATGATGATTTAATTCGGGTGGCCACCGTCAAAACGCAAAACGGCATCTTTAAACGAGCAATACACAACCTGTGCCCGCTACCTATACCAACAGAGACGAATACGGTAAATGGACCAGAAAACTTGAAAACTAACAGCCAAATCACTAAGGGTACTTTCCAAACTAATTGCCTTGAGAAACCAACGCCGAAACGCAAAAAAATTGTAACATCACTGTTGTCGATTGCTCTCATGGTGTGTTTAAGTTTCCCTTCCTCAATAGCTCAAAAAACAGACCGAGTAAAGATAAATCCACTAGATGAAGCGGTTGGTATATATTTCGAAGACATTGGAAAAATACAAACTATTAATAGCTACTGGAATATATACGTATATTATAACCTTACAGCCTATTTCTTGGAATTGCGTGAAATTGAGTCGTGTCTTCAGCGAATAGAAGAATTTTGTGCGCAGGAAAACATTCACAAGGTAAATTGCAAACCAACGATCGATGCAATAACACACAGGTTCACAGCCATAAATCACAACAACGAGATTCTGTACAACTACAATATGGGAGGTCAGGAAAGGACTCGAGTAGTAAGATCCCCTCTGGATATTGTGGGAAAAGTGGCTAATAGCCTATTCGGGGTTCTTGATCAGGATGATGCCAAGCATATTGAGAGTCAAATATACAAGGCCAAGCAAAACCAGCAGCATCTGATGGAACTCATCCAAAAACAAAGTTCCATCGCCGATTCTACGTCAAATCTTCTAAAGCGTAGTGTAATTCAAATTAATCAGCAATCTCAGGCTCTAAATGCCTACTTGGCCAAAATCGCAAACGCAATTCAAGAAAAACAGGTGGAAAATGATGTGAAACAAAATATCGCCTCTCTAACTTCATACTTGATCCTGGCAATTTCAAATCTCGAAAAGATTCAAGAACTACTCTTAGATGTACTTTTAGATTTGAATCATGCAAGGATTAATCCTCAAATAATAACACCTCACCAACTTACCAAACAGATCATGCTAATAAAGGCACATCTACCGCCTACACTAACACCAGCGAAGGGATCAACAATGGACCTGTACAAAATGGCCTCGGTGAAGGGACGAGTTTTGAAAGAGGCGGTTGTTTTTGAAATGCGGCTCCCACTTGCCGATAGCGCGGAATTTCAATTGTTTAATCTACTTCCTATTCCCATTCTACAACAGTCGTATAGTTATCTAGTGGAAACGTCTTCACAATTGTTGGCTATTTCACCAACAAGGGATGAATTCTTTTTGCTCTCCGAATTCGAATTAAGTTTGTGCAAGGAATTATCGTCGCAACATTTTCTCTGTAAAAAAGTACATCCCACTTACACCAAACAAGCTGCCACGTGCAGCTGCGAAATAGCACTGTTGAATCATAAGAACAATGCCCTTCACGAGTGCACGTTAAAAAAAATCCCCGATGGAGATTACTGGAAGGCATTGAAGGGTTCTAATCGGTGGATATTCTCTACAAGATTTCGGGTAACAGGCCATCTAATATGCAACGAAATCACGGAAGGTCTAACGGTGGTCGGAAATGGCTTGCTTGAATTTAAGGAACCTTGTATGCTCAAAATGCCAACCATGTCTATCAGGGGAATATTGGAGTACAATAATACTGTCACCATCAAAAACTCATTCATTCCAAACACCAACATAAGCACTTGGATCCTAAAGCCTTCAAAACCAAGTACCAGTGACCTCCCGCAGATACATGACATTGATGAAGTGGAATTTGTAAAATTAAAGGATCAAATCAACACAGTAATACAGCAGTCCGAGGAACTACCGGAAAAAATTAACTGGCATGACTATCATCACTACGGATTAGGCTATCTATTACTGGCTGGCATGATTGGGGCGGTGGTCATATATTGCTGTCATCGACGACGGAAGCCTAAGCCGGCTCCCAGATCCTCTCGTTTTCAAGTGAATGTCTAGGTCACTATTTTAATTTTTTTTTTTCTCTCTCTTTTCTTATTGCTATGATTGTTAATACATTAGTATCTTTCGTTAACACGTTTGTTTAACCTTCATTCAAAGAATATTTAGCCCAAGATAACAATAATAAAGGGTTTTGTTTTAAGTTAGAGGCTAAGAACCCTCTAAGGAGGGGAGTGTGTTAAGATTTATATTCTCACGCATTCTACTGCGTTGACACTAATTGTAAGTGTGCGAACGGTCATTACTAGGTCGCTCACGAATATCAGATTCCGAGCGACGGTACTGTCTGTTCCCACACTCGAATTCAATTCATTTGTGAAATTCGAGTGTTTACGAATTTGAGTTTATTCGTGAGCACTCGAGTTCCTATGCTAAAAATTAAAATTTGTCACATTAGTCTTAAGTGAACTATCGGTCAGAGTGGACTCAAAGTAATAAACTGTGTTGTCGTGATTTTGTACAATTTTGTCTCTTATTATCTAACAAAAATTGGCGACCGTGACAGGACTTCTTTTGCTAACGTTTGGCAATACCTGTGAAAATAGTGCAGTGAGATAAAGATAAAAATAAAAAATGTCATCAATTGAAGAGTACGCAAGCCAACAAGAAAGGGTCGGTGAGGAACTCTGTCGACTGGCGCGCAACTATGGGAAGGATTCAGATCTGAGAAAGACTCCATTATACTTGGCTGAGCGCTTGACAGCGTTGGAAAATCTCTGGAAAGAATTTGATGACACTGATAGTAAGATTCGGGAAGAATTTCCTGCTGAACTGGAACACCCGTACTT
Source organism: Merodon equestris (assembly GCA_958301585.1). Taxonomy (NCBI): domain Eukaryota; kingdom Metazoa; phylum Arthropoda; class Insecta; order Diptera; family Syrphidae; genus Merodon; species Merodon equestris. The sequence goes on from OY284415.1 coordinate 111,400,247, forward strand.
CAAGAAGGACTATTATGAAGCAGTGCGAAAGGTAACGGATCGCATGCGAAGCGATATCGAGCGGCGACTCACACCGCAATCGAAGGATCGGTCAACATTCGAGGAAGATCGGGAAGTATCTGGTGCAGCAAGTGATTCAACCACAATGGGCGCAGCCAAGCAGCAGGGTACTGTTTCCAAGCAGAAACATGCATTACCAACTGCTAACCCGCTTCCAACACAGTGTTTGACAGAAGGTCTAATGAAGCATAAGGATAGGTTCCAATTGCTGATGAACATCCTAAAAAGATCATTGGACAAGTGCGTAGTGGAGGCGGCGGAGGTGCGTACAGAGCATTTTTACCAAATAAAATCAAGAACCATTCAGCAGAACTGGGATGAGATAACGTGTCTCTACAGAAAGGTTGAAGAGCAGTTAACCGTTGAAGAACTCGAGTGTTATTTCAGAACACAAGAGCAAGTGGAAGAAGTTCTACTAATCTTGTTTGAAGGTGGGGCTCATGCACATCGTCCACAGCAGACGGAAGCATCGGTTAATCCCACAATGAGACTACCAAAAATAGAACTCCCCAAGTTTGACGGCAGCTATCTTAACTGGCGCCAATTCTACGACCTGTTCAAGCAATTAATTCATGACCAGCCGATACCAGCCGCTCAAAAGCTATACTTTCTGAGAGCCAATGTTACTGGAGAGGCGCACAACCTTATCCAGCATTTCCAAGCTACCAACAGTAACTACGACATAGCTTGGAAAACCCTAGTGGAGCGATACGATAATAACAGGCTGTTGCTTACTGCTCAACTTAACCGGCTTCTTTCGCAACCTATAACAACTGGCACCGCAGCTAGCCTCAGAAAGTTACACGACACCACAAAGGAAAGTATGCAGGCGATTACTAGTTTGGGTTTCAACGTCAGCAGCTGGGACCCACTGGTGGTTCACTTAATGCTGCAGAGAATGGACAAAGACAGCAGAATGCTCTTCGAACAGTCTCTAAGTGACCCAAGGAGCAGCCCCTCCCTAGGAGAGTTCCTAAAATTCGTAGAGCTCAGATTCCAAACCCTGGAGGCCATCAGTAGACCAGGCGAGGGCAGAAAGACGGCCACTGTTGCAACACGCCCAGATTGCATCAATTGCTACATGTGCAACTCAGGTAAGCACAAGATTTTCAGTTGCTCAAACTTTCTTAATCTTTCAGGTGAAGATCGTGAAAGGGCGGTGCGACGACTAGAGCTATGCAGGAACTGCCTGAAACCGGGCCACTTCTCCCAATCATGCCAGTCCCGAGGATGCCAAAATTGTGGCAGCAAACATAACACACTTCTTCATCAAAAGCAGCATCATCAGAAGACAAAATCCAACCGACAGCAAGAACTCGCTCAGCAAGCAAGTCATCATCAACAAGTTCAAGAGTCAAGTCAGTTGCGGCAACATCAACTCAACAAAAAGGATGACCAAGAACATCAGCCTGGTAAGCCTAATAATGTTAAGGTTTATGCAAGTCAGTCGTCGAGCTATTCTGCCAATGCAGCAATAGGTCGCCAGCCGAGAAACGGTGAAGTTTATCTCGCCACAGCAATCGTCAATGTCATTTCTGCGTGTGGGTCCCGTACTCCTTGCCGTGCCCTATTAGATTCTGGCTCACAACTAAATTTCATAACGGCAAGGTTTGCTCACGAGTTAGGCCATAGGAAGCGTCGAATGGATATACCAATCAGTGGTATAGGAGGTAGGGAATGCAAGGCTGAATACGTCACTAGTGTGACAATTGAATCCAGGACCTCATCATATAGGTCAATAATTGAGGCAAGCATCATGCCTCGTATCAGTGAATACCAACCTACTCAAGAAATAGACATAATGCATTGGAATTTACCGCCGCATGTGCAACTTGCGGATCCTATGTGTTTCAAGGCCCAACGCATTGATATGCTCTTGGGAGCAGAAGTATTTTTCGACTTGTTCATACCAGGAGATATCCAAATATCAAATAATCTACCAGTACTACGCAACACGAAATTGGGTTGGATTGTGGCTGGAAGTGCCTCACCGACAAATACCCCAGCTCATTGTCACCTAGCGACAAGGACCTCATTCGCATCACTGGACAGATTAGTGCGCAAGTTCTGGGAGACGGAATCGCATGACAACCCCACTAATGTCCTAAGTGAAGAGGAACACAAATGCGAGAGACATTTCACAACGCATACTAAGATCTTACCAGGTGGACGGTTTTCAGTAAGATTGCCTTTCAAACGTGAAGCAGATCTCCTACTTGGGGAATCATGGGAGTCAGCAAAAAGGCGATTCTTCTCCTTAGAGAAAAGATTGGAAAAAAATGCGCTATTGAAAGAATCATATGTAAGGTTCATGGATGAGTACGAATCTTTGGGTCATATGAGCCCAGTATCTGCCGAAGAAATACCAAAAACACACTACTTTATCCCTCATCATTGTATTGTCAAGCCAGAAAGCTCGTCCACCAAGCTTCGAGTGGTGTTTGATGCATCTGCCAAAAGCACTTCCGGGCACTCGCTCAATGATTTATTAATGGTTGGTCCAACAGTCCAACCAGATCTATTTTCCATTATAACTAACTTTCGATTACATAGGTATGTTTTTACTGGAGACATAAGCAAGATGTACCGACAAATATTAGTAGATTCTAAGGATAGAAGGATGCAATTAATCTTGTGGAGATCACAACATGACCACCCATTGCAAACATATCAGCTTAATACTGTAACGTATGGCACAGCATCCGCATCATATCTAGCTACGAAATGTTTGATGAAGTTAGCAGATGATAACAAAGGTGAATACCCCCGTGCTGCCGAGGCCTTAAAATCGTGTTTTTACGTGGATGATTGCCTTACGGGCGCAGAGAGTGTAGAAGATGCCGAAAAATTGTTGACTGAAATCCGTCATCTTTTGAAACTGGGAGACTTCGAGTTAAGAAAGTTTTGCGCCAACCACCCCAGAATACTAGAAAAAATCCCGGAAGAACATAAAGAACAACTTGTTGGGTTTCATCAATCCGAAGTGATTAAAACGTTGGGACTAATTTGGGACCCGTCCTCCGATGCATTTAAGTTTAAGTTTGATTATGAGAGAGTGTACGGACCTGTGTGCAAACGAACTGTACTCGCCGATCTTGCCCGGTTATTTGATCCGTTGGGATTACTTGGACCTGCAATAGTCCTCGGGAAGCTTTTTCTGCAAGAACTTTGGAAAACAAAGTTATCCTGGGATGATCAACTTCCGGAAGAGCAAGCTAATAAATGGCATAAGTACCTGAAAGAATTCTCCACCTTGAACGAGCTAAGCATCCCACGATATGCTTCCCGTCCTTGCAGCGATATTGAACTGCACGCATTTTCGGACAGTAGCCTGAGTGCCTTTGGGGCGTGCGTATATCTTAGATCTGTTGATGACAGTGGATGCATCTACTCACAATTGCTATGTTCGAAGTCGAGAATTGGGCCCCTCAAAGCAACATCCATAGCACGATTGGAATTGCAGGGCGCTGTGCTCATGGTGGAACTGGTAACAAGACTACTGCAATTGCTAACTGTTAAAATAAACAAAGTGCGTTATTACACCGACTCCACGACAGTACTAGCATGGATTAGATCACCTTCTTACACATGGGAGACCTACGTCGCAAATAGGGTGGCTAAAATCCAAGCAAACACGGATATACAACAATGGAACTACATAAAGGGAAGCGTCAATCCGGCTGATATGGTCTCTAGAGGGATGGGATTACAAACGCTTCTTAAAACGCCCGCCTGGTTCAATGGTCCTGACTTTCTTTCTGAAGATGAGAGTTTATGGGAAACAATGCAGCATGTTATTCCAGAAGATGTTCCAGAACGTCGTAAGAAGAAGTCCGTTTTAGCAGCGACAACAGTTAGCAACGAAATATTGGTTGAAGAAGTTAATCATAAAAATTCCTTTTTTACATTACAAAAGATATTTGCATACTGTTTTCGATTTTATAGTAATTGCAGAAAGAACAAGTCACTGAGAAATATAGGACAGTTAACAGTGGACGAACTTCATCGTGGGACTAATTTTATTTGGGTATGCGTGCAAAGAAGAGAATTTCCGGATGACTATCGCTCTTTGCAGAGGAATGCAAATGTGCATAAAGGTTCCAACATAGCGTCGTTGTCGCCATTCTTCGATGAAAAAACTAAACTAATTAGAGTGGGTGGAAGGTTAAAAAATTCATCTATTGTAGTTGATGCCAAACATCAGATCTTGCTACCGAAAAATAATTGCATAACAAAACTACTTCTAGCATATTTGCATCAATCACACATGCACGCAGCACCTCGAGCGTTGATTGCAATTTCAAGGCAGAAATATTGGATTCTAAGTGTAGGAAGAATGGCGCGACAAATAGCCTCCAATTGCATAAAATGCTTTCGTTCAAATCCCAGGCCTGTCGCACAAATGATGGGCAACTTGCCGAAGGAGAGAGTCACTCCCTCTCGCCCTTTTTATTACTGTGGAGTGGATTTATGTGGTCCCATAAAAACGCACTATAAGGTCAGAGGTAAGACTCCTACAAAGTCATACCTAGCGATGTTTGTATGCTTTTCGACAAAGGCAGTTCACATAGAAGTGGTGGGCGATCTCTCTGCTGAGGCATTTATCCACGCTTTGAAAAGATTTGTCGGTAGAAGAGGTATATGCCATACCATATTTTGTGACAACGCCACCAATTTTGTGGGCGCAAAAGCCGAACTTATAGACTTAAAAAAAGCGTTTGAATCCGAAAGCCACCAAACGGTTATCAATCGTATGTGTTTAGAAAATGGTATAAATTGGAAATATATTCCGCCGCGTGCACCGCATTTTGGAGGACTTTGGGAGGCTGCAGTTAAGTCCGCAAAGAGTCTGTTAATACGCTTTCTTCGTGAAACATCATTGACATACGAGGAGTTGCTAACAGTGGTTATACAAACAGAAGCGATTTTAAATTCACGCCCTCTCACGCCAATCACATCTGATCCAAATGACTTAGAGGCATTGACACCTGGGCATTTCCTAATCGGAGAACCACTTACAACATTGCCCGAGCCAAACGTTTTGGACAGCAACATTAATAGTGTTAAAAAATTCCGTCAAATACAACACATCCAACAGCATTTCTGGAAAAGATGGTCATGTGAATACTTACATCTCCTACAACAAAGATCGAAATGGACCCAGCCATCACCCAATTTGGTGCCTGGAACGTTGGTGGTACTCAAGGAAGCAAATGTTCCGCCTATGAAATGGAAACTAGGACGTATAGAGGAGGCTATAAAGGGTAATGATGATTTAATTCGGGTGGCCACCGTCAAAACGCAAAACGGCATCTTTAAACGAGCAATACACAACCTGTGCCCGCTACCTATACCAACAGAGACGAATACGGTAAATGGACCAGAAAACTTGAAAACTAACAGCCAAATCACTAAGGGTACTTTCCAAACTAATTGCCTTGAGAAACCAACGCCGAAACGCAAAAAAATTGTAACATCACTGTTGTCGATTGCTCTCATGGTGTGTTTAAGTTTCCCTTCCTCAATAGCTCAAAAAACAGACCGAGTAAAGATAAATCCACTAGATGAAGCGGTTGGTATATATTTCGAAGACATTGGAAAAATACAAACTATTAATAGCTACTGGAATATATACGTATATTATAACCTTACAGCCTATTTCTTGGAATTGCGTGAAATTGAGTCGTGTCTTCAGCGAATAGAAGAATTTTGTGCGCAGGAAAACATTCACAAGGTAAATTGCAAACCAACGATCGATGCAATAACACACAGGTTCACAGCCATAAATCACAACAACGAGATTCTGTACAACTACAATATGGGAGGTCAGGAAAGGACTCGAGTAGTAAGATCCCCTCTGGATATTGTGGGAAAAGTGGCTAATAGCCTATTCGGGGTTCTTGATCAGGATGATGCCAAGCATATTGAGAGTCAAATATACAAGGCCAAGCAAAACCAGCAGCATCTGATGGAACTCATCCAAAAACAAAGTTCCATCGCCGATTCTACGTCAAATCTTCTAAAGCGTAGTGTAATTCAAATTAATCAGCAATCTCAGGCTCTAAATGCCTACTTGGCCAAAATCGCAAACGCAATTCAAGAAAAACAGGTGGAAAATGATGTGAAACAAAATATCGCCTCTCTAACTTCATACTTGATCCTGGCAATTTCAAATCTCGAAAAGATTCAAGAACTACTCTTAGATGTACTTTTAGATTTGAATCATGCAAGGATTAATCCTCAAATAATAACACCTCACCAACTTACCAAACAGATCATGCTAATAAAGGCACATCTACCGCCTACACTAACACCAGCGAAGGGATCAACAATGGACCTGTACAAAATGGCCTCGGTGAAGGGACGAGTTTTGAAAGAGGCGGTTGTTTTTGAAATGCGGCTCCCACTTGCCGATAGCGCGGAATTTCAATTGTTTAATCTACTTCCTATTCCCATTCTACAACAGTCGTATAGTTATCTAGTGGAAACGTCTTCACAATTGTTGGCTATTTCACCAACAAGGGATGAATTCTTTTTGCTCTCCGAATTCGAATTAAGTTTGTGCAAGGAATTATCGTCGCAACATTTTCTCTGTAAAAAAGTACATCCCACTTACACCAAACAAGCTGCCACGTGCAGCTGCGAAATAGCACTGTTGAATCATAAGAACAATGCCCTTCACGAGTGCACGTTAAAAAAAATCCCCGATGGAGATTACTGGAAGGCATTGAAGGGTTCTAATCGGTGGATATTCTCTACAAGATTTCGGGTAACAGGCCATCTAATATGCAACGAAATCACGGAAGGTCTAACGGTGGTCGGAAATGGCTTGCTTGAATTTAAGGAACCTTGTATGCTCAAAATGCCAACCATGTCTATCAGGGGAATATTGGAGTACAATAATACTGTCACCATCAAAAACTCATTCATTCCAAACACCAACATAAGCACTTGGATCCTAAAGCCTTCAAAACCAAGTACCAGTGACCTCCCGCAGATACATGACATTGATGAAGTGGAATTTGTAAAATTAAAGGATCAAATCAACACAGTAATACAGCAGTCCGAGGAACTACCGGAAAAAATTAACTGGCATGACTATCATCACTACGGATTAGGCTATCTATTACTGGCTGGCATGATTGGGGCGGTGGTCATATATTGCTGTCATCGACGACGGAAGCCTAAGCCGGCTCCCAGATCCTCTCGTTTTCAAGTGAATGTCTAGGTCACTATTTTAATTTTTTTTTTTCTCTCTCTTTTCTTATTGCTATGATTGTTAATACATTAGTATCTTTCGTTAACACGTTTGTTTAACCTTCATTCAAAGAATATTTAGCCCAAGATAACAATAATAAAGGGTTTTGTTTTAAGTTAGAGGCTAAGAACCCTCTAAGGAGGGGAGTGTGTTAAGATTTATATTCTCACGCATTCTACTGCGTTGACACTAATTGTAAGTGTGCGAACGGTCATTACTAGGTCGCTCACGAATATCAGATTCCGAGCGACGGTACTGTCTGTTCCCACACTCGAATTCAATTCATTTGTGAAATTCGAGTGTTTACGAATTTGAGTTTATTCGTGAGCACTCGAGTTCCTATGCTAAAAATTAAAATTTGTCACATTAGTCTTAAGTGAACTATCGGTCAGAGTGGACTCAAAGTAATAAACTGTGTTGTCGTGATTTTGTACAATTTTGTCTCTTATTATCTAACACATGGCTTCCTCAAATGCAGGTCTAGAACCTAATCGAATTTTAGTCTGTGACATATACTATGGTGACTAAAGAGAGGGGACAACGACTGTTTGGGTGCGGATTTGTTGTTCGAGCAGACTAAGGCAAAAAGTCTTAAGTTTTCGGTATGTGAGCGAACGCCTCATAACGATCCGCATCAAGGCTAAATTCACCAACATCAGCCTGATCTGCGCCCACTCCCCCACGGAAGACAAGAATGACTATGCCAAAGATGAGTTCTATGAGCTCCTAGGCAGAGCATATGCGCAATACCCCAGCTATGACATCAAAATTGTACTTTCAGCGAGTCATCGGCAAACACAGCCTACACGACACCACATCCGATAACGGAATCAGCCTTATCGATCTTGCAACGGGGCGAAACCTCCTTCTAGTCAGTACCCGTTTCCCCAACCTCAAAATACACAAAGCCAGCTGGTGGTCGCCAGATCAATCAACCACCAACCAAATTGATCACATGGCGATCGACGCCACACACTCCTCCACTATTCTTGATGTTCGAACATTCCGAGGTGCTAACGTCGACTCGGACCACTATCTTATAGTAGCCAAGATACGCCTACGGGTATCAAGAACGCAGTGGAGTAGAGCTAGAACACAAAAATATGACGTCGAAAAGCCACTATCCCCAGAAACTGTCAGTGCTTTTGCTGAACGCGTTTCCCTTATGTTCTGCTATGCACCCTCATCCCCCATTCAGTCAATAGAGGAACAATGGAACCTTTGTAAGCAGGCCCTGAAAAGAACTGCCTCAGCAGTTCTGGGCCTCAAGGTTCCCCACGTAGGAACAGCTGGTTCGTTGACAAGTGTAGGGAAATGCATGCAGCGAGCCTCGCTTGATAGAAGGACGAGGGTTGCTCGTGAGTTATACGAGCTAAAAAGAAGAGCATACGCTTCTCAGGAGAAAAAAGAAAGAGCACGAGAAGCGCGCGGTCGAAGGTGGTTTTATCAAAGGATAAAACGAATATGGCAACGTTATAGAACCTCTCATTCCTTAATGACGAAGATCGCAGAGAATTCCTAGACGAAGTTTAGATGTTAATAAACTGAAGTCTAACAAAGCTGCTGGTGCAGACGGACTATTTGCCAAGCTCTTCAAAGCAGCTGCAGATGACCTGGTCGGGAGCATGCACCAGGTCATCTATAAGATATGGTCAGAGGAAAGCATGCCCGAGGAATGGAGCCTTAGCATCATTTGCCCGATTCACAAGAAAGGTGACCCCTTTGACTGCGCCAACTACAGAGGAATAAGTCTCCTCAACATCTGAATGAACGCCTGAAACTCTTTGTAAATCAGCTGATAGGTCCTCATCAGTGTGGCTTCAGGCCAGGAAAGTCCACCATCGATCAAATAATTAGAGACGAGCTATACAATGCCATGTCTATTTTTAACATCCCTGCTAAGCTCGTCAGACTATGTAGGATGACTTTGGAGAATGCTCGCTGCTCCACCGATAGCTTTGATGTCAAAAAAAGGATTTAGGCAGGACGATGCGCTTTTTCAACATTATCTTAGAAATAATTGTGCAAAACACGCTGGTCAACACAAGAGGCACAATATATTTCAAATCGTCACAACTACTCGCCTACGTGGATGACATTGACATAATTGGAAGGAGTCAGCGAGATGCCAATGACGCGTTTAGGAGTATTGAGATGGAAGCGGCGAAATTTGGTCTAGCGATAAATGAGGGCAAAACAAAATCTATGCTGTCATCAAAAATAGACGCTCACAACCGACGTCTTGGCCAGAACGTCAATATTGGCAGCTACAATTTCAAGGTAGTCAAGGACTTCATCTGTCTTGACTCCGCTTTTACCTGGAACAACGACATCAGTTCTGAAATGAAACGCAGGATTGCCAATCGCTGTTTTTTCGGGCTCAGGAGGCAGTTTGTAATAGAGCCCTCTCTCGTACGACCAGGTTGACTCTATACAAGACCCTTATCACCCCAGTCCTACTGTATGGCGCAGAAGCATGGACCCTATTAAAAGTGGATGAAGAGGCGCTTGGCCCTTTCGAGAGAAAGATGTCGTTTCAAGAGAAAGTGTCCCATCAACACCGACGGGGGATGGAGGAGAAAATTTAACCACGAACTGTACGGGTTGTACAGCGGCATGAACTTGGTCAAGCGTCTACGGATCCAACGCCTAAGATGGCTAGGAAATGTAGAGCGAATAAATATCTCAGCTCCAGCCCTTAGAGTTTTCGATTCCAAAGCCGAGGGACAACGGAGTAGAAGGCGGCCGCACCTAAGGTGGCGCACACAGCTGGAAGAGGACCTCAACCAACTGAGAGTGCCGCTAGCCGGCCAACTGGAGGGAGCTAGCAAAAATCATGCTAGATGGAGAGACATGTTGGTTGAGGCCCAGGTTCAACCCGAGCTGTAGCGCCCGCTAAAAAGAAGACCGTTGCAGATTTCAAAGAATGGCAAGAAATTCGATGCTTTTCCAACCGATTTCAGTAAGACGTACGATTTTTCTAGATTTCTATCAGACTAACACCCTTCAAATCATCTACTTTTACCTTGAATCCATTTTGCTGACGTCAGTGAATATCGTCATACCTAATCAACCGCTTTTATAGTGTTTGTTTCAGATCGGACTTTTCCAGCCCTTTTTTGCATACTCTGGAGTCCATCAGGCCAACTACCTAGGTCCACTTCTTTTCATGCTTGCTATTGACGGTATTGGAATGGTCATGAAACATTTCTATTTACATATGTACGCTAAAGATTTCCTCGGAATATGACTCTCAAACCTTTTTCTATTTTGTATTTCGAAAATTGCTTAGAGCCTATCAATGCATTATTCATTAAAATGCATCAGAACTCCTTCTCGTCTCTACTCTCTCCACATTCGACCAATCTTCACTGCTCAAGGGATTTGTCCTACCCCTTTATACCTTGACGATTATGTGTCCAGGAGCCCAATTCAGCATTTGGTGTCGTGAAACCATGGTATAAAGAATTCTCCAACCTCTACGTGACCCGATCCCTCTACATAACTTTTGTGGCTTCTTTACCAGAATCGAGAGCATTCAACGTCGTTCTCTTCGTCTTGCTCTTCGAAGTCTGTCATAGAACAGATAGTTCTATGTCAAAGCCACCTTTAGACTCCTATTGGCTGCACGAGCCTCTGCAACTCTATCTTTCTTAACACTAACACTCTAACGAAATCCTCGTCTCACAAATGGTTCAAATTAAACTATCGCTCGAATGATGCGATTTCAGCTTAGATACGCGAAATCTCAGATATCGCGGTCTTTGCATACGCAGGTGAATCTTTTCCTCCATTCCTCCTTCAGTGCAGTCAAAAGTAATGTTGCCTTTTATACGTTTTCACAAGTTCTTCTGGAGATAAAGGAAAGTAAGCAGGTCGGGGTACCTATGGAGCCTTAACCTAACTTTCTAAAAGACGGCCTTAATTCAAAGAAACAGTGATTAGTAAGTCAAATTCTGCCTTTGATCTCGTTGTTATAAGCCACATTCTGATGAAGAGACAAAGACAAAATTATAACAAGAATCTAGCCACTTATCAAGCCGTTTTTTGGCTGGTACCATATATTGTATTCTGCTACATTCTATCGTAGATCTGTTTTTGCCGCTTCTCTCTTTCATTATGCCGTTGCTCAGTGCTTTGGTCAAAAGTGTTAAGTATGATAAAAAATCCGGTTGTAAGCTATCTTTTGGTAGGTTTCACACTTATTAAAGGCACTATGCTGAACCAATGTTGTTACATTCTTGTTCATAATCAACTCTCTTGTGATGTTATTGAAGGCTCACGAATTTCGCTTCAATACACCCTAAAAGTATAGAAGTCAGCTGAGAACTGGGGACTGTGAAAATCGGCATACAACTGTCAATGTTAGCAGCTGTATCATTCTTGCTCAGTACGCTGTGTGAGTAACAGCAAATAATAAAAAAATAAAAAAGTAAAAAAACGGAAAATCAAAAATTAAAAACAAAAATCTGAAAATCTGAGTGAAAATAATAAACACTCAAGTGCGTGTTGGATGGTGTCGCCAATAGTTAGCACAGCGGTAAACTGCTCGGACCGAGGACCAAGGATCCCGCAGTACTCAGCAGTATTGTGATGACTGGAAGTTGAAAATCAACTGCCAGAAACCAGAAACTATTTTGTTCAGAACGCCTTTGGCTAGGGCCTCCCGAGACACTAGAAAAAATTGGCGCGGGTTCTCAATTCTCGGACCGGACAGGCGCCCATTGGCGAAACAAAATGTAGTCAAATACCTTGTGATCTGGGTAGACCAGTATCTATATTTTGACAAACATATAGATGCTGCTCTGCCGAGGGCCCGGGGCGCTTTTACTCTTACAAGTTGGCTGTTTCATAGCATCCAACTTGATTCGAGAGTAAAGGTAATTTGCTACATGGCCTTAATCAGGCCCATGATTGCCGTGTGGTTTAATGTGAGAGCTAGCTTAATGGAAAGGATTCGGGTGTTTGAGAGACAATGTCTCAGAACTTGTCTTGGGTTATATAGGACACCCGAATCTGAGTACACGAAATTTTACTCGAACGAGGTCCTATACAATAGGACCAGGATTGTACGGGTGGATAACTTTCTGATAAAACTGATTCGAAGCCACGTTGCAGAGCAATGACTTCGGTCAATAACCTGATCTCCGGGGCTTACTTCCCTAATTACATGTACCACGAGAAAGTTCGCCTTAGCGGCTTTGTCCCCCCAGAGGCATTCCTCTATTTTGATCAATGTGGGCTGATCCAGGATAGATTAGCGGTACCGCTAATCTTTCACGTGGCCCGTAAATCTGTGGAGCGGCGGCTCCTCTACGAACATGATGTTGCGCTCCACGAGCCCGAGCGCCTCAGGTTTAGTAACCAAGATCGGGGAGATGTCGCCCGACAGCATCAACGCTTTTGGTGGCTGGAGCAGACTGGGTCAGTGGTTAATTTTTATAGGTCAGCCTCTTTAAGGCAAAGCTTGCCATATGCCAGTGGCAGGCTTACATAGACTAGGGTAGATTAGAAGAGGTTAGAGTAGGTTAGGATAGGTTAGGGTAGGCTAAGGCAAGCTAGGGTGGCTGGAAGGCTTACTTTAGATTTAGTTGTAATTAAAAAAACAAAAACAAAAAAAAATCACAAAACAATAATGAAAAAAAAGATATATTATACATACAAAAGGTATATGACGTATGTATTTTTGTATATATATTTTAGTTAAGGTAGGGTTAAGTTGTTTTTAGTTTAGGAGTTTAGGAGCTTCGACAAAGCAATTTGAACAAAGGAGCAAATATCTTTAAGATAGCCGCCCAGAGAAGAAGAAATGCTCAGGAGATTCGTTTTCCAAAGTTTATTAACAATGCTGAAGGCCAACTCCTTGTGGAAGACGAAAAAATTCTCCACAGATGGCGACAGTATTGCGAGGAACTTCTGAACGAAGAGTTTCCCCGAGTGTACTTTCCACGAGCCGCCCCGAATCATGCCGAAATATCCGACATCACAGTCGAAGAAGTTCGGTACGTGGTTAAAAACTCCAAGAAAAGAAAAGCTGGGCCGGATGGGATACCCTCTGAGTTCTGGAAGAAGATGGCAGACATCGGGTCTAGATGGCTCATGGTTCTTATCTCCAAACTTATGAGAGGCGACACTATGCCTAATCAATGGAGGGAAAGCTATCTTCTTCCCTTGCACAAAGGAAAGGGTGATACGCGAAATTGTGATAACTACCGTTCTGTCAAGCTGATGTCGCACACCATGAAGATCGTTGAACGGGTATTAGATAGCCGACTGCGGAAAATAATACGACTATCTGATGCCCAGTGCGGGTTTGTCTCGGGTAAATCCACGACAGATGCAATCCAAAGTATAAGGGTCATGATGGAAAAGCATCGTGATTCTTCAAAGGACTTGCATATGGTGTTGGTTGATTTCGAGAAGGCCTTTGACCGGCAACCAAGAGATCTCTTATGGGTAGCCCTAAGACAAAAAGGAGTTCCAGAAACCTACGTGCGAGTGATCATGGACATGTACAAGAGAGCAACGACAAGAGTAAGATGTATCGCAGGAGTCACCGAAGAGTTCGCAATCAAAGTCGGTGTACACCAAGGGAGCGTCCTCAGCCCACTGCTCTTTATAGCAGTCCTTGATTGCTTGTTGAAGGAAAAGTGACGGACCCCAATGTGCACCAGCTATTCTTTGCTGACGATGGAGCCATTATAAGTGATGATCAGGCGTCCCTACAACGAGCACTTGATGTGTGGATGGACATTTTTGAGGGACACGGGTATCGTATTAGTTCAAAGAAGACAGAGTATCTGTGCTGCCCGTTCTCTGACCCTCATCAGCCTATTCCAGACATTTACTTGAATGGAAGAGTGCTTCCCAAGTGTGAAAAGTTGAAATATCTGGGATCTATGATTGATAAAGAAGCAACTTGTGATGACGACATCAATCATCGCGTAAGCGTAGGGTGGATGAAGTGGCGGGAAAACTCCGCCATCTTCTGTGATCGAAAAATGCCCCCTAAGCTGAAAGGAAGGCTCTACACTTCAGTTGTACGTCCGGCGCTCACATACGGTTCATAATGCTGGACAATGCACAAAAAGTATGAGAGCAAATTAACGGCAGCTGAGATGAAGATGCTTCGCATGACAGCGGGAGTAACAAAGCGTGATAGAATTAGAAGTTCAAAGATCCGAGGAAGCCTCCACGTAAAAGAAACCATCACAAGAAAGATAGAGCGCGACCGACTCAGTTGGTATTGCCATGTTCAAAGGAGAGATCCTTTGAACCCAGTCCAAAAGGCAATATCAATCAACGTTCCAATTTCAACACGCAAAAAAGGCAGGCCGAAAAACAATTGGTGCAAACAAATGCAAAAACACCAGCATTTGATTGGCCTCAGCGATGAAGTAATCCCAAACCGGGAAGCCTGCCGCTACTTTCTGTGGTCAAACCGGCGGACCCCACAAGCGGACCAGTAGGAATGCAGTTAAGTGGGAAGGTTATGGTCCTACACTTCTGACCACAACGACGCCAGAAAAAAAAGGAAAAGAAGAAGAAGAAGGGTTAAGTTGTTTTTAGTTATAAGCTTTTTTTTATAAAAAAATTATCTGATGCTTAGTTTTTTAAAAAATATATGACTTTTCTTAGCCTAAGTTGTTTATTTATTTTAATTATTGCAAATTAATCATAAGGCCGAAAGGCATAGTCTTAAATTGTTCTGTTTGCTTTAGAGTGTCCGCATAGGGCCAGTAAGTTATTTTATGTTAGTTGTTATGTAAGCAAGTTTTAAACATTTTTGTCCAGGGTAAGTGTGTTCTTAATATATGTATAAAAACAAAAATAAATAAATAAAAAAAATAAAAAAGTTAGCAGCTGTACCGCTTTTACCCCTTTTATTCGTCAGACTTAGCACTAGCGTTCCTTACTGAAATGTTGGTACTTCCGTGCCCATTTTCGGCAATATTGTTTAACGATTCTGGAAAAATTTGTTCCAGATCTCCTTCCTCCTCCATTATTTCAAAAGGGAGCTGATTTATAAGAGATGCTCATACTCACACTAAAGCACAGTCTTTCCTTTGTGTAGTCTGACGTCTAGCAGTTTCTGTTCGATTCATAAATGGCCACTTTACACCGTCCGATGGAGATCCTATCTTTTGAGAAGTAACAAGAAAGACCACCGAATCACGTAATCGGGGAAATATGCAAAAATTAACAGAAACATGCCAATTAAAAAGCTAAAGCGTAAACCTAGTGGAATGAAAATTGACAACTTGTAGTGGAGGCGCCATCGACGCTGAAAATATGAAAAGACCCTTCACAATTTCATTTTCAGTTCATTGATTAAATCTTTTGCAATGGGCTACAGAGCCTTTGATTAGTAACAATGGCCGAAGGCAAAAGAGAATTGGGTCCATCCAACATAGACGAGGTTAAGATTGCGATATCGAAGCTGAAGTCTAATAAACAGAGATCATCTATTGAAATATGCCTCTTAAACTGGCGCCTACAAGAGGTTGGAACTCTGCGGCGCTGGTCCGAATTTAAGCAAAAATATACGATTTAAGACGCTAGGGTCTAGATTTAAATTTACGGACGCTGGGAACTAACTTTAAATTTATATAAAAAAAAACGTAAATATATGGGTGCCTGAGGGACAAATGTCACAGAAGTCTGTAGTCGCTGCTGGCGTATACAAAATTGCACCAACTATATGTAAGGTCGAAGGAAAACATACCAGATGAATGGGGTCTCAGCCTGGTCTTTAAGAAAGGGGATCTCTGTAATTGCGACATTTACATATATATTTTCTGAGCAATGCTCATGCTTAGGATCTCCTCTACTGTGCTCTAAAAACGCTTGAAACTGTTGTGAACAATCTAATGTATGTATCCTCCTCATTGTGATTCCAGGTAAGAAAAATCCACAATAAATCAAAAATTCACACTTCGGCAGATGTTGGCGAAGACCCGCGAATTTCAAATCAACATACACCACCTTTTCTCGACTTAAAAACCAGAGACACTTGTATACCTTGTCTTACCAAAACTGCTAAAGTCGTCAGGCTGTGCAGGATTACAATGGAAATATTCGCTTTCACCATGTCGTATGTCTTCTACTCGTATGTAAAAAAAGTATTTTTTCGGAGCGACAAGTTGTCACGGAAAAGATCGTGTAAAACTCACTGGCCGATACAATGATTGGCCCAATTTCAAATAATTCAAGTCAAGTGATTGGACGCACACAGCCAGACTTTAAATACATGCCGTCATGAAAGAAACACCATCCTAGCCAAAATATCACCTCTGCCAGCCAGGCTAAGCTATAACTTTAAGACAGTCAAACGAATTCGTCCACTTCATTTCGGTCTTCCTCGGCGCAGAGTTTTGGACTTTATCGGAAGTAAATGAAAATGCTCTTGGGCGATTCGAAAGAGTAGAGAAAAAGACAGGACCAAGAACTGTACGGGCTGTAGAACGGCATCGGCGTAGTCAAAAGGTGCACTGATTGTACAGGATGGCGCAAAATTAGTCATCTAATTTTGTTTTTAAATTACATTTTTGCCAAATAAAAAAAATTATTTTGAGTGGTGGAAATTTTTATTTGGACTTTTACAATTATGTTACGTGGAAAAGATGGTATCCGTCAAGTGGCGGCCGCCAGTGTTGATACACACTTGTACCCGTTTTATTGTATTTTCCACGTTTTTCTGCAAGATTTCCGGTGATAACTGTTCGCATTTCTGTGGAATATTCTCCTTAAGGGCTTCGATTGTTTGAGGCTTGTGGCATAAGCCCGCGACTTCAAGTATGTAGCTCCAAAGGAAGAAATCGCCAAAACGGATGATTAACCGACCAGGAAACGCTTGCTTCACAATATCCATTGTGGCTCGTGTTGTGTGTGCTGTTGTACCCTCTTGTTGAAACCACATGTACACCAAGCCTCGCTATTCTAATTCCGGCAGTAAGAAGTCATTTATCGTGTCCCTGTAGGGTTTGCCAGTAACAGTGACCGTATTACCGATGGCGTCCTCAAAAAAATACGGCCCAGTCACTCCTCCCGCGTGAACACTGCACCACAGAATGGCTTTGAGTGGATGTAATGGCTCTTCGTGCATCATACGCGAATTTTTAGTGCCTTATTAACGAAACCGCTTAAGTGGAAATGCGCCTCGCCGCTCATGATGATTTTCGTCGTTGAGATTAAAGATGCACAGTTTGCACTTTGTACGGGAACATGTGTAAGTCTTTCACTAAAACTCGCTGAAGGGTCCGTCTGGTGATGCTCAATTGCGTGGACCGTCGTCTGGTTGATGTTTTTTCGTTCTCAGCGACATCGATAGCCACAGTCGCGATATTCTCGGCCGAACAAACAGTCCGGTGGGGGCCCTGTTCTGATTTGATTTGATTTGACGCCCCCATAGGGGCACTTTATGAACTTAATGCAAGCCTTAACAAAAAACTATAACTTAACTATAACTTATTAACTAGGTGGCAGGGTGGAGACGATTAAGGAAGGGTTGTGGTATAAGGCAATTCGAAGGCTGGACTTTTTAAGGTGAAGGTCGAAAAGATTGGTGTTAGCTTTGCGAAGCATTCTGGACATTGGTTCGTGGTAGCCATAATTTGTGCGATGAGTGGTTATACGGAAAAGGGGCGTGGACCGAAGGTTACGCGGGTTGGTGTTAAGGTGAATCATGTGCAATAATGAAGGGCTGTCAATGTTACCGCTGAGAAGGTCATGAATAAATAGAATGTCTGCAACATCACGTCGTTCTTTAAGGGGTTGGAGGTTGATTAATTTTAGGCGATCCGTATAAGATGGTAAATTAAGGGGGTCGGCCAGGGAAGGCCACGAAGGGCAAAATGGATAAACCTACGTTGAATGGCTTCAATACGTGTAGTATGGGTTTCGTAAGAGGGGGACCAGACTTGGCTAGCATATTCGAGAAGGGGCCTAACAAAAGTGATGTATAATGATTTCGTAGAATTCTTTGGACCAACGTTTCACCAAACCGAGGGCAGAGTTAGCACGTTTGATAATGTTGTCGATATGGAGGCGAAAATTGAGTTCACGGTCGCAAATAACCCCTAGGTCAACCAAGAAGTTGACAGGGGGAATGGTTTCATTACGAATAATGTAGATTCTGGGTGGTGAGGAAGAGCGCTTGCGGGAGTAAGTGATGGTTTGGCATTTACTAACGTTGAGCTCGAGATGGTTTTTTTGACACCAAGTAGTGAACCTGTTAAGGTCCAATTGGAGAGAGCAGGAGTCGACAGGGGAAGATGTGTGTTTAAATATGTTCATATCATCCGCATATATGGAGAGCTGAGAGTTCAGAATAACGCTGTCATTAATGGTTAGAATAAATATCAGTGGGCCGAGATGACTACCTTGAGGGACACCGGAGGTAGTGTTAATTGGATCAGAAATAGAAGATCTGAAGATAACGTTATATTGACGATCTTCAAGATAAGATTTGATCCATGAGATAAAACCGGGAGAGAAACCGAGGGCAGTGAGCTGGAGGAGAATAATTTGGTGAGACATTTTGTCAAAGGCTTTGCTGAAGTCAGTGGCGACAACGTCTACTTCTTTGCCAGCTTCCATGTTGGTTAGGAGAAAATATGGGTTTGCAGTGAAAGAATAGTGCATCATAAACGATGCTCTCGAAAAGTTTGGGTATGCATGAGAGCTTGGCAATGGGACGATAGTTGGACACATCATTTTTCAGTCCTTTTTTGTGGACTGGAATGATATAAGCATATTTCCAAAGCGTAGGAAAGAGTCCTTGAGCGATAGAGCTTTGAAATAGAATGGTAAGGAGTATAATAAGATGGTTCGCGCACTTTTTTAATATTATGGCAGGCAGACAGTCGGGACGGGAGAGTAGTCGTCCTTTAAGTTGCGTATTTTTTCGGCGATTAGATCGGGAGTTATGTTCAATGAAATAAGAGACGTCTGGGGGCAGTCTTTCAAATATCGAAAATAGTCGTGATCGGGTTGAAGATCCTGGCCAGTGAATGATTGGCTGAAGGAATGAGCAAAGAAATTGGCGATTGCTTCGGGTTCGTTGGAAGAGTTATTGAGAAAGTCAAATGTAGCGGGGTAGCTATCGGTTTTTCTTTTTGTATTAATGAAGTGGAAGAAACACTTGGGGTCGGAGATAAGGGAGGATTGCATTCTGTTCAGGTATCGGAGGTAAACTGATTCAGATAGCTGTGCAAATTTAGTGTAGGACTGCATGTAATTAGAAAGGCCAGATGCAGAGGGGGATCTAAGATAGGCGTGCCAATTTTTGTTGTTTTAATTGCGCAAAAAGCGTAGTTCCTTGGTATACCAGGGCGGAGATGAAGTGCAGTTCTTTTTTGGTGAGTATGGGACTGAAAGAATGAAGCAGCTGAAGGTTAAGAAGGAATTTAAAATTAACATTGTTGAGCAGATTATTTAGTTTCGCGAAGTCAGCTTTCCGGGAATTGAAACAGTACGTATCTTCGGAGGGAAGAATAGTGAATTGGGTCTCGAGTGAAAGAGTTACCGATAGAGGTGGATGAAGGGGGTCTAAAGTAGAGAGAAAATGGTTGCTCGGGGTAACAACGCAGTTTACGGCATCAGATGAGAAAATAAGGTCGAGTTGTCTGTCCATGTTATTGGTGATGTTACTGAGTTGCAGAAGGCCGGAGTCAGAGAAATGATCCGTGAAAAAGATTTTTTTACCGGAGGAGGGGTTAGCGGCTATATAATGGTCATCGGATTGAACCCATTTCAGGTGTGGGAGTTTGAAATCGCCACAGATGATGATGATGTCATTGGGTTCGGTGATATCAAATATGGAGTCGACGAGATCAACGGCGAGTTGGTAGCAGTGTGTGGGCTGTGAGGGTCTTAAGTAACAGCAGGCAAGATAAAGTTTCTGTTTAGGGAGACTTATTGAGGCACTAGTGAAGTTGAAGTCAGCGGAATTGGCCGATTTGAAGGGCAAGGGCTGTGGATTGCTAAGAGAACTCCGCGACCATCCGGATCGGCAGAGTTGTCGCGTCCATCGGCCCGAAACAGAATGAAATCTGATGTGAATAACTCGCTGTTTCCAATGCTGGAGCATAAATTCGTTTCAGTTAAGGCAAATATATCGTAGGGTAGGTTTTGGGAGTTAAGGAGTACTGCGGAGGTTTTGGTGCGTAACCCTCTGACGTTCTGATGTAGAGGTATTTAGGTTAGGATTCGCAAGTGTGCGATGCGCTTTGAACTGACGTGGGCTGCGAATGTGGAGAGGTCGTTATTTACATCAATGGGAGAGACATTAAGGCTTTCGTCAAATCTGATAAAGGTCTTTTTTAACGCGTGGGTAAGCCTTATTGGTGGATTGAAACTAGGACGTTGGTTTTAGTTTTGCCGTCGATACAAATGGAGTCAGGTTTGTCGTGGCCAAATAGAGGCGTACATTATCGTAGATTCTTCTGTCTTTTAAACGTGACATAACATAGCTGTCTTCGGAGTTAATCTCGGCAAGATGTTTGGTGAGTTTGGCCGTGCATGGTCTCCTGTGGTTCCAGTTTGTTCAAGTCGAGTAGCTAAGCGCCGGAATGTTTGACAGTCGGGGCGACACAATCGGGAAATCGATGTCGAAACTCACGCTGCGCTAGCACCACCTAACGATTATTGGTCAAAAAAATCGACACAATTATTCCACGCTCTTGCGGAGCGTTTGTATATTGCACTCCATTGCTTATTTGTTTGTATACTGCAGCTGTCTAGCTTACAAATTTCAAATATGATTGACGTACGACGCCATTTGCAAAAATTATATCATCTTCCGATAGGGTGATTCATTTTGCGCCACCTTGTATAATACTCATAGCTCTCAATAACGTGGGGTAATTATTTCCTCAAGAATTGGCCAGAATTATTTGTAGATAATAAAAAAAATTTAGTGGAAAATGAACGTCTAATACATTCTTTCACTATAACTCAGGCATGATATCTACAGCAGATGAGAGTGGCCTTAGTTGATTTATGCTTCATTTACTTCAAAGTGTGGGGGTAGAGGAGGATCGACCTTCGATTAAATGGAACGTGACTGGCGAAGGTTGGCTAAAGATTGAGGCAGCTGGTAAAATAGATATTGTAGTCTGATTTGAGACAGTTGAAGGTCGATGATCGAATTGCTTTTGATCAGTTTGTTGGCTGACCTAAAAATATACTTTACTCATCAACTAGATATTTCATTTTGGGCTGTTCACTATTTTAGTAAGTATTATATAATTGTTTTTTTTTTATTTTTAAAACGTGATAGGTTAAATGTCCGTCATTATTAAGTGATTTATGTTTGCCTTAAAAAGTGTAATATTCAAATAACATTAAAATTTCATTCACGGCCAAGATATGATTTATGATTTCATATCCTTTTCAACATGGAATGTATCATAAGGGTTAGCTTAAGTCTGTCAAACATCAGCAGCTTCATTCTTTTGTGAATTTGAAGTCGAAGAATGAAATTAATCCGGAATTTTCCCGAAAAATCATTTTTAGCAATGAGGCAAAATTTTATCCTCAAGATTTTAGGAATTTGTTGTCACTTCGAAACGATTTCGCTTTTGTACCATGATCAATGAATTGACCATGCGGATATGGGGAATATTTAGAAGTGAAAACACATGTGCTATCTTGTGAAGAAGCTTTTTGGCAAATTTACGTGACTTTGTTTGATTTTTTTTTGTCCTAGCCTACCCCAACCTACCTTAACGTACTATACGCTATGTATAGCGATTAATACTGGGCTAGCTTTGCCTTGAAAAGGCTATATCTATTAAGGTATCTATTGACGAATTTCTCTTCAGCCATTAAAGCGTTAATGCTGACGGAGTACGTCTTCCCGTTATCAACGTGAAACCAAGTTAAAAAACCTGAGGCACTCGGACTCGTGGAGAGCGTCATCGGGCCCATAGAGAAATCGCCGATACAGGGAATTGCGATCCATGTGGAAGATAAGCGGTACCACGAATCACATCATCTAGACATCGATCTAGGCTGCACAGTATTTTTTACCAAAATTTGGAACCTTATTTCGGAAGGGTTTATTCTTCAAAGCATTGGCACATTTGACCTTTATTCTGGCAGCATACGAATTTTGCGTTGGAAAAATTGCACTACTTTTGAGTAAATCCATTTATCGACCCAATTTTTTGGTCGTCATCGAGCGGAACAGGTGGTATTCGGAAGGGGCGTTGTTTGGAGAATAGGACAGATGTCGTCGGAAATTTAAAATCACTGTGCCATGTCTTTCCTCGTATTGTGGTCGTGTTTTGTTCAATGTTCCGCTCAAATGTATCAAACGTATTGGTGGTGTGCGTTGGCGATATTCTGGCGTGATTTCATCCGATTGCAATAGCATACAATTTCCCTCCTCTTGGATCCTTCTCAAGCCTTTTAAACTTGTTGAGCTGCGGCCAATGAATCTGACTTCAAACTTTTTATAAGATTCCAGGCGCTCCTTGTTTTTCACGTCAAAATGTCCACATTGCTGAAACAATTCATGACAAATACTTTAACTATAATAGTAGAAGCCTCAACATAAATTTCTATAATTATTCGACGCGTCTCAGCTGCAGATTTTTTCAAATGACAGGCGAAAGGCAAAATCACGCTTATTAGGCTCGATAGCGGACATTTTCGCACAGAAGAAAATGTAATCGCCGATGAAAATTCACAAATGTAAGATGAGGTATTGTTCCCCATATGCTTACAATGTAAAGTTTCTAATATGGCTTTGACATTCTGATCGAACGTATATACATAAGTTAAAGGACCCTGGTGTCCAGCGCCAAAACCAGAACGAAACAAATAACCGGTTTGGCCTACTATGTGTATGGCATGTAAACTAACGACGAGGCAAGGCAGGTAGAAGCAGTGTAGTCAACAATGAAAATTGCTGTAAAGGAAGCTGCGAAAAACAAACTAAGCTATTGCAGATGCAGAGCTCCCGAAGAAAAAACTTGGTTCGACGAAGAATGCAAGGAAAAAGTAAAAGCCTGTAATGTTATAAGGCTTCAAGCTCTAGAAAATAGTGACGAGATCCGGCGTACAAGATATCAGCAAACGAAAGCTTGCTATCATTCAGGGCTAAAAACTGTATGAAAAGCAGATATTTCGAGAAATTGCTAATATAAAGGTTGTTTTTTTAAGAGGCATAAAATGATATTAGCTTTATTTAATAGATAATTTCATGCCATTAGCATATGACTAGAATGAAACGCAATCGTAAAGTATAATTTTTGACAACTTTATCGAGCAACTGGGGCCGTACATCAGCAAACACGGCGAATGTTGACTTCCAAATCGTCCAACGTCTCTGATATATCGGCATAGGCTAGTGACTTCGTCCCCTAAGAATGTAATGTAAAGGTTTGATATCACAGGATCGGGGAGCTAGTTCACAGGTCGTAATTCTGGCAAATTCTGGCAACATTCTGGCCGATAAAGAATTATGGACCGATGATTCCACTAGCCCATAGGGCACACCAAACAGTGAATTTTAATGGTTGTAAGAGCGTCTCGAAGAACTCCAAATTCGGCAATTCTGCTTCTTTACATATCCATTTAACAATAAATAGGCCTCACTGGGAACAAAATTTTGCGTTGAAAATGTGGATCGAGCTGAATTAAGTTTTCGGCCCATTCAATGAACCTACGACGCGTATAATGGTCACACAATGTCAACTCCTGCACAATCTAAATCTTATAAGCTTTTAAGCCAAGATCTTTCCGTAAAATCTTCCATAAAGTGGATGGGCATAGCTCCAATTGCTCGATGGATAATCGACTTGTTCGGATTCTCCTCAACGCTCCCCTCCATAATGGCAATAACTACTTCTCTTCGCACTGCTTGTCGTCTTTGGGGATGCATATTATCCACTAGAGTATACGTGGTGCGAAAACAATTAATCGTGTTCCGAATAACTTGCTCAGATGGACGATTATGTCGACCGTAAAATGGACGTAGCGTACGATAAGTTTGACGAACCGTACCATGGTTTTTAAAATAAGATTGCACAGTTTGCGTTGTTTCGGCGTAAATCTAGTCATTGTAATGGCAAGGTGTACTAACCACAAATCAACTTTCAACTGTCCAATTGGCAATCTGTCGAAACAATATTCTCAGTTTAAGGACCAAACCTCAAAAAAAAAAACACACTTTACATGGGGACCAAGCAGCTTTGGAAAACCATTATTATCATAAAACAGAAATTCAAATAGAACTGTCAAACATCGACGAAGTAAAGGAAGCAATCCATTGATTTATACTGAAAAATATTGGATATGAATTAACAGAGAAGTCACAAGGGCATGACAGTGTGCATAGGGACGAGCTATACCGAGCCACCCCTGCCAAACTCGTCCGATGAAAATGGAGAATTCTCGCTGCTCCATTAAGGTCGGTAGCGAATTAACCGAGACCTTATATGTTAAAAACGGATTTAAGCAAGGTGACGCACTGTCATGTAACTTTTTCAACTAGAGTCACTGGTCAACACAAGAGGTGCGATCTATTTCAAGTCTGCGCAATAGCTTGCGTACACGGATGACATGGACGCAATTGGGGGAGCACAGCGAGACGTCAATGAAGTGTTCAAAAGCTTTAAAGCGGAAGCCGCTAAAATGGGTCTTTCGGTGAACGAGGGTAGAACCAAATATATGCTGTCATCCAAAAAGGACGCACAACACCGACCTCTTGGCCAGAACGTCACAATTGACGGCTACAAATTTGAAGTGCTCAAAGACTTCGCCTACCTTGGCTCACTAGTGACCAGCGACAACAACACCATCGCTGAGATCAAACGCAGAATTATTCTTGACAACCGCTGCTTCTCAAGAGGCAATCGAGAAGTAGAACCCTCTTTCCCAAAACCAAGATAGCACTATATAAATCACTGATCATCCCGGTTCTCCAGGCGCAGAGGCCTGGACCTTAACGAAAACGCATGAAGATGCCCCTGATCGCTTTGAGAGGAAAGTTCTGCGTTCAATCTATGGCCCTGTTTATATATAGGATAGTGAAGGAGAAAATACAACGACGAACGGGCTGTACAGCGACATCGGCCTAGTACGACGTCTCCGGATCCAACGTATAAGATGGCTAGGCCATGTAGAGCAAATGGATAGAACAGCTCCGGCCCGAAAAGTCTTTGAATCCAACCTTGAGAGATGACGCAGCAGAGGGCGACCGAATCTAAGGTGGCGCACACAGGTGGAAGTGGACCTTAACTAACTGGGAGTGTGGTACAGGAAACAACTGGCAAAAAGTTTTGCCAGCTGGAGACGCTTCTTGGTTGAGGCCCAAGTTCACACCGGACTGTAGCGCCATCTAAGAAGAAGAAGAAGAGATGGAATAGAACAGCATAACCCACTCATGACAGGGAGGGTTAGCCAAGGGTTTTCAGCGAGGCTCTAAACTTCCGTGTTTCAAATGTCCAGTAATAATAATATTAATAATAATGAGCGCCCAGCTGGTCTAGATTTGAAATCATGCTCCATTTTTTATAGTATCCAAAGATGCCCGAGACAGGGGTGTTCTGGTCAAAACATTTTGGAAGTTGTGTTTCAATTATCGTATCCTATATCCAGAGCTTCGTCTACTCTATGGACTATCTTTCCGAGACCTAATGCTCGGAAGACGACGAAGACGATTTTCCGGGTTGACGGTGTCTCTAGGGGATTGGCCGCACCATGCTGTTCTTCAGTGCCGAATGAAACATTTATTTTCAAAATTGTAAAAAGGCTTCAATATGTAGGCCTTTCTGTTTTTTAGTTCTGACTTAAAGCAAATTGAACTTCATAAAAATACATGATCGCTTAGATAAATCAAGTTGAAACTACTTAATGGAAAAGCCATGAATTCAATTTGTAATAAAAACATTTGATTTAATTCCTAAAATCGCAAAACCAATCAGTCAATCACTAGGTGATCGATCTTTTAAGCTCGCACGCTCCATAAAGTACGCATTTAAAATGTTGTACTTAAAATACAATTAAATTGTTCAAGTATTTGAATCCATTACGATTGCGTTTTAATTTATTCAGATAGTAGATATATAGTACATATACTGGCATCGATTGTGAAACATGGCAGCGAGAAATAAGCAAAACTGCCCATCCTCGCACAGCAAGGCGCTCCTCGAATGGAGATCGTAAATTTTTATGTTCCAAGAAACTTTCCAAAGGTGAGATAGAAAATGTATCTATCATCATTAAGGTGAAAAGCAAGCCGAAGAAAAAAAACCAAAAAAAAAAACATTAAAAGAAAACCAAAATGTATGTACTCGTATCTATTTCTATTCTATCTAAATGGTAACTCTGAGTGCCACTTGTTATCGGATGTGAAGAAATGGAAAAGAGCCAGCCAGCCATAGAGGAAGAGTATTCCTTGGCGTTTACTTTGTTTTTATTTATTGTTGTTATTACTCTTTTGTTGTTCTTTGTTCAACATATTACCTTTCGTTAATTCTCTCATTCTCTTGTGTCTGACTGGCGTCTGAGTTTAAACTCTTGAGTTTCGTTTGTTGTTATTCTTGTTGTTGTTGTTGTTAGACGACATGAAAAAGATGTTTTTTGTTGAACTGACAACAATACGAAACGTAAACGGCTTTAAGATGAATGCCTACCTACCTGCCTGTTGTCTGTTTGGTGGCTGCTGTCGATGCTGCTGCTGCTGCTGCCGCCACCGCTGTCGTTGCCATTGCCGCGATGCCTGCTTGTTTAGCTAGATCTTGTCGAGATGAGATACTAACAGGCAGCAACCATCAGCCGCCAAGGAAAGCCAAAGCGCAAGACAAGTTGATTTCGTTTCTTCAGTCATTTCTGGAATTTTATCGGATGCACTTCTGAAGGAGGCCTGTGCTCGTATTATACTTGCCTCTGAGCATCAACAAGTTCGTTACGCTGCCACCGTTGCCGCTGCCGCCGCCGCGTGTGCCTATTGTTTTCCTATATGAATCTTTTTTCGCCCCGATTAATCATTATTGATATTCGCTAAATAGAGCATTTATAGATTGAAAGTGTGTCGGAAGGAAAACGAAAAAAAAAAAAATATTATCCACATCCCCAATGCTAGAGTGTTTGCTTAGATGCTTAGATACTTTCCTTGCTTTTTAAGAAAAAGAAAAAAGAGGAAAAAAACAAACAACGGTTTACATCCACACGGGGTGTGCTCTGGTGCTTTCGATGTTTGTTTATATTGATTGGGTATTAATTGAAAAGTCGATCTAAGTGTTGTATCTGTATATAGAGTGCAAATGAGAAAAAAAGATGTAAAACCCAATCTCTCTTTAAATTAAAGTATGTAAATGTTTTTTTTTTTCTTTTTGTGTTTTTTTGGTTTTACAGAAAAATTGCAAAAGTGTTTAAAACGGACGATTGTTGTTATTGAATCTTAAATATTCGATAAAAAATAAAAAAAAAACATCACGTTGATTAAAAATCAATTTTTTTTATTGCGTGTTTTCTCATTGTTTTTGAATCGAAAACATGTGGCGCAAAATATTTATTAAAAGCCATAATTCACATTTCAATTGCACAATGCATTCGGTACTAGTTGTTAGTGCTTTGTTTCTAAATATCACTCTAGTATTCGCTAGTCAGTCCGGTATTTATGTGGACAACGGAGTTGATCAAACCATAATGCATCGTGTGCTTAGCGATCATGAAAAGATGGACGTAGAAGATGAGATACTAGATTTTCTGGGATTATCTCAACGACCTAGAAGGCGGCATAGTCATCTGTCATTAAGGTACGTATCGCATACTAACTATGAAAAACAAAAAATTTCTTCAACTTCCAAACGAATGTATAAAATCAATTATGCGAAAAAAAAAACTTGTTTTCGATGAGCCTAAAATAGCATAGATATGTATGGTTTAATGTAGATACTCGTACATCATATAAGTTGTTTGGCTCCATGTAGTCTACGATTTCCCCGACTGGTGACTTAAACAAATATTTATTTTAATTAAGTAATTAACAATCTGGAGCGAAGACGTGCGTAAAACGGGCGGAGCGGATGGAGAATATTGGGATCAATTAAACAGTCGCACCAATTAACTGGTGACAAGAAATATTATTTTTCTTAATATGCCAAAATGTGCTCTTGCTTATGGTGCCCTTCGAGGCGACCTAACCGTTGGCGACTGATTCTGTCTTATATTTAAGCGGCAAGTAATTAATCATTAAATTAGTTGAAGGCCCCTTTGAAAATGTTTTTTGTGTTGTTTGAATGCATACGAAACCTGACAAATGCAACGCGCTCCTATGATTTTGACGAATTGACAGTCATATCCAAAGCATTTTGTCACTTGTAAGCCATTTTAGAAGCCTACGTTCCTCTATCTAAACAATCTGAACACCATAGTATTAAACATGTGAATTTCATGCCAGGAAAAAAAGTATAGCGTGCGCCATCTCATATGGGTCGATGTAAATTTCGAATAACTTCAACAATTCTCAACCGATTTTGGAAATTCAAAAACTTTTACTCAATTTAGACCTTTACAATTTATTTTAATTAATTTTTGAAAACAATATCAATTAAATGACCGCCTTTATTGCCGATGCAAAAATGGGCTCGTTTTCGCGCATTCTCCATGGCATTTTTGGGCATTTCAGTCGAAATTTCTGCGATTTCCACACGAATGTTTCTTTTGAGCTGTTCTATTGTCTTCGGGTCGTTAGCATACATCTTGCTTTTTAAAGTATCCCCAGAGAAAAAAGTTTGGAGGAGTCAAATCCGGTGATATCGGAGGCCTGTCAATATAGCCCATTAAATAAATAAATCTTCCTGGGAACTTCTTACGCAAAAGGTACATTGTTTTGTCGGCGTATGGCATGTCGCGCTGTCTTGTTGAAACCAAAAGTGAAATAAGCCTTTTTTACTCATTTCTGGGACCACATAATGGGCCAACATCCACCGATATCGATCACCATCCACTGTATTGCCAAGTATGAAGAAATACGGTCCAATTATGGTTTTAGCTGATAGACCGACTCAAACAGTAACTTTATGATCATATAGCGGCTTTTCGTGAATAATGTGAGGATTTTCGGTGCGACAATTTTGTTTATTAACTGAGGCAGAGAGCGGAAAATGTGGCTCATCGGTCATCAAAATTTACTGCCAGAACTCCGGCTCAGCAGTAATCATTGCAACGACATTTTGTGCGTATGTCAAGCGCCGTGGCTCATCTTCTTTGATGAGTTTGAGTTATCTACACTTTGTATGGAAATAAGTGAAAATCATCGTTTAAAAATCTCCGCAAAGTGGTCCCCCTGATGCCTAACTGCTGCGAACGGCGCCGATATGACAAACTTGGGTCTTCTTGAACACTGGCCTTCACAGACTGAATAGATGAGTTTGAACGTCGCGGACGTGGCCTAGGTTGCTCACGAGGGCTTGCCACCAAATTGAAAAAAAACTCGAGGCCCAACGACGAATTGTATCTTTTTTGGGCGCAACACGATCACGATATTTTGCACGATACGCGACGCGAGCAGCTACGGCCGACTATATTTCCCTCCAAAATGACTTCTCTCTCAGAATACCAATCCTTTCCCCCGACAGAGAAGAGTGGCTATCAAATGCTGTGCTCAATGATCTCTTCATCGACGGATCGAAAATGGACACAGGCCCTGGGGCCGGGTTCTACTCTGATACTCCCCACAAACAGGAATCATTCAGACTCCCTGATCTGTGCAGCGTTTTTCAAGCAGAAATTCTAGCAATCGAGAAAGCAGCCAAACATCTACAGGTAACCGATATCCCACCATCGGATATCACTATCTTCGTAGACAGCTAGGCTGCACTGAAGTCAATAGGATCCTGTACAACGAGATCAAAGGCTGTCATGAAATGTCGCGACTCACTGAAGTCCATCAGACACCACAAAGTCAAACTCTGTTGGGTCCCGGGTCGCAGCTCAATCGCAGGGAACGAAAGAGCGGACGAATTGGCCAGGCAGGGGTCTGAACTGGTCATCAGCGAAGCGGACACGTCATTGCAACCACCGATAAGCGCATTATACCGGATCATAAATGACACAATAATAAAAGAAGCCAACTCGTCTTGGCTTACAAGAAACGACAGCTACACGACAAGATCATCGTGGCCAGAGCTCAATATCAGAAAAACAAAGAAACTCTTGGCGCTGGACCGAAACTTGATCCGTATGCTCGTCGGAGTGATCACAGGAGCAATGTCCCATTGGAGCAATGCTCCGAAAATCGGACTCGGGATCCAGCGGATCCAGAAACTGAGACGATTCAACATCTGCTTTGCCACTGCCCAGCTCTCCAAAATCAACGCCTAACGTCGCTGGGCCAAAGATTCTTTACAGAGATTGCGAACTGGCAAGTGCAGATACATATATCGGATCTTCTAAAATTCATAAAGAGCGCGGGGTGGTTTCAGCCACCACATAGGACAGGTTAATTATCTCCACAAATGAAGGGAATAGCAATGGGCCCTTTGGTCTCCCAGTGGAAGTGATGCTTAACCATCACACTCTATTCTTTAACCTAACCTAACTTACGTTAAACATGCTTTGAGGAAAATTGGCTTGCGACGTTTCAAAAAAAGTGATTTGAATGAAATGAATGATGAAAGTTACCTGAATTTGTAGAATCATTGTAAGCATAAGCCACAACAGTTTCGAAACATTGGAAAGCATTAGGAATGACTCAGAGGCAAGGACGTTGTGAGCTTTGCGAGTTGAAGCCGAGGGATAATGAACGGAGTTCTTTACACATGTGAACTGCTGATACACCGGCAGAAGACGAAAAGTTTTTGGCTTGGCATAGTATAATGACTAGTGATAAAAATTTGATATTGTATTGATAACCCTAAGCGTGAAAAATCTTAGAGTAAGCCCGACTATGCATCCCGTTTATCATAAGCTGCTCAAACCGAACGAAACCTTCACGGGAGATTAGTATCGACGGAAAAAACAGCATGTATACGAGCAGAGACATGACTAGGTGATTTTGCTACATAAAAACGCTCAGGCACATGGTGAAAACCTACTTGCAAATGCTGAAATGGGAACTGTGTACCTAAACGGAGTAGAGATAGAACAATTCCTGCTAATCTCCGATCAATTAGTTTTCTTCCAAATGTTAGCAAGGTTCTTGAAGAAGTAGTAAACAAAGCTTTGATCAAATGGGTTGAGGAAAAGAAGATAATACGGGACAACCAGTTGGGTTTTAAGGCATGGCATGATATTGTTGATGCTGTGTCAAACTGGTGTCTGACATTCACTGAAATAAAGCATAAAAACAATGTACGGGTGCTGTCTAGCCGACTTTGAAAAGGTCTTCGAGACAATATCATTAGACGGTCTGTTCTACAAGCTCACCAGACTTGGCATACCAAATCGCCTGCTATACGTAATCACTATTTGAGACACTATTCGGACACGAGACTGCTTAGGCCATGTACTATAGAACCAAAAAGAACTGGAGGAAAACCACGTTCATTGGACAACATTGGCGGTGAGAAAGGCGATAAGATATCTTGGAATCTGGCTATATTCCAATAGTCATATAGGCGCTTGCCTTAGTGGGGCTAAGAAAGCCTTCAGTATGACGAGGAGTATGTTTCACAGCAGTCAACTTGACCGCAGGGTAAAAACATTACCCTACGCGGGCCACGAAGGCCCATCATTGCGCATATAGGAAAAAAAACTTTCATTCGAGAGGCAGTGTCTTAGGTTCTGTCTTAGTCTTACACTCCAGAATCCCAGTTTATTAAGTGTGACCCTGATAAGGTCCTGTATGAGGGAACAGGCCTAAAGTAGAATCGACAATTTTCTTGTAAAAATGACCAATTAAAAATACCACGAGAGCACAGTCCGAACGGGCTTTATTCCACCAGAAGCATATCTCCATATACCCTAAAAAATGGAACCTTTCAATGTTCACATGGAAGGGGGGTGAGCTATTTGTTGAAAGCGTCCAAATATCGTGCAGTAAAAGCCTTCACGGAGGATGCAATCGAACTCGCCAGTTTCAGGCTGTCGAAAGCTACACATTGGCTATGGTGAAAGTCTATGCTCCTTATCTAGGATAAGTACAGGGCTTATGTGACTTAAATCAAAACCGTGAGTTCAGACTTGTACCGCTGTCCAAGATTTTATTTGAAGGCATGTTTTGGTTTAGATGTTCTAATTGAAAAGGGTATTTTAAAAGGAAAGTAATTCATTATACACCTCCGAAAGGGGAACAGGCAAGTGGAGAAAACTACACAATCAAGCATTCGAAGAACTCTATTTAGCCCCAAGCTTTATGCGAGTAATTAAATCGCGAAGACTTAGATGAGCAGGACACGTAGAACGAATGGACAGTGGACAAACATTTAAACGAATAGTGAGTGGAAACCCGTAGGAAAATTACCAACAAGAAGGCCGCGCGGTAGATGGGACGACAATATAAGGATGGATCTAGAAGAGATAGATCCTGGTCGACGACGATGTTACCGTCACCGGTGAGAAGATCACCACCATTTTGAAGGCTGCCAACGTCGATGTCGAAATACTGGCCAGGACTCTTCGCCAAGGCATTGAAGGAAGTCAATGTCAAGGACTTAATCACCAACATTGGATCAGGAGTCGGTGCCGCTCCGGTTGCTGGTGTATTTGTTGTCCCCGATACTGGCGCTGCTGCCAAGAAGGAAGAGAAGAAAGAGGAAGAGCCCGAGGAGTCAGATGATGATATGGACTTCGCTTTTTTCGACTAGGAAAGACTTGCCAAGAAGCAGGATTTAAAATAATTCGAGCAAAATGTTCATCCGTTTTCTGGAAGGTCTAACCAACATCAGTAAGTGGCTTAGTTTGTAATAAAATCATTTTGATCTGGAATCCTTACATATTCAAATAAAATAAAGCCACAAATAGTGAAACCAATGAGCAGTGATAATGTATGATAGCTCTCTCAGATCATTAAACTAGTCAGGAAGCTCTACAACCTTTTTCCATAGCAAAAAATTAAGGCCAAACTCATCATAATCTAACATGTGATTTTGTTAGCGTTCGGTTTTTAATTGTCAAAAAAATTACAGAAAATGCATATATAAGTATAAGAATTTTATTTAGGTTTTTAAATCAATACTTGACATTTATTCCTAAAAGATTATTTTATGTAAATGTTGCCCACAGCTATGTTTACTTTTTGTGTCACTTTTTCGACCTTATTGGCTTGTATTTCGCTTATAACACGTAATGCTGCCAAAGCTGCAATTGACGCCAATTTATCGGCATAAACGAGTTACTTGACTTAGCCCTATAAAAGCGCAATCTTGCTGCAACCACAGGTCGGCTACGTTTAGCTTCTGCAATTTGGGCCCAAAAAACGGTCAAAATCATTGTGCCATTGTGTGTGTGAGTCATGTGTAATTTCATCCTGAACAAATACTGACTAAGTCTTCCCATAATAAAATGGCAATGCTAATTGAGTTTGTTTGACTTTGACACACGCCACGAGTCATGCATGAGCTGTAAAAAATAGATTACTAAAAAGCCAAATGAGTTTAAATCACACTTTAATACTACATCGTTGCATTTATGATATAATTAGCAAGGGCACTGCCACCAGGAAGATTTATTATATCATGTAATCCAATTAGGCAAAAATATCTTGAATCTTGGTAATGAAGCTGAGGATTGAGCCCGCAAAGTGTGACTTTATTTTTCTTTTTTAGGTCCTGCCGAGCATCATAGCAGTCCTCGTGGGATTTTGAATTCGAGGATTATATTTATAGTTATACCATACTTGAGATTGAGAGTATTTAGATGGCGATTAGCTCGGATTGGGTGACACCGTCCTGTTTGAGCCAGCGCCTGATGGTTTTCGAACCTGCATCTAAACCTTTATCTAAAACATTTGACATTTTGTTTAGGAAATCCCCACTCTTGCTGGTTAAGCGGCTTACGATCTATGTCTTAATTATTTTGTCAAAGATGTAGAGTACCTGAGACCGTGCTTAGCTTGAACTCGGAAAAATGCTCATGTGACTCGAGAATCTACATATCAAGTTGCATTCCAGGCGAAGGAGTTTTACTACACTGCGTATAGCTATTTTTCTTTTATTGGGAAGTGGAAAAAGCTCCATCCATGCCTTTTAGGCTGCCGTTAGGCATGTTTGCATGGCTTCTATTGAAAGACTTCCGCAGGCTGCATTTCACTTCACATTTGTTCGTTAATTTAATAACCCAAATCGGTTAGTTTAAATAATAGGCAAATTGACCACATAAGAGATGAAAGGATTACACCTTGTGGCATTCCTCTTGTTCCCGATTGTCGCCTGAGACCTTTTCGGATAAATTTGTGACAGTATGTTACGGCTTCTGGCCATTGCCATTACTCAGCAGTTATTGGCATGACCTTCGATCTATGAAATAGGGAGGGTCGAGTCGCCAGTACTATAGAATGCCTCTTGATATCCAGGAATATCAACAAATTGCGTTGTTCATCAAATTTCCATGGATTTCAAAAGAAATGACTTTAGGTCGATTGGATTTAGGCAACTTACTGGTTTTCCGATTTTATGTAAGAAAATCAGGTTGATTTCCCTTTAATTTTGAGAGATGCAGCTCAGGTTGAAGCAGGACCGAAATACAGCCTTTAGTGGCAGGATGAATAGATCTAGTCCTTTCTGAGAGGGGCCAGGCAGACTCCATCTTTGCTGAGGCTTTGTAGGGTTTATTCATTTTATTCTATCCTGACTGAAGAGCGTAGTCGGGCTACTGGTTCTACTATTCAGAAGTACCATAGTTATTAGTGCAATACTTAACTGACGGTGTATAAAACCAGGGAAGTGTACCTCGAGAAATATGAAGGTCCTTTTGGACAGAGCAGAGTAAGGTCAGGCTGTGGTAAATAGCGATTTTACAGTCTCGACATTTTTTCTTCAATATACTTTCTTGGCTCTAATACACCTTACAATGTGATGCTGGTGCTATGTATGTTTAAATGCAAGACCTGTGATGACTTTTGAGGCTAATCGAAGTATAGCCGTCGTAAGTCTGGTAAAGGCTTATGAGCGTGGGCTTGAAATTGACGACCTACATTTGACGAATTTCAACAGCGAGCTTACGGCATTTAGCCTTTTTCCGGTGGCCCTTGTTACCCTTATTCACTTTTGGAACAGGTAGTAGGCTGGTGGTATTTTCCTTAAACGAGTAATGCTGAAAGTACTAAATTGCCAATAAAAATTTGCGTAATAAGGATGAAAAAGTTACTGCTGCAAGAGAATTAAGGATGAAAAAGGCACTGTTGCAAGAGGATTCAATGAGGCTTGTTCAGTTAGCACACAGTTTCATGCTATTTGAATGAGGCAGTTAATATAGATGAGTATTACACGTACAGCAAAATGATATTTTTATTTTGCAAACGCTGCCAATCAGAATCAAAATTTGGCTATCAATTTAAAAAGGACGAGAGGTACACCCCTCCCCATGATAAGTCAACAGATGACATCGACAACATTCCTTAGTCTGGTATGGTGTGTAGAGATTCTAAAGATCTAGCGTTTTCTACCTAGTCATAACATAAATGACTGATAAAATCTTGAACATGGTTGTGAGTTGCAAACATAAAGTTTTGCTTAGGAAACCTGCTTAAATGTGGGGGCAAATTGTACTTTTAAATTCTTCCATGAGACTGGCAGTGACTGACAAAATATAAAACCAGAGATGTTTCACGTAAAAACTACTCAGCTACTCAAACATTCATACAGACATACAGATTTGCCTCTTTATCTTCCGCTGCTCGTTGTCGATTTCCACCCACAATGTTGTGTTGCGTTTTGGCTTCACATTCCAGTGTTGATTCAGCATCAAAGGTTACTTCAATCAGAGCCAGGATAAAGGCTATAATAGATTCTCTTAAAAATAACCTTTGTCTCCATCAAAAATGCCGCCCTTTTTAAAAACTGATGAATATTGTATAAAAATAAAATTTGTGGTTTGACTTAAAATGTTTTTGAATGCAATGATTTCCAGCTTTAAAACTGCCGCTAAAAGAATATCGCAGAAGCAGATTGTCCAATTATGATTGTCCACAAATGAAAAAAAATCAGCATGCCTAGTGGCCAAAACCTTTCGATCCATTTGGACTAGAAGGTGTAATCTTACCGTCCGATAGCCACTGCTTGCGGGAGACGATATAATTATTTTAGCTATAATCTTAAATTAGTCTTTCATTGGCCTTGCAACATATCTTTCACCCCCAGCCCCGAACTAGGGAACAGAAAATGCTCTAAATACGTTCATATTCAGAAAATTGTACTCGAATGCAAGTTCATAAACACTCGGGCTACATACATTTGTTTGGGCCAATTGAAAGTGAATGCAAATTCCAATAATCCTAGCACTGGCAGTGGCAATCATAGTTGTTTTCCTTAATTCAATTTATTTTCGGCGATTTCCCGAATTTATTGGAGAATATTTCGAGTGGGTCATTCGAACTGTTGATAATGCTTTTCGTGATTTGGAATAGTCAGATTTAAAAAGTGAGATAAAATTAATTTGTAACCAAAACGACGATGAAACATATTTGCCGATCGGATCTCCATCATATGCGCAAGCTGCTTGTACTATTTTAGCTTTTACATTCCTTCAAAACTTAATATTTTGAGATTGGTACTATGTACCTTGAAAGGTAGCTACGCATGGGCCAGGTTTTTTTGTTTTGTAATTGATTTTTATTGTTCTTATTCTATTTAAAATTTACTAGGCAAGACTAACTTAAAAATATGTCAATATTTAGCGTATCTTACTGGTCCTGCACAGTCTAACCATGTTTTTCAATTTCTAAGCTTAATTCTAGTTTAAAATTAAATCAGGTTGGCTAGCACTCGTGTTAGCCTTAGAGTGAATGATCACTCTCGTGATTACGTCTCTCAGCGACTGGACTTCATATTTTCGCTTATTTTGACCGAGACCTCACCAAGGTTAACAGGCCTCAGTCAGTTCTCAGTTTCATCTAATCATTATGAAGCCCCCAGCCTCCAAAAGATTCCATTGCTAACCCCTTATCAGACATACGAACTATGGAGTGAGGCGGATCTCACCGGAGTAACTCACGGCACTGAGGAGCGTTTTCACCTGACAATCATCTAAATTCGACGAATCAGCTCTTGAACACCGTCAACGTACCCGTCGTGGATGAGCGGTTTGTCCCTGACGCCCCGGATATCATCTCTATTTTGCGCTAACCTTTCGGAATTGATAAGAAGTAATGCTTCAGAGGGAATAAAGCCCGATCGGAGTATTACCTCGTGGTATCTAGGAAGTAAACCCCAGAAATCAGGTTATTATCGTTAGTGATAGTCGTAGCCCTTGCGATGTATATTGATTGAATACATCTCTTCCATATAGGATGGCGATTCATTAAACCATACCGTACGACCATAAGTGATGATGGGCCTGGTTACAACTACTGCCCCACCGGCAAACTGTCATATATGTAGGAATTCTCAAATAAAAAATATAATTCAGGGTTGTTTATTAAAGAAAATTAGCGAAAAGAAAAACGATTGTAAACTACTTTTGACAATGAAATGAAAAAAAACAACGACTTCAAAATGCCTTGTGACCGCTTGACCACCGATACGCGACGTTTTACGACTGTCCACTACTGCACGGCAACTGACTCGACGCTCGACGACTGCTCTCCAACTCAACTCGCGGCCATCACCACATATATACCCAAACTTTTCGAAAATATCTTGTGTGACACTCTTAACTTCCACTGCAGATCTCTAATCTCCTCTGAACAACATGACTTCCTCAAATGCAGGTCTACAAGAACAAACCTTGCCGAATTTGTGGCCTCCATTCTCTCTGTATTAGAGCATGGAAATGAAGGCGACGCCATTTAAACTGATTTCAGTACAACCTTCAACAAAATCCCCCACAGATTATTACTCTTCAAATTGTCTCCGATTACATTTGTTTAAATTAGATATTTTCTTACTTGGAAAATCGCTATTACAGTGTTCGTTTTAGATCTGCCTTTTCTAACCCTTTTTTAGCTTGCTCCGGCGTCCCCCAAGGCAGCCATATTGACGATATTAAAAATATTGATTAAACATTCCCACAACTCACTATATGCCGATGACCCCAAGTTCTTCAAGACCATTCCCTCCAGTCATGACTCTTCCCTTATTCAACCAGATCTTAATAGTTTTCCCATCTGGTGTTTCCAAAATTGCTTGGAGCTTAACATTTCCAAATGCCAATCAATCACTTTTCCACGTAAATGAGTCAAACCTCCTCCTCAATCTCCACCGTTCAGTTTATCCACGATCTTGGCATACTACGTGACCAAGAGCTCAATTTTCGCGGACATATTGACGATATAATTCTTAAAGCCAATTCTGCAATCGGTATCGTGCAGCTTTGGTCTAAAGAATTCTCCAATCCCTACGTGACTCGATCTTTTTATATTATCTTTGTTTGCCTCCTTCTTAAATACGCATCTCAAGTGTGGCCCTCTTATCAACAAACCCCCATTTCTAGAATCGAAAGCATCCAACGTCGGTTCCTACATTTCGCTCTTCGAGGTCTGCCCTGTAACAATCGTTTTTTTCTTAGCGCCCTATCAAGAGCGTCTTAAACTAATCACTTTGAATACATTGGAGAAAAGAAAAAGGGTCTCTGACGTTCATTCAAGATTCGTAACAGGTACCATTGACTGCGCCGCCCTTCATAACTCCATATCTCTTAACGCTAACTCTCGTAATATACGCAATCCTTGTCTCTTCTATCTATCCATCCTCGCACCTCATACGGCTTCAATGAACCCATTTCCCGTTCAGTTCCGAAGGCCTTATTAGCTTCAGCAAGACAAGCGTCTATATGTCTATTTTAATATAGATAATGGTCAAACCATTATATTTATATTTAACTGTGTTTCTCACCCTTAATGGTTATCCATATTGCCCAGTAATCGCGAATTTCCCTCAGTTCTTCGTGGTATCCCTTAAGGTCCTTTACAACGGAGTTCTAAACAGTATCGTTTCCGACTTTAAGTTAATTTTTAAGTTCCAATCATCTCAATATCTCTTAAAATGATCGAAGTCACACTGCAGCCTTTTATTGATGACCTAAATTTTTGGACGCTACTAAATCATCTACTATTGAGTGGTTGGTAAAACGTGTAAGATCGTTTGTGTATATGTTAACCACTAGCCACGGAGCGTTAAGATCTCCTGTTGTAAACCATTTTTAATATCGAAGACCCTGATCGAAGTGACATTTAACAACAAACTTCTTTCCCTTAGTCATTACGTAATTCACGTATAGAAGGTGATTTGGCATGCATAGCCTTGTAAACTTGTAGAATATATCTTCTAAAGATAAGATGTCGAAGGCCTCTTTTAAAAGTCGACCGGACAAACCTTATTCCACTGAATGCCGGAAACTATTGTAGTTTTGACGGAGCTTGAATAGTTTTACGCCTCGCCCTAAAACCAGACTGGTTGCCCGGTATTATTTTCTTTCCCTCAATCCATTTGATCAGAGCACTGTTTACTACTTTGTCAAAAACCTTGCTAACTTTCGGAAGCAAACTAACTGGTCGGAGAATAACAAGATTTGCTCTAATTCATGGTATGTTCTGGATGATGTACATATATTCTCCAATTACATGACAGTCTTTGTAACCCAATTTGTAATTCTGGTTTAGCTTAGTTTCGCATTTGTTTAGCAATATATTCGAAAAGCTTGTATTTCTCCCAATCTAATGTCTATTCGGGTTAGTTCGTTGTATGTTGAGCAGCTTCTGCAACTGATCGATCTTACCATTGAGAGAGAGTAATATTGTTTTCAGATCCATCTCTGTTATTTGGGGCTTTTCAGGCGTTTCGTATATTTTGAGCCTTGTTCTTATTCATTCCAGATGGTATTTCGACAAATGACAAATGACACAATGGTGGGAAAAGAGCGACTCTATCGACTCAAAATATTCATTCACTTTGTTAATTTGAGTAAATTCACTG
This sequence comes from Merodon equestris, assembly GCA_958301585.1. Taxonomy (NCBI): domain Eukaryota; kingdom Metazoa; phylum Arthropoda; class Insecta; order Diptera; family Syrphidae; genus Merodon; species Merodon equestris. The sequence continues at coordinate 111,440,591 of OY284415.1, forward strand.
GATGCCTAACCGCTGCCCGTAACCCTCCCTTGAATGGCTACATTTTTAAGAGTTTTTGACTTTCACTTTATCTTTTAATGGGCCCCGAGCGACATGCTTGACGTGACGCCATATGTTTCATGATTAGAGTCATAGAAAAATTTTGTGGAGCTGATGATAATAGCTATGTACTGCATTAGGCAGAAAGCTGCAGCGGTTGACGATAATAAGGCCTTATACAGTAAGCAGCAGAGACAAAAAACAAACGAAGTGTCTTCGTTAGGTCTAATTTTTCGTCTTCGTTAGGTCTAATTTTTTTGGGAACAGGAAAACAGTAATGTACAATTTCATTGACGATTTTAAGTGATTTATAATGATATTGACCAGTTGTGTTGATCAATATGTCTGAAATATGCTGCTAATGTATGTATGGAACATGCTTGTAATCATTTATCGCTAGTCTAACAGAGTTAGTGCGTTTTCAGCTGTCGAAGAAGTTAAATGTGGCTTGATGCTACTGGCGATTGCCCGAATGAGACATTTTCACATATCCTCGCGTTTAGTATTCGAAGCTGTCGTTCTAAGATATATGTGTGTGGAACATGTTTGTTAATTTCGTTACAAAATAAACCTAATAGTTTTAATATATTTTCCGACGGAGATATTTTATTTTAGATATTTTTTAAAACATCACCTTTTGAGCAAAAAGTACAAATAAAAACAGATTTGCAAATCGCAGGATTCCTGGGCACGATGTGTTGCCTTCTGATGCTGGTTAAATGGAGTTCAAATCTCAGATCAACCGAGTCATGGAAATCATATTCCTAGGTTTTCTTCTGGACACTGTTTGGATAAGGCTTCTTCAAGTCAGCAATAAACAGTACTTCCGTTGCATCTGTGGGAAGAAATTAATCATACCCAACATAGGTGACTGAGAGAAGCTTCAACTCTGGTACTACAGAGGCTATAACGCCAAGGATAACAAAAAGTCATATTAATAAAACGACGACTATTTGAATGTTCGTTTACAGAATTAATTGATTATTACGTAAATCTTACATATTTATTGTTGTCCACATCACATTTTCGTCTCCCCTGCGGGATATAGGTTAGAATATACCCGTGACTCGGAGTGCCAGTCGCAGGCGACTAAATTCCTAATTGATCTCACTCCATGAAAATCATGGCAAAGGTAGGAACATAGTCGATTCACCGTAACAACACCGCATTCAAAACAATATCAAACAGTTTGTTGATTCACCTTGGTGTTAAATATGGCTTAAATATTCCGGAGGCGCACTAGTTTCCCGATCGGATCTCCGTTTTTGTTTTTATTATTTTGTAGAACACACTTATCCTAGACAAAAATGCTTAAAACTAGCTTAAACAACAACTGATATAAAATACCTTACCTATACGGACACTCTAAAGCAAATAGAACTACTTAAGGCTATGCCTTTCGGCCTTACGATTAATTTGTAATAATTAAAACAATTAAAATAAATAAACAATTTAGGCCAAGAAAAGTGATATTTTTTTTGATAAAGAAACTTATAACTAAGAATTACTTAACCCTAACTTAACTAAAATATATATTGTATATATACATCTCTTTTTGTTTTCATTATTGTTTTGTATTTTTTATTTTTTTTTTATTTTTTGTTTTATTTATTTATTTTTTTTTAATTTTTATTTTATTTTTATAATTTAAGCTAAAACTTAACTAAACCTACGTGACAACCTGGTCTGCCGTAACATGCCCTTAACTACTCTAACCTCTTCTAACCTACCCTAGTCTATGTAAGGCTGCCATTGGCATGTGGCAGGCTTTGCCTTAAAGAGGCCGACCTATTAAAATGAACCACTGACGCAGATCGCTCCAGCCACCAGAAGCGTTGATGCTGTCGGACGACGTCTCTCCGATCTTGGCGTGACACCGATTTACTGAACCTGAGGCGCTCGGGCTCACGGAGAGCAACATCACGTTCGTAGAGAAGTCGTCGCTCCACGAACTTACGTGCCACGTGGAAGATTAACGGGATCGCCAATTCATCCTGGATCAACCCACATTGATATAAATAGAGGAATGCCTCTGGGGGGACAAAGCCGCTAAGGCGCACTTTCTCGTGGTACATGTAGTTAGGGAAGTAAGCCCCGGAGATCAGATTATTAACCGAAGTCATTGCGCTCGAAACGTGACCTCGGATCAGTTTTATTAGAAAATTATCCACCCGTACATATGTACCTGGCCCTATTGTATAGGACCTCATTCGAGTAAAATTTCGTGTACCCAAATTCAGGTGTTCTATGTAATCCGAGACAAGTTCTGAGACGTTGTCTCTCAAACACCCGAATCCTTTCCATTAAGCTGGCTCTCACATTGAACCACACGGGACATCCATAGGCAATCATTGGCCTGATTAAGGCCATTCACCCTGGAATGAAGTTGGCTCCTATGAAACAGCCATCTTGTCAGAGCGAAAGCGCCCCGGGCTCTTGCCAGAGCAGCATCTACATGTTTGTCAAAATATAGATACTGATCCAGCACGATCCCAAGGTATCTGACTACACTTTGTTTTGCCAGTGGACACCCGTCCGTTCCAAAGATTGAGAACCTGCGCCAATTTTTTCTAGTGTCCCGAGAGGCCCTAGACAAAGGTGTTCTGAACAAAATAGTTTCTGATTTCTGGAAATTGATTTTCAACTTCCAGTCATCACAATACTGCTGAATTTTTTTGAAGTCACGCTGCAGAAAATTAACAATGACGTCGATCTTGAACCTGATCTATACGCGATTAAATCGTCCGCATACGCTATTGAATGGCGAAGAGAAGCTATCAAATCACTGAGGTAAATGTTAAAAAGGATCGGCGAGTTTACTGTACCCTGCTGCAGTCTGTTGTTAATATCAAATGTTTTTTGTAGAAGTCACGTTGGCAATTTTAACTACGAACTTTCCACTTGTTAACATGTCAGAAATCATATATAGCAGTGGTTTACTTATGCCCAACTGACTGAGCTTGTAATAAAGACCTCCTAACCATACGTTGTCGAAAGCATTTTCCAAGTCAATCAGACAGGCACCCGTGCATTGGTTCCTGCATTTGTTCCATTGGATATCTGACACGAGTGTCGACACAGCGTGAACAGTATTATGCCCCGCTCTGAAACCGAATTGGTTATCCGGAATGATTTTATTGTCCTCAACCCATCTAGACAGGGCTCTATGGACCACCTTCTCGAAGACCTTGCTGATACTCGGAAGAAGACTTATCGACCGGAGATTTGCGGGATTAGACGTGTCTTTACCCCTCTTGGGGATTGGTTGCACCACCGCTGTCTTCCAGTGTACTGGATAATATGCATTATTCAGTGCATTGTTGAACAGGATGGTGTACCTCTCTACAGCCACTGGTGGAAGGTGCCTAAGCACAACATTAGAAATTCCATCGATTCCCGCGGATTTTTTTCTCTTCAGTGACTCGAAGATCATCTGGAGATCCCCCGTCGAAATAATCAGGGTATTCGTCCCCAAAGGAGAGCATCCATGAAATAAAAGATAGGCTCGTGGAACGTATGCAGATTGTACAGATCGCTTTCCAAACAGCACTCAATGAAATTAGTAAATATTAATTGGACACCGCAGCGGTGCAAGAAGTTTGACTTTACTTTCGGAACAACCGTTAAGGACGGATATACTTTCGTTTATGGCGATATTGTTAGAATTTAAGCTATAAGCACGGGAATGTAAAACACGTTTGATTCGTTTGAAGGACGGCTAAAGAGTAATCTTTATTTTAACATGTACATATAGATATAATCGTACAATATAATATACAAGTACATAAGTAGGGATCAGTTTTCATTCTATTACATTCTAAGGCTGAATTCACATTTATGATGTATTAATTGTTCATTTATAACACCTTCCCTGAATAATTATTACATTAACTTAAATTTCAAATTCATTAATAATATTACACCTTACATTTTAATCCAACTAAGCCAGATTGACCAAAACCCTTAACATTAAAAATTCATAATGTATAAAATTAATAAAATTCAAAATTCAAAGGATACAAATATTCAGATGGTATAACAAGGAGCAGTAATTGATTACATTAGGCCGAATTCATTTGTGAAAAAGGAAATTTTATTAGCAACAATTGGCTTTGTCAAAATATCAGCTAACATTTTATCCGTAGCAATATAGGCAAGTTTTATTTCACCATTTTCTAATTTTTGGCGAATGAATTTCACCTTGATATCAACATGTTTAGTTCTTGGAGAATATGAACCATTATTTGCTATATGAATTGCACTTTTGTTGTCGCAATACAACGTGGTAGATACTGCCCCTTTGATCAGTAATTCTTGCTCCATACGTCTCAGCCAGATGAGCTCCTGAGTTGCGGATACTAAAGACATAAACTCCGCTTCTGTAGACGAAAGTGCTACTGTGCGTTGACGTTTTGTGCACCATGAAATCGGAGCCCCTTGAAAGATGAACACATATCCGGTCGTTGAACGTCGATGGTCAAGATCGCCAGCCCAGTCTGCATCACAGAACCCTCGTATATCACTGTTATCTCGACGAAACGTCAGAGCCTTGTTTATTGTCCCTTTCAGATATCTCATGATACGTTTAACAGCAGCCCAATGTGCCTTTCCTGGGTTGGAGCTGAATCTACTCAACATATTAACTGCAAAGCAGATATCAGGTCGTGTAATTTGAGCAGCAAATAGCAGACATCCAACAGCTTGCATATATGGAATATTAGACATCTCTTTCACTTCCACAGTATTTGTTGGTGACATATCCGAAGTAAGTTTTTGATTTGGATCCAATGGCACGAGAACAGGGTTGCAATCGTCCATTGAAAACCTTTTAAGAACATCTTCAATATATTGAGTTTGATCAATTCTGGTAATACCTTTCTGGATATTACGCTGAATGCGCAGACCCAAAATGGACTTGGCCTCGCCCAAATCTTTTATTTGAAAATGCTGCGACAGTTCTCTTTTCAAGTTATTAATTATCTCGGTGTCGTTGCCAAAAACCAAGACATCATCGACATAAATAGCTACGTATAACATTTTTTTTTCACATACCTGGTAATATACGCATTGATCAACCTCACTTCGCTTTAAGCCGAACTTCAGCAAAACAGAATTTAACTTCATATTCCAGACTCGACTTGACTGCTTCAGACCGTATATTGACTTCTTTAAAGCACAAACCTTGCCAGAGCCGTCGTTAAATTCTTCCGGTTGACTCATGTAGATTTCCTCTTGAAGTTCGCCATTAAGGAATGCAGTGACTGCATCAAGTTGATGTATCATCAAATTGTGTTTCGTTGCAAGGCCTAAAAGAAAACGTATTGATGTGTACCTCACAACCGGCGAAAAAGTTTCTTCATAATCGATCCCTTTCTGCTGACTGAATCCTCTTACAACCAGACGGGCCTTTCGTCGCATTAGAACACCCTTTGCATCAGTTTTTGTTTTGAAAACCCACTTTGAGCTGATCGGTTTCTTTCCTTCGGGTAAGGTAGTCAGGATCCATGTACCGTTGTGCAGGAGAGATGCCATTTCTTCTTTCATTGCTTCTTTCCATTCTGCAGCAAAAGGAGATGATAAAGCTTCTTGAACTGTTTTCGGATCTTCTGATACAAAATCCAAAGCACAGAAATTGTAATTGATTGGTGGTTTGGTAGCCAATCGCTTAGAACGGCGAACACCATCATCAGCAATCGTGTTTGAGTTCACATCATCAAACACATCGTCATCTACTGCATCGCTTCCAATATCAGCAGTGGTGGCAGCATCAGTGAACACATCATCAGATGACCTATTGCGTTCATCATCGTTGTTGTTGTCGAAGCTATCGTTTGGCGATTCATTCTCATCCGCTTTCTCCTCTGAATCGACAATTGATAAGGGAGACAAAATATCAACTATTGGCGAAGACAAAGGTTTAACATTTAGTGTACAATCACATGATTCTTGCGGCTTGGTCTCAATGAAAACAACATCACGGCTTGTAATAATTTTTTTTGAAACAGGATCAAACAGTCTGTAAGCCTTGGATTCTGTACTATAGCCAACAAGAATACATTCGAACGATTTTGGGCTCAACTTATTTCGATGTTCTTTTGGTATATGCACATATGCTTTGCTTCCGAAAACACGTAGGTGTTTCACACTGGGCTTGATACCGCTCCAAAGCTCCTCTGGACTGCACTCATGTCCTCTGCAAGGTATAAGGTTTTGTAAGTACCCTGCAGTAATTGCAGCTTCGGCCCAGATTCGCTGATCCATACCTGAATCCAACAGCATGCACCGTAGACGCTCCATTATGGTTCTATTGAGACGTTCAGCAACACCGTTTTGCTGCGGAGTAAAGGGGGTTGTTTTTTGGTGTAAGATCCCATTCGCTTCGAGGAAGGTTTTGAATTTGTTGTTGATGTACTCTCCACCATTATCAGTTCGAAGTATTTTAATCTTACGCGAACAATGATTCTCAACACGATTTTTGAAGTTTTTAAACTCGGCAAACACATCTGACTTGTGTTTGATTGGAAACACAAAAATCTTTCGGCTGTAGTCATCGACAAACGTTAGAATGTATCGTCTACCCGAGAACGATTTTATTTTAAACGGTCCCAAAACATCCGAGTGTACAAGATCCAGCTTATGTTTAGCCCGCGTTCCGATATCTTTAAACGGAAGCCGTGTTTGTTTGCCTTTAATGCACACGATACACTTATTAGATAGTTTATTTTTTGAAAGTTTAATTTCAACCGATGCACTTTTAATCTTGTTTAAATTCTGATCACAAATATGACCGAGTCTTCGATGCCATAATTCAAAGTCATCAACAACAAACACACTACGATCGTTATTTGTATTTTGATTAGAAATTGGGTTAGAATTTAAACGATATAATTAGTGGCATTTGCAATACCTATTAATTGTCCCGTTTTATCAAAAATTTTACAATTATTGTCTTTGAATATTACTTTGTTTCCTGTTTTAGTTAGTTGCCGCACAGATAGCAAATTAGCACACAATTCTGGAACAAATTCAACATTTTTGACAGTTGCATTTATATCTGTTTGTCCTGCTCTTAACTTCATGTTTACATCGCCGATGCCATTGACATATAATTTCGTATCATTCGCGACAACTACCATTTTGTTTTTTACACTTTTGAAATTTTGTAATAGATTGATGCTGTTTGTCATGTGTGTTGTTGCACCGGAATCTATATACCAATTATTGTCGTTGTGTGGATTTTCATTTACCATGAGCGATGTAGAGACCGTTTTATTTGAATTCGGTTTTTTTTTTGTCGGCTTTTTAACACGTTGTGGACAGGAACGACTGAAGTGACCCACTTCCTTACATGTATGGCATTTAAACTTGGCGTCTTTTATTTTAGATTTCGAGTAAAACACATTTTCACCATTGTCTTTATCAAATTTAGCGTCTTGCAATAGTAAGTTTTTTACACTATCGACAGTTAGCTTGGACTTTGAATTCTCAACCGCCATCACCAGAGAACGGAACTCGTCAGGCAGACCCGCTAGCATGAGCGACGCTATCAGCTCATCGTCGATATTTAAACCGGAGCTTTGCACTTTCAACGACGTCATAACTAACTTGTTAACATAGTCCTGCATTGATTCGCAATCGTTTAATTTAAGTTGCACTAATTGTTTTAACAATTCAACTTTTCTTGTTAGACCGCGATCTTCAAACGCCGACACCAACGCTGTCCACGCCTCTTTAGCCGTTTTCGCCGTGGCAATATGCGCGAAATTACTGGGTTCAATCATTAACGTTATCTCTGCCAACGCGCGCTCGTCCGATTCTAGTTCTTTCATATCTTGCGACGTAGGACCATGTTCAACGATTCTCCAAGAGTTCTTTAGAACCAAATACGACTTCGCGTGGCGTTTCCACGTGTCGAAGTTTTCACGACCACGCAACTTTTCGAAAGGGAACGAGAGTACACCGCCTGTGGCCATTTTCACAAAGAAAATTTAAAAAAAAAAACCGAAATCAAGAATTTTTTTTTTTTTTTTAATTACTTTCGTGACAGAGGCCCATAACCTGTTAGAATTTAAGCTATAAGCACGGGAATGTAAAACACGTTTGATTCGTTTGAAGGACGGCTAAAGAGTAATCTTTATTTTAACATGTACATATAGATATAATCGTACAATATAATATACAAGTACATAAGTAGGGATCAGTTTTCATTCTATTACATTCTAAGGCTGAATTCACATTTATGATGTATTAATTGTTCATTTATAACAGATATAGCATCAACAACAAAATTGTGCAGAACGTAATCGACGAAGTATATATAAGATAACAGAATGTCGATGGGTAAAACTCGGGGTCCACGCCATAACTTTGTACTATGTACTCTGTCCTATAGAAGAAAAGAATAAAGAAGTACTAGGCAGATCAGTATGCGCGGGCTTAACTCCGCTACTGAAAATTTTTGATCGAGCGAGCAAATTTGTTGTTTTATCAACCTTGCTCTCGCTCCGCATGGCACTTTTCTAAACTTTACTTCGTTATTTCTCACTATTTTTCAATCAAACAATTTCATTTGATAATTTATGGCTCATCTACAGACCTAGATCTATCGAATGACATGCTGCACACATGTGTGGTTATAGCCGATATCTACATTTAGTGCGTACAAGATTAGTCCGAAATCGTTTTCGGACCACTATATTCCCCGTACATGCACGCGCTAGGCCAAAAAGTGGGTGATTGCTCTCGCTCCGCTACGCTCCGCTCGATCAAAAAGAGGTTTTTTTATGAAATAATCGATGAAATATTTGACAATTTCTCATCCTTGGACGTGAAAATCGCACTCGGGGATTTCAACGTGAAAATAGGAATTGAAGCGGTAGGTCTCATCAAACTATAATGGACTTAGGACAAGAAAGGACATTGTAAAGGAGGTAACGAAAAATAGACTAGGCTATTGCAAAAGCCTTCAAAGTAAAGCTTTGGTTCGACGAAGAATGCGAGAAAAATGTAAAAGCCCGCCATGCCCTGAAAAATAGAAGAGACATCACGTGTGCAAGATATCAAACCTATCTTCTACGAAAAAAAAAAATTTAAGTAGATTTTCGAAAATGTACTATGTCCTTGTAGGGCTGGGAATACCGACAAAATTGGTAAAACTAATACAAGTATGCATAAAGGGAAACAAAGGGATAAGTTAAACTAGGAAATATCTTATCCCATATTTGAGATACGTGAAGGATTGAAAAAAGGGGATGCTTTGCTGAAATTCGTAATGAAATCCCTTCAAGAACAAGAGGAGAAACCTTTAATGAGATCACATCCATTTTTGCTTACGCTGACAATTTGGACGTGCTGGGAGATACTGAAGAAACAGTTAAAAGAAATATAGAAGACCTAATAATGGCAGAAAAGGAAGTAGGTTTAAAAGTAAATGAAGCGAAAAAAAAAAATCGATCCAAACCTCGCACATGACTGTAGGTGGATTAGCGGTTAGGCGCCGTTTTGATGCGACAAAATTCGTGAAACCTAAGGGTGAATGGGGGGGTTCATTTAAATTCAGTCTGAAGAGTTAAGAGAACTGGTTATGTTCTATGCCAGCTGAGGTTGGCGACGTCTTAGAGGTCATCGAAGAAGTATTTGCCAAAGACACAGAACCTGCGACCTGCCAGTGTTGGGATTTCGCAGTGACAATGGTTTTGTCTGCGTGGGTGTTATGACAACTACGGCAGTTGGTGTTAAGCCGCTACGATTTAAGGTATGTTGGAGCAATGTCTTTTGAGGAGATCATTTGTTTTGTTTCTTTAATAAGAGCGGCAGGTTTTTCTTGATATCCTGTATCTAGTTTTTTTTAGCACATCTACGATTTGCTTCTTCTTTTCCTTTTTTTTTTCCGGCGTCGTTATGGTCAGAAGTGTAGGACCATAACCTTCCCACTTAACTGCATTCCTACTGGTCCGCTTGTGGGGTCCGCCGGTTTGACCACAGAAAGTAGCGGCAGGCTTCCCGGTTTGGGATTACTTCATCGCTGAGGCCAATCAAATGCTGGTGTTTTTGCATTTGTTTGCACCAATTGTTTTTCGGCCTGCCTTTTTTGCGTGTTGAAATTGGAATGTTGATTGATAACGCCTTTTGGACGGGGTTCAAAGGATCTCTCCTTTGAACATGGCAATACCAACTGCGTCGGTCGCGCTCTATCTTTCTTGTGATGGTTTCTTTTACGTGGAGGCTTCCTCGGATCTTTGAACTTCTAACTCTGCCACGCTTTGTTACTCCCGCTGTCATGCGAAGCATCTTCATCTCAGCTGCCGTTAATTTGCTCTCATACTTTTTGTGCATTGTCCAGCATTGTGAACCGTATGTGAGCGCCGGGCGTACAACTGAAGTGTAGAGGCTTCCTTTCAGCTTAGGGCGCATTTTTCGATCACAGAAGATGCCGGAGTTTTCCCGCCACTTCATCCACCCTACGCTTACGCGATGGTTGATGTCGTCATCACAAGTTGCTTCTTTATTAATCATAGATCCCAGATATTTAAACTTTTCATACTTGGGAAGCACTCTTCCATTCAAATAAATGTCTGGAATAGGCTGATGAGGGTCAGAGAACGGGCAGCACAGATACTCTGTCTTCTTTGAACTGATACGGTACCCGTGTCCCTCAAAAATGTCCACCCACACATCAAGTGCTCGTTGTAGGGACGCCTGATCATCACTTATAATGGCTCCATCGTCAGCAAAGAATAGCTGGTGCACATTCGGGTCCGTCACTTTTCCTTCAAGCAAGCAATCAAGGACTGCTATAAAGAGCAGTGGGCTGAGGACGCTCCCTTGGTGTACACCGACTTTGATTGCGAACTCTTCGGTGACTCCTGCGGTGCATCTTACTCTTGTCGTTGCTCTCTCGTACATGTCCATAATCACTCGCACGTAGGTTTCTGGATTCCTTTTTGTCTTAGCGCTACCCATAAAAGATCTCTTGGTTGCCGGTCAAAGGCCTTCTCGAAATCAACCCACACCATATGCAAGTCCTTTGAAGAATCACGATGCTTTTCCATCATGACCGCCATCCGCCATCTAACGTTTTTTTTTTTGAAGTAGTGCTTATTTCGTGAATGGTAACACTTAGCTCATGTCTGATTTGACAGATAATTAGTTTTATCCTTCCGCTGATGGTTGTGTATACGCTTGAACAACGCTGGGAAATATTGCGACATTACTTTGAAAAAAGTAAAGTGCGAAAATTGCGTACGGATTTTGGAAGAAGAGAAGCACCGTCAGCTCCGTATGTTCGTTATCTTGTGAAAAAAGTGAAAGAAACTGGCATCCTCATCGATAAACCAAAGCGTGAAAAGCCAAAAACAGTGCGTACACCCGAGAATATTGCTGCTGCGGCAGAAAGTGTGCGTGAAGCGCGATCAACATCAATTCACCGTCGTCCTCAACAATTGAATATTTCGGAGACATCATTGAGACGAATTTTGCATAAAGACCTTGGTATGACGCCATACAAAGTCCAATTGGTTCAGGAGTTGAAGCCAACTGACCATCCAATGCGTTTTCGCTTCGCTAAGTGGGCCTGCGATCGACTTACAGAAGATGCCGATTTTGCCATAAAAATCATCTTTTCAGATGAAGCTCATTTTGATCTTGGCGGGTATGTAAACAAGCAAAATTGTCGCATTTGGGGCACAGAAAACCCGCACGCATACATTGAAAAGCCGGTGCACCCAAAACGAGCCACTGTTTGGTGCGGATTTTGGTCCAGAGGCATAATTGGGCCATTTTTCTTCGAAAATGAGCAAGGAGTGGCCGTTACAGTCAATGGCGATCGTTATCGGGCCATGTTGAACGAATCTTTGTTCACAAAAATTGAAGAGGAGGATATTGGCAACATTTGGTTTCAACAGGAAGGCGCTACGTGCCACACAGCCGAAGCTACACTCGATGTTTTGCGCCCTGTTTTTGAAGATCGCATTATCAGACGCAGAGCTGATGTCGTTTGGCCACGTCGGAGCTGCGATTTGACACCGTTGGACTATTATTTGTGGGGTGCCGTCAAAGATAAGTGTTACGCCGACAAGCCAGAGACAAATGACGCTTTAAAGGACAATATTCGTGAAGCCATTGGTGAAATACAGCTGCACACAACCGATAATGTGCTTAAAAATTGGACCGATCGTGTAGGCTACTGCATGGCCAGCCGAGGCAGCCATTTGAATGAAATTATTTTCCATTATTAACCGGAAGGATTGTACTTTCAAATAAAAAAAGAAATTTGAGAAAATATTCAGTAGTTTTTTTTATAGCATTTTGAAAAAAAAAAAAATTATTTGGCGGACCCTTTACTTTGGATTGCATCTGTCGTTGATTTACCCGAGACAAGATACCCGAGTCATCAGATAGTCGTATTATTTTCCGCAGTCGGCTATCTAATACTCGTACCCTTTCAACGATCTTCATGGTGTGCGACATCAGCTTGACAGAACGGTAGTTATCACAATTTCGCGTATCACCCTTTCCTTTGTGCAAAGGAAGAATATAGCTTTCCCTCCATTGATTAGGCAAAGTGTCGCCTCTCATAAGTTTGGAGATAAGAACCATGAACCATCTAGACCCGATGTCTCCCATCTTTTTCCAGAACTCAGAGGGTATCCCGTCCGGCCCAACAGCTTTTCTTTTCTTGGAGTTTTTAATCGCGTACCGAACTTCTTCGACTGTGATGTCGGATATTTCGGCATGATTCGGGGCGGCTCTTGGAAAGTACACTCGGGGAAACTGTCCGTTCAGAAGTTCCTCGCAATACTGTCGCCATCTGTGGAGAATTTTTTCGTCTTCCACAAGGAGTTGGCCTTCAGCATTGTTAATAAACTTTGGGAAACGAATCTCCTGAGCATTTCTTCTTCTCTGGGCGGCTATCTTAAAGATATTTGCTCCTTTGTTCAAATTGCTTTATCGAAGCTCCTGGGTAGCCTGCTTCCTGTCAGACGCGGAAGACGATATTTCTTCCAACTCCTGATAGAGGCCTTCCATGCTTTTCGCTTTGAATTCGGCGCATTTTTTCTTCGCGATACCTTTGCAATATCTATATACCTTTTCACGGCGAGCTTTTTCCTCTCTATTTGTAGAAGAGCACTTTGACCAAGCTTGGAAAGCCATCTTCTTTTCCTGTATCACTGCTTTGGCTTCGTCTGTCCACCACCAGGTTTCTTTTGCGTGTTGGCAGGGGCCTTTAGATGTTCCGAGCAGTGATTTGGCTTTCTCCAGGCCAGATTGTTGTAGGGAATCCCACATGTCTTACGCTCTGCACTCCTCATTACCGACCTCATCGATAATGGAAAAGAGGTAGTTTTTCATGTTGGTAATAAAAGCTTCGCCTTTTCCTTTTTTCAGCTACGATTTGCTATGTTGAAAAAGTGTTGCAGGATCTTGCCTTTGCAGGATATTCAGCGATAGGCACAAATCTTCAGTAGGCGAGTTTCAGGTGGCTACGAGCCTGTCTAACTCATCGGCCATCTCAATTCCCTCTATGTTGCTGTGTCCTGGATCTAAAAGGAGCGTGATATCAGTCAAGATGCGGCACATGACTACTCGGACAAGTGAACGAGTTCAAATATCTGAATTCAAATATCTATATTGACTGCCAAAAATGGCCTAAAATCTAAATAAAAGATTGCAAAAGGAATTATTCAAAAAATCTCTTTTGTCTGCCAATGTTAAAATCTGCATTTATAAAACCATAATTAGACGAGTGGCCCTTTGCAAATGTGAAACGTGGTCTCTGAATAAGAAAGGGCGATCCAAATACAAGTTTCTTTTTAAAATGCAATAAAATTAACAAAATTAATTTTTTTCCATATATCTTATTAGTAAGAAGAAATATTCCCATTATAAAACTAGGCAGATCAGTATGCGCGGGTTTAACTCCGCTACTGAAAATTTTTGATCGATCGAGCAAATTTGTTGTTTTATCAACTTTGCTCTCGCTCCGCATGGCACTGTTCTAAACTTTACTTCGTTATTTCTCACTATTTTTCAATCAAACAATTTCATTTGATAATTTATGGCTCATCTACAGACCTAGATCTATCGAATGACATGCTGCACACATGTGTGGTTATAGCCGATATCTACATTTAGTGCGTACAAGATTAGTCCGAAATCGTTTTCGGACCACTATATTCCCCGTACATGCACGCGCTAGGCCAAAAAGTGGGTGATTGCTCTCGCTCCGCTACGCTCCGCTCGATCAATAACATACAACATCGTTCAAGTGGCTGCCTCGGCTGGCTTTGCAGTAGCGCATTCGGTCACCACAATTTTCCAAGACCTTGTTGATGGTTTCGGGCTGTAGCTCACGGATTGCTTGGATGATTATTGGCCTTAAGTACTTGAATCGTTTCCGGATTGTTGGCATAACATCAGACCTTCAAGGTTTTCCACAAAAAAGCGTCCAAAAGGGTTAAATCGCAGCTCCAAGGCGGCCAATTGACATCGCCAAGACGGCTGATAACATGATTTGGGAATTTGGTGCGCAAAAGATCGACTGTAGTATGGGCTGTTTGGCATGGCGCACCATCCTGCATGAACCAGAGGTCGTCCAAATACATGTCTTCAATTTCGGTAAAAAAAAAAGTCGGTTAACATGAAGATAAATGGTCCAATGATATCACCACACCACAATCCGCACCATACTGTCACTCTCTGTGGATGCATTGGCTTCTCGACAATAGCGTGCAGGTTTTCCGAGCCACCGAGATAAAAATGCGCCTCGTCAGAAAATATGATTTTTCGCCCAAAATCGTTGTCCAATTCAAGCTACTCTAAGGCCCAAACTGCGAAGCGAAGGTCTCACCTGTCTCCTCAGGTTAGTGCGTGAAATGTTGAGCTGTTGGTGAATTGAGTCTCACACTCTCGGCCACAGCAGCTACATTCTCATCTGTGGACACCGTACGACGACGGGGAACATGAGTGTTGTCCAAGAGCACACCAGTCTCACGAACTTTTTGCACAAACGTGCGTACAGCAGTCGCGGTGGGTGCTTCATTTCGGCCAAAACTTATTTAAAAAAAACGCACTGTTTGGGCTGCACAGCACTCACTTTGGAAATATGTTTTCAATTTTATCCAACGCTGTTCAAGCGTTAAGTGACTCATTTCGTTCCGCGGAGGTATGATACTAACTTTTTGTCAAGATTTCGATCGGGAAACAGCTCTCAGTGTCAAAATAACCTATGATTTAAAAAAAAGCCACAAAATGGCCCACTGTTTAGATTTCCGCTCTTTGAAAACAAGATCTTAAGAACCTTTGGTCTAAAACAGGCGAATGAGGCACTACACATATTCTATTCAACTCAAGCATTGTCCGAGTAATTTAATCGCGAAGACCAAGACGGGCAGGACACGTAGAACGAATGGTCAGTTGACGAACAGTCAAACGAGTAATGAGCGGTATTCTCCCAATGGTTCACTAAACGAAAAAAGTCCATAGTTCGAAAAACCTCTGGAAAATAACTTTTGCGAAATGTACACGAGTGCGAAAGGCATCACTTGCTTTTTCAATTGAAGCTTATTCCGCATCTAATATTATTTATCTTTAAGTGAATTGTTCTCCTATTCGAATGCACTTCTCAAATAAACTCAACTTTTTATACTGCAGAAAGTCAGCACCGCAATATCTCTTAGATGTTTATCATCGATTGAATGAGGAAGATAATGATGGACATTTGCGTTCAAGACGAGATGCCGGCGATGATGATAATTTTATTACCGATCTCGATAAATTAGCAATTGATCAAAGCGATACAATTATGACATTCCTCAATAAGAGTAAGTACTTTGGTGGATTTATTTAAATCAATAATATGTAACGCCTGTCTCTAAACTGTAAATTATTAATTTATTTATTTCTTTAATATAAAACAAGTTTTAATTTAAGCATAGAAAAACATACAAGAATATTCGCAAAAACTTCAACTTACTAATCTGTCAACGAATTATAATATTTACGTACCTATAGATACATTCCTATGTATATGACCATTTAACGGCCCCTCCGTTAGCATTTATCGGGAGAAAAAATTTCAGGAATTCATAAAAAGATCGTTGTTGCTTGCTTTTGTTTTTTTATTAATCAGATAAAGGAGGTCATCCACAGGGGCCCATTCAAAATCGATTTAAAACTTTTAGCGCCGGATTTTTACAACCAAAGGTGGACCTTTTTTTCTTAGTTTCTCATTACGCCATCACGGTCATCAGATACCAAAACCGGCTTATTTCAATGTTTTCTTTGTTAATTTCCTTTTCTTTTGCATGATTCACTCCGAAAGAGAGTCCCAAAGGTTTTTCGTTTTCTTGCGTGTGTTTATTCCATGGACTTGTATATACCTATGTACTCGGGTATCCTACTTTTGTGTCGACATCTTTACTAATTATATATCTACCTATAGATAGAAAAAAAAATTGTATGTATTTCTATCTCCAGGTCTTCTTTATTGATAGGTATACGTTAACAAGGCTCTTATTTAGATGTTTCTTTTGACTGCCATCGTTTTCCTCCTGATTCTTTTTTTTTTTTTTTTGTCATATAGACCACCATGTATCTGAAGTCCGTCACGAGCATGGGCGCCGGTTATGGTTTGATGTGTCCGAAGTGCCCAATCATAATTACTTAATGATGGCCGAGTTGAGGATATACCAAAATTCGAACCAAAGTAAAGTGGTCGGAAGTGGAAAGAATTTTACGATCGCAGTTTATGCCATTGTACATGCCGACAATGAAAAAGGTTTGGAAATATTGTCTTCATTAAATACCACGGCAGATTATCAAGGATGGTTGGAGTTGAACGTAACTGAAGGACTTGCAAAGTGGTTAGCGAATTCGAAAGAGAACAAAGGAATTTATATTAGTGCGCATGAGATGAACAGACCGGATCGTGAGGTTCGATTAGATGATATTGGTTTGGTACATCAGAGAGGCGATGATAAGTTTCAACCGTTCATGATTGGTTTCTTTCGCGCACCAGAAGTGAGTTTTATTTCAATATATTATTGTATAAAAAAAGTAACTTTAACAAAGTATACGAAAAATGCTTTCATTTTATTTATAACACTTTTTAAGGTCATTAAAACTACCAGGCATTCAAGACGAAAACGAAATGTTGGTCAAACAAGACGTAGTAGAAAAACTGATGTGCATCCCATTCTGGATTACCATCATAGTGGAGAGGGCATGAAAAGTTGCCAAATGCAAACACTTTACATAGATTTTAAGGATCTTGAGTGGCATGTAAGTACTCCACCTGAAAATAAGAAAACAACCAACATATAATCTTTTTATCCTTTTTTCCAGGATTGGATTATCGCTCCAGAGGGCTACGGCGCTTATTACTGCAGTGGGGAATGTAATTTTCCATTGACGGCGCATATGAATGCCACAAATCATGCGATCGTTCAAACTCTAGTGCATTTATTGGAGCCGAAGAAGGTTCCAAAGCCATGTTGTGCACCATCTATGCTGGGTGCCCTTCGAGTTCTATATCACATTAACGATGCAAATGTGAACTTGAAGAAATACAAAAACATGATTGTGAAAAGTTGTGGTTGCCATTGAATTTTAATTAGCGTTAGGAAACAATAAAACTATTTTTTATAAAAGTCCGCGTTTGTCTTTTGGAACTTGTACAAAGATTTTATTTACAAGTTAAAAACTGTCTTCTATAATAGCTATTGAAAATGGAGACGTAGTAATGGATCGAAAGTAGTTTCCACAGATATTGGATGAAATATTATAAAAACTTAAAAACTTGAAACCACATACTTCTTATTAGGTGGCGCTATAGTCTGAGACGAACTTGTGTCACAATCAAAAGCGGTAATTTATATTCATTGCATTATCGACACGAGGATGCTGTGGGATGTTTCCTCTGTCTAATCTTGGCTGTTGGATTAGAAACTTGCCCATGGTTGTTAATTATCGTAGTAGGTGTTACTACTTACTTCATTTTCCAACACCATCAGCTCAGTTCTAGTGGTCAAAATTGCAGGACAGGATAATAAAAGAAAACACTGTTGTTTACCAAAAATGATTACTTTCACTCTACGAGTTTAAACTTGACCACAAGATAGGGGACACAGCTAAAAACATCAACAGTGCGTTTGGACTTCGGAAAGTAAACAAAAGAACCCTGTAGCGAGAGTTCAAAAAAAATTTCGAAAGCACGACGCCGAAGTGACTCTTGAAATCGAGCCATGTGGACACGCAGCGCCAGCCATAGACAACGACAAGCTGCAAGTTGTAGGTATCACTACTATTACCGGCCATTTGGAACATGGAAATTCTGAAACTCGTTCACCACCCTTCACCAAGCCTCCCTGGCATGTGTGTGTTCCTTCCATTTTCACTGTTCTGTTCTATTTCTTCTAAGTCAACTCATTATTGGTTTTTGAGCTCTTAAGCTCACGAACGTTGTTAAATTGCCTTCCCCCAGCATACACCAGTCTTGCTAGTAAGCCCCATAAGTTTTCGATTGGGTTCAAGTCTGGCGAACGTGCTGGCCATGACTTAATTGAAATATCTCTGTCGGAAAACCACTTTCTAGAAGGAGGCGCCACGTGAATTGGAGCATTATCCTGTTGGTCCAGTTCTTCGAGAAATGGTATAAGGCTTGTTTCCGACATGTCTTAGTATTTCTCCTCATTCATCTTGTTAGGAACAAATGCTAAACCATACCATTATACTACCTCCTCCATGCTGACGTTTGGAGAACGGGAATTCTTCTGCCCGTTTAAATTTAACTTTTTTTCGTCACTCCACCCAACTTTTCTTCATTCTTCATCAAAGGCTCGAAGTCCAATCTGGGTGATTGCAACTTCATTCTTTTCGATTGCAGTCGACCGGACGCCTTTATAACTCTGTGAACGGTGTACACGTCGAATAATGTTTGTGGAATTAGACAATTCCCTTGATATGCGTCTTGTCTGATTATTAATTAATAACGACGTACGGCCTGATGACTATTCATAAAGAATAGTGCCATAAAGAGTTCCCAATTTCTTATTTTGAATGAGGTGATGGGAACGATTTAACTGCCTTCCAATTTCACGCGTAGATTTGCCACTTTTTCGAATTCACTCACCGACTTTCCTCTTCCCTTCTTGACAATGTGAAATGATCGATACTGATCGAGAGCAAATCATCGCTATAGTATCATTGGAGTATGGCACTATGGTACTGTTATAGTGAAATGAAATCTACTCTGGGTCGTTGTACACCACATTCGCATCAGTCATGAGTGTGTTTAGTTTAGTTATTCGTTTGACTGTTCGTCCACTGTCCATTCGTTCTACGTGTCCTTTCCATCTTAATCTTCGCGATTTAATTACTCAGAAAATGTTTGGGGCTAAATAGAGTTCGTCAATGTGTAGTTTTCTACTTCGTCCTCTTTTCTTCCATAGATTCTTCTCAAGAGTTTGTTTTCAAAGACTCGAAATCTACGAGTATTTTCCTTTTCCAGAGACCAGGATTCGTATTCGTAAAGTTTCATTTGCCTTTTTATGGTTCAGACAAAAGAGTTGTTTTGAATACTTCCTTCATCGCGAAGAAGCACGCGTTGACCATATGGAGCCTTTATTTATTTCGATCTTTATGTCGTTTTGGAAGGTTAATATGGTACCCAGATATTTAAACTCGTCGACTCGTGTCACCCTCATTGCACGAATTTCGGGCACGCCTCTTTCTCCTTTATGTTTGGGACTTAGCAGTGCAATCTACAGTACGTCCCAATTCTGGGGGTTCAACCCTAGCGGATTCCCGTGCCGCGCCATCGTCGGTGTCGCCTCTGTTGATTGCACCACTCATGCTCAAGCCAACCAGGTGGTCGGTCAATGAGCCGCAGAAATCGGTGTCGTTCCGGGCTGGCGGAGACTTAGGAATGAGTTGTGGGGCCTCCAGAATCCTTGCCGCGCCCGCGATCACGGAGATCGTGGGAGGATTTCCGCTATTACGGGTGCCACCTCAAGTACTTCCATCCTTATGGTTGTCCATTCAATCGTGTTAGCTCGGATTCTTCGGGTCTTAGCTCTCTTAAACTCCATAGCCACGATAAGGCGCCCGAAGAGCGGAGGAGTTTTGGATTTTTACAGATGACTCCAGGACTGGGCGGAGGTCTGGCGCCGGAGTTTTCTTCCAATCAGAGATATACGCCATCCTAATGGCCATGCACTATTCTGTGAAGCACAAGTGGAAGGGAAAAAGCATATGCATCTGCAGTGCCAAGCAGCACTCAAAGCTGTGTCCAAACCTCTATTCAGCTCCAAATTAATGCATGAACTGAAGTCCTTTTTGAACAAAATCGGAAGACTAAATTCGCAAAGGCTTGTGTGATCCCAGGTCGCTCTGAGATCCCAGGAAATGAGAACTCAGATGAACTGACTAGAAAGAGTGCTCCAACAGATAGTGGAAGCCTCCAACAAAAACAAAAAAAACAACGTTTATCGAAAACAGTCAGCCAGATTATCAGCGTAAGCTAGAGTAGATTTGATCCCATTAAGGGTTATTCCCCTCTTTTTTTCTTGAAGAAATCTCATTACGAATACCACCAACAAATTAAAAGAAAGTAGTGACAGGGCATTTCCCTGTTTTCAATAAGACATTACCTACTTTAACCAGTCTTTTGTTTTTTGTTTTCGTTTTTTTTTTACATTGGCATAGAGCTCTCTCTGACCAGTGTAGGTCTATTGTGCCTGCTAGCTAATTAGACGAGGAGTTCCTCTACCATCTTTGGCTGAGGATGTCCCTCGTAGGAGCTGAGCTGATCAGGGATCATGATTTTTCTGAGGAGGATACGCTTCCTAAGATGACAGAAGGCAGCACACTCGCATAGCATGTGCTCTGCAGTTTCCTCGCCCTCTAGACCGTTGAATCTTTGATTGTCGGAGTCCTTGATGGCTGCTCCAAAAGCGCAGGTGTAGCGATTCTTCCCACTTGTCTAAGAGAAAATTAATCTTTGACTTGGGGATCCCACAAAAAGATTCGGCACCTATTTCTACCTACCTTCCGCTGGAACCTTTCCTAGCGAGTTGGTTGCTTTTAATGGCCTAGTGACCTGACACCCACCAGAGTTTGACCTTATTTCTTTTGCCTAGGTCTTGTGGCATTCCTTGACGAGCTCAATGCTTTAAGCGCTCCCTGACTGTCTGAGAGTATATGGATGGTTAAACCTTTTATGCCAGTCTCTAAGTTTAGGTTGACGCACGTTAGGATGCCGTTTTCCTTTAGGCCAACTTGTAGACGTTTCACAAATTTTGCGATTCCCAGCATTACAACGACGTGATGCATTTTCCATCGATTTATAGGCTCATAGTCCTTTTTAAAATCTACACACAGTTGGTGGACCGTTTCGTAGAATTCCTATTTCTTTTCTAAGAGGTATCGTATAGTGAAAATCTAGTCAGTCGTCAAGCAGTTCCTCCTGAAGCCATACTGGTAGTTTCCGATTATTACCTTAGTCTATGATGACAGTCTCTTTAAGAGAATATTTGACAGCACCTTGTAACAACTTGCCAGCAGCGATATTCCTCGGTTACTCTTTTAAGAATGGGATTAATGATTGAGTTTTCTCATTCCACGTAACATCTCTGTTAATTTTTGCTCCCACATATTTTATTAATTCCGTTGGTATTAGGTCGCTTCCTGCGGTCTTTTTGCGGATGGATTACTTCTTTTAATTCCTCAATGGTTGGCAGTTCTACCCGAACCTCTGCTGTATGGATAATATGGTTTTCCATTGCTTCTGGCTCTCCATGTATATGCAGCAACTTTTTTCGTACAGCGTTTAGCCCTGCAATGTATGCTATTTTGTTTTTAGCCGCATATTCTACCTGACCTTTCCTTTGCCATTGTCATTTTTTATCCCGAAGGAGATGGCAATTTTTGCAGGGCTTGAAGTCTTAGAATATTACGGGCTTTCACTTTTCCTCGCATTTTTCCTCGAATAAAGGCTTTACTTTGAGGGCTTTGCAAAAGCCTAGTTTATTTTTGGATACCTCCTTTACAATACTTCGTATTTATGACCATACTGCTTCTACCTGTCTTGTTTTGTCGTTAGTTTCTATCGTATCTAATGGGTTGAACCGCTTATTAATTTCTTCCTGGTATTGATGCTGCGTACTTTTCCACATTGAAGTTTTTTATACATTGCTGTGTTGCGCTTCTGAGCATTTGGTGTCGGCTTTGATTTTTAGAGATTATTACGATGTGATCTGAATTGCTCCTCTGTATGCTTCAATGTAGTTGTAGTACGTTGGTATATTGTCTTTTATCTAACAGAAAATGATCAATGTGGTTGCGCTTTACTCTATCCGGTGATATCCATGTAGTCTTGGGTGTTTTCTTTTGTTTGAATGTTGCAGTTTTCACGACCATATGTGCTAAGACCATTATTATTTGAGGAGATCATAAGAACGGCGCCGACTGCAGGGATGGAAGCAATTCTAAATATTCCACAATTACACATTGCCATACAGGTTGAAGCTGCCAAACAAGCCTTAACCTTACAGAGAACCTATAAATATAAAGAAGGAGATCTTGTTAGACGTCTAGAAATTCTTAAAGTGTACATCCCGAGTAAGTGATCTTATGTTAAACTTTGAAAAATACTATGAAGTACTCATACCAAACAGAGACGAATGGATCAGTAGCCTCCCTTGGATGAATGATGGAGCCCGGAAATGGTACACAGATGGGTCGAAATCTGGAAACAAGGTAGGGGCTGGTATAATAGAACCCAAAGCAGCCTATACATTATCCTCTGCAATGAGTCAACTATATTTCAGGCCGCACATAGCGTCAGCGACACTAAGACGAGGATACCTATATTCCCAGACAGCCAAGCGGTTCTAAAACCGCTAAAGAAGTACACCTTAAACTCTAAGGCTGTCTGGGAATGTCACAATACACTAACAGACTAAAGCCGATTTGGGTACCAGGTCATGAAAACCATGCTGACATACATGCCAAGAAAGGTGCTCAGGTACCTTTTAGGGGTCATATCCCCTTTATGGCTTTGATAATTCGGACATACCTATGGATCATTAAACAAAAGAATCAATTTTGGAACAGACAGGAGGGTATTAAAAATTCAAGAACGTTCAGAAAACAGAATCACAATCCCAAAGGTGCCAAAGAGGCTCTAGAATAAAACCGACCTAAGAGTGCCATGTCAGACACTACAAGACATGAAGAATGCAACTGCCACCTTTAGAGAATGGGTCTCAGCAGCATAGAATTTTGTAGGCGATGTGGGAAAGCTAAGGAAACTATGGAACACATACTGACCGTCTGCCCAAGGCTTGCCGGAGAAAGATAGAAAATGACAAGCAACACTACCATAACAGAGAGAGACTTCCAGGAAATCCCATCTAGAGAAGTTGTCAAATTTTTGAAGGCACCAGCAAATAAAAGACCAAAAAGTAGGTACAATATTGTCACATTCAGGATGGCCAGCACGTCTAGTAAAGATATTATCTTGCCGAAAAATTCGATCGTGGGGTGTCTTAGCCCAGCCGATGTGGGTGAAAATCCACTCACAGACGCATTAAATGCAACATGTACCAACGAAGAACTAGAAGCCCCGGCGGATCGCACAGACGAACAAGCCTCCCGCTACAGAAGCCTACTTCTTCGTTATCAAGGCATATTTTCTACTGGACCTAGCGGTCAAGCGCGAACAAGTAGCTGAACTTCTTTTTTTCCTTTTTGCCGGCGTCGTTATGGTCAGAAGTGAAGGACCATAACCTTCCCACTTAACTGCATTCTTACTGGTCCGCTTGTGGGGTCCGCCGAACAAGTAGCTGAACTAATCGAGGATATGAGAGCCCGAGGAGCAATAGAGCTCCAGCCCTTGGGCTGCACCCATTGTATTGTACTTGTTCGTAAAAAGGATGGTTCGGCAAGACTTTGCGTGGACTATAGACGCCTTAATGAAGGGACGAAAAAGGATTCCTACCCCCAGCCTCGCATAGACGACCTCTTCGCTACATTGGTTGGTGCCAAGTGGTTCTCGACGATGGGCTTGCAGAGTCCATATTTTCAGGTGGAGATGAACGATGGAGACAAGGAAAAGACCGATTTTTTCCGACGGGACCGGTGTCTGGCAGTTCAACTTTTGGGCTATGCAATGCACCGGCAACACTCATGGAACTGTCATGGTAAACAGCTCTTATTTACTTAGATGACATCATAGTGTATTTACGAAGTTTCGACGCCCATTTACTAAATCTACAAATTGTGTTTCGAGGACTAAAAACAGCCAATCTCAAACTAAGCCCTGGCAAGTGCCATTTCCTGAGGCGATCAGTCGAGTATCTTGGAGATATTGTTTCCGATCGTGGCCTGAGCACGGACCCAAGAACGCCTGCATCCGTCGTTCAGTCGGAACAACAAATCCGTAGTTTCCTGTGGATCTGCGTATATTACCGAACATTTATCGCCGGTTTATGACCATCGCTAAGCCCCTCGGTGAGCTAACATAAGAAAAGAGAAGATTTCAATGGAATTAAGATTGCTAAGCCGCTTTTACCCACCTGAAAAGAAAGCTCACCAACGCTCCTACACTCGCATTCCCTACAACGGACGCCATGTTCATACTGGACACCGACGTATGCAACGCAAGTGTCGGGGCAGTACTGAGTCAGCAGCAAGGAGAGGTAAAAGTTGCCATCGAATACTTCATCAAGACACTAAATCGTTCCGAATAAAATTATTGTGTGACATGTGTATGTGTGTGCATCGCTTTCTGCTTCGGACGGATCACGCTTCCATTTGTTGGCTCCTGAGCTTCCGGCAACCTGAAGGTCAACTGGCGAGATGGATCACAGAGCAGGGATGGAGCACGGCAATGCGGATGGACTTTCTCATAGATCATGTCCGCATGGCCAGAAGACATGGCAAAGTGATTTTGTTACACGACAACGCAAAACTTTAAATCTTCTGCACCCGCCGTACTCGCCAGACTTGGCGCCATCTGACTATCACCTCTTCGCATCAATGGGACACGCGCTTGTGCAGCAGCACTTCAACGATTTCCAGGAAGCTGGAAAATGGCTAGACAAGTGGTTTGCCGCGAAAGACAAGAAGTTTTTCTGGCATGGTATTCACAAATTACCTGAAAGACGGACGAAATGTGCAGAAGTTGATGGCCAATTACGTATTTTTCTTATCAAAAAAACTCCAAGGACCCCTGCGTCCCGGGATTCATCTTTAAACCAGATGGTTGTTGGACAGAGTCCATTCAGGAATCCCTAGAACTGCTGACTGAAACCCACTTCCCAGGTTGTAAAACCCCTGATACCAGAGTTCCCTTCGAGACGACGGTTCCTACGGTTCACACAACTGAAGAAGTAATAAACGAAATTATTACAAAGGATAAAGTATCATGGGCAATAAATTCGTTCCAACCTTTTAAATCCCCGGGGCCGGACGATATCTTGCCAGCGATGCTTCAAAAAGCTCAAACCCACACTGTACCCCACCTCGTAAGCATTTTTTCTGATTGCATGAGCGCGGGGTACATCCCAACACAGTGGAAAGAAACAAAGGTAGTTTTCATACCTGAGGCAGATAAACCAAACCGTACTGCCACAAAGGACTATAGGCCAATTAGTCTCTCGTCGTCTCTATTAAAAACCTTGGAAAGACTCCTCTACATCAGAGGACTCATCAACTCACACAACTTATGCAACACTCAACACGCCTCTAGAAATTGCTCTGCATAGAGTTGTTCGTGAAATTGAGAGCTCATTGAATACAAAAGCATTTACAATGGCAGCCCTCTTCGATATAGAGAGAGCCTTCAACAACGTAAAGACCATAATAACAGCTCAAGAAGACATAAAAGTAGACAAATCCATTGTAATCTGGATTGAAAATGGGGCTTGCAACCGAACATCATTCATTGGATGATGATACACAGCAATCATCAGACCCATTATAACTTATGGAACTCTAGTCTGGTGGACTGCTAGCAGCACGAAGAGCTATATGAGCATGCTTAACAAAGTACAAAGGTCAGCCGCTGTTTGGGCTATGAGAAGCACGCCGCAAGCAGGGTTGGACATGATACTTCATCTCCTTCCCCAGGATTTATTCATAAAAGGCTGCGCTGCAAAAAACCAACTATGGACATGCGGCCATACTCAAAATAATAGATGACCTGGGAAAGAAACATGGTTTTAGTAGCCTCGCAGCTACGACCGACTATATTTCCCCCCAAAATGACTTCTCTCTCAGCATACAAATCCTTTTCCCCGACGTAGAAGAGTGGCTTTCATACCCGTAATCAACGACCACGAGATTACCGAGATCACCGACGGATCGAAAATGGACACAGGTACTGGGGCCAGGTTCTACTCTGATACCCTACACAAACAGGAATCATTTAGCCTGCCTGATTTGTCCTAGCAATCGAGAAAGCAGCCAAACCCCTATAAGTAACCGATATCCCACAATCGGATATCACTATCTTTGCAGACAGGCAGGCTGCACTGAAGTCAGATTCCGCTATGTGCTTTACGTGAACACCTGCCTTGTTGGCTTAATTTCACGGTGGGCCATCCCTTCAGGTGACTTCTATTAGCTGGGATTAAGTCACCATCAGAACCAATTCGAAACCATGCGTAGGGGACATGGACTTCCCCCTTGGCGGGGGGCGAGGCCTATCTAAAACCTCTTCCGTTCTACGGGTCACGGCACCCTGTTGCAAGCAACAAATTTCCCGCGATTTGGGACAACCACAACCACCACAATACTCCCACTAGGGGGCCTACCACAAGACAGGCCAGGACTGTCATTTATATATCTGACATTAATGTCCCGGGGGCTCCTGTCTCCCGTGGTACCAGAATTAGGCTTCCGGTCGAGCCTCGCAACCGTAAACGGTTACTGACAGTTGGGGTGCCCTACACCCTGGACTGCTAGCCATTTAGTAGAGAGGGAGGGAAGAAGGAAAAGGGAGGAGGAGACAGATAGGAAGGAATGGAAGGGGGAATTGGGATGGGAAGGATAGAAATAGAATGTGGGCAGGAGGTAAAATTAGTTCCTCCTAGCTCGTCGCCTAGCGAAAACCGAGTTTGCATAGGAACGCATCCTATCGATATGTGACGGAGCAGAGAAAACACCGCTCACGTCACATACTTCGCCCTCGTACCTAACCAGCATTGCTGCTAGGTCCCTAAGGTCTGAGTATAATGGGCACACGCACGGAACATGCACCCAATCCTCGAAGGGAGAACCTACAACCGGCCTCCTAACTGAGACGCATCCTATGCAGAAACGCATTCATGGACCCATGTCCCGTCAGGAGGAAACCGAAACTGAGACCAAAACTCAGTTGCGGATTCCTGCTCATGAAGGAGACATCCTCCAGGAAGCGATATGTGACCCTACCCGTTTCAGCTTCGTTCCATCTTGTCTGCCACTCAGATAGAACGCAGCCACCAAGTAGGGTCTTGCGCTCCCCGGCTGATAGCCCTTCCATTGGCCTGCCAAATAACCAGTCTCTACTGGTTAACTGCAAGCCCCTCTTTACCTTGAAGGCAAAATACCTCTTCTAATGATCTCCAGATCAAGAGGAGGGACTCCCAGGAGGACCTGTAATGCGGCAGTGGAAACTGTCCGGCACACAGGCAAACAGGCTAGAAGTGCCTTCCTCTGGCATTGCAGTACGCGGTTACGGCCTGATACAGACATGACTGAATCATACCACACCGATGCTCCAAAGGTTGTACATGCAACCAGGAGACCGGTACGAACAGCACGCCTACTCAGGCCCCAATCCGTCCTTACGACTCGCCTGATCTGCTCAACTACGCTACACATACGGTCACCCAGATTCACAAGATGAGGCATGAGCCTCATCCTCTTACCCACTGTGATACCAAGATATTTGACTTTCGTCACATATCTGATGCTCACACCATTCAGTCGTATCGTCGGATGTCGACTGCTTGCCAAGTTGCCCTTAAGCAACATTGAAACAGTCTTTTCCTCGGACACGCTTACTCCCACGCTTATGCCCCAGTCATGGACGACAGGGAGAACCCGCTCAGCCTTCCTTTCCAGCTCAGCTCTGGACTCAAGGAGGATGAGCAGGTCGTCAGCATATGCACAACACTTAGCGTGTGTGCTTAGCGTTTCTAGCAGGGGATCCATCATGAGGTTCCATATAAATGGACCGCAAATGGATCCCTGGGGACACCCACGCTCGACAGTCACACTGACCGATTCGTTTGTATTGGAAACAAAGGCTCCCCTACCGGAGAAATAGCTCTTCCAGAGACTAATTTCCCGGCAGCCTAGTTCCTGTAGCCTAGCTAGCACCCTAGCCCAGTTCAAGTAATCAAAGGCGCCTTTAAAATCAATAAAGACACCCAAGATATACTTGGACCTGTTGTTTGCGTCGTTGACGTGGGACTTAAGAAAAGTCCATGCGTCTTCAACGCTCTTTCCTTTCCGGAAACCGAACTGAAAGGGGGAAGTATCGGTCACTATATTCTGCAGTTTTTCCACCATTGTCCTTTCCAGTACTTTTCCAAGTACCAAGTACTGATGCCCCGATAGGACCGCGGATTGCTCCTTGGTTTCTCGGGAGACTTCAGAAGAAGCACTGAAGTCAATAGGATCCTGTACAACGAGATCAAAGGCTGTCATGAAATGTCGCGACTCACTGAAGCTCATCAGACACGACAAAGTCAAATTCAGCTGGGTCCCGGGACACAGCTCAATCGCAGGTAACGAAAGAGCGGATGAATTGGCCAGGCAAATTGAAATGGACATCAGCGAAGCGGACACGTCATTGCAACCACCACATTATACCGGATCATAAATGACACAATCATAAAAGAAGCCAATTCGTTTTGGCTTACAAGAAACGACAGCCACACGACAAGATCATCGTGGCCAGAGCTCAATATCGGAAAAACAAAGAAGCTCTTGGCGCTGGACCGAAAGATCGTCGGAGTGATCACAGGACACTGACCCATTGGAGTAATGGAACTCGGGATCCAGCGATCTCTGCCGGAGCTGCGGCGACGCGGAAGAAACCGAGACGATCCAACATGTGCTTTGCCACTGCCCAGCTCTCAAGAATCGGCGCCTAGCTTCGCTGGGCCATAGATTCTTTACCGAGACTGCGGACGTAGCGAAATATATCGGATCTTCTAAAATTCATAAAGAGCACGGGGTGGTTTCAACTACCACGTGATAGGACAGATTAAAAGAATGTGTACTCCACAAACGAAGGGAATCACAATGGGCCCTTTGGCCTCCGAGTGGAAGTGGAAGAATGCTCAATCATCACAATCCCCTTCTTTAACCTAACCTAGCCTACCAAAAAAACTGGGAAAAACGTATACATGCACCTGGTAAAGGTCTAGGGCTAAAAACCGCTCTTGATTCGTTTGAGACACAGTCTCATACGCCTTTGTCTGCAGCCTCACAGACGTTTCTTAAAAGTAGGCAGCTAAGTTTCATCGCTTGGGGTTGCTGGTGGAGAAGCCAAATTCGTAAAATTGCAAATCGAAAAATAATCAAAAAAAATTCAATTTAGCGAAATAGCAATTAAAATATATTGAACGAAAATTCATAATTCGCTCGTGTACTAATTAATTACTGTGATCCTGATAAAGAGCAGACAAGACCATCAATCAATTAAGGCAGAATAAAATAGAGCAACACGAGACTACAATTACATCCTATCCAATAGCAACAAAACAAGAGCAGCAAACTGACAACAGACAGTGGCATTAGTACCAAAGAAAGCAAATATGTATCTAAACCAGGCTTTAAGAGATATGCATAAACATCAAGTGTATGGTATACCCATGAATAGGTATGTATAAACTGTTTATATTATTTTTTGAGAACGATTTAAGAGCCTCAAAGTCAAGTCACTATCGCGAAGCCACCGCGCCATCGGATTTGCACTAATTCTCTTGTTCTCTTTGCAATATTTCAGCAGGTCCAACTTGATGCCCAGAGACTGGCAGTTGTAGCTATCGAGTCGCTCCATTCTCTCCGAGTGGAGGCGACAACGAAGGCGACAGAAATAAGATACTTGCCTATATTTCAGTGATGCTGCCAAGGAAAGCAAAAGCGCAAGACAAGTTCGATTAGTTTTTTCAGTCATTTCTGGAAATTCATCGGATGCACTTCTAGGGTTGTAAATCACACAATTCGCAATCGAAGGATCAATATTATCAACTGTTATTCGTTCTTTATTTTATATATATATACAATATATTTTTTTTTTTATTTATTTATATTGTTTTTTTTTCTTTCGATTTCACATCGAATCGGATCGGTTTTGATCAACGCGTACAGATACATACATTCATACGTGTGTACATTTAATCAATCGTTGTTAATAACATAACGTGATACGCATATCTTAGTGTTGAGCTTCAAAGTGCCAAGTCGATGTTGTTTACCATGTAAATACTAGATGTACTTTATACGGAAAAAAAAGAAATCAAAATAAAAATAAATACACAAAAAGGGAAATAAATAGATTTTTCTTTCTTATAAATTCATCTAATAACGATACATCGATTCGGGGACGGTTTCTTGTTCGAGGAATTTAAATTGAGGCTAACTTGATTGATTAGTGATATTTTATCGAAGACTATTTGTATCTTTAGTTTTAGGTACAAATTTGATGGAGGTAATAAAAAGATTCAGCGTTTTAAAAAATAAAAAAGAAAAAGAAAAAGGAATGGTAATGGTAATGAATATGCAAACAGCTCGCTGACAATGGAATTTCAAGAATCTGTGATTTTGTTTACTTAATCAGTTACTAGTAGAAGAAATAATATACACAGTTCTTCTTCTCCTCATATAAATGTTGTTTTGTGCGTAGTTTAAAGAGTTATATATTAAAATTAAAAATAAAAATAAAAATCATAAAGAAAGCGAAGAAAAAAAAAATAATGTGGTCAATGTGCGTGAAAATATACACGCTATGCCCAGATGGCAACAATATCAAATCGAATTATTACTTAACGTATTTTGTTATGATTGTGATCGTTTTATTAGTTAATGTTAGAATATTGTTAGCTAGTCAATCGGGTATATATGTGGATAATGGAATCGATCAAACGATCATGCATCGCAATCTAGATGACATGGATCGTGTGAGTGTAGAATATGAAATATTGGAATTTCTTGGATTGCCCGAGAGACCCAGAAGGAAACATACTCACCTATCACTCAGGTAAGTTTAACAGACAGATAGTCTGGCGAAAAAAAAACATTGTCGCTCGATCAAGTCGAATTGAATGTGTTATACAAGTTTTTCCCTCTTTCCCTGCCTTCTTTTCTTCATTTTTGTGCTTTTTTTTTTTTGTTTCTCTCTCGTAAGCGATTATTAATATTCCAAAACCACTTCTAGGTTTAATCTCGATAAACTTGTTTTTTATTCAAATAAAGAAAAGATAGAGACGAGAAGGCAAAAAAACTAACATCGTACACGGCTCCACTTTGTCTACGAATTGAATTATTAATATAAGATTTCGCTTGAAAATTTGTAGTTTTTTTTTTGTTCTCTTGTTCTTCTTTTAATTCTACCCAGTAGAGTAAGATTATGTTTCGCCAGTGATGGAATCAATCAGGAATGTCCAAAATGCCAAGTAATGTGCTTATTTTCGGCATTTTAATACGATTTTGCGGTTTTGTTATCTGTTATAAGGAAATCTGATCCCGATTTGGTTAGATATTATTTTACTACCGTATATCAGGTGAATTATTATTGCTAATTCGCATGTCTATCGACATGGTTTCATCGGTTTTTCCCCTTTTACTATGACTACATATGGTATGGAAATCGAGAGCATGGATTATTTGCCAGTTGAAGACCGTCTGCATGCAATTCAAAACCGATTCAGCGCAGTAAACCTTTTTTTTTTTTTGAGTCTGTAAATAGAGTATACTATTCGTTTTGGTTGTAAATATTTTTTGTTAAGAATTCCTATATAAAAATCGAGATGCTCGGAGATTGTCGGTGAGTGACATAAGAACTGTTGAAAAACACATGCATATTTATACACCTCTTAATGGAAAGATCTTGTTTATGCAAATCAATTATTCTAATTGGATTTGAATTTTTGTTCAAATTAAAAAAAGTCAAAATACTGGTCAAATCGTCACTTTCACAAATAACCAAAGTCAGAAGTTCCATTATAAAAATCAAGTTTAACACAGGAATGTAGGTACTTTGCACGAAATAAATTTTATAAAAAGAAATTATTAAGTTGATCTAAGGAACGTGGTTTCGATATGTTGTGCAACAAAGACGGTCGAGAGAATGTCAACTTTTTGGCTCGCAACTTATTTATTTAAGCAATGAATGGGACTGAGTGAAATGTATAGTCAAAGTATATAAGACTTTCTTCCCATCGTTCTTGCAATTGATTCGGCGTCAATACCACTCTGATCGGCTTTTTGGGCAAACCATTTATCAACAAATTGTTCACCTCTTCATTAGAGTGAAAGTGCTGCTCCGAAAAACCGTGTTTCATCGATAGAATTTTTGATTTTGGTGGGGATCAGCCCATTTTACGAGGGTGGTCCGATAAGTACTTAGCCTTTGTAAAAAAGCTTTCATTGAAGAAATTGGAAAGAATTTAGACCATTTTGGTAAAAATGAAGAAATAGTTGTTTATGTGAAAGATGGGCATGTACGTGATTGTTTTAAGCTCAATTTTCTTAGTGCTGATGTTGTGAAATTGTTTTTTGATTTCATGAATGAATGCTATTCAATGTTGTGTGTTTACAGATTGCATGCAGTTTCTAAATGTATTTTCATTGATGAATTAAGCGATGCTTTGAATGCTTGTAAAGACAAGAACTTGATAGTAATTGGTGACATAAATATTGACATTTTAAATGAATCTGACAGAGACACTGAAAATTATCTGTTTCTTATGGCGTCTAATGGTCTAAAGAGTCTTATTAATGAACCTACCCGTATAACCGATTCGACTAAATCCTGCATTGATCATATATTTATGCGTACACAAAAAAACAATAAGAATATGTTTAATGGTGTTGTGTATGATCTGAAATTATCAGATCATTGTATGATTGCACTTGATGTATGTGGTAGTGCTAATGAAATAAATGTTGTCAACTCATTGGTAAAAAAGAAATATTGCACAGACTTTTTTCTATTGAAGGAATGTTTAAAATATGAATTTTGGGAACAAGTTTATGATGAACCTAACCCATCAAATGCATTCACTCACTTTTTTACAATCTTAAACAAGCACATCAGAAATTGTACCGCTTTGTCCACTCAGATCTTAAACAAAAATAAATTTTTGAAGCCTTGGATGACATACAACCTCTTACAACAAATAAGAAAAAAGCAAAAACTTGCAAAAAACTGCAAAAGACATCCACATAACATTAAACTTAGAATGTATTACGATAAACTGTGCAAATCCGTGCACAAAAATATCGAAGAAACGCGTAACAAATTTTATTTTGATTCGTTTGAACGAGCTAAAGGTAATGTAAGAGAGGAATGGAAGATAGTCAATAGCATTTTGGGATAAAGAAAAGAACCAATAAGTATAAATAGCTTGGAGATAGATGGTAATAGTTACACTGATTCAATCAGCATATCAAATGTGCTGAATGAGTACTTTACTGATATATCAGAAAAACTAAAACCATCTGTTGATATTTCATTGGACTGCAGTTGTTCCTTAAGAACCACTGAAAACTTACAACCAAACAGTTTCGTTTTCCAACCATTTTCTGGTTCTGAAATTTATAAAGCAATATTGTCGTTAAAAAGTAAAATTTCTTGTACAAGTGATGGTATATCGAGTGTATTGTTGAAGAAAATATGTTACTATGTGGTGGACGTTTTGTGTTACTTGTTTAATCATAGTGTACAAAACGGCTGCTTCCCGCAACACCTAAAAGACGCTGAAGTTATACCACTTTTTAAAAAAGGTAATAAAAGAAATACATCCAACTTTAGACCAATCTCCCTACTACCAACGCTTTCTAAAATTTTTGAAAAACTTATGAAATTACGCATATTATCCTTTTTAGACAGAAACAGATATTTGAGTAATAATCAATTTGGATTTAGAAGAGGAATGTCAACTGAGGATGCAATCCTAAGAGTGTGTAGCCAGTTGTATGAAAGCATTAACTGCAACAAATCTACCATGGCTCTTTTTGTTGATATGACAAAAGCGTTTGACATGGTTGACCATGACCTACTCTTAAAAATTTTATACAATGCCGGTTTTAGAGGAGCAGTTCACAAGTGGTTTACTTCTTATCTAAAAGATAGAAAACAAAAAGTTTATGTAAATGGAAGCTTCAGTGACTCTCGTATTTTAAAAAATGGTGTACCACAGGGATCAGTTCTTGGCCCTCTGCTATTCCTTATTTACATAAACTCTCTATTTGACTTAAATCTAAATGGAGTGGCAACTGCATTCGCAGACGACATAGCCTTTACTTATCAGTTTGATACAGTTTATGAATGTACTGCAAAGATCTCGGAAGACCTAGAAACTTTACGACTTTGGTTTACTAATCATAAACTAATTATAAGCGAGAAGACAAAACTTATGCCTTTTAAAATATCTAGCAACGTTTTAAATGATTCTAATTTATACTTTCATGCTTATGATTGTAAAAAATTCTGTTTACCTGTACATAGTTGTGGAAAACCTAATTTTGTTCCCAGTTCACCGTGTTCAAATAATTGTTTTAAAATTGAACCAGTGCACCATTATAAATACCTTGGAGTATTAATTGACTATAATTTAAATTGGAAAGATCATATTCAAACAATTAAATCGCATATGTTACTAGTAACGCGTAAGATGTATCTCATCAAACAATATTGTTCCAAAAAAGTTTTAAAGTCAATTTATTACGGTTTTGCTCACTCCAAGTTGCAGTATGGTATATCAAGTTGGGGAGGTTCTTATAGAAGCTCTGTCAGACCATTATTAATAGCCCAGAAACATTTAGTTAGAATTATATGTAACAAAAATCGTTTCGCTCACAGCTGGCCCTTATTTAGAGATCTACGCATTGTACCAATGAGGCACCTTTACGTTTTTAAAGTGCTAAAAGAATTTTATAAGCAAAGCGGCAATATTCCTAGCAGAAGCACACAAATGTATAGTCTCCGTATAAATAGCATGCATCTTGTCAATGTTCCAATTGCTCACAAGACTCACTTTTCACATTTCTACACTGTTACAGCTCCTTCAATGTTTAATAAGTTACCTTTTTCTGTTCGGACATCCTCACACTCTAATTCGTTTTTAAAAAGAGTTAAAGACTGGTTATTCACTATAAATTACGACGTCCTTGAATCGTTACTTTAAAGTGTTGAGTTCATTGTTATTTCTTAATAATTTATTATCGAATTGTATTTTTATTGTATATTAATTGCTTTTGTTTTTCTGAATTCTTATTGTATATTTTTTATGAAATCCAAAAAACAAATAAAGAAAAATAATAATAATAATTTTGTATAAACCGATGTTATCCCCACTTCAGATCAATTTACATTTGTTAATTAAATTGCTGTGTCATTCCACACTAACTTTTAAGTTACGGATTGATTACTATTATTTTCCGCTATATTTTGTATGACAGTATATTAGCTTTAAGTTATGAAGAAAATAAACAAATATAATCAATCAATCAGTTGTAATGGGTGACATGAATATTAATGTTTATGATTCCAATTCAAATTTTGTGAAAGATTACTTGGAGATGTTAGCTTCGTTAGGACTAATGAATGTCATAACAGAGTATACGAGAGTAGATCCAGGTAATGGAACGAAATCTGTAATTGATCACATTCTTTTAAGCAGAACGGATGTGCAAATAAATTCCATGGTAATTGAAAGCGATATCAGCGATCACTACCCAACCCTCTACTTTACAGGGTCCCAAATAACAGCCGAGGACCAAATAGACAATGTTACACATATAAGTATATCTAACGCGAAAGTATCGAGACTCATTTGTGAAACTGACTGAGAGGGAATATGTAACTAGTGCTGACGATGCACACTTGCTCTACCACAAACTGGTGAATCAATTAGAGAATATATATAAAAAACCAACTGTCACCAAAATAAAGAAGAATAAAAGAAAGACAAAACCATGGATGACCAAGAATCTTCTCGCTGGATGTAAACAGAGGGATGTACTTTATAGAAGGTGGAAGAACAACACGTCAAATAGAAGTTTCGAAGTTGAATACAAAACATTCAGGAACAAACTCAACAAAAGCATATCTGAAGAGAAAGCGCGTTTCTACAAGAACCAATTCGTTCAATGCAAAACTGACCCTCGTAAAACATGGGGGTTAATAAACGAAATACTTGGGAGAAGAAAACTTAATATTGATGAAATGTTAACAAAAAAATTTCCAATCGAAGCATTAACGAACGAATTTGCCCAAACATTCACTACACAAGTAACAAATATAATGCATTTATGTTGCTCCAAGACTTCTGTTCACATAAACGCATCATTAGAAAGCTCCATGTATGCCGAAGATACAAATATTTGTGAGATAGAGAACATTATAAAAGCGATGGTAGAAACCAAGTCACCAGGAATTGACGGCATTCGAGCAATTGACGTCAAAGATATCCCGAAATCTTTGCTCCAGTATTGTGCAAATTTGTAAATCTTAGCCTGACACAAACAAAGATACCTTCAACCCTAAAAACAGCTATTGTGAGACCAATTTATAAAGGAAGTGATAAAAGTAACATATGTAACTATCGACCAATATAGATTCTACCAACAATTGAAAAGTGCTTGGAAGAAGTTATTTTGAAACATTTTCGCAGCTTTATTGAAAAACACTCTCTGTTTCATAAAAGTCAGTACGGATTCCAAAAAAAACAAAAGCACTGGAAAACTTCTAGGAGAATTCGCCAACTGTGTTAATGAAAGCCTGGATAAAAGTCATCACGTATTGGCATTGTTCATGGACTTTAGTAAAGCCTTTGATACATTAATCCACTCGAAACTCTTAGAAGCGTTACATCGGATAGGAATACGAGGAGTAATGGAGAATTGGCTAAAAGATTACTTACATAATCGACAATTCCGCGTCAAGATAAACGGTGTATTAAGTAATGAGAACAACATACAATATGGAGTCCCTCAAGGTTCTAAGCTTGGACCACTATTATTTGTATTCTATACAAATGAATTGCTACGCACCTTCAAAGTATCTATTCCTTTTGCTTTTGCTGACGATATTGCAATTGTAGTACGCCACAGGTCGTTGGAAACTGCGATTACAATAATGCAGAATGAGTTTGATGTTGCAGTCAAATGCTGTCACGATAACGGACTAGTTATCTTCTTCTTCTTCTTCTTCTTTTCCTTTTTCCGGCGTTGTTATGGTCAGAAGTATAGGACCATAACCTTCCCACTTAACTGCATTCCTACTGGTCCGCTTGTGGGGTCCGCCGGTTTGACCACAGAAAGTAGCGGCAGGCTTCCCGGTTTGGGATTACTTCATCGCTGAGGCCAATCAAATGCTGGTGTTTTTGCATTTTTTTGCACTAATTGTTTTTCGGCCTGTCTTTTTTTTTTTTTTTTTGTGACACGGGCATGCTCCAGATTTTTTTTGTTTGATCTTACTCTTACAACACCGGTGATCTCCAGTCGTGTCAACCCACTGATTTGCATGTACACTTGTGGGGCAGTTTAATGATAACGGACTAGTGATCAATGCTTCTAAATCTAAATTGATGCACATTCGAAGACCTATGTTCCCACCAACACAAAGATCAATATACTTAAGCAATAACGCAGGCTGCAATTCACAAAAACAGTTAATAGAGATGGTTGATAGCTATAAGTATCTAGGTGTCATCATTGATTGCCATTTTCTCTGGGTCAAACACATAAATAAGCTGCGAAAGGACCTGAAGAAGGCTTTATACGCCCTAGCTCATTTGCGATTTCATGCCACAGCGCCTATCCTGAAACAAGTATACTATTCACTAGTGGAGTCTAAGCTGCGATACGGTATACTTGCTTGGCGAAGTGCAGCCACAACTGCACAAGATGTCGCTAATTTTGGAGTTCTATGATGACAACCGATTTATTTGTCCAATTAACCACGATGCAAACACCCGACGACGTGCCCAAGGGATGCTCCAATTACCCAGAAATTACAACACCTATGGAAGACGGCAGCTGAAATATAGCGTTCCATCAACATTAAATGAGTTACCCTGGAATTTATTAAACATTGGAAACGTTAAAACCAAAAGGCAAATTATAAAATGTTTTTTCTTAAATGATTTAAATGCAAATTAATTTAATATAAAGCAAACAAAATGTGAATTATTTGATTAACTAAATGTTTATATAAAATATGCTCACTGTCAATTTATTATTCAAATTTGTTAGATAAATAATATTCTGCAGACAAGCAAATGCTTCGCAGAAATTTATATGAATTGTTAAGATATTGTGAATAATAAAACTTAATCTAATCTAATCTAATCTACAAAAGAAAACCAAAAATTTCGGAGAAATGGCAATTTATTTTTCAATATAGTCTCCTTTTAGCTCGATACACTTGACCCAGCGATGCTCCAACTTCTTTAACCCGTCTGAAAAATACGTTTTCTCAAGGTCTGCACGGAGGTAGGCCTCCGTGGCGGCGATGACCTCCTTATTCGACTGACCCGGCGAGTGAATTTTTCAAGTTTGGAAACAAAAAGAAGTCGCATGGGGCCTAATCTGGAGAATACGGTGGATGGGGCAGCCGTTCGTGACCCAATTCGACCAATTTGGCCGTGGCGAGGACGGAGTTGTGAGCCGGTGCGTTATCATAGTGGAAGAGCACTTTTTTCTTCGCCAAGTGGGGCCGTTTTTTCTTTAATTCGGCGTCGAATCGGCCCAATAATATATATATAATATTTTGGCATAGTATAGCCCTGTGACCGTTTTGCCCTTCTCCAAGTAGTCGATGTGGATCACACCTTGTGAATCCTAGAAAACGGTGGCCATCACCTTTCCGGCCGATGGGACAGTCTTCGCCTTCTTCGGAGCACGTTCGCCGGGTGAAGTCCACTGTTTCGACTGTTCCTTGGTCTCTGGTGTGTGTACCAGTGGATCCATGTTTCGTCGACTGTCACGAAACGACGCAGAAACTCCTTCGGATTGCGCTTAAACAGCGTCAAACACTGCTCTGAAGTGGTCTCACGGTTGCGCTTGTTGTCCGGAGTGAGCAAACGCGGCACCCGTCGCGCCGACAGCTTTCTCATGCCTAAAATTTCATGCAGGATATGACCCACGCGATCTTTTGAAGTGCCTTATGTCTCAACTATCTCGCGCACCTTCAACCGGCGGTCTGCCAATACGAGATCGTGGATTTTTGTCACGTTATCCTCCGTGGTATCCGTTTCCGGGGCACCTGGGCGTGGCTCATCAAAAACCGACGGGCGACCACGTTGAAACTCGTTAAACCAATTTTTGATGGTCGCCATCGAAGGAGAAGAGTCACCGTACACAGCATCCAAACGCTCTTTGATTTCGCTGCGCGATTTCCCTTCCAAAAACAAGAATCGAATCACCGACCGATATTGCTCTTTTCCATTTTTCTAATATCCGCGGACACTCCCGCTTCCACTCGCGTTCAAAACAAAACTACGAATCCGATCCGTCGACAGTAGCCGTCTACTAGAATGTACTACACGATAGTAAGTTGCTATTGCGATACTAGCGCCATCTGGCGGTGAGGCTAAGTACTTATTGGACCACCCTCGTATTGCGCTTAATTCAAGCTACATACTTAATTTAACTTACAATCTAGGAAACTAAGAAAGTAAGAAAGAGGGCGATTGAGACGAAGTTTTATACAAGGAGTGCCGATGTTAAAGTTGAAACAGTTTTCCGCAGCATACGGGAGATATGTAGGTTCATTGGAGCCATAAGAGGTACGAGAGTTGGGTACATAGAAGAGACGTGGATTTCGTGTATTATGAGGGTTAGGAGTCGATGGATGAAAAGGATGTCGGATATCCTTCTTCCAGCGAGTTCAAATTAATAAGTTTTAGGCGGTCTTGATAGGGAGGTAGTATCAAAGGATTGTTCCAGGGCAAGCCACGAAGAGGAAAACGGAAAAAACGCCGTTGGATACTCTCGATTCTGGAAATGTGTGAATGATAGTAAGGAGACCACATTTGAGAGGCGTATTCGAGAATAGGGTGAACAAAGGATAAGTAGAGAGACGTAGGGATTGGAAAACCCTTTAGACCATGGGCATGGCATGGAGCCGAGTGCAGGATTGGCTTTAAGAATTATATCGCTGATACTTTTTTTTTTTTACTCTTCCAAAGAGGTTTTTATTTACGTTTTTCCTTCAATTTATTAATATTTTTATTTATTTTTTCGTATCGCAGCCAAATTGTACTTGTAAAATAACTATTTCAGAAGTAAGACACTAGCTATCAAATCTGTGTATTGTAAAATGTGTGATAGTTCCAACTTCTGTCATTATTAATTAAATATCTATGATCAAATAAATATCTATCTATCTATCTACCCTACCCTAACCACTATATTTATCGGTCCCTTCTGATCATTATCTGTTTCTTCAGGCAGTCTAGCAGCAATCACATGCCTTACTTTTTGAAATCTTTGCCTTAACCGAAACGAACCTAATCCCTAGAATAACCAACCTTGAACTATTCCTATCCAACTTTAAAGTTTATCGCGACGATGATGTTAATCGACCTATTGATGGTTGTCCATACCGCGGTGTTCTTCTAGCCGTCCGAAACTCAATTGACTCCTCCCTCATAGCAACTTCATCTTCGCCAAATCTCGACTTTGTTTCTATTAAGATTGTACTACCCCGGAAATCGCTGTACGTCATCTGTTTTTACATTTTGCCATCACAACCTATTGAAACATATAACTTGGCCATTGATAATTTAATTGATATACGAGATCCCCAAGACGAAATCCTAGTTTTCGGTGACTTCAACCTTCCTCACCTTAAATGGATCTCTTCAGACGACCAATCGTTTTACATTGCCTCTAATCCCACTGCAGCCAAAGAATGTCTCTTCTGTGATCGTCTAGCTGATTCCAGCCTCAACCAAGTCAGCGGCATTTTAAATAACATGGGCAGACAACTCGACCTCATTTTCACAAGTGACCCCTTTAACTCCTCAGTTTCAGCTTGTCCGCTATCCCTATCAACCGTCAACAACTACCACCCTCCCCTTCTTCTCTCGTTCTTTCATAATTCCCCTACACAGAACTTTCCCCCACCCCTGTTCGAATGTCTCACGATTTCCACAAGGCCAACTTCCGACAAATCAATGAATATCTCAATAGTGCTCCTTTTAATTTCAACAACCTTACCGTAAATGATGCCATATCTATATTCTACAAAGAAATATTTCCCTTTACGTACCCTTTTCTCGACATAAAACCTCTTCCACCTCCCCATCTTGGTATAATCGCCCGTTTTCGAGAAACAAACGGAACAAGCTCTGGACAACTTTCCTTCGTACTCAATCCCCAAATGACTTCTCTAACTATTTCGGTACTTACCTGCATTTTGTAGAGCTTTATAACTCTCTCTATCAACACTACTTAGTCGAGATTCAAACCAACCTTATAAATAATCCCATGCCCTTTTATCAGTTTGTTAATTACAAAAAAAAAACTGATGGCCACCCAAACTCTCCAATGATCCTCATAACATCGGCAACCTTTTTGCCACCTTCTTCAATCAATCTTTCATCCATGATTCCCTTGCATCCGATCCTACTTATTTCAACTATTTACTTCTCCTTTGGACCATTTCTACCTCGTAATGTCGACCCCGATATCATCGAAGAAAGATTAAAGCAACTTAATGATGAATTCGCCCCTGGCCCCGACGGCCTCCCTGCTATATTTAAAAAAAAAAAGTTCCTCCTCCCTTTCTCTACCCCTCTCAAAAATCTTCAGTCTATCCCTTTCTCAAGGTGAATTTCCCCGGATATGGAAAAAAAAGGGTCCGAAGAATGACATTAACAACTAACGTCCTATTGCCAAACTGTCTCATATACCCAAAATCTTCGAAAGTATTTTGTGTGATCATTTAAGTTTTCAATGATAGTCTTTAAGACAACACGGCTTCCTCAAAGGTAGGTCTACAACCACAAACCTTACTGAATTCGTTTCCTTCACTCTTTCAGCTCTTAGATTTCACTCTTAGATTATGGCAAGAAAATCGATGTTATCTCAACTGATTTCAGTAAGGCCTTTGATAAAATTTCACACAGATTAATACTCTTCAAATTATCCTCCCTTGGTTTCAACCTCATTTCTTTGAAGTGGATATCATCTTACCTGGAAAATCGCTATTACAGAGTTCGTTTTAGATCTACCTTCTATAACCACTTTTTAGCTTCCTCCGGCGTCCCCAAAGGCAGCCACTTAGGTCTACTTCTTTTCGTCCTTAGCATTGACGATATTGAAATGGTGATTAAACATTCCCACATCTCACTATATGCCGATGACACCAGGTTCTTCAAGACCATTCCCTCCAGTCAAGACTCTTCCCTTATTCAATCAGATCTTAATAGTTTTTCCATCTGGTGTTCCAAAAGATCTCAATTTTCACGCATATATCGACGAATCATATATCGTGAAGCGTTGGTCTAAAGAATTCTCCAATCCCTACGTGACTCGATCGCTCTATATTACATTTGTTCGCCCCCTTCTTGAAAACCCCCCTTATCAACAAATTCACATTCCTAAAATCGAGAGCATCCAACGACGGTTCCTACGTTTATTTATTTATTTATTTTTTTTTTTTATTTAGTTACTTATTTATTTATTGTGTTTATTAATTTATTTTATTTATTTATTTATTTTCTTGTTTGCTTATTTGTTTATTTATATATTTTATTTTGTACAATTTGTTATGTTATTTTTTATTTATTTTTTATTTTTTACTGTTCTGGTAATTTTCTACCTTTTCTCACATAGAAGGTTTTTTGTCGTATTTTTCGTTCTATTAACACCAAAGACTTACTAAATATAATTTTTTTTTGCTATGTGAACAAAAATTCAGTGGAAAGATAAGTTTATCAAATCCCTGTATAATGTAAAATGTGCGATAACAAACCTATGTAAAAATTTACTATGCGGAATAAAGATCTGTCTATCTATCTATCTATCCTATGTTTCGCTCTTCCAGGTCGGCTCTGGAACAATCCTTTTTTCATAGCGCCTTATCAAGAGCGTCTTAAACTAATCAATTTGAGTAAGTTGGAGAAAAGAAGAAGGGTATCTGATATCCACAGGTACCATTGAATGCGACACCCTTTATAATCTCCATATCTCTCATCTCTCCCAATCCTCGACTTTTCTATCTATCCACCCCCTGTACCTCATAAGGTTCCAATGAACCCATTTCCCGTATGCTGCGAAGTGTTAATTCGAATATAAACTTCGATTTCAACATCAGCACTCCATGCCTAAAACTCCGTCTTCTCAATAGCCTTTCCTTCTTCCAATTATAGTTTCTAAAACTCCCCCGTTTTCCTTAGCTTGAATTAAGCTCAACAGATGAGTGTATTTGCCCCCAATAAAATTAAATTAGGGCCATGTAGCATATGATTTTTAGTAGTCCAGTTGACTGATGTGAAACAGATCCTTTGTCATACCGAAGGCCTTCTTAGCTCCAGCAAGACAAGCGTCTATATGTCTATTGAAATATTGATACATTGGTACTGATCAAGCCAGATACCAAGATATCTAAACGCCTTTCTCAGCGCTAGTGGTTGTCTATGTTGCCCAATGATCGCGAATTTCCTTCCTTCTTTCTGGAGTCCCCTAAGTCTCTATACAACGGAGTCCTGCATAGTATTGTGTCCGACTTTTGGAAGTTAATTTTTAATTTCCAATCATCGCAATACCTTTTAATATGATCGAAGTCACTCTGCAGCATTGTATTGATGACCTCAATTTTGAGACTGTAATCTAGTTGTAATCTGGCTGGGAAAAACTATAAGAACACTTGTGTGTTTTCAATGTCAAAGATCCTGCTCGGAGTAACGTTGTCACATTTAACCCCAAACTTCTTTCCTATAGTCATGACGTAAATCATGTGTAGAAGGTAATTTGGCATGCCTAGTCTGGTGAGCTTACAGAACGACCTTCTAACCATACGTTGTCGAAGGCCTTTTCAAAGTCGACCAGACAAGCCTTATTCCCCTCAATGTTGGAAACCAGTTTTAACGCAGTGTGAATGTATCATGCCTCACCTTTAAATCAAACAGGTTGTCCCGATTTTTTTTCTTTTCATCAACCGACTTCATCAGAGCTCTGTTTACTAATTTTTAAAACACTAAGCAAACTAATTGATCGGAGATTAGCACAATTTGATCTACTGGTTGCTAAATTGATGATTGATTTTTCAGC
Organism: Merodon equestris; assembly: GCA_958301585.1. NCBI lineage: Eukaryota > Metazoa > Arthropoda > Insecta > Diptera > Syrphidae > Merodon > Merodon equestris. The sequence goes on from OY284415.1 coordinate 111,485,135, forward strand.
AAAATTTCTAAACTAATTCTCTCTTCTTTCCTTCTTTTTAACTAGGCTGTCAAAAATTCGGAAACGATTTTACGACAATTCTTCTGCGTGGTGCTTGAATTCGAATTCCTTCTTTGGCCTTCCATTTTTCTTTCTGCCGCTGTCAAAAATCACTACTTTTGAAACGAACGAAGCCATTATTTTGTGTTGAAGCATGTTCGCCATAAGCTTCCATTAATATGACTTTTGATTGAAAAAAAAATTGGCATTTTTGAGATTTTTAATTTAAAAAGAACATATTTGTGATTTAAATTTTTGTTTCAGTATATTTCAGTATTCACAGGTGTTCTTGCAGGACTTTGATTTTCGATGACTTAATAACTCGAACATAACTGGAGGAATTCGTTTTTTTTTTAAATATTTTTATTATATTGTAATATTCGCAATCCAATAGTGGCAGATCAAACGATCTTGGAGGTCAGTTCACAATAACCCTTAGATGCATAATGTTCCATATGTGGCACAAACAAGTTTCCGTCCAATGTTTGAGCTTGGAGACATTATGTTGGTACAAATAACACGCCATATCATGTCATCTATGATATATCTATGGACGCATTATACATATGTGCAGTTGTTGATTTTCTCTTATAAATATTTACAAAATTGACATAGCGTAATTGTTATACAGTGCATCTTTTTGTTAGTGCAAATCAGTTGAGCGAACATCGTCTAACATTATAATTTTTTATAGTTAACTATTACAAAAAATATTTTTAGTAAGTTTATAGCTTACTGAATCGGGGAATAAACGTATAATAATTCACGGTAATTTTTTTACCAGTTTTTTGGGCGATTGTTTGTTTGTGCCATATGTGGCACATTATGCATTCATGCATATACATACGTATTTGTAATGTTTCTTAGTTGGGAAAAATTTCTGTTGTAAAATGTGGCTTTTACCTCGGCGTTTTAATTCTATCTTCAGCTGCAATAAATTTAAGAATTTATTGAGATAGAAATATCGGCCTTGATATGGTAAAGAATTTAATGACACTAAATTGCTTTGAAAAAATTCATTCTTTACACTTCAATAATAATTCCAAAACGATAACTAAACAAACTTCATCAGATTTTGACAAATTTTATAAAATTCGTAGTTATTGAATGATTCCAAAGTAAATGTCTATCAATTCACCTTACCGCCGATGAACAAGTTTGTGCATCAAAAACCAAACATCATCTAAAGCAATACTTCAACATATTTTTGTTTTATATAGTGTGTCTGGTTCTGCATACAATTTTGAAGTTTATACATGTCTAGAAAATAATGCTGCTGAACGTGTATAACACAAAGAGCCAGATTTAGGATCAAGTAGCAATATTGTGTAGTTGTCGAGAACTTCGATCTCTTCTTAGCTCACTTAAATGCCGGTAATTTTAACTCAGATGTTATTGTACTTACAGAAATCTGGTTGTACGACTATGAATTATCCAACTATAATATTCCTGGCTACGAGCCTTATTTCAAATGCAATAATTCTTATAGCTCAGGTGGTGTCGTAGTATTTATTAAAGTAAAACAAGAATTAAGCTGTGAGGTTAAAAAGCCAAATTTGAAAAGTGCGGACATATTAGAAATTAACTGTTATATATGTGGTGAAAAGTTTACGATCTTATGTGTATACCGTTTGCATAGAAACAACATCAATATTGACCCATTTTTAGAAGACTTCAAAAACATTCTCAAAAAAGTTAAGACTAAAAACCTTGTTGTTATAGGTGACCTAAACATTGATCTCCTAAAACGAAACAATGATACATATAATTATTTAACATTAATGTCTTCCTTTGGACTAGAGCCACTCATAACGGTACCAACTAGAATAACGGAGAGGTCACAAACATGCATAGACCATATTTTTATTAGAATAGACTCCAACTTTCCTCACAATTTAACAAGTGAAGTTATTGACTTAAAAATCTCGGACCATTGCATGACGAACCTGAATATAGAAACCCACAAATTTAAGAATAGCCGTAAATACGTCCCCTTTAGTAATAAAAGCGAAATTGATGTTAATAAACTAGTAGAATTTCTGAAGTATGAATTTTGGGAAATAGTATACGAAGAAAGTAGGCCCACAAACGCTTATGACTTATTTGTTCGAATACTCACAGGCCATATTCAAAAAGCTTCTCTTTCTATCACCCCAAATAATAAAGGGTTAAAGCGTCTCAGACCGTGGATAAGCAAAAGACTACTACAAAAAATAAATAAAAAGAACTCGTTGAGGAAAAAATGCAAACGTCACCCCTGTAATCAGAGATTGAAACAGTACTATTTGAAGCTAACCAAAGATGTACAAAGGGAGGTCAAATCTAGTCGCGATACTTATTACTCAACAAAGTTTCAAAATTGTAGAGGAAATGTTAAAAAGGAATGGAAAATAGTTAATAGCATTCTTAACAAATCGGACGAAAAAAATGATATTAAACAACTCGAAGTTGATGGTGAAACTATAACAAACCCTTTGGAAATAGCAAATCATTTCAATATGTTTTTCACTACAATGGCCTCTGATATGAAACCCAGTCCTTGTAACTACAGTTGTAATTGTAATATGTTTCCTGACATTGTTGAAGACATTTCCCAATGTGACACCTTTGTATTCCAACCGTTTACCCCAGTCGAAATCCATAAATGTATTCTGCCACTTGATAATAAAAATTCTTGTACCTCTGATGGTATTACTAATAATATGTTGAAACGTATTTCTTTTTATGTGATAGATGTGCTAAGCCATATATTTAACTTAAGTGTTCATTGTGGTATATTTCCCTTATCGTTAAAAACTGCGGAGGTAATTCCCTTTTTCAAAAAAGGATCCCGAACGTTGATGACGCAATATAGACCTATCTCCATACTTCCGACCCTCTCTAAACTATTGGAAAAGCTAATGAAGGTACGCATTGTATCCTTTTTAAACAAGAAACAATATTTCGGAAAAGAACAGTTTGGCTTTCGAGAAGGAAAATCTACTGAAGATGCTATTCTTAAGCTATGCACTGAAATTTATGACAGTTTTAACAACAACACCTCGAACTTAGTCTTGTTTATAGATATGACCAAAGCATTCGATGGTTAATCACGATATTCTTTTAGAGAAATTACATAGAGCAGGCTTAAGAGGTGTAATTCACAGGTGGTTGTCTTCGTATTTGTCAAATAGAACTCAATGTGTTAAGTTACGTGGTGGTTACATTAGCAGTCCGCGAAATATTAAGATTGGTGTACCACAAGATTCGGTGTTGGGACCGTTGCTGTTTCTAATATATACCAACTCACTATTCTATCAAAGACTTAGTGGAAATCTAACAGCTTTCGCTGATGACATAGCATTAACATATGAGAATAAAACTATTTTTGACTCTGTAGTTTTAGTTTTAGTTTTTAATTCATTTTTATTCATAACTTCTTAGATCTATCTTACCCTAGACAAAAATGCTTAAAAACTAGCTTAACTATCTTAACAATCTAGATATCTTACTGGCCCTAGGCGGACACTCTAAAATAGACGTAACAACTTAAATCTATGTCTTTCGACGACTATATCAACTTACCACTAACATTACTATATCTAGCTTAAGCTAAGAAAAATGTTTTTTTTATTAAAAAACTTAGCATATGATCATTTGTATTATATATAAAACTTAAGCCTACCTTAATGTAACTAAACCTAACTTATTCTACCTTAACTAAAATATATATATATAAATTATATACATAATATATATTTAATATATATATCTTTTTTTTTTTTTTTTTTTTTTTTTTTTTTTTTTTTTTTTTTTTTTTTTTTTTTAAACGTATATATACCTACTACCTACCCTACCTTACCCTACCCTAGCCTATGTAAGCCTGCCATTGGTGTTAGGCAGGCGATGCCTTGAAGAGACTGAAGCTCTCAAAGTGTCCACTGACGTAGCTCTCTCCAGCCACCAAAAGCGTTGATGCTGTCGGACTACGTCTCCTCGATCCCGGCGTGAGACCGATCTACAGAACCTGAGGCGCTCGGGCTCACGGAGCGCGACATCGGGTTCGTAGAGGAATCGCCGTTCCACGGAATTGCGACCCACGTGGAAGATTAGCGGTACCGCCAATCTATCCTGGATCAGCCCACATCTATCTAAATAGAGGAATGCTTCTGGCGGCACAAAGCCATTAAGGCGCACTCTCTCGTGATATAAATCGTTGGGGTAGTAAGCCCCGAAGATCAGGCTATTGACCGAAGTCATTGCTCTCGCAACGTGGCTTCGAATCAGTTTGATCAAAAAATTATCTATCCGTACAATCCTGGCCCTATTGTATAGGACCTCGTTCGGGTAAAATTTCGTGTACTCAGATTCGGGTGTCCTATGTAGCCCCAGACACGTCCTGAGACATTGTCTCTCAAACACCCGAATCCTTTCCATTAAGCTGGCTCTCACATTGAACCAGACGGGACATCCATAGGCAACCATGGGCCTGATTAAGGCCATGTAGCAGATTACCTTCACCCTAGAATCAAGTTGGCTGCTATGAAACAGCCACCTTGTCAGAGCGAAAGCGCCCCGGGCCCTTGCCAGAGCAGCATCTACATGTTTGTCAAAATATAGATACTGATCCAGCACGATCCCAAGATATCTGACCACACTTTGTTTCGCCAGTGGACGCCCGTCCGGTCCTAAAATTAAGAACCTGCGCCAGTTTTTTCTAGTGTCCCGAGAGGCCCTAGACAAAGGCGTTCTGAACAATATAGATTCTGATTTCTGGAAGTTGATTTTCAACTTCCAGTCATCACAATACTGCTGAATTTTTTCGAAGTCACGCTGCAGAAGAGTAACAATGACGTCGATCGTTGGACCTGATCTGTACGCGATTAGGTCGTCTGCGTACGCTATTGAATGGTGAAGAGAAACTAGCAGATCGCTTAGGTAAATGCTGAAAAGGATCGGCGAATTTACCGTACCCTGTTGCAGTCCATTTTTGATTTCAAATGTTTGGGTAGAAGTCACGTTGGCAATTTTCACTACGAACTTTCTACCTGTTAACATGTCAAAAATCATATATAGCAGTGGTTTACTTATGCCCAGCCGACTGAGCTTGTAATAAAGACCTTCTAACCATACGGTGTCGAAGGCTTTTTCTAAGTCAATCAGACAGGCACCCGTGCATTGGTTCTTGCATTTATTCCATTGGACATCCGACACAAGCTTCGACGCGGCATGAATAGTGTCATGCCCCGCTCTGAAACCGAATTGGTTATCCGGGACGATTTTATTGTCCTCAACCCATTTAGACAGGGCCCTATGGATCACCTTCTCGAAAACCTTGCTGATACTCGGAAGGAGACTTATTGACCGGAGATTTTCCGGGTTAGATGTGTCTTTACCCCTCTTGGGAATTGGTTGCACCACCGCTGTCTTCCAGTGCACTGGATAATATGCATTATTCAGTGCATTGTTGAACAGGATGGTGTACCTCTCTACAGCCACTGGCGGAAGTTGCCTAAGCACAACATTGGATATACCGTCGACTCCCGCGGATTTTTTCTTCCTCAATGACTCGAAGATCATCTGAAGATCCTCCGTCGATATGAACAGGGTATTAACCCCCTCATTGGCGATGACATTGTTTGCCATGAAATCTTCATTGAACCTTGTAAAACCAAGGTTCTCTGATCGCCAATGATCGATATCATTTCGAAGATAGAAGTGATGAAGCAGGGCTCTATCTTCCAGGTCGTGGTTCGGGCGAATACTATCATTCACCTTGTACACTTCCTGGAAGACAGCTCCCACTGTCGCCACCTTCTCCTGAGGATCCTCGATCACGAAGAAGTCGTCATCCAGGATGGCGCTCTCCGGATCGATGCTAACTGTTCGTAGCAAACGTTCATTGTCTGACGTTCTCGGAAGTTTCAGATCCTGAATGTCATTCTGATTGTTTCTCCGAAATATTTTATTTATTTGCGGGAACATACTCGCGCTGTTGGATTTTACAGCACGAATTCTGTTGTTCCAATGCAAACTTACAGATATTCTGTAATTTTCCTTGATTAACTGTTGGATATTTTTAATCAGTGACTTCAGTGTCCTGACCTCCGAGTTTTGTCTGTCGGTAAACCGTCTGTACAAGAGTTTGAGTCTTGTCAGGAGTCTACTTTTTTGTCTGTGCAGTGCGTCGATTGTCGCGTTTCGGTATACGTTTGTGGTATCGTGCTGTCTTTGGCGTGGTATCGTACTGTTCATTGTCTGTTTAATGACATCGTCCATTTGTTTGAGATACCCGTCAATCTCGTAGTTTGACAGGTTCCTATTAGTCGGTGGAAAGGAGGCGCTCGAAGTGAGCGCTCTCGTCAGGGAATTGGCAAAGCGCGGCCAGCACACCCTACTGTAATCGTAGGGGTGCGTTTGGACACACTCTGCCATCTCCGCGAACTCGTCAGGTACTGTGATCACGGCACATAGTCCGCAATGGTCACTGTCGTATACAATGGTCCGTAGACAGTTAATAGACCATTCGTTCGTGTCTGCCAGTCTCAGTCGAGAGTCTATTAGCATGAGATCCAGATAGGAGCCGCTCCTAGGATACGACGGACTATCCGTTGCGAGCAGCTTGACTCTATATTCAATGCTGCGAAGAACCCACCAATGGCTTAGTAGGCTCCCCCTAGTGTTGGGAATGTTATTTCCCCAATCACTATGTTTGGCATTTAAATCGCCGGCCAGAATGTAAAAGTTTTCTACCGAGTTTAAGCGCAGAGATCGAAAAAGTGTCTCGAGCTCTGCGATAAAAATATTGGGTTGGGGTGCTTCAGGTGCATAGGCTGATACAATGTACATTCTCTTTCCGTTTCGGAGAGGAATGCACACAATACAGGCCTCTAGCACCTGGAACCTCCGCACTTCACCGCTATATATGACTTTATGTTTAAAATTGTTTTTAATAAAGATCGCAACTCCCCCGCCTTGAATAGCGTTGGGTCGGTCCCTTCTAATTATTCTATAAGAACTGTGCCGGATTTTGTGCTTCTGGTTTAGCTTTGTTTCGCTAACCAAGAGTACATCGGGGCTTTCGTCCTGCAACAGGTTAAAAAGTACGGCTCGTCGCTCGATCCTTATCAGTGAATTTACATTCACCGACAGGATCCTCAAGGGCCTCTCTACCAGCGTACCCATCACGACCTTAGGTGCGCTAGGCCCGGCAGAAGCGAGTAGATACTATCTACTCGGGTCGCCGTCTCCAGGATCTGTTGCTGGAGCTGCCCAATCTGCCCTTGGATTGCGAGCAAGATCGAACAGACATCCACCTCGGCCACCGGTGCCTTAGAGACAGGCACTGGGGCTTTAGGAACAGTCATGGGCTTTTGTACCGTCTTTCCCGAACCTGCCGCCATTTGGGCGTAGGTCAATTGGGATGTGACGGCTGGTGTTTGGAAGCGACCCGAGGGACGCTTCTCCTCGACCTTCTGCTTACGGGCCAGGTTTTCTTTTTTGATGTCCTGGAACTTAGGACATCCCCGATAGTTTGCAGGGTGCCCTCGGTTCCTACACAAGACACACTCGAGCTGCTCTCTATCCGCCACCTTGTCTTTCCCAAGGTCGCATTCCTCGTTCTTGTGGTTCTTTGCACACTTAACGCATCGAGGCTGCATTTCGCAGTTCGACGCGGCGTGCCCGAACCTTTGGCAGCGGATACATTGCAAAATGTTTCCGCTCCTCTTTAATGTTTCCCATGTGACAGTCTGGGACGCTAAGGTGGTGATAGTCCTTAACCTCTCCAGCTTGCTGCTGGGTGTGAGCTGTACCAAGAAGAAGGGAATAACTCGCTTCTCCCGTCGGGAGCTCACCGTAGTAAATGGCTTAACCCCCACGAATTTGAGGTCGTCACTCTCGAACTCTTTGAGCTCTGAGAGCATTTCCTCGGGGTCTGCAATCGACTCCACGCCTTTAAGGAGCATTGTCCGCAACCTCTCGGCCTTCGGCGTGAAGGAGAAAAACTCCGTTGTGGACTCCTTTAATAAGCTTTTTATACGCTTATGCTGCTCCAGTGTCTTGCACCGAACAGCATAGCGTTTTTGGCCTAAACATTTGATTTCAAAATTGCCTACACCAATAGCATACTTACAGAGATCGATGGTCTCTCGTAGGGCCGTGGTATAGGTGAAGATGGGTGGCACTTTCTCCTTTTTAGGAAGTTGCTGCTGCTTCTGCTGCTGCGGCTGTTGTTGTTGCTGCTGCTGTTGCGGCTGCTGTTTCTGCTGCTGCTGTTGCGGCTGTCGTCGTTGCTGCTGTTTCTGCTGCTGTTTCTGCTGCTGTGGCTGTTGTTGTTGTTGCTGCTGTTGTTGTTGCTGCTTTTGCTGTGGGGCGGCTGTTGCCTGTTCTAAATCCCTCTTCTTTATCTGCTTCAGCTTATCAACTACGGCCTGCAGCTGGGCACGTAGGATGCGCTCTTTCCCTTCCAGTTCGCTACGCTCTTCCTCCGTTTTTTTTTGACTCTGTAGCTCAGTTAAACATGGACTTAAATATTTTAAGACAATGGTTCTCCAAACATGAACTTCTAGTAAGCAATAAAACAAGGCTAATGATATGTAACCCAAAAGGTCTATCATCTCTTGACTGTGATACCATATTTCATTCTAGTGCCTGTACCAAGTATTCGATTTCTGTTCATAAATGTGAGCAAATTAATTATCAAGATAATATTTCGTGTGATTCAAATTGTTTTAAAATAGAAGGGGGTGAAAGCTTTAAATATTTAGGCATTACTTTAGATAATAAAATGACATGGAAGCCACACGTGGAAAACCTTAAAGATTATATGTTATCTGTCATTCGAAAAATGTATCTGTTAAAGGAGCACTGCTCTCAAAAAATATTATTAATGTTTTACTATGGACTTGCCCACTCCAAACTTCAGTATGGTATTGCAAGTTGGGGGGGGGGGGGTACCTATAATAGCACTATTGAAGTATTGCGTAAATCTCAAAAGCATATAGTGAGAATTATTTGCAAACGTAATCGATTAGCTCACAGTTGGCCTCTATTTCTGACTTTGCGTACACTTCCACTTAACCACCTCTATATCTACAAGGTTTTAAAAGTATTTTATTTAAGAAGCGGGTATAGTACGACCTTAAGATCTTCAGATATATACAGTCTTAGAATAAATAATATGGCTTTGTCTAATATCCCACTCACTAAAAAAACCCGTTGTTTTAAATTTTATACTACGACAGCACCTAGGCTCTTTAATAAATTGCCAGAACACATAAGAAAACTGTCTTAACCTGTCTTATTTCTAAAGGAGCTTAAAAAAATTCTTTTTAGTTTGGATAATTCGGCTGTCTACCTAATGCTTTAATGTTGTTGATTTATATTAAATTTGGTTATATTTCCTTTGTTTCATTATACTGTATATTTTAAATCTATTTTAATGTGTATCCTTTTAAAACGTGTAGTATACCCCACAAACGAGTATGTATAATAATATGTAGATTTCTTGATGCATTATTCGCCTCTAGTCAATACGGACTATAGAATGATGCCCCTTCATTTCCCTTTTGCTTGTAATAAAATGATTACTTATGTACTTATATTTATAATATGTAACATGTAGATAGGAAAGGAAACGAAATAAAAAAAAAAAAAAAAAAGTAACCCGGGCATGCAAGATTGATTTGATAATTTTTACACCATCCTTTGGCTTCAGTTTTATTTGGCAAAGTTGGAATACTTTCTTTGGAAAGAATGAGGCGGAACAGGATACCAAGTTGCAACCTACCAAGCGATGATGAAATAAAGAACGCAGCTAGAGAGGCCTCAGTCGAATTCGTGCTGATTTTGAAGGAACATCTATTTCAAATTTGACATGGAAAGATAATGAATGCGTCAACATAGTATCAACCTTTGTTTGAACTGAACTGAAGGAAATTATAGAAAGGTGCGGGGGAAAAACTAAATCCTACATAAAAATAAAATGACCGGCTGTAATAAAATAAAATAAGGAATTCTAAAAGTTGTATATGTGCATTTTCTATCACTTGGTCCATTTGGCTATTATAAATTCATGGCTCCTCTATAAACAAACTTCGGCTCACAATGACATAAATTTAGTTCGCTTTCGAAACGAATCAGCAAAGACCTTGTGCAATATTTGTACCAGCTCACAATCTTTGTTAAAACGTGGAAGGCCTGTTTCTTCACTTCAAGCAGAAAAAAGGACCACCTGCACCCATACCTTCAATAAGTGTGATGGCGTAACCATACGCCGGTTTTTTTAGAGTTCGCGCAGGATCAAGAGTTACGCTCTTATGGTTTTTATCACACAACCCGGACGGGGTGTAGATGGTTTGAGTCGAAGATGTTCTTTCATCACTCTCCGGAGGTGGTTGTCCTAGATAGGATTCGGGAGGTTCGACTAAATTTGTTGCGTTGGTTGTAGTTCATAGTAACATTTTCTTTATTTCCATGTCATTAAGGTATTGCATTGGAAATGCACACATATGAATTTTTAAGTGATCTTATACTCGTACTGCGAGTGTTATGCCTTCGTCAGCGTTCTTTTTATCATCTTTCATTCACAACTTATGTTGTTGAACAATTATTCCGTATAGAAATTGTTCTTGGTTATGGACAGACTTGAAATACAAACCTTCCGCTTAACAGTCGGTGATGATTACCATTGCATCACGGCCACCCCCAAATGTTGGGGTCAGTTCTCCCAAGTCCGAGATGTAATTTCCCATCATGCAAATATAAATATTTTTTAACATGCCACAAATGTTAAACATTTCATGAAAAGTAGATGTTTCTATTAATATACATTAACTTCTTCTTCTTCTTTTCCTTTTTCCGGCGTTGTTATGGTCAGAAGTGTAGGACCATAACCTTCCCACTTAACTGCATTCCTACTGGTCCGCTTGTGGGGTCCGCCGGTTTGACCTCAGAAAGTAGCGGCAGGCTTCCCGGTTTGGGATTACTTCATCGCTGAGGCCAATCAAATGCTGGTGTTTTTGCATTTGTTTGCACCAATTATTTTTCGGCCTGCCTTTTTTTTTTTTTTGTGACACTGGCATGCTCCTGATTTTTTTTTTGTTTGATCTTACTTTTACAACACCGGTGATCTCCAGTCGTGTCAACCCACTGATTTGCATGTACACTTGTGGGGCAGTTTAATGGTGGTATATGTGTCCCTAGGCTCACCTTGGTGTTTTCTAAATTGCCTAGATGTGATTTTCGTTTACCTTTGTTTTAGTCGCCTTTTACGACAAGCGAGAGGTATCGCTGCAGGGATATTCTTAACCCGTCCCTGCACGGATTTATTAATATAATATATATAATTAATATATTAATATACATTAACATATTATAATATTACGAACAAATTAAATTTGAATTATTAACAATATTAAAACTTTAGCAAATCAACTGGGTTCTATGATAGTTTTAATTTTTTGAGGGCTAAATGCGTGATGTGCCATATTTGGCACAAACTATGTTTGAGCAAATTATTAACACATAATTTGACAAAACTAAAAGTTATTGATGAGGAAGTGTTTAGCCAATACTTAGTCAGGATAATTTTTAATCCAAATTTGGAAAAATCATGCATCTAAGGGTTAACCAAACGCGAAATAAATCGTGCAGGATTTTTTCTGAAAACTAAGCCAAAACGAGTCTTGTTGTGCACGCTCTTATTGAAACCATATACATATGTAAAGGGTCCGCCAAATAATTTTTTTTTTTTTGAAAATGCTATAAAAAAAAACTACTGAATATTTTCTCAAATTTCTTTTTTTATTTGAAAGTACAATCCTTCCGGTTAATAATGGAAAATAATTTAATTCAAATGGCTGCCTCGGCTGGCCATGCAGTAGCCTACACGATCGGTCCAATTTTTAAGCACATTATCGATTGTGTGCAGCTGTATTTCACCAATGGCTTCACGAATATTGTCCTTTAAAGCGTCAATTGTCTCTGGCTTGTCGGCGTAACACTTATCTTTGACGGCACCCCACAAATAATAGTCCAACGGTGTCAAATCGCAGCTCCGAGGTGGTCAAACGACATCAGCTCTGCGGCTGATAATGCGATCTTCAAAAACAGGGCGCAAACCATCGAGTGTAGCTTCGGCTGTGTGGCACGTAGCGCCGTCCTGTTGAAACCAAATGTTGCCAATATCCTCCTCTTCAATTTTTGTGAACAAAAATTCGTTCAACATGGCCCGATAACGATCGCCATTGACTGTAACGGCCACTCCTTGCTCATTTTCGAAGAAAAATGGACCAATTATGCCTCTGGACCAAAATCCGCACCAAACAGTGGCTCGTTTTGGGTGCACCGGCTTTTCAATGTATGCGTGCGGGTTTTCTGTGCCCCAAATGCGACAAATTTGCTTGTTTACATACCCGCCAAGATCAAAATGAGCTTCATCTGAAAAGATGATTTTTTTTGGCAAAATCGGCATCTTCTGCATCGGCATGATTTTCAAAGTAATGTCGCAATATTTCCCAGCGTTGTTCAAGAGTATACACAACCATATTCGTTCAGCGGAAGGATAAAACTAATTATCTGACAAATCAGACATGAGCTAAGTGTTACCATTCACGAAATAAGCACTACTTGAAAAAAAAAACGTTAGATGGCGGACCCTTTATTTACGTTTTGAGATCAAAAAATTCGGTTAACATATGATTGAAGGTGACGGTTGCATCTGAAGACGTATGGACCAATGATACAAGTGTGTATTTCGATGATAGATCGGTCTTAAGACTTCTGTAACAGAGCCAGTCTCTTTGAATATTTTTACTGTTTTGCCTCTAGTACGCTCCGATGAACAATTATGCCGATCACAGTTTGCTCGTAGAGCGTTGTAGGTTATTACAATTTCATAATTAACAGCGATTATTAAACGACTCTTATTGTAAAATGGTAAACCTTAAATTAGATATAAGCAGTCTCGATGACAAGTCGGTTGATGTATGTGGTTGAAACGGGGTTATGAAATTCGGCCCATGGGTTGGATCATCATACACAATCATAATTTAGTTTGGGACTAAATAGCAGTGCTATTTGTGGCCAAAATTGATGAGATTAAATATTATTATGAAATGGGAGTATGATAAATTTTTTTTTCGTATTTGTTTTGCTTTCTCGAGGATCTAGAATACCTCCCCTTGGACGAACCTTAATTTCTATATGTTTTAGTAAATCTACTCATGTCATTATTACCTTCGATTGGTGATGAGCAACTTTAATTTAGCTATTTTTAAGAACTATCGTCAATGCACGAGGGTTATATATATTGAGCCTAATAATGAAAAGACAGTAAACTATTATCAGAAATGGCTTTATTGTTTTTTGAAGTATTTTCCGTGATGATACACTTTTGCATGCGCTCGAACCAATTTTCGTAACACTTTTTCCACTCCAATTGAGGTATGTACCTCCAAAACATGGGTTTTAAATGTATTCAGGCACTGAAAAACGTTGGCCACGCAATTTCTTCTTGAAGTCATTTGGTGCCAAATCAGGACTACAGTGGTACCTCGAGATACGAGTGCCCTAACATACGAGTTATTTGACATACGAGCTGTCGAGCGAGCGAATTTTTGTTTTGAAATACGAGCGAAATTTGAGATACGAGGAACGCCAGCTGCGACGCTCGCTTTGAAAAAAAATTCGAACTAAATTCAAAGATGTCGATGGTAGCGTAGTATGCATTGTGAATCGGGCCTTATCCCACTTATTCCCCCAGTGTGCTGTCAAAGTTGCAAAGTTTTTCTTGAGCTTTGCGCTTTTTGTACATTTATATACTATATCACATTTATTTTTATAACCATGGATCCGAAGAAACTGAGTGGAAAGGTCAGTGCTCAGAAGAAGATGATGTCTATTGAATTAAAGGGTGAAATCATAGAAAAACATGAGCACGGTGTGCGAGTAGCTGACTTGGCGAGGCAGTAGATACGGGCGTAGTACTTCAACGATATGCACTGTGCTTAAGCAGAAGGAGTCGATAAAGGGTATAACGCCAGCTAAGGGCGTTACAATCATTTCTAAGCTCCGGAGCTCTCTCCATGAAAAGATGGAGAAACTGCTAATGGTTTGGGTGACGGAGAAGCAGCTTAAAGGCGATACCTTAACACAGGGCATCATATGCGGGAAGGCACGAGCGATTTACGGTGATTTGCTGAATCAGACTCCGCGCACTTCCGCGGACGAAGCATCGGAAGACTCGTTTAAAGCCAGTCGAGGCTGGTTTGACAACTTTAGGAAAAGCACCGGCATTCACTTCGTTGTCAGGCATGGTGAGGCAGCAAGTTCAGATATGAAGGCAGCTGAGGATTATCTCAAAACCTTTTCCGAACTGATAGAAGCCAATAGATACATCCCCCAGCAAGTCTTCAACTGTGACGAAACCGGGCTTTTCTGGAAAAAGATATCGAATAGGACTTACATTACGGCAGAGGAGAAGATAATGCCAGGCCACAAACCCATGACTGTGCGCCAATGCGAGTGGCGACTGCAAGATAAAGCCTCTGCTGTAACCATTCCGAAAACCCCAGAGCCTTTAAGTCACATAAGATTTTAAAAGAAAAACTGCAAGTTATGTGGAGGGCAAACCCGAAGGCATGGGTCACTAGGCAGTTCTTTGTGGGTAAACCTGGTTTTTGGCCCTTCTGTTAAGAAATACCTACAGGAAAACAACCTACCAATGCAAGCCCTTCTCGTCCTCGACAATGCTCCTGCTCACCAACTGAACCTCGAAGATGACATCCTCGAAGAGTTCAAGTTCATAAAGATTCTCTATCTACCACCCAACACCACTCCTATCCTGCAGCAGGTGATTTCTAATTTTAAAAAGTTGTACACAAAGCACCTGTTCCGGCGCTGTTTTGAGGTGACAGAAAACACAAACCTCACCCTTCGAGAGTACTGGAAGGACCACTTTAACATCGTGATATGCTTCAGAATTATTGATCAGGCCTGGCTGCGTGTTACAATGAAGACCTTGACCTCTGCATGGAAGAATCTGTGGCCTGAGTCTGTAGTCGAAAGGAAATTCGAAGGATTCGAACCCGAAGTACCAGTGGAGGAGGAGATTGTGTCTTTGGGAAAATCCATGGGCCTGGTGATGGATGAGAGAGACGTGAACGAGCTCGTCGAGGAGCACTCTCAGGAACTGACGACCGAGGAATTACAAAAATTACAGTCGCAGCAGCATTCGGGGGATCTGCAAGAAATAGATTTTGAGGAAGATTCACAGGTGGAGGATTTTATTCCTACAAGTGAGATAAAAGAGATCTTGAGAATGTGGGATAGAGTTTCACAGTTCGTGGAAAAGAAACACCCCGAAAAAGTTGCAACTGGTCGTACATCGTAGCTATTTATTGACACTTGCCTAACTCATTTCCGTCGCATTCTGAAAGGGAGAAAGAAACAAACCTCCTAAAACACGTAACAAAAACAATTGATGGTAGCACATTTGGGGTTGGAACGGATTAATGGCATTTCAGTTAATTTCAATGGGGAAAATTGCTTTGAGATACGAGCAAGGTTACGGAACGAATTAAACTCGTATCTCGAGGTATCACTGTATATGGAGGGTGACCCATCAATTCGACGTTCTGGCCAGTCAAATAGGTGGTTGTTTCAGTCGATGTGTGAGAGCTTGGATTGTCATGATGAAGGATGTTCCTTCGTTGGCGCTTCTTTTTTCGTATTTCTGCAAGCACTTCTGGCGAACAAATGGTTGTGTACCATTCAGAATTCACCATTCTACGTTGCTCTAATGGCACGGTTGTCACATGTCCAATTATTCCGAAGAAACAGGCGATCATTTGTTTCAAAGTGCTTCGCGAACGAATCACTTTTGTCGTATTTTGCTCATCTTGGAAGACCCATAAAGTGGATTGTTGTTTTGTTTCGGGCTTATACTCGTACGTATAGATCCAAGATTCGTCACCTGTGTAGATGTTATACACACAGCTTTTGATGCTTATGTAAAAAATCATCGCACGAAAATGTTCTTGAGTTAATTCCGTTTTTTCGCTGAGACAAAATTTGCAAATCACTGTAAACAAACTTTCAATTGGAAACGTCAGTTGGCGCCATTAAACACTTAGTGTTGCTAAGGCTCAAAATATAAATAGCAACCTACGTATGACCGAAGTTAAGTAATATACTTGGGCTAAGAACTCTACAACACCCAGCCAACAAAATATTTTCACATCTGTTTCTTAGAAGCCTGGCGAATTGAAAAAAACAAAAAAGAAATAAAAAACAACCAATGACAACAAGTTATGTTAAGAGTACGATCAGCAATGTCCTAGGTGGCCTAGGTGATAACAATGAGCGATGGATTAGAATCCACCTGTGCCAACGGCAATTAAATACAAGCAATAAACAATTGCAAAAGAGATTGGTCCTAGAATGTACGTCTACACCTTTATGTAAGAACATTGACTAGCTGTCAATAGGCCCTGGGAACAACCCTAGTGTCTTTCAAGCCGAACTATACGCCATCTTAACGAACGTCAAGACTGGCATAAGAGGTACAACCAGCAATATACTTTCAGGCAGTCATGCAGCGTTCAAAGCGTTGAGCTTGTATAGTACGAATTCAAAATCCGTCAAAAAATGCCGCGATGCCTTGCAAGATTTTGGCAAAAAAAAATAAGCTCAAACTCTGGTGGGTGCCAGATCATAAAAAAACGCAACGAAATCGCCGACCAACTCGTTAGGAAAAGTTCCAGCGAAAGGTACATATGTAATATGTATGTATGTGAGCAAAGTTGCCCTTCGAATGCATCCTCTCTCGGACACGCAACATGCTTATCAGCGCGGAAAATCCTGCGAGACCGACTTCAAAACCTAGTTTTGAGAACTGAATGCGCTCTCGAAAGGAAAGAGTCCGTACTAGGCACTTTCGTCGACATTGAGGGAGCTTTTGATAACGCTACTTTCGACAGCATGTGTAACGCTGCTAGACGGCATGGCGTAGATGAAGCACGGGTTCTGTGGATCAAAGCAATGCTCGTGCACAGGACATTGATCACTGATGCAGGCCTCGAACAATGTGTCAAGTCTGGAGTAAACAGGGGCTGGCCGGAAGGTGGCGTCTTGTCTCCGCTGTTATGGTGCATGGTGATCGACTCTCTGCTCGATGCTCTCAATGCCTCTGGAATCTATGCCCAGGCCTATGCAGATGATGTTGCTGTTCTCTATGTCGGTTCATGTTTACCGAATGTCTTTCTCAAAGCGTAGGCGGCGCTAGATGTGATCGAAGACTGGTGCACGAGAAATGGGCTGTCGTTAATCCTCTTAAGACTGATATCGTTCTCTTCACGAGCAGGAGGAAAAATACCGGCATTACTCAGCTGGTGCTAAAAGGCATTCCCATCCCGATATCCAAGGAAGCTAAGATTCTGGGAGTCATCCTAGATAGCAAGCTTCTTTGGTCAAAACAGGTTGAGTCCAAAACCACCAAAGCGCTGTCAGCTTTTTGGCAATGCAAAGGTGCCTTAGGCAAAAAATTTGGGGCTTATCGCCCGAAAAGGTCCTTTGGATCTACACGGCAATGATAAGACCGATAATCTCATATGCATTGGCTCTTTGGTGGAGCAGGCTAACACGCAAACAAGCTGTGGCTTCACTCACCAAACTCCAAAGAGCGGTCTGTCTCAGCTGCACGGGTGCTTTTCCCAGCACAGCGGGAGTTGCTCTAGATGCTATGATGAATCTTCCACCCCTTGACATATATGTACATATATCAGAAGGTGCGCATTGAAAGTCATTTCTCGTCTAAAGAGAAATGGTCTTTGGTACAACTCGCATTGGAGTGAAAGCGTACTTGCGGGAGTAATATCCTACGACCCCTGTCTCATGGATATGCCTTCTGACGCAATGACACACTGCGCTGTCACTTCACAGTCACATTTCCATGGCGTCAGGACTGGCTTTGGCCACACACTGAATCTGGAATGGAATGTCTTCGCATTTTCACAGATGGCTCCAGGACTGGACAGGGATTCGGCGCTGGAGTTTTCTTTGAGCGCGAAAACACTCGACTGCACTTCTCGTTAGGAAAATATGCGTCTGCGAAGATTTACGCAATCCTAATGGCCATGCACTATGTTGTGAAACACAGGTGATTGGGAAAAAGCATATGCGTCTGCAGTGACAGCCAAGCTGCACTCAAAGCTGTGTCCAACCCTCTATCCAACTCCGAATTATTGCATGAACTCAAGATCTTTTTGAACAAAGTCGGAAGACTAACTCCACTTAGGCTTGTATGGGTCTCAGGTTACACTGGAATCCCAGGAAACGAGATCTCCGATGAACTCGCTAGAAGAGACTCAGAGGAGAGTTTCTCAGGACCATTTGACTTGCCTCCACGGTCAAATTTGACATCAATGACTGGCTCTTTAACGTAGACAGTCGTAGATGGAGGGAATATCCAGGATGCAGGATGACTAAGCGCGTACGCCCTGATGTCTGCAAGAAGTCTGCAACATTCTTCTTATACTTAGGGTGAGTGGATTGCAGAAGGCGGACGTCATTTCGGGCCATTACAATTTTTCCAAGCATCTCTGCGTGCTTGGCAACAGTGAGACGCTCATCTGTGCTGCATGTTGCGAGGAGGATGGCACAGTAGAATACTTTCTCTGCGACTGTACCGTCTTCGCTCGCGCACTGTAGCGTACCCTTTGGGCCGACGTGGTGTGTGTCGAAACTCATAGCTCTACGTCACTGGAGCTCCTCCTCACTTTTCTCCGCACAACGGGGAAAATACAATAAAGACAAGGTGTCTGTCTGGTAGTACAATGGACTAGTATTTGGGTCTGAGTGCTCCAACAGATAGTAGAAGCCTCCAACAAAAAAAAAATATGTATGTGCTGAAACTTTTTGCGGAATTCTCAAGTCAAAGATTAATTTTCTCTAAGATGAGTCGGAAAAATCGCAACGCCTGTACTTTTGGAACAGCGTTCAAGGTTTCGACAATAAACACTCTATTAATACCTTTAAATATAATAGAGTCGATTTCAAAAGACTGCTCAGCTGCTTTTCGGGACACTGTAGTCTTAGATATCATCTTAACAAAATTAATCTCTCGTCTGAAACCGACTCTGCCCAGAGGAAACTGCAGAGCACATACAAGTGTGCTGCCCTCTGCCATCTTAGCAAGCAAGCTCAGAGAAATCATGACTCCCGAGGGGATCAGCTCAGCTCCTACGAGGGATATGCTCAGCTTTATTTAGAAAGCAGAGAAACTTCTCGTCTCCTCGGCTAGCGCCATAATAGACCTACACTGGTCGAAGTGCTATGTGTTAGCACTAGCCACCAATAAAAAAAAAAAGATGTCAGTAAAGGCAGATATTAAGAAAAAAATTTTAGTGAAATTCGACAAATTTTGGACCAAATTTCGCTACAACATGTTTTTACCTAAAACATTTGGTAAAATTTTGTGGGCCAACTAAGACGGAAGCATCCAGGGTGGCCATCATATTCAAAGTCTTTTGTTTTAGCAAATGTTCAAAAATATTGGCATAATCGAAGCCCACTATAAGATAAGCTCTAGAACATCTCGGTGATGATTGTAACATAGTACAATATCTTTTCTGTACTAACATTTCTAACTCGATTAAAAAGAGTGCATTTGAAGGGATATGAAAGCAAATGCGAGAATTTACAACAAGTATCAGATCGTTATCGCTAGTGACGTTCCTACTATATACTTTCAAATACTGTTGAATGGGTCCACTTGGGCCTCAATTAACATGCCTCGACAGCTGACTAATTTCCTGGCAACCGAAACACATTCACTTCTACCTGTTATTAACTCATACTTTTCCTTATTTCCATGTTTGCGCAGGTTGTCTATGCTTATACCTACATGTATGTATGTAGGTCCGAAGACACATTACTACTCTTAATTGACTTACGAGTAATTACTTAATTGCTTTACATTCCGGCGTGATTGTGATCATTTACAATACGTATATAGGGAAAGTACCTAATTGCCCTAAAAAGGACATTTCTCTGTGAAACCTTCTACTTATCTACTGAGATAACAGCATAATTTTACTTTTAAGGTAATTTTGCGCTAGTGCTTTAGTAAATACGACAATTCCCGACCAGTTATAGAAATCCAAGTCCAAAACGACGTTAAAGACTTATTGACAGCATGTCTTGTTTACATACTCTTCTGATATTAATGATTTTGCTGACTTAATGCCCCAATGTGTTTATTCCCGTCTGCTTTATAGAGGGACGAGTTACAGATGGACAGTTCATTACTGGCAAATTCGGCCAAACGTGACCATAAAATCTAAAAGCTTTTTCAGTATCTGTCGTATTAGCTTCTTTCAATCACTCGGGACTGTGTGATTCACTTGACCTACTTTTTATTGCTGACTTCGAAAGGTCCGTTTAGGGATGGGAAGAAACACTTTAAAATTTCAAATAATTTGATTATTGCCAGTATTCAATCCCCGTTTTTTTAGCGTCAGATGCCAACGGAATCACGGGTGATGCATGCCTAGGAAATCCAAATGAATTTACTTACGAATGTCTTGAGTGAGTTGGCGTGGAAAAGCTAATCCTCTGCTTTAACTATCTTGTCGCCAATTTTCTTAGTTTAAGGCTTACTATATGTAAGAAGAACTTTCAATATTTCGACTTTCATACAGGATTCCAAAATAATGCTTTCCGAAGTAATTCTCGTCATCTATGACTGAGCCCTTCTCGGGTTCTAATTTATTTTTTTTTTTAAACTTGAAAATAAATGTATTGTATATAAGATTATTGGCATTCTGTGTTATTTTAAATAGTATAAATTAACAGTATTGAATGCCAGTTCAAGCAAAATTACATACATACAGCTACTCACATATTTGATCGAATGTGAGCTACTTTTCTAAAAACCATTTCACAGAAAGTTACTGCAAAGCAATGCAGAACTTTTGTATACATGCTTTGCTTTGACTATTCAAGCTAAATACTTTACCGATGAAAAATTTCCGTTATCCAAAATCCCGTTACAAAAAAAATAGTTTAGTGAGGTGTGAGTGCATTCGATCAGTTTTGTGAGTTCTTTGTTCCAGTGAAGTTGTACTGTGTAAACTTATAATAATTTTATTAATTTATACATTTTTCGTGAAAAAGATAAAAAGTAGTATATGAAGGTAAATTAAGTGTCCTATTGCCGTTCTGCGACTAATGATTTTTCGAACTTTTCTCTTCTTTTTTGGTAATTTTACTATAATCCATGAAAAAGTAAGAAAATGAAGGAAATCAGTTCGACATTCAAAGAAAACATCAAAAAGCTATTGGAGGAACACAATACACATCGAGAAATCTCCATAAAGCTAAACTGTTCCTTAAGTACTATCAGCAAGTACAGAAAAATGTTTGGTATTACAGCAAAAAGCCGACCCTCTGGACGAAAATCCAAGTTGAATCCCGTTATGAAACGGAATATCGTAAGATCGGTTATCACTGGAACATTTGACAATGCTGTACAAATAAAAAAAAACATAGCAGCGTCTCATGGAATTGATGTCAACCCAGAAACTGTAAGGAGAGTTCTTAGACAAGCAGGAATGAAAGGAAGAGCAAAAATAAGAAAGCCTTTGCTGACGGATCGCCATAGAAAGCTGCGCTTGCAGTTCGCGAAAAAATACAAAAGCTACACCATTAATGACTGGGAAAATGTAGTATGGTCAGATGACACTCTATCAATCGTCTTGGTTCGGACGGCAGAGAATGGGTTTGGAAGAAGCCCAAGGAGGCTCTATCAAAACGTTTGATAAAAGAAACGGTCAAGTTCGGGGGCGGGAATATAATGATTTGGGGATGCATGCACTCTTCTGGGGTTGGGGTGTGCTCTAAAGTAGAGAGCGAATGACAGCACAATCCTACGTTCAAATATTGAATGATAGCCTTGTCTCATCGCTCAGAAAATGGAGGAAAGAACTTTCGGACATTGTCTTTCAACAAGACAATGATCCGAAACATACAGCGAGACTTACCCGCGATTGGCTTCAAAACAAGGGGGTAAATGTTTTAGACTGGCCACCTCAATCCCCGGATCTGAACCCCATCGAACACCTTTGGGGGACCCTTAAACGCAAGGCTTCATCATGGGATCATTCCGCCAGATCTATGGATGAAGTATGCCATAGAGTCGAGACTGAGTGGCAAAATATTAGCACCGAAGAATGCCAAAAACTTATCCATAGTATGCCAAACAGAATAAAAGCTGTTTTAGCCGCGAAAGGAGGCCATACAAAATATTAATTCACGGCAATATCACGATAAAGTTCAAACTCACAAAACTGATCGAATTCGCATTTTCACATTTGGCTTACTTTTTTTTCGTTTTTTGTTTAATTATTATGTGAACTTACCCTTTCTTATTGCTTTATTGATGAATTAATAGAAAATAAATATTGTAGAAGTATTTACGAATAGTCTTCATTTTTATATGAAAAAAATTGAAGAATTGAAGCTCATTCGATCGAATTCGTGAGTTACTGTATGTATGTGTATTACAGACT
This sequence comes from Merodon equestris, assembly GCA_958301585.1. Taxonomy (NCBI): domain Eukaryota; kingdom Metazoa; phylum Arthropoda; class Insecta; order Diptera; family Syrphidae; genus Merodon; species Merodon equestris. The sequence goes on from OY284415.1 coordinate 111,507,724, forward strand.
TTGTTTGGTAATAAAATATGAAATAAGCACAATTGAAAAAAAAATTTGTTTTTTTAAAAGAAGATGGGCATAATTCATTATAGACTGAAGTAATTAAGTTGGACTAAAACAGTAGAGAAAAATAAATTGATATTTAAACCAAGATATTAGAGATAAGAGATTCTAACTGGTCACAGCTAAAATTTAACAGCCACATTTTTACTTATTTCAAAAACATTCCAGACATAGATAATGTTCTAATTGAATAAGGGAGCAAAAAACTGAGAAACAATTTCGATAGGCGGAAGTACGGTAGCTAGGAACAGAGTACATACTTGAGAAGTTACGACGAAGACAATAGTTAGGAATAATACGAAAATTGCGATTGTCAGACCTCATGAAAAATATTTTTAAAACTTTAAAGCAGTATAAATGACGGACAGGGAGAACTTTACGATCACAGAACAAAACAAAACTAGGATGCCTACTAGGCTTATGAAAAATTTTTCTTATCATATATTTTTGCATAATAAGCAAAGGTTTAAGACTACTTTGATAAGTACCTCCCCAACAATGCCATATTGTAACTTAGAGTCAGAAATTCCATAATACATTTTTGTTAATAGATCAGATGAGCATAAGTTACGTAAATAATAAAAATGTCGAAGAGTGGAATAGAAGTATATTTTTAAAGAGTCAAAGTGCTTTGTAAATTTCATTTTTGAATCAAGTATAAGCCCTAAGTATCTGAATTCGTCTACACTCTCAATCAGGAAACATTTATCGCTACAGCTATGACTATTACAAAAACTATGACCAAGATGACTAGAATAACACTTGCAAAGAGGCAATTTAAATCTTTGGCAGTCTGGAGCATGGAAGCGAACATGTATATCCGGTTTCGGTGAGGAAGACAAGTTATAGAATATTAATTTTGTTTTAGAACTTATAACTAGTTTGTGTTCAGCAAACCAAAGTCTCAGAAGATTTAGATCCCAGTTTATATTAGAAGTAAGATCTAGTGGACTGTTTAGGCAATAAACAAGTCCAATATCGTCTGCGAAAGCAGTAGGTAGTCCTTTGAAATCCATGGTAAACAGAGAATTAATATATACCAAAAATAAAATTGGTCCCAGGACGGATCCTTGGGGTACTCCTAATTCTAAAAATCTTACTTCGCTTCTAGTTTAGCCTAGCCAAACTCTCTGTGTTCTGTTTTTAAGGTAGGATTTAAACCAACAAAGCATAAAGCTACGAATGCCTGCCAACTTTACGAGCAAAAGATTGTGATCCACCATATCAAATGCTTTCGTAATGTCTTATTTAATGTAATGTCTTTATTAAACATTATTAGGGAACAGAATTGTAGGAGCGCATCTTCTGTTGATCTTCCTATTTGAAATCCAAATTGAAAGGGACTGAGGAAGTTAGTTTTATCGAAGAATTTGACTATCCTTTTTTTAATAAGTTTTTCAAAGACCTTGCTGAAAACTGGAAGTAATAAAATAGGTCTATAGTTTTCGATTTCAGTAGCTGAGCCCTTTTTATATAATGGAACGACGTCTGCACATTTAAGATTATCAGGGAAAACTCCAGACAACATACAACTGTTAAAAATGTAAGCCAGGACATCCACTACGAAATAAGCAATATTTTTCAAGACAACATTCGAAATACCATCAGCTCCACATGAATTAGATTTATTTAAATTGTTGATGGTTCTCGGTATTTCCAAAGAACTTATATGTTCAAAGACGAAGCTACAATTATACAATAATGACTCAACACGACCAGATAAAAGTGGACAAATAGGACAAGATGGATAGGTACTACTACATTGAACTAACGTGCTAATATTAGCAAAATAAGCATTGAAAGCATCAGCAATCTAACGTTCATCAGTTAATTCAGTATCCTCACGACGCAGCACAATGGGTTTCTTAGAAGACGTATTTTTGTTTAGAATACTGTTAACTAATTTCTATTCTTTCCTTATGTTCCCTTTAACACTATCAAAAAAATGAACGATAAAAATTGTTTCGACAGAGCGGAATCTCTTTTTTTAGTTTAGCACACAGCTTTTTATATTTTTTTCTTAAAAGTATATTATCAGGATGTTTTTTACATTTAAGGTAGAGTTTATTTTTAGAATTTTATTTTGACTATCAAGTAGTCGGATATCCAAGGCTTTAGTCTTACCAATGAATTATTTCCTTCCAAATCAATGTTTCACACTAATGCCGAATACGAGTATATATGTATGTTTGACTTGCCTACATGTATACATTAACAGAACGTACGTATTCCACTGCCCTCTAATATCTACGCCATAACACAACTTCTTTTTAATTTGGTACTTGTGTATTCAAGCACCATTTGAGCTTCATTTAATTTCCACTTGAAAAAAATAATGGTAACCTTTCGATTGTCATCGTTTGATTCGACGTCGAACTCGCGACATCGTTTGGCTCACCCTTGAACATTCTGCACATCTTCGACTATTCAATTGGTTAGATCCTATTTCTTAACTGCCGTCTACATTCTGTATGGACGACATCTGAAAACTATCATTTGAAAGAGGCGCGTAATAGACATCGCCACAATTATTATTCTGTAAGTTGGTACCACTGTACAAAGTTGCGATATGGAGTATGGGCATAGTTTATTGATAGCTGCTGTTAATCCTCAGCTGTAATTGGAAAAATATATAATAGTGGCTTGAAGAAAAAGTTGAACACGAAGCTTACACTTTTAGCTTTTAAAAGGGATGAAAGGTTGTAGCTGAGTTGCCAAAACAGCGAAGCCATCAATATTGAAAATCATTTATAAATCCCTTCACAACTTTAAAAGTGATATTTTGGACATGAAACGCGCTGCCAAACGACTGATTCCGAAATTGCTAAATTTTTCTTCGGCTTCAAAAGCAGCAATTAGACACATCGCCAGCATAAATGTTGGGTCTCATGTCCACTATGTAACATACCTAGCGTATTAGATTGTTGGAAAGGAATTTTTCTAGCTCTTTGTGCGCTAAGTGTACCGCGCGTTAACTTATTATACACAAACACACATATTCAGACATCTTTATACAAACACAGTTTGATTTTTAAAAATTAGTTAATTATAGAAAAGGCTAAGGTCTTCCTTATTCCTAGATAATAATCGACACTTAACGTAAGACCTGGTAGTGGTACCTGTTTCTCCCACTCAACCTATCGACCTTTACTAATTAAAGCTATTCGATTGCCAGCTGCAGCATTCGGGAAGTCCAAAATGTCAAAATGACTTAAGAGCACTGGTTTCTATTGCCAAATTGGTAAATGATACCAATGGCACCTCTGCGATTTTTTTTTTCAAAATCGTTATATGATTATTCTCGAAATGTCCATCACTACATAGCTACAACTTTTGTTCGTTTTTCTACCAATTCTGGGTTGGAAAAACTTCACGATATTTTTTTTTTTTTTGATTGTGATTTTTGAGGTGATCGCTGTGATCGACCCAATATTGGCCCCTCCGAAATATCGGAATTTGTGTTCAATCAGGCCATGCAACATCGATCGGAACAGGGGTTTTCTTGTATTGTCTTCCTTCATTGTCCGGCTCCAAGTCATTACTTGTGTTCGGTAGAGAGCCCTCTTTTCTTGCCTCTTCAGCAGTAGATCGCTTGTGAAAAAACGCTCTCGAGAGCTTAAGGTCCAGTCACACACCTAACAACAGCAACAATATTCTCGCTTGACCCCTGATTTGAGCATTACAAGGACTCCAAATGAGATCTCTTTAGGAAAATGAAAGGGGAAATAATCTTTAATGGAATCACACCCGCTCTAGATTTCGCTGACGGTCCGGACCGTTGCATAGTGAAAACCTGGTCACTCGTCGAGCGGTTCCGCCATTTTTACTTTGCGCTTTTTACATATGGGAAGGATGACTAGGCTACTCCATTCCTCGGGGATTGTTTCATTATTCCAAATATGTTACGTAAGTAAGGTGAAAAGTTCTCGGCCTGACAGAGATGGCGTTCCAATCAGGTAAAATGTATGTTTCCTGCCTGGGTGCACGTGCCATTGTTCATGTGTCGAGTTTCAAATTGTCTCTTAAGTAGATTGTTTATATGAATTTTTGCAGTAGACGTCTTGCATGCTTTCCGTTAAAAAAGATAAACTTGAATATCGAACGTTCATAAAATTCTTTGTTTTGGATGGATTAACGTCTAAGGACCCCTTCGTGGTCAACCGTTAAAAAGGGGCAGCTGAATTTAGACGTGGTCGCACATCTCCCGAATATTTTATGTTTTAAGCATTTTAAGCAAAGCGGAGTCAATTGCATCTACCGGAAAGGTCATGCCGTGTTATGGGATGCGAATGTTATCTTGTTAATAGACTACCTTCCAAAAGACAAGCCAATTACAGGCGAAATTTACACCAACCTTCTTGATCAGCTGGACCAGCCAAAATTCGCGAGAAGAGGCTTGGCTCCAGGACGTATACAAGGATGCTTTGACGATAGGAAAACTGCGGGATTAAGGCTACGATTTGCTCGGCCATCCCCCGTATTCTCACGTTTCGGCAACCTCAGACTTCCATCTAACCCCGAGCTTGAAAAACATAGTTTCAGGGAAGCCCTTCGCATCTAGAAAAAGTTGAGAGTGCCGTGGATCTATATTTTCACAATTCTCCAGACTCTCATTTTCAGCAAGGAATACTGATGTTGGAGATACGCTGGTGTATTGAGGTCACAGGAGATTATGTAGTTATGAGTTGAGCCCACGTAACTTCTCTGTTTATTCCTTTACAGCATTTTTTATTAATTCTAATGGTATTCGATTAGGCCGTGTCATTCTCAGTCCGATGAATTGCTTCCTTTACTCCCTCGATGGTTGGAAATCTACCTGAATGTTTGCGGTTTAAGTAACATGGCTTAATCTTGATTTTGGTATACTATTCGTATAGCATTTATCTCTGTACACATTACCTCTCTTGTTTTTGTTCTGCCTGACTGTAAGCAAACTTTTTCCATTGCCATTGTCATTTTTATTCCAAACCAAATGGCTAACGTCCTGTCATAGGGTTTGGTATCTTGTACGCGTGATCTCTTACTATTTCCCAGGGTTTGCGTCTTTGAAAATTTCGGGGTTTTACTTTTTACTTGCATTGAACTAAGGCTTTCCTATGGGGATTTGCATTGCTTCCAATGCTACGAATGTGAAACTTCCTCCTAAAAAGAAGCTGAATATCGGGTCTTTGAAAACGATATCTTAAGAAGAATCTATGGCGGAAAACAGGACGAAAAGCAAGCGAGTGTAGAAAACTATACAATCTACCTTATTGTTCGAGTAATTAAATCGCGAAGAATAAATTGGGCTGGACACTTAGGACGAATGGACATTAGACGGGTAGCAAGTGGGAAACCCAAGGAAAAGGGCTGACAGAAAAGTCGCATAGCGGCGTTTTCACCCGTCTACCACAAAAACCGGCTTTCTGTTTACTACGGTCCTATAGTGTATAAGCTCATAAGCACTGTCAATGTATTCATTTGTCCCTGGCGCCCCAGAGACCATCTTTATTTTACACTATCCTTTCGAAATTAACATGTAGAAATGCTTCTGGGGGAATAAACTTCGATCGGAGTGCGCTTTCGTGGTACCAATAATTGGGGTAGTAAGCCCCGGAGATCAAGTTACTGTGGCTAGTCAAAGGCCTTGCGGCCCTACTTTAGAAAAAAAAAATCGATTTTGTTAAGGCCTGCTCCTTATTAATACTTAATGAACTGGGACTCTGGCGTTCTGTACATTGACAAACCCAAAAGCCAGTGCCGCTCGAATATGCGAATCTTTTCCATATAAGATGGCGCTCCATTAAACCACACCGGACAATCATACGCGATGATGGGCCATATTAAGCCCAGATAGCAGTACCTCTTAATATCGAAGTAACAAACCAGCATTGCATTGATAACCACAATTTTTAAGCTGAGAAAACCTATAAGATTGCTTGCCTAGATGGTGAACTATATCGGGAAATTAACCTCTACCTGTTATGAACCATTTTAAATAACGAAGATCCTGCTCGAAATAACGTTGTCATATTTAACAACAAACTTCTTTCCCATAGTCATTACCAGAGATGTACAAAATAGTTTAACAAATGTATTTAAATACAAAATGCAAATACCTTTTCGATTTCTAATGCAAAATACCAAATAGTTTTGTGTTTTGTATTTTAAATACTAAATGTAAAATAGGTATTTTCAAAATACTTCCTTTAAATACAAATATCTTTTGTTCAATTCAATTCTCTTTATTTATTACACTTTTTAATTAGGGTCGCATTATCACGCCACCGTATGAAAAAAGTCTTTCTACTGGTGCTGAGCTTGGTAAACATGTGCTGCATTTTAAAAACACTTTTTTTTTATTGTAGGATAATGGTTGCCAATCGCCAGACTTGTGCGCTAATCCTTTAAATATTGAAGGGTTTCCAGGTCTACCGTGATATTGGTTCAACCACCTTCACTGGTTGTTGAGGAGTTTGAATCCTGAAACATGTAATAAGACTCGTTTTTTTTCTTTCTTTTTTTCTGAGGTCTGTGACAGGGATCCACTTTTCAAATCATCATATTTCATTTTCCTGACTTCTGTGATAAACAACTCCTTCACTTGCTCCTTTTTATTTTTTGGCACACATTTCAATTTGATGAAAGGATATGATATTGCAGCCAGAATGCTGTCCTTGTATCTAGGGTCTTCTAACTTATGTATATTTTTCGAAGCGGTTTTGAATGCGCTCTTTTATTATTTCAATCAGCGTGCTACAGTATACTGGATTGTCCATTTCCAATGAAGCTATGATTTTTTGCATTCTTATTAATTCAGGTTGAAGAAATCCATAATATGTGTCATTGTCACCTTCCAACCTCCTGATTGCTTCAGCTATGGGCTTGGAAGTTTTACCATATTCAACCAAGAAATGAATTTCAATTTCCTTCAAGACTGCCAATCCCAATTTTCTCAGTGCTTCACTTAAAGTTTCTTGAACTTTTAAGATATCTGATATGCAATTATAATATAAATTCCACCGAGTTGGGCAGAGTTTGTTGGAGATTTACTAGTAACTTCCAAGAAAATTTCAGATGCTTTCGGCGACCTACGGCATAGATTTCAAAGAGCCTTACATTTAGCCATAGCACCATTTGGTTTTATCGATGTTCAATCTAAATATACTAAGAGCTACCACCCGCCAACATGCGGTCACTTCACGGGAACACCCGTTGACCTAGGTAGATCTGACCCCAGAGGGTGGCATAAGGGGTCAAAGTTCAGCTGACTCCACTCCTCGAGAATAAAGGCGCCATTTAGTGTCTAACTTAAATAGATTAAGTGAATCTTGTAAGAAAATGAGGTCAAAATTGACATACTGTCGGTATAAACGGTCAATAAAATGGCAAAAATTATCATTCCTATTTAATTTTCATCATTTTTAATCATCACCACCACCATCATCATCATCATGTGCTTCAAAGTTGAACTTCTGTAAGCAACCATCACCATGCTAGAAGGCAATGCTCCTGTTTATTGGTGTGATGAGTATGAAGTTGAGCGTATCATCAAACACCGCGTCGAGGATGGCCAACGCTACTTCTTGATGAAATGGAAAATAATACCTGGGAACCAGAGGACAACCTAAATCGTTGCCAGGAGACCTTGGAGGATTTTTGGGCCAAGTATGCACAGAAGCAAAAGAGGACTCAGGAAATGGCCGCCAGGAAGCAAGCAAAAAAGGAAGAAGTGGCCGCCCGTGCGGCCAGCGAAGCCAAACGACAGGCCACTGAGGCCAATAGACCGGAAGTTGACTAATCAACAATCAATCTTGCCTGTGGCCAAATATTCTCCGATCTCTTCGTATTGATTTCATTTTTAACCTTCTATCCATAAACTTTCGTAATTAAAAGAACATTTTGTTAATCGAACATTTTTCGACAGGTTACTACTGTTGACTAAATTTAATCACAAAGTATTTTCAATTTTGAAAATGGAAAATATGTCCCGAAAAGTATTTCAAAAATGCTTTTTTTGCAAAGGTATTTAAATGTAAAATACAAAATAGATATTTTGCATTTTGTATTTGCATTTCAAATACAAGTACTTCAAATAAGTCACATCTCTGGCCATTACGTAAATCATGTATAAAAGATGATTTGACATGCCTAGCCTGGTGAATTTGTGAGCAGATCTTCCAACCATTCCGTGTCAAAAACCAAAGTCGACCAGACAAGCTTTATTCCACCAAATAACGGAAACCAAATACATAGTAAGATGCCTCACCTTAAAACCACACTGGTTGCCTTAATTTCTGAACGAAGCTATGAATGGGTTTAAATGACCTCATAATCCCCGATCACAAAAAAAGCCGCCGCCACTGTCGATACATCTGGATTAATGCCCCAAGTTCCGTAGTGTCGCTGTATTGCCTGTCGTCCTGGGGATTCGGTAATATTCTCCTGAATATATCTATTATTTATTTTCGGGAACATGCTTATTGTAATAAAGTTCCTAATTTATAGCTTTTCTGTAATTTTCTTTTAATAACTGCTGGAGATTTTTAATCCCTGATTTTAGTGTCCTTATCTCCGGATCGTGTGAATCTGTAAGCTGCATGTATGGGCATTAAAACCTGGAGAGAACTCTACGCGTTCGTCAAGTTTCGGCTTATATGTGGATCTATTCCGGTCAGGCGTATTTCCCTTTTCAAGAATTTTGAGAAGTGTGACCAGCGTGTCTTTTGATAGTCGAAGGTACATACTAGTTCCTACTGTTCCAGTTGCGGAAGTTTATTTATTTATTTATTTATTTATTTCATCTATCGAGTAAACTCTTACAGATTACAAGTACATTTAGAATTTCAACAATTTATATTTATCTTATATTATCCAACAGCATTCCTTTAAACGTTTGTCTATTAAGAGTTAAATCACAAAAAGTGTAATAATCATTAAATAATTTAATACATCGAGTAATTGGTTCATTATCACCATAATTGTAAGTATGTCTTGGAACGTATAAAAAATTTCGTGCCCGGATATGTCTTTCTGGTACATATATAGGTAACAGTTCAAGAATATCAGAACATTTAACCCGATTTGAAAAAGTATCATATACAAACATTATACAATGAACAATACGTCGTTTATGAAGAGTATCTAATCCAATGAAAGCACACCTAGTAGAATAAGATGGTAATGCATTGAGATTCCAACGTAATTGTTTTACTAAGTATCTAGTAAAAGATTTTTGAACCCTTTCAATACGATTTTTAGCATTAGTATAGGTTGGTTCCCAAACAATAGTGGCATATTCAAGAATGGGACGTACCAGGGACACATAAATAGATTTCATTGTATAAGGATTTGAGAAATCTATGCAGTTTCTTTTCAGAAATCCGAGCATGGAGTTTGCTCTTGCAATTACATAATCTATATGAGAGGAAAATGTGACTCTAGTGTCGAATATGACTCCTAGATCTTTAACTTCTGATTCTCTGCTTATGTTTAGATCGTGAATTGAATAGTTATAAAGAACAGGAGTTGTCGTACGAGTAGCTGTAAAAATATGGCATTTACGTATATTCAAATCAAGATAATTTTCCCCGCACCATTTAACGATACTATCTAAATCGATTTGAACATTAAGGCAATCATTTAGGTTACTAATACGGGTGAACATTTTGAAATCGTCTGCAAAAATCAGGCATTTTGTATGACGAAGCAATAACGGAATTTCATTTATAAACAAGATAAAAAACAACGGTCCAAGATGACTGCCTTGAGGGACTCCGGAAGTCACAGATATAGCTCTTGACGAAACATCAGATATTTTAACAATCTGCTTTCTGTTACATAAGTAGCTTGAGATCCATTTCAAAAGATAACCATGTATTCCAAAACAACGAATTTTTTGAATTAGAATTTGTTGGCAGACAGTATCAAATGCTTTTGTGAAGTCAGTATAGATTGTATCTACTTGAAAACCGGCTTCAAAGGAATCAAAAATATATTTGGTAAACAAAACGAGATTCGTTGTAGTAGATTTACCACGCATGAACCCATGTTGATAAGTGGAGATATATTCTTTAAGGTGAAAATATCATTTTTCTTTAACGATCAGTTCGAAGAGTTTCGGTATTGCAGATATTTTAGAAATACAACGGTAATTTTCTACCTTATGTCTTTGACCGGATTTATAAATAGGGGTAACGTATGATAGCTTCCATTCATCCAAGAAAGTACCCGTTGATAAAGACAAGTTAAACAATATTTGAAGCGGCATAGACAGCGATTGGCTGCATCGTTTAAGTACAAATGAAGAAATATGATCTGGACCAGCATTTATACTCTGATTTAGCGAAGATATACCCTCAGAAACATCCTCTAATGAGAGATACAAATAATCAACATTTTGAATAGTATTCACAGGATCAGCGTGAAAAGGAAGATCAATATTTGAATGATCTTTGTATACAGATTCAAAAAATGATGCAAAAAGTTCACATGTATTCGTTAAATCAGTAGAAATTTGACCATTATATTGCATATTATTAAAAACAGATTCCGACTTCTTTTTTCCATTCAGATAAGACCAAAACCTTTTGGGATTATTTTTTATTTGCGACTCAACTTTCATTATATAATGTTTGTATAGAAACTTATTTAGAAATTCAAATTCTCTTCTAAGTTGCATATAACGATTTTTATGTAACTCAGTATTTGATTTTCTAAACAATTTGAACGCTTTACGTTTTACATTTTTTAGATTTATAAGTTTTTTTTTAGATTTTTTAGATTTATAAGTTGTTTGGGTATTCGTATTATTGTGGCTAGTCCGTAGTGATCACTGTGCTTTTGGTTTAGTTAAGGGGGTAGTCTCATCTGAAGGCATGAATTTTACCTCTTTTTAGGGATTTTTTTTTTTATAAGACAATAAAATTAAATCATTTTAATTTTTTTATATGTTTTTATTTGTATCTTAAACTGTATAATTTTTTTTTCTTATTTTACATTTTTTATATATATGTATATATTTTTAAATTAAATTAGACACAAAAAAAAGCAGGTCAATGGTCATGGTAATAGCGGCTGTTCATGTTGTCTGAAATAAAAAAAAATCGAATGAATTATTGTTCAGTCTGTCGCTATCGGCCCTACCAAAATTAATCAATTTCATTGAAAAAAAAAATGGACTGTAGAAAAAAATCTTGTTTTATTTTGTTAAAAATCGTTTTAAAAAAATAAGAAAATATTTTCGAAAATAAGCAATTTTGGTACGCCCGATAACCATTAATGAGTAGAAGAACATATGTATATAAATTTCAAAGCAATCGGTTGAATAGTTTCAGAAAAGATTTTTCGAGAAAAATGTGTTTAAAGTTTCAAGAGCAGAATTTTCGTGGAAAATTTATACTTCCACTAATCTACTATGCCTGGACCATACATACAACCTTTCGGTGGCTTCATACGCATCATTTTCTGGCAGTTTTTGTGGCCTGAGGGAAGCCCTTGTCTTTTTGGATGCCTCGGATGTGGATCGCTCTGCACGGGTTATTCGTCGTTCATCGTACTCCTCAGCAGACGAATAGGCGTTTCGGCCAATTTGCGTTAAGGATTGGTGAAAATCCTTCATTAAACATACACGTAGCTGTCCATGAAGCAATTTTCAACGTCTTTTTTCCAACAAAATGATGCTTTGGAGCCAAGTTCCAGATGCAACTATTAAACGACTCGTTGTTGTTCTGAGTGTTTTTCCCCAAGCATCTTTGTATCAGATCATCAGATGATAATTTTTCGTAAATTGGCTTTAAAAAACTTAAATTTCTTCTGTATTCTATGCGGTATGTTGTAAATACTTGCACCATGCAATTGAACAGTACGAGTGCTGGGGGTTTTCATCGGTTGAAATATAATGATAGTATGTAGCCCACACTGCTTTCTTCATTTCTTCTTGAGAATCTGGATTTTTCAAAATAGCCAAACCATAGTATGTACTTAGCTTAACCATCATGGCATTGGTCAATGCAAGAGTCGACTTCTTTGTTGCAGCACTATTGGATGATTTTCTTTTTGATGTAATTTTTGTGACAGCAATTTTACCTGCTTCGTCTTTTTGATTATTTTTAGCCTTCTTTTTTTCAGCTTCTTCCACGCCTTTTTTAGCTTTTAAATACTGGTTATGTGTTTTTTTAGCTTCTTTCACTCGTCTATACATTCTTAACGTGCAAAACGCACTCTTTTTTTTCTACCACAGGATCGCCGTTGGTAGGATCGGCATCCAGTAAATTTTTAAATGTTTTGTCGGCGACTCTGAGTTGTAACTTATTTAATACTAGGAATTTCGGTCTGAATGTTTCACAGCATATTTTCGATAGGTTTTACTATCGCAATATGAAAAAAATAGAAAATCGATTTTCGAAGTGGTCACATGAGAGTACCCCCTTAATTTTTTGAACCAAGGGTACATAGAGGCATTGGTTTAGCAATATATTCGGGAGCTCGGCTTTTCTCTCTTATATAGGGTTTTCCAAAAAGGACTTGACAACTTTTTTTTTAAATAAAACGCAAACCATTTGAGATATTTCAAAAATTTAATTATCGGCTTAAAGTACAATCAAAACATTTATGAATGGACTTCGTTCATATGGCCACCGCGAGCACGTTTGCAGTGGTCGATTCGTTGGACCCAATTTTCGATGACTCGGCCACACATTTCGGCCGAAACGGCCGCTATTTCACGTTCAATATTGGCTCTGAGCTCTTCCAACGTCGTCGGCTTGTTGGCATAAACCAATGACTTAACGTAGCCCTAAAGAAAATAGTCTAGAGGCGTTAAATCGCACGAACGAGGCGGCCAATCGACTGGCCCATTTCTTGAGATAATACACTCATCAAACTTACTCTTCAATAAATCGATTGTAACCTGTGCTGTGTGGCTTGTGGCACCATCCTGTTGAAACCACATGTCGTCCATATCTTCCAATTCGGGCCAAAAATAATCGGTAATCATGGCGCGATAACGCTGGCCATTCACAGTAACGTGACGATCGTTATAGTCGACGAAAAAATATGGCCCAATAACGCCGCCGGCATGCAAACCGCACCAAACAGTTATTTTTTGTGGATGAAGTGGTGATTCATGAAGCACATGTGGACGATTTTGCGATGAAATTCATCATCTTGGCGCATCTTCTCCAGAGCCCAATCGGAGAACGTACGTCGCTTCAAATGGTCCATCGGCTTCAATTCTTGAGTCAGCTTGATCTTGTATGGGTGTAAACCAAGATCCTTACGCAAAATACGCCATAATGTGGTCTGAGCGATGCCCAATTCTTCAGAACGCCGTGGAATTGACTGATTTGGATCGTTTGCTACGGAGGCCTGAACGACAGCGATATTTTCGACACTTCGACCAACCCGTTGTCTCACTGACACGGCAACATCACACAACGAATATGTGGACTCAAATTTTTGCACTAAGCTTGTTATTGCCTGTCTACTAGGGCGAGAATTACGACCGAAAATTGGAGTTAACGCTCTTAAAGTTGCGGTCACCGACTCCGAATTTTTATAATTTGCAGACGTTGCTCGTTCGTGTACTTTACCATGATGAGAATGTTGAGTTTACTGAATTCACAATAACAGTTCGATGACTAGTGAAAGGGTGTGTTCACAAATTAAATTCAAAGCTGTCAAGCCCCCATTGGAAAACCCTTTACAAGAACATTTCCCAGAGGAGTGATTTTGCGTTTTGATGATATGAACTGGCCACCAACATGGTGCAATCTGTTTAGCCAACGCACAAGATCGTGTTTATACACACAATCAACATAACTCTTGACGCCTTGAAAAGGAATATTCGTCGAGTTATGGCTGAGCTATTGCCCGATGTTTCGAAAAGTCTTCGAAAATTACTTTATGAAATTCGAGTCCTGCAAGAACTCCCGTGGGGAGTATTTTAATGATACTCGTATTATGTTATCCAAAATGGCAAGATCCAAACGATAAACTGGAATAAAAATTTGATCGAAATCTGTACCTTAAATATATTTTATTTCAATTTTCTTTCGGAACCGAACATTGGATGATTGGATGACCTTGTATAATTTCGTTGACTTGATTTATACGGAACTCGAACCCCGTTTCATCGGCATTAGAAGAAGACAATAAAATGTGAACCACGGCATCTCTCGAATAAGAAATTAACATAACCTTAATTAGAATTCATGTGAAAAGGTCAGTAAACCACTGATGGAAATCTTATGAATAGATTGTTGCTTAGACTTTACTGTACACAGGAAAGCTGCCCATTAAAGCCTAACACGCTGTATGTGGCATCTTCTTCTTTTCCTTTTTTTATCCCGGCGTCGTTATGGTCAGAAGTGTAGGACCATAACCTTCCCACTTAACTGCATTCCTACTGGTCCGCTTGTGGGGTCCGCCGGTTTGACCTCAGAAAGTAGCGGCAGGCTTCCCGGTTTGGGATTACTTCATCGCTGAGGCCAATCAAATGCTGGTGTTTTTGCATTTGTTTGCACCAATTGTTTTTCGGCCTGCCTTTTTTGCGTGTTGAAATTGGAACGTTGATTGATAACGCCTTTTGGACGGGGTTCAAAGGATCTCTCCTTTGAACATGGCAATACCAACTGAGTCGGTCGCGCTCTATCTTTCTTGTGATGGTTTCTTTTACGTGGAGCCTTCCTCGGATCTTTGAACTTTTAATTCTGTCACGCTTTGTTACTCCCGCTGTCATGCGAAGCATCTTCATCTCAGCTGCCGTTATTTTACTCTCATACTTTTTGTGCATTGTCCAGCATTGTGAACCGTATGTGAGCGCCGGATGTACAACTGAAGTGTAGAGCCTTCCTTTCAGCTTAGGGGGCATTTTTCGATCACAGAAGATGGCGGAGTTTTCCCGCCACTTCATCCACCCTACGCTTACGCGATGTTTGATGTCGTCATCACAAGCTGCTTCTCTATTAATCATAGATCCCAGATCCCCAGATTTCACACTTGGGAAGCACTCTTCCATTCAAGTAAATGTCTGGAATAGGCTGATGAGGGTCAGAGAACGGGCAGCACAGATACTCTGTCTTCTTTGAACTAATACGTCCACCCACACATCAAGTGCTCGTTGTAGGGACGCCTGATCATCACTTATAATGGCCCCATCGTCAGCAAAGAATAGCTGGTGCACATTGGGGTCCGTCACTTTTCCTTCAAGCAAGCAATCAAGGACTGCTATAAAAAGCAGTGGGCTGAGGACGCTCCCTTGGTGTACACCGACTTTGATTGCGAACTCTTCGGTAACTCCTGCGGTGCATCTTACTCTTGTCGTTGCTCTCTCGTACATGTCCATAATCACTCGCACGTAGGTTTCTGGAACTCCTTTTTGTCTTAGCGCTACCCATAAAAGATCTCTTGGTTGCCGGTCAAAGGCCTTCTCGAAATCAACCAACACCATATGCAAGTCCTTTGAAGAATCACGATGCTTTTCCATCATGATCCTTATACTTTGGATTGCATCTGTTGTTGATTTACCCGAGACAAACCCGCACTGGTCATCAGATAGTCGTATTATTTTCCGCAGTCTGCTATCTAATACCCGTTCAACGATCTTCATGGTGTGCGACATCAGCTTGACAGAACGGTAGTTATCACAATTCCGCGTATCACCCTTTCCTTTGTGCAATGGAAGAAGATAGCTTTCCCTCCATTGATTAGGCATAGTGTCGCCTCTCATAAGTTTGGAGATAAGAACCATGAGCCATCTAGACCCGATGTCTCCCATCTTTTTCCAGAACTCAGAGGGTATCCCGTCCGGCCCAACAGCTTTTCTTTTCTTGGAGTTTTTAACCGCGTACCGAACTTCTTCGACTGTGATGTCGGATATTTCGGCATGATTCGGGGCGGCTCTTGGAAAGTACACTCGGGGAAACTGTTCGTTCAGAAGTTCCTCGCAATACTGTCGCCATCTGTGGAGAATTTTTTCGTCTTCCACAAGGAGTTGGCCTGTCAGACGCGGAAGACGATATTTCTTCCAACTCCTGATAAAGGCCTTCCATGCTTTTCGCTTTGAATTCGGCGCATTTTTTCTTCGCGATACCTTTGCAACATCTATATACCTTTTCACGGCGAGCTTTTTCCTCTCTATTAATAGAAGAGCACTTTGACCAAGCTTGGAAAGCCATTTTCTTTTCGTGTATCACTGCTTTGGCTTCGTCTGTCCACCACCAGGTTTCTTTTGCGTGTTGGCAGGGGCCTTTAGATGTTCCGAGCAGTGATTTGGCTTTCTCCAGGCCAGATTGTTGTAGGGAATCCCACATGTCTTGTGCTCTGCACTCCTCATTACCGACCTCATCGATAATGGAAGAGAGGTAGTTTTCCATGATGGTAATAAAAGCTTCGCCTTTTCCTTTATCCAGCTTATACCACTTGATTCTCTCAGACACCTTCGTTTGCTGCTTTGACTTCTTTCTCGCATCCATAAAAAATTCAGTCAGGAGGAGACGGTGTTGAGGGGCGATCGCGTCTCCCAGGATCACTTTGCAATCTTTAGCTCGTGGCTTCATGAAACTGGATACCAAATGATAGTCTATTTGAGTTTCATTTCCGCCGCTGCTATAAGTGATCAGGTGCCGGCTTTGTTTGACGAACATGGTATTTAGCACTATAAGACCGTACGACTTGCACATGTTTAGGATATCTTCACCTGAAGAGTTCCTGGTGCCGTATCCCAGCCCTCCGTGGTAGCCTTCATAGTCTTCGCTTGTCTTCCCGACATGTCCGTTTAAATCTCCCCCAACAAACAAAAGCTCTTCCTTTGGGATGATTTTGACAAGGTTGTGGAAATCTAGCCAGAATGCATCTTTTTCTTTTTGTTCGCATCCTACTTGAGGGGCATATGCGCTTACGATGTTCCACACCTCACCATGCATCACCAATTTGAGAGCCATCAAACGGTCACTGGACTTTGAAATGGTTAAGACGTTGCCAAGTAACTCTGCCGCAAGGATGATGGCGATTCCGTTTTTTCCTTGTTCCAATCCATAGTAAAACATCTTGTAGGCTTTTGTTCTAACGTCCAAGAAACGTGCCCGATTACCGGTGTTTCGCCATTTCGTCTCTTGTACGCACAGGATGTCTACTCGCCTTCTAACCATCATTTCTTCAAGCTCATAGCTGCGCCCACTCATGCCTCCAACGTTCCAACTCGCGACTCTTAAATGTGGCTTACGCCGTTGCATTACTTTGCTATCCCCCGGAAATCCTATAGCTCTGACCCGAGCATTGCTGCTCGTCCCAGGATCACGGCCATTAGTAGTGCCTGGCGGGGTAGTGCTTTTCCTTTTAGCGTTCTTTTCCATAATGCTACGGTTTGACCGTTTTCATTCTTCCCTTCCTTTTTGACACGGGCATGCTCCAGATTTTTTTATTTTTTTTTTTTTGATTGATCTTACTCTTACAACACCGGTGATCTCCAGTCGTGTCAATCCACTGATTTGCATGCACACTTGTGGGGCAGTTTAATAGTGGTATATGTGTCCCTAGGCTCACCTTGGTGTTTTCTAAATTGCCTAGATGTGATTTTTGTTTACCTTTGTTTAGTCGCCTTTTACGACAAGCGATAGGTATCGCTGCAGGGATATTCTTTACCCGTCCCTGCACGAGAGACGCTGTATGTGGCATAAGTATAATTATAAGTAAGGGCTGAAAAGAACGCCGCGGATTCCTAACAAATATTGGGCCGCATACCTGGCAAACCCAAAATTTGAACAAAGACCTTAACAGAGGCCGAGTTAAAATAATCTTTTCCAGCCACCCAGTAGACTGCAATATTATATTCAAATGGCCACATTTTAGAATAGGTTATCCCAAGATTAGCAAAGATCTAAAGCAAAAGCGGCATTCACACGAGCACCACTTATCTTCTCGAAATTTAACATTTTGAATTAACCGTGCATATGCAAGAAGTTTCGGCTCCAGCCATTAGCTAAACTTGAAAAAATCTACTGTCGTGTGGTTACCCTCGATCTTGTGCTAATTTCCAACATCGGAAATTCAAATTGTATCTATAATTCCAGAAGCTATATGTAAATTAACATATTATTAAGAGGAATTTCAGAAATAATCAAACTTCTTTCCTCGTCTATTTTTAACAGACTTTTTAATTGCTACTAGCCACAACGTAAACGCAACTTCCGTAGTAAGCAATGGAATTATTCCATTTAACATTGAAAACCTCTGATTTCAATGAAAACGGTAATCGAATGCTAAATTATAAAAAAAATCCAGAAAACACCACAAATACGCTGTATAATTTCCGATCTTCTCCTGGAATGTTGTAATAAGCCTCAACCACTCACATTAGTGAGTCAGCTTTATAGTATTTCACATTTCTCGCTAATAAACCGACGCAATTTTAACGCTTCGTATCTACAAGATGAGAAAAAAAAAGATCTTCGCGACGATTATTAATTTACTCATGTACGTATGAACGAGTTGATGCATTTCGCTATTAGCAAGACAAAACTGTCAACTAAATAAATGCCCATCCCGGTTTCGCGGATAATATACATAATACAAATGAACAACAATACTGACAGGGTCGCGAGAAATACATTGATATTTCTGAATGAAATACGAGTACAAGAGTACGCCTGCTTGGAAGAGTATCATCACTTCCTTAAGTAAATGTCGTTTCTTGTAAAGGGTGATCCAATAAGAGCTTTCTAAAGTTTTTCTTGTAATAAAAGGAAGAAAGACCAAAGAATAATCGAAGATTGTATTTTAGCTTTTAGTCCGGCTTATGGCAATTAATATTTGAAAAAATTTTATGTAAATGTTATCCGCAGAAAACCCTCTGACGATCAATTCTGTTGATCCAATTTTTGAGCACTATCGGCTGGTATTCTATTTACGCGTGATTTATTCGCCTCCAAGGCGTCTATCGATTGTGGCTTATCAACGTTAACAAATAACTTCACATACCCCTACAAAAAAAAGTTCAGCGGAGTCAGATCACATGATCTCCATGATCAATTCACACGTCCACTTCTTGATTCTTGAGATGATGTTTTTGTGAAAACTCATCCGCCATATGCCACCATCCTATTGAAACCACATGTCATCTACATCAATGCCTTGAGCTTCTAGCAACAAATATGTATGAATCATTGTTCAGTAGCGCTCGCCATCTACGGTTGCACACCTTCCTTCTGTATTTAATTATTTAATTTTAAGATACAACCATTTAACTATTTTTAATAATTAATTTTGGAGCTTTAAGGCATGTATTATTTTAAATCATGTATTTTTAGCTCAAATTCTTTCTAAAAGAAAAAACAAATTTTTTGTTTTCTTGAAATTTTAGAAATGACGGTAAAAATCTATTATTCAATTATTTTTTGGATCATATACAAAATTTTGTTTTTTTTATACATTCTTTATCCACTTTTAGCAATATTTCACGGATGAAAAAAATCCAGTCAGGTGTAAACATGCTTAAAAAATATAATACGCATTTATTTGAATGGTTCTGAGAAATACAGCTTGTACACTTTCACATTTACGGTTGTATCTCAAAAGATACATTGGGCAGTGTGGCCTCTTGAAAAATGTTCGTTACTTTTGAGATGTTTTATATTTTTCTTGCATCAAATTTATCATTTCGAGGTGCGCTTTCATATGAAGAGGTTGTTAATGATCTAGTTTTGTTTTGAAAAAGGTTGTTATAAGGAAAGTGTTTATTTTTCCTTTTGGTTTAGAATTGGTTTTATGTTTTAGATTTTTAAATAAAGCGTTTGTCTTGAAGTTGGAACATTGCGTAATTTATGTTTTTAAAGTAATTTTGTTTTTAATTTGGAGACACTAAATTTATTATAGGTTTTAATTACTAATGAGGTTAGTATTCTCGTGTTTTGTTGGTACAGGGTAATGGCAGAATTTACTACAATCGATGTCGTCAGGATGACGGATGAAGAAGTGACTGCTTTAGTGATAAATATAAGTTTCAAAAGCATAGATGATTTAGATGATGAAGGTAATGAACTTTGTGAACCGGAATCGGCGAATAATATAAGCTCAAGGAATTATGCTATTGTTGAAAATGACAGTCCAAATGAAGGTAATAACAAATGTGAAAGAATAATTGCAAGTGAAGATGGAGGTGAAGATGATTTCGATCTTAACATGACAATTAATAATTCTTTTGTGAATATGATAAATGACGATGCCTATAACACAAATACGGAACTCATAGAGCCAAAACAAGTTTCATCTGGTTCCAAAAACAATTGGAGTTCATTTTCTCGCGAATTTTCACAAATAATCGTAGATCCAAAGTCTTCCGAATTTGAAGAAGTTTTATGGAAAAAGAATAATCTCGTTTGCAACGCTGATCAAGTCAAATTCAGAGGAGACTCCGACATTCCTGAAGAAATGCTAAATTTAGAAACTCCGCTTCAAGTCTGGTCATAACTTTTTCCTGCTTCCCTGGAGCAATGCGTAGTTGAAGAAACCTTGGCGTATGCAGGAATTACTGAATCGTTCCGCTTTGAAGTTTCCGATCTCCGAAAATTGATTGGGATACTTTTTTATATGTCGTACTTCAAGCTTCCTAGTACAAGAGATTTTTTTACTGAAAATGCGACTCGGTCTGTGCAAGCGGTAAGAAAACAAATGACTAGGAATCGATTTGAAAAAATAAGGCAGTTCATTCATTTTAATGATAAAAAAACAGCGGGTAAGCGTGACGACCCTGAACGTGATCGCCTTCATCTTATACTCGCAAGACCTCTAATACACACATTAAATAAAACTTTCGGAAGTGTACCCCGGCTAGAACGTTTGTGTGTGGATGAACAAATGTGTTCCTCAAAAATTGGACATTTTATAAAACAATATTTGCCAAATAAACCAAAGAAATGGGGTTTCAAATTGTTTGTATTGTGTGACAACAAGGGATATGCATACAAGTTTGAGGTCTACGATGGATCACCTTACTTGCCCGCTCCAAATGAACCAGATTTACAATCATCCGCAAACATTGTAGTCCGATTACGTGGCGAGAAGTGCCACGCTTTCAAAATTATAAAATTTATTTCGACAACTATTACACCGCTGTTCCCTTGATGGTATATCTTCGTACTAAAGGAATGCTTGCAGTAGGTACGAACCGAAGAAATCGACTTAAGAATTGCAAGCTTCCTGATGACAAGACTATGTTGAAATTTCAACTGGGAACAAGCCAGGATTTTGTGGCTTCAATTGGTGGAGTTGATGTAACCTCTTTGTCCTGGAAAGACAACAGAATTGTCAATCTTGTTTCTATGTCGGGATGAAACCGATAGTGTGCAGTGATGATAGCCAAATAGCCCACACTGTCAAAAGATATGACAAAAAAGACAAATCTATTAAAATGATCCCATGTCCAGAAATCATCAAAGAGTATAATCTGCATATGGGCGGAGTAGATTTGCTAGACAGTTTCATGGGACGCCATAAAATTTTATTGAAAAGCCGCGTGTGGACAAATCGGATTTTTTATCATTTACTTGATCTGACATGTGTAAATGCTTGGATGCTTTATAAAAGAATTAATAAGAACAGACCCAACTTCCGAAGCATGAGGCTAATTGATTTCAAGCTGGAAATAGCTGATGTCTTATTTAGCTATGGATCTGTTGAAAAGCGAGGACGTCCATCGCTCGAAGTTGCTATTCAAGGTAAGCGACAAAAACCAAATTCATCATTTGCTCCTCCTAAAGATATTCGCTTAGACAAAACAGACCACTGGACATTGATGGGAAAAAAAGGAAGGTGCAAGCTTCCAAACTGTGTTGGTCAAACCAAAATGTTCTGTTCCAAATGTAAAGTTAATCTATGCATAACTAGTGAAAAAAATTGCTTTATGAAATACCATACTTCTTCAAAATGCTCTTATATATTCTATTTTTATGAACATATGTACATTTGTCTGTAAATAATATGTTTATATATATACAAGATTAATATGTGCAATGAATTATAATTTTATTTTAATTTTGAAATTGCTAATTGAATTTTAAAAACATTATTTAAAAGTGTCTTCTTATTTTTCTTGAATAAAATTTTAACTGTTTAGTGCCCACTGTATCTTTTAAGATACAAGCACTATTCTTCATTATTAACGGATAAAAAAAAATAAGTTTGCATCTGTTGTCTGGGTTTTATTTTAAGTAAAATAATTTTTTTTTATTAAAATCGAAGTCACTGGGCATTTAAGGGTTAAAGAAATTCGGTCGGATGACACCGCCTGCTCATAGACCGGCGGCATACAGTGTATTTTCCCGAAAGCATTGGTAGCTCTTGAGTGGCTTCTGGCTTCTCATTATCACAAATACATATATCAATTTTGATTGTTGACGTTTCCTGTAACCCAAAAATGTGCCTCTTTACTGTTGTTGATTTGTGAACTGTTTCAACACCCAATTACAAAATTTAAGACTTAGCGAAGTTTAAACGGCTGTAATTATTGTAAGGACTTGCCTTTACCTGTATGTTTTTTCGTACCAAGATCTTCTTTCAAAATACCACACCATATGCCATATGAAAGATCCAAAGCTTGTGAACGACCATGAATCGGATAGTCGCAGTCTTCACGCACGCTATCACCTGTGGCTGCAATATCCAAAACAAAACTACGCAGTCTAATCGGTGGATAAACATCTAATTAACGACTTTTTTGGCGATTACTGCGTTCAGTTTGACGATTATGAGCACCATAAAATGGTGTAAGTGCACGAAAAACTTTTTTCCTTGAGCACTGATTTTGAAAATAAATTTAATCAATTTGCAAACTTTGTTCACACATAAGGTTACTCATGATACAATGCCATTGAATACTGAACAGAAATGTTATAAAGACTTGACATTTGTTATGGACGCTCTGCCTGAAAATTCCTTTTAAAGAAAGTATTTCGTATTGGATCACCAGTTGCTTATTACTATCATGTGTTAAAGTACAATGCACATTGATATACTTATATATTCAGCTTTGAGCTGAGTTAAATTCAAGGTCTATCTTAGGATCGATTATGATTTATAATTTTGAACGGACGGTTTCACTGGTTCGTCAATTTTCCTCCCGATTTAGGAGCCCACAGGTTTGGTAAGAGTCTTAGGTTAGGTTTGGTTAAGGAAGGGGAGTTTGATGGTTGAACATCACTTCCACTCGGAGGCCAAAGCGCCTATTGTGAATCCCGTTATTTGTGGAATATACATTCTTCTAACCTGTCCTATCACGTGGTGTCTGAAACCAACCTCTCTTTATGAATTTTAGAAGATCCGAGATGTCTGCATTTGCTACGTCCGCAGTCTCTGTGAAGAATATATGGCCCAGCGAAACTAGGTGCCGATTCTGGAGAGCTGGGAAGTGGCTAAGCAGATGTTGAATCGTCTCTGTTTCGTCCCCGTCGCCGCAGCTCCGGCAGAGATCGTTGGATCCCGAGTTCCATTTCCGGAGCATTGCTCCGATGGAACAGTCTCCTGTGATTACTCCGACGAGCATACGGGTCGAGTTTCGGTCCAGCGCTAAGAACTGGCGCCAGTGCTGTGTCCATTTTCGATCCGTCGGTGAAGAGGGTAATCTCGTGGTAGTTGATAACGGCGTTCGTTAGCCACTCGTCTCTGTCGGGGAAAAGGATTGGTATTTTGAAAGAGAAGTCATTGTGGGGGAAAAGGATTGGTATTTTGAGAGAGAAGTCATTGTGGGGAGATATATGTATAGTCGGTCGTAGCTACGAGACTACTAGAACCATGTTTCTTTCCCAGGTCATCTATTATTTTGAGTATGGCTGTATGTCCCTAGTTGCCTTGTTTCCACGAAGAAGACTCCCTTAGTCTGAGAGCAGGGCAGCCTTTCATGAATAAATCCAGAAGAAGGAAATGAAGTATCATGTCCAACCCTGCTAGCGGCGTGCTTCTTATAGCTCCCGTTATACAAACAGCGGCTGACCTTTGTACTTTGTTAACCATGCACACGTAGCTTTTCGTTGCTGCTAGCAGTCCACCAGACTAGGGCCCCATAAGTTATAATGGATCTGATCCCATAAGCTGTGTAATCATCAATGAATGATGTACGAGCCCCATCTTTTGTCGAAGGTCTTTTTGCAAGTTATAAGCATTCAATCCTTTTTTCATCCTTTCCTCCAAGTTCCTTTTCCAGGAATGTTTGGAGGCAAAAATGATGCCTAGATACCTTGCTTCCGTTTTGAGTATGAGTGGAATGCCCTCTAACTTTGGGGGAGCAAATATCGGGATTTTCCTTTTCCTGGTGAACAAAACCAGCTCAGTTTTAAGGGGTTTTATTCTCTGACCGTTCTGTATTGCCCACGAGGAGAGGTAGTTCAACGCAGATTCCATTAATTCGCTGATAGTTGGTAGAAATTTACCTTTTATCAATGCTACGGTCTTTGTGCCTTCCTTCATGAAGATTTTAAGGATTTTGTTAACTGTAAGAAGCCACAGTAGGGGAGAGAAAACTGTGGTGTGCCTGTAGTTGTCACTTTAGACTTGGGTCCAATGTCTGCATTGATATTTCTGCTGTTTAACACATTTCCAATCCAGATTACAATGGATTTGTCTACTTTTATGTCCTCTAGAGCTGTTATTATGGCCTTTACGTTGTTGAAGGCTCCCTCTACATCAAGGAAGGCTGCCATTGTAAACTCTTTTAGATTCAGCGAGCTCTCAATTTCACGGACAACAATATGCAGAGTACTTTCCACTGATCTGCCTTTAAGGTAGGCGTGTTGAGTATTGCATAAGTTGTGTGAGTTGATAAGTCCTCTGATGTATATGTCAAGGAGTCTTTCCAAGGTTTTTAATAGAAACAACGAGAGACTAATTGGCCTATAGTCCTTTGAGGTAGTGTGGATTGGTTTACCTGCTTTAGGTATGAAAACTTCTTTTATCTCTTTCCTCTGTGTTGGAATATACCCTGTAACTAGAAAAAGTGCCTATATTCTTCTCCTAATTTTAACTATCATTGCCTTTAGCTAGTCTGATGACATGTTTTTTAGTACCAGTTGACCATGCTGTGTCAAATTGTGTCATTCCAGACCTATCAGGAAACTCCCAAAGCCCTCTCTGATCATGGATACCAAAGTTACATTTTTTTACCCAAATCTTTCTACAGAGACCATGATACTATATTGCGGTTTTCAAATGTTGCGCAGCGCAGTGCTGCAATTAGCAAGGAGAGCACTGTGACTTTAGAACTAAGTGTAAGCATCTTACTTGGGTAGGCAGGAATAGGGGTGACTTCCTTAGAAGACACGATTTCTCTGATGAAGAGGCTCACTATATACAAGTTTTTCTCATATCCTCTTTGTATTTTTAAGATGGTTCTAGAGAGTTCGTTCAAACGAGAGGCGTCTATTTATCGGAGGAGCCCTTTCTGGCTATGAGATTAACCAGAACGGGCTGGGTGTATAAGAATCCACCAAGGTTTGTTTTGTTTTTCTTAACTTAGTCTTGTAGATTTTATGCAATTTTTGCAGCGTGGGGCCAATATTATATGTACAGGGTGGACCAAATACAAGTTTCTTTTTAAAAATGCAATAAAATGAGCAATATTAAATTTGTTCCATATATTGATGTTCGTGAATTGAGTCTCACATTCTCGGCCACAGCAGCCACATTCTCATCTGTGCGCACCGTACGACCATGGGGACCATGAGTGTTGTCCACTAGCATACCAGTCCCACGAACTCTTTGGACAATTGCCTACAGTAGTCGCGGTGGGTGCTTCATTTCGGCCAAAACTTCTTTTTAAAAAACGCACTGTTTGGACTACACAACACTCACTTTGGAAATAAGTTTTCAATATTTTCCAAAGTTGTTCGGCGAGTCATTTCGTTCCGCGGAGGTATGATACTGACTTTCTTAAAAAAAAAACACTAGATGGCCTACCTTTTACTATTTAAAATCTCTGATGTTTTCAGAGGATCACCACTCTCCCAGGTGGAACGGCTTGGGATCACTATGTAAATTTTTTACTCAAATGTAGGGAATGTGTTTACCATTTGAGCTCGGGAAGTTTCTAGAAGAACGGAAATGTGTCTCTTTTTTTTTTTTAAATGGTACCTATATTGACTCGATTTGTTTCCTCTATAGAGTATATAGTCTTAAATTAAACTTAAAATCTATGGTGAATGACCTAGATCTGGACGTAAGTCGAAAATAGTGGAGCACGCAGCATTTTGGACATTGGATCATAGTAGCCATAAGTCGTTCGATGGGAGTTGATGTGGAAGAGGGGCATGGACAGACTTATACGGGGACTTGCGTTAGAAGAATCATTTTGGTGAAAAGCTGTGAGGGGCAGTCAATATTACCGGTACGTTGACTACGTTGGACAGCCTACATTTGGGACTAGACTTCACTAGCGTATTCAAGAACAAGCCTAACGAAGGTAGTATATAAGGATTTCGTGACGTGACATGGATTTGAAAACTCACAAAGCTGAGGGCGGCATTCACACGCTTGATAATGATGTCGATGTACGATGTCGATATCGATGTTGTAAAGGTGAAAGTTAAGTTCTCTGTCAACCAAAATGTTGACAGGAGGAATAACTTCATGTTCTGGAAGATATAGGGAAACGTATACGGAAGTAAGTGATAGGTTAACATTTATTAACAGTGACCACGAGGTGATATTAAACATCAAATAGTGAACCTGTTTAGGTTTCGTTGAAGGGAGGAGGAATCCACAGGGTAAGATATATTTTTGGAAATGTTCACATTACGTCGAGACATGTAAGTTTTGGAGACCTTGTAATTTGGTGGTTGTAGTTTTCTTCTCCGTCTTTCTCCATAATACTATTGTACAATAGCACACTCGTAGATGATGGTTGGTCTGACGCAGTATTGAAGTTGGAGTTGAATTTATGGGCAAGATCAGCTCCAAGATTTTAAGTTCATCCGACAAGCCCACCGCATAGTGACTACGCATATTGATAAAAATGTCGGGGTTTGTTTTTTTCGAGTGTACCTGTTATATGAACCTTTGCCGGGATTGAAGGGACAGTTTGCTGATTTTAGTGTCGCAGTATTGAAGAAGATCACGCCCTTTCCCTGACTTATTAATGATGTGATCTAAGTTCTTTTGGGAACACAGGTACTTTTAAAGAAGAATATAAATATTTCCTGAAAAGCTCCTTGGTCGATAACATATGTCGGCATGGAGGATTTGATAAACATGGATATCTTGGAGATACCTTACATCAGAATAAGCAGATTTGTTCGTGATCGGAGAGTGAGGCCTTATTTGGGGCATGCCAGTTTGAGACAGAATTAATGAATGTGTTGCTTCCGTTTACGAAATTTATATTCCAAAACTGGCCCACTTCATTAACTTGTGTTATTACAGCTCTAGCCGACGTGATGCGCATTATATGGGTATAATAGCTCATCAACCCCAGTGTGCACCTTCTTTGTGAACTTTTATGATGTTGTCAGCCAGGTATCTCGTGATGAACTCTATAATTGGAACATTAATTAATTACTACCTTTAGAATGTCGTGGCCAAGATATATAACGTCTTGATTCCACAGCCCAAACACTTTCCTGTTTCCTTTATGAAATCAACGCACAAGTTTTGGACTATTCCAGCTGGAACGTCCATACCTTATTTCAAAAATTGAACTTTCTCGCAGAGACATACGACGCCATGAGTTTCGTCTAAGCCACAGAATATCGGAATCTGTATGTGTTTCAATGGGACACAGCAAAGCGTTGGTTCCAACGAACCACATGTAGCCTATATTTAGGCTACATTTTGACCTTGCAGCTAAATCAGACCGGGGAAGGCCACTGGCAGTCGATTTAAAATTTTTAGTAAAAACTGATAGAAAAGGAACCGTGTCCAACTGAATGTTATGTTCCAGATGACATCCAGCTCGGGCAGGCTAACCACCTTCATGAATTTGGAAAAACGGGGAAGATCAGCATCCCAATGACCACTTAGAGTTGAATTAAGTTGCAACTTTCGACAGCATGTGTAACGCTATTAGACTTAGATGAAGTCGGGGTTTGTAGATCAAAGCAATGCTTGTGCACATGACATTAGCGGCTGATGAAGGCCTCGAATAATTTGTCGTAAACAGGCGTAAATATGAGCTGCCGGTAGTATCCTGTCTTCGCTATTATGGGGCATGGTAGTTGACTGTCTGCTCGATGCTCTCAATGCCTCTGAAATCTATGCCCAGGCCTATGCGGACGATGTTGCCGTTCTCTCTGTCGGCTCATATTTAACGACTTTCTGTCGTAAAACACAGTTGGAGCTAAATGCGATCGATGGTTGGTGTACGAGTAAAGAATTGTCGGTTAATTCTTTTAAAACTGATGTCATTCTCTTCACGAGAAGGAGGAAAAATATTGGAATGACTCAGCTGGTGCCAAAAGACCAGATATCCAAGGAAGCTAAGTATCAGGGAGTCATCTTAGATAACAAGATTCTTTGGTTAAAGCATGTTGAGTCAAAAACTACCAAACCGCTGTCAGCTTTTTGGCAATGCAAAAGCTATGAAGGTCCTCTGGCACGTGGTCGACGGCAATGATAAGACCGATAATCTCATATGAATCGGTTGTCTGGTGGAACAGGCTAACACGCAAACACGTCGTAGCCTCTTTCACCAGCCCCCTGGGGAAGGCAGTGTAGGCAGTGAGATGCCTACCTGTGCTGCGAGTTGCAAAGAGGATGACACTGCAGAACACTTTCTCTGCGACTGTCCCGCCTTGGGACCGACGTGGTGTGTCTCGAACCCCTTAGTTCTACATCACTGAAGCTCCTTCTCACTTTTCTCTGGACAACGCGGAAAATACAATATACGCAAATATCAAAGGCTTAGTCCTAGACAAAAACCTTTGGTGACGCATTAATCCAATCTGTGTAAAAAAAATGTTTGATTGTATGGTGAGGAATTAGTGCCATAGTACATTGGAAGCTTTTGCCCACTAACTTTACAATGGCTGCTAAATGCGGGACTGAATTGAATGGTGGAGAAATTGTTTTGATGCAACATCATATATTGCCAAGCAAATCAACAAAATTATAAGAGCTTGGCTGGGTTGCACAGCCCCCATACTCACCTGATTTTGTGCCAACAGATTACCTAAAGTATTGGATCAGAAAAGGGCAAAAGTACATAACATTGCCTCGCGATATTTTGTTTAAGCCGAAAAAGTTTCAAAAAGATCATTATTACCAATTGCGCGGCACCTAACGTCATCATCCTGGGACTACGGTTCTCCCAAGTTTAAAGCTAGACAATCATCAGCTGCATTGATACATTGGCTTTTACGACCAAAGGGTGAAATGAAAATGCAACACACCTGAGAAAATGGGTTTATAGCAAAATGGATGTCAATTTGCAACTGATCTAAAATCTAAACAGAAAATCGGGGGCACTTCAGAAAAGAGTAATACTTATAATAATATTTGTTCAGAGATTTCCGCAAGAAGGGAACGATTCTTCCTTTTTGTGCCTGTAATGTTAGCTCTTTTAACAGACAATCAAAAAAAGTCTTAAACTAAAGTGTGATGAGATGCACCAGCTCGAAAGCGAATGAAAAACTACGATATCGGAAGGTTTTTCAGTTGGTGCGGGTAGATTTTGCCGGCCTGTGGCGGCCATGTTGTTTTGGTGACATCTGTCAAATCTCTTGTTAATTATTCATTAACTAATGCCAAATCGTCATGACATGCTACACGATTATACAGCGCGTCTAAATGATACTTTACAAAAATTTTACGGTAGAAGTAGTGGCTTTTCACAATCGACTCTTCAACCTTTGGTGGCTAAATCTATACGAAAGGTTCGGTAATCAATCAGCCAACATTCGTACGTCAAAATAATGCCATAACGGCCGAGAACTTCGCCACGGTCCATGAAAGTTTACATCAGAACCCAAGACAGTCGATTCCTCACTGTGCACAAGAGCTCGTCCTCTCACTGACTTCATTTTTAGCGACGAGGCGCATTTTTGTATAAGCAAAATTGACGTTATGGGACGACACCAGCCCACACGAGGTAGGTAAGACAATGCATCCTCAAAAAGTTATTGTTTTATGTGGATTTTGGGCCGGCGGCGTCATTAGTTGGTGGGGCGGTCACCGTCAATGGAGAGCGCTAGAAAACGATGATAGCCCAAATGGACCTAGACGTCATGTAGTTCTAGCAGTACAGCGCTACGTGCCACACAGCGGACGCCACGACTGACATTCTGCATGAACGATTTGAGGGTAAGGTTGGTGACGTGAATTGGCCACCAAGGTCATGCGATTTGACCTCGCTACAATTTTCCTTGTGGGGTTTCCTAAAGTCGCAGGTCTATGCGAATAAATCACAATCGACCCTTAAGGTGACCATAAAACAGGCCATTGCTCAAATTCAGCCGGATCTATGCGGAAGAGTCATTGAAAATTGGACCACTGGGATCCGTGCCACTGTAAGAAGCCGAGGAGCATTTGAACGATGTCATATTCCATACATAATAGCATTCATGGGCCTTTCAAATAAAAAAATAATTTTATTAATACCTCACACAGTTTGTTTTATTCCATTTCGGCATCTACCCGCCTTTATTGAAACCCTGACGAGAGAAGTCGACTTATATAACCTCCTAGAAAGAAACAACGTTCATACCGCAGCTACATATATCACGAAATCTAAGGAAGACATTGAATGAGTCGCAGGGAAACATGGTATATTAAACATCACGTTAGAAAATGTTAACATTTGAAACGAAGCTTAGTGATCTCTCTCAGTCTGGTTGATCACAATACGATCGGCGCCTGACGACCCTCCTGCATTCTCGACGGATTGTTTCAGCCAAGGTAGCCAAGAACAACAAAATAAAACGTTAGAAAGCAAGAGCGACTGTCAGGATCTGTTACCCTCAAGACCTTATGCGATTTGCGATTTGCAGAATTGCAGAAAATCATTCGACAGCGTTGCTGTGAAAGCGACATTGTAGATGTCGCATCGATTTCAAGCCACCACCTACAAGAAGCCTCTTGTTTGAAGGCGAAGGCAAGGACGTTCGAGAGTTTTACAGATGAACACAGGTGAAAACGGAAAATTTGAATTGGTGTCATAGTGGATCCTGACAACTTGGAAAGGCGCTTCTGCAGATTGCATAAAACCTACGATAATTAATGTATTGTACCATTGTCAGACTAGGATAAAGGAGAGAGAATGGGGAAGAAATTCGTGCAATTGATATGATCGACTTGATCGACGTCTGACACAGTGTCTTGGCAAAAGACAATCTTTCTCTTAAAAGACAATCTCATCAACTACGCCATATAGTACTCGCTATTGAAGATTCTTCCGTTCTTCCTTTCTCAAGTTTTTTTTTTTTTTGCTATCTGTTTTCAAGCACTCAGACATAAATACTGATCCATTGTACTGCCAGACAGGCACCTTAGATGGCGTTACAGCTCATGTAATGCCGATTCCGAACGGCGAGAGCCGAGAAGCTTTTTCTCAAGGCAAGTGTACAAGGGGTTTAGCCAGTACCCCGCCGAGGAGAGAAGCCGCGAAATAATCATTCGAGGCAATACGAAATAATAAATAAAAAACAATACGAAATAATCATTCGAGGCGTTGGTGTTACCGGGATCCGAACTCGCTCATCACGCGTCAGCGTCCGACACACTACCCACTGCGCCCTCTTTCTCAAGCTAATCTCAAGCTAAACTAAGCGCATACCAAAATGCGGAAGCTGAAACTTTACCAACTAACATTTGCGTCTTTGGTCGTTGCGTTTTGGACGCTGTTAATCCTTTGATGCCTACTCATTTACTCTTTGACTCAGACTGCGCCGTGGTGATGGATCCATGTTTCTTCTTTTTTCATGAAAAAAAGATTTTTATTACACTGAAACAGCTCCAGTTAGCGCTCTAAATCATTGACGCGTTGTTGTTTTCGATCGACTGTGATCACACATGTTGCTGAATAGAGCTCCCAAGCACTGTCAACGTACCCGTTTGTTGCTGGCGCCCCGGATACCATCTCTATTTTCCACAAACCTTTCGGAATGAATATGGAGAAATGTTTTTGAGGGTAGTGTACTCCATGCTGTACAATACGTATATTGTCCATGCTGCCAAATGATCGCAAATTTCCTCCAGTTCTTTCTGATTTTCCTTGAAGCCCTATACAAACCGTTACAATATCCCTTAATATGATCGAAGTCATAATTTTTACGCTGAGTCACTGAAAATTAACCACTTCCTGTTGGAAGTTTTTAATGTCAAAGATCCTGCTCAAAGTAACGATGTCACGTTTAAAAACAAACTTTTTTCCTGTAGTCTTACGTAAATCATGAAAAAAAGTTGATTTTGCGTACCTACCCTAGTAAGCTTGTAGAACAGACTTTCTAACCATACAGTGTTGAAGACCTTTTTAAAAATCAACGAAACAAGCACCTGTGCAGCGGATTTTTGCGGATTTTGCGCATTCACCGAATGTTGGAAATAAATTTTGACGCAGCGTGAATAGTATTCGCTTTAATCGAAGCTCTGTTTGATATTGTACTTTTCCAAAAACCTTGTTAACATTCGGAAGCAAATTTATTGATCGAACATTAGTAGGGTTTTCACTATCTCTGTCCCGTTTAGGATTAGGGAGAACCACCAATGCGCTGGATACTAAATATTATTCAGAGTATTGTGGAATAGCATGGTGAGAATATCTACTGATTCAATGGTATTAAAACTACTTTTGGGATACCATTTATTCTTGTCAACTTCTTATTTTTTTGGTGAGCCACGTATGCAAGGAGACATTCGCTCATTGGCAAGTTTTTCATCACTGAATACGGTGAAACCGTATCGCCAATTTTTTATTTCTGCACGAAGTTGTGAATGTTCAAAAAGGTCACATTTTCAAGCTCGTGATTACGGTAAGCAGGGCTGTTCACCGTCTGCACAGACTGGGAAAAAACTCCGATAAAATTGACTTTCGCATATGGGTCCTTGATAAAAAAAAAAAAGCCGTCGCCCTGG
Source organism: Merodon equestris (assembly GCA_958301585.1). Classification (NCBI taxonomy): domain Eukaryota; kingdom Metazoa; phylum Arthropoda; class Insecta; order Diptera; family Syrphidae; genus Merodon; species Merodon equestris. The sequence continues at coordinate 111,540,802 of OY284415.1, forward strand.
TCGACAATCTCTGTACCATGGCCCACGTTCCGTAGTGTCTCTGAATTGTCTGTCTTCCCAACAATCTTTATATACCATGCTTGTTCAAGAAATAAGGTGACTTTTTATTTTTCTCATAAAATATTTATCTTTTCATCAATATCTTTTTAATCTCCCGCAAAGTAACCAAAGCGCTTTTCCCAATCCTACCAGCACTTCTAATATGCGCTTTTTGGTACAGCCTTGAGTTCTTCCAGCGATGCGGTCTTTATCTCGTTAATCGGGGTCAATTTCCGTTCGTTCGTGGGTCATTTCAGTTTTAGCAAACCAAAAATTCGTAGGGGATCAAGTCCGATAAAAATGTGGTGGCTGAGGTGTTGGTTTCCCTACTGATCGTTCTTTCTCGACATTTTGCTCAACCGGATGAGTTTATAGCTCACAGAGATTCAAGTGTTTCTTCCGTCCGACCCATTGTTGCTTACAGACTTAAAAGTTTTTTGGTTTATAGCCACATAAATAAAGTCTAGCCTAATTGTATATTAAAAACTTCCAACTTTCACGTAGAGTCTTACGCTTAATGTTAAAGAAACTTTGAACCGTTAGATGACGTAGCCTAGGTCAGAATGTTTTCCTAATTTCGTCGTTCAAGCAAGGGTTTTTTGTGGTGGTTGTTGAAAACTTAGAAGGCTATTGACGCTCTTTCTGATTTCATAATGGTAGCACTTAGGTCAGATCAGCTAAGGTCAGATCATGCGTTATATTTCCTAGTATGGCAAAAACTTTACGAACACCTCTCTCTCTTCCTATAGAAAGTCGGCGCCTCAATTTCTTTTGGATGTTTATCATCGGATAAATAGTGAACAAGAAGAGAATGACGTTTCAACGAGGGCAAAACGTGACACTCAAAACCATGATAACTTTATAACTGATTTGGATAAGCAAGCGATCGAGCAAAGTGATATTATTATGACATTTCTGAACAAAAGTAGGTTTTATTGCTTAAGGTTCAACTATAATAGACTTAAATGGGCGTCCATCAGCTTAATGACACGTCGCATTACACGCAAATGGTATAGCATGACCATGATAGGATTATGCTCCGTTTCGTAGACTTAAGCGAGCTTACGCAAGGAGGCATTTGACACCCAATGCTCATACTTTGACTTTTCATTTAAGTCTATTATGGTTGAGCCTTTAATGTTGTACGACATGTATACTCACAAATTTTTATAAAAACTTGAAGATCACCATGTAGCCGAGGTGCGACATGAGCACGGACGACGTTTATGGTTCGATGTCTCTGAAGTGCCCGATGACAACTACCTTATGATGGCCGAACTCAGACTGTATCAAAAGCCATCGCACGGCAAAATGTCCGATACCGGCAAGGAGTTCACAATATCGATTTACGTGATTGTACAGGCTGATGGTGAACGTGAACTAGAGCTTTTATCTTTTGTGAATACTACGGCGGATTACCTTGGTTGGCTTGAGTTGAATGTAACTGAGGGTCTCGTCAAATGGCTAGCAAAGCCTCATCTCAACAAAGGTATCTACATTGGAGCGCACGAGGTTAGTCGGCCGGAGCATGAAGTTAAACTCGATGACATTGGACTCGTGCACCAACGAGGCGAAGAGGAGTACCAACCCTTTATGATAGGATTCTTTCGAGGGCCAGATGTATGTATGTTTATTTTACTTTACTTTTTTTTATAAGTTAATTATTATCGCTCTAGTTATTAAAACAATCAAAAAATCATAACAGACACAAAAGGGATCTATCACGCATGAAACGGAGTAAAAAGTCAGACACATATAATCCGTTGATAAATCCACACCATGTGGACAATATTAAGAGCTGTCAACTGCAAACCCTCTATATAGCTTTCAAAGACCTAGAATGGCAGGTATGATTCTCAAAGCACATTATATGAGATGAATAATGACTTTTACTCTATTTCAGGATTGGATAATCGCTCCTGAGGGATACGGTGCGTTTTACTGCAGTGGAGAATGCAATTTTCCATTGAATGCTCATATGAATGCGACTAATCATGCTATCGTTCAAACTCTAGTTCATCTTATGGAACCGAAAAAGGTCCCTAAACCGTGTTGTGCTCCAACGAGATTAGGTCCACTTAGTGTACTATATTACCTAAAAGAAGAAAATGCAAATTTAAAGAAATATAAAGATATGATTGTTAAGAGTTGTGGGTGCCATTAAAGTCATACACTTGATATGTACAATATATCAAAAATAACGGTCATAAAAAGCCGGTAAAAACTACAAATTACTAGTGTTTTCCGATTATTCTGGCTTGCTATGTTTGTGAATAAGGCAGAATTAGAAACGTTTAATATGAGATTAGAAACACCGTCAAAGTCAGGTAAAAGGCATCAAGCTGTTGAGGACCCTGTTCAAGGTGTTCTATTAACAGTCGTTTACTATATCAATCCCTAACCAATATTTTCCACAGAAAATATCTGTTTGCTTTTGACGCAGTGTTCTGCATTTTATTATAGCAATGAGAAGAATCTATGGAATAGGCCTTGCCACTTGAATAATATCGCATTTGTAGCTCATGTAAGGAAAAACACAACTAAATACAATTTTGATGACTTCGCTGTAGCCGCCATTCGAACTCATCGGCGTCAGAGGACCAAACAGTGCTTCTCGATACTAGGAATATTAGCTCATCGCACCCGTCATGGTGTTGCACCCCATTAATTAATCCTTCTGTGCTATATTACAAAATACCACCTCCAATCGACGAAGTTGTTCATCCTCCCAGCATTTAAGAAGTACGCATAGCTATTAAAAAGCTAAAAAACAACAAGGCCGCAGGCTCGGAAGGATAGGCATCAGAGCTCTTCAAAGCTGAAAGCGATGTTCTGGTAGGGTGCATGCACCCGATCGTATGTAGAATTTAGGAGGACATTTTCATGCCCGACGACTGAAATATCAGCTCCATCCACAAAAAGATAGGATCAGCTCGCCGGGAGCCAAGCTACAATTCCAAGTCTTCTATCTTGAATTTCACAAACTTTTACTTGGAAAATCAAATCAAAAATCACAATAGCCAGGGTTCTAAAACCGGTCGCTATGAGCTCAGAATCATGTAATCTATAACACAGCCAAGTTTCAGACTCACAGCTACGCGGCAAATATGATTTGATATATGCATATGGACGGACGAACAGGTAGAATGTGCAAGGTAGAAGACTGTAATGCGATCCTACCTCTTGCAAAAATTACAGAGCTATATCCTTGCTCAATATCGCTTACAAGATCCTATTCAGTGTATTGTGTGAATGTCTTACAACGTTTTCCACTAATGGGCATATTACCGCATTCATCGCAAAGGCTTATTTTACGCGATTGCCGATCCCGGGATCCCGGCGAAACTGATCCGGAAGTGTCGAACCACGCTAACAAACAGTCGATGCATGGGCTCCAGAACCTCCGAGCCTTTTGAAACTTGCACCGGATTTCGACAAGGAGATGCGCTGTCATGCGACTTCTTCAATCTCGTGTTGGAGCAAATAGAGCGGCGAACCAACGTACACTATCTTTCACAAATTGGTCCAGTTGCTGAGCTATGCAGACGATATTGATATGGTTGCAAGACGAAATATAGAAGACGAAATATATGCTGTCAACAAAAAAAGTGCTCCAACAGCTAGGGTCCAAACTCCTGTCCCAAAGAACCAAGGCTCTACAAGATTCTTATCCTGCCAGTCTTGTTATATGGAGAGGAAAGTCGGACGATAAGCAGGACAGCAGAGGTTGACTCCTTCTGCAACGGATATTCGATCCTGTCTGCGAAGAAGGCGAATGGAGTAGAAGACATAAGCGCGAAATCTATGAACCCTACAAAGATGTGAATATAGTCCGGAAAACTAAAATCCGTCGACTACAAGGCTCGGCCACATTGAGCGCATGGACACCAACGCCCCAGCTAAGAGGCACTTCGAATTCGAGTCTCCTGGTTCGACAAGATCGCGGATAACTTGGTTTTTCTGACTGGAAGCAGTGTGCCCAGAACCGCCAAGGATGGAAGGCTCTATTAACTCAGGCCCCTCCAAGCTGGCCTGAAAAGTAAGAAAGTAAGTGCTATATTAAAATGGATTTCGACTTCAATATCATTACCTTAGTCTCATCTAAGTCGTATAGATGAAACTCTGTGTCATTTTGGCTCAGGGAAAATGGTTCATTTTAGGTGTCGCCGACATCCAAACATTTTTTAAAATCACAGGAGAGGGCTGTTTTGGTCAAGGTATCATAAAATAATGTAGTAAATACAGCTGAAAGATTTTTGAATATTCGCGGTACCTTCCTTGGAAGCGTGCGTCTTCGCGGACTCTTGAAACCACCTTTTTTGTCCCAACCTGTGACCCTTTAAGGCTGTGGGTCTTTGGAAGCAAGATTTTATGGAAGATCGATGGTGTAAAACAGATGGAATGTAGGAAACTACATGATCAAGAACTGGTGGAACTTAATTCAACCCCAAGCATTAACTGAGTAATGAGAGAACGACATGGGCAGAACACATAGAACAGCTGGACAGTGGACAAATAGACAACAGAATAATGAGTGGAAAGTTCAAGAGAAAAAACACGCTGCGCCATAGATATAAGGATAATATGATTGGACCTAAAAGAGATGAAACAGAGCAGCAAATTGTAAAGGGACAAACTCATGGCAGGGACTCCGAACTTCCGAGTTATATGATTGATGCTTACTTACTTAGGTGGCGCTACATTCCGGCGTGAACCTGGGCCTCAACTAACAACCGTCTCCAGCTCGCACGATCTATTGCCAGTTGCTTCTAGTGCCGCACTCCCAGTTTATTAAGGTCCCCTTAATAAGATTCGGTCGTCCTCTGCTGCGTTGTTCCTCGGAGCTGTGTTGTCCATTCGTTCTACATGGCCTAGCCATCTTAGACGTTGGACCTGGAGACGTTGTACTAGGCCGATGTCGCTACATCTACAGTCTGTACAGTTCGTAGTTGTATCTTCTCCTCCAGTCTCCGTTTATATAAACGGGACCATAGATTGAACGCATCCTCGTTAAGGTCCAGGCCTCTGCACCATAATGGAGGACTGGGATGATCAGTGATTTATACAGTGATACCGCGGCTTTATTAGTTTTAAGCTTCAATATTGCATGCATTTCATCTAGGTCGGGTGGACGGAATCCTCTTATATTTTCTTCCGTTGCGATTGGATCATTCTGCCTGACAGCGGTATCAGATCTATCCTCGCCGCTATACAGTCTACAGAAGTGGTCTTTCCATATTCTCAGCATCGACTGTGACTCTACTACTACTTGTCCGTCTTCATCCCTACCTTTGCTTTACTTCTGCTCTGGCTTTATAGCCCTAGCATGTTCCTTTTACTTTTCCGTAAAACTTGCAAACGTCATTCCTGCGATAGCATCCCTCCATCTACTCGATCTCATGCTTTTCATGCTCTATTTTTTTTCTTCCTTAGAAGGGTTTGCTCCTCTTTCCTTTTTTGCTCGTAGAGCTCGCGAGCGGCTCTCGTCGCAGTTTACTTTGGTACATGGGTATGCTCGCATTGCTTATCAAACTAGGGGCTTCAGATGCCCAACACATCAGAGGCAACGTCTCTGATGGTGCGGTGGCAATGCTCCCACTGTTTTCCTATGATTGTGCTGGCGCCATCAGTTTTTGCGAGAGATTGAGGGAAATTCAATCGGCAAAGGTCCTAACGGTCTCCTTAGATTGTAGCTTTCCGACGTGTCAAACTTTCTTTATCTTGCTCGACTCCGTAGCATCCTTGATATCCTCATTCGTACCTTAGCTACAACAAGATAGTGATCCGAGTTGATATTTGATCCTCGGAAGGTTCGTACATCTAGGATGCTGATGCAGTGTCTACGAGCAACATGGCTCATATGTAATAAAAATAATAATAATAGCCTTGAGTCGATCGGCAAACAAGTTGCATGCTGCATTAGCGTGAGCCTTTAAGGCTCCTTTCATTCTCAAGGAAGGGCTTCCTTGTAAGCTATTGATATTTCTTAGTGAAGACCAAAATGCACTATGTATCGACGTTCAAGCAATGCACGTTGTTTTTTAACCTCTCTTTCTCAGTCTTATTGGAACGTCTATTTCCTCTCATCAATATGTTACCCAAGGGTTTGCCGTAAACTTTCACACTGACGCCACATTCCAAAAACACAAGCGGTCAACGTTCATTGACTCATTGGCTCAGCAGTCACTTTCCTGCCACTTCGTCAAGGAGCCGTGACTCATACGAGAGAAAGGAAGTGTACCGAAGTGAGATGGAATAAAAGTGAAAATGAAAATTGGAAAAAAGAGTCGAGCTTCGTGAGGCCGCGTGTGATAAGGAAGTTACAGCTTTTTGTAGTTGGCTGCAGTTCAATTGGGCCACAAGGTATAAACCAGTTTCAAGTCCATTTGGGACGAAACGACATAAATATAAACATACCAGCGACACATGCATCTCTTGTCTTTGCCAAAACACGGAGAACACGGAACACTTCAGCCTAATGTCATCGTCAGTCTCGTGTTTCATTATATTCAAAAACATTCTCTTGGATCTGAGAATTGAAGGCATAAAGTTCTAAGCTCAGCTAACCTCATTTTACGAAAACCAATGTTAATAGAAAAACCGTACCTACACCTTTCCAACCACTCAACCTGTAAAGGCATCGAGCCAAGCTTTCTGACTCAAGGTTAGACTAGAAAATAAACATTGTACCAAGCGAGGTATAACCTATTGAATATACTATATGACCTCCTCATATTTCAAACTTATGACAAGTCTTGGAATTCCTGGAATGATTTTCGAACTTGATCTTTGGGGTCGCTATATTTTTAGGAACAAAAAGCCTTGTTTAGTAAATACAGTATCTGGGGTGAGGCAAGAATTCCGTATCCCATGTCATCGATCAATCGTCGGAACATTGCCGCAGGTAACTAGCTTAATGGCACTAAAGCAGCGAGAACCTCCTAATGAAACTGATAATTTAACCCGAAGGAAATAATGACCCCTGAAGGGATCAGCTCAGCTCCTACGAGGGACATGCTCAGCTTTATTGAGAAAGTAGAGCAACTCCTCGGCTAATTGGCTAGTATTCACAATAGACCTACACTGCTCTATGCTACGAGGGTGGTCCGATAAGTACTTAGCCTACAAAAGAAAAACTAAAATTTTGGAGAAATGGCGATTTATTTTTCAATATAGTCTCCTTTTAGCTCGATACACTTGACCCAGCGATGCTCCAACTTCTTTAACCCGTCTGAAAAATACGTTTTCTCGAGGTCTACAAAGTAGGCCTCCGTGGCGGCGATGACCTCCTCATTCGACTGAAATTTCTGCCCGGCGAATAACTTTTGCAAGTTTGGAAACAAAAAGAAGTCGCACCGGGCCAAATCTGGAAAATACATTGGATGGGGCAGCAGTTCGTAGCCCAATTCGACCAATTTGGTCGTGGCGAGGGCGGAGGTGTGAGCCGGTGCGTTATCATGGTGGAAGATCACTTTTTTCTTCGCCAAGTGGGGCCGTTTTTTCTTCAATTCGGCGTCGGATCGGCCCAATAATTGGGCATAGTACAGCCCTGTGACCGTTTTGCCCTTCTCCAAGTAGTCGATGTGGATCACACCTTCTGAATCCCAGAAAACGGTGGCCATCACATTTCCGGCCGATGGGAGAGTCTTCGCCTTCTTCGGAGCACGTTCGCCGGGTGAAGTCCACTGTTTCGACTGTTCCTTGGTTTCTGGTGTGTGTATCAGTGGATCCATGTTTCGTCGACTGTCACGAAACGACGCAGAAACTCCTTCGGATTGCGCTTAAACAGCGTCAAACACTGCTCTGAAGTGGTCTCACGGTTGCGCTTGTTGCCCGGAGTGAGCAAAAGCGGCACCCATCGCGCCGACAGCTTTCCCATGCCCAAAATTTCATGCAGGATATGACCCACGCGATCCTTTGAAATGCCTACTGTCTTAGCTATATCGCGCACCTTCAATCGGCGGTCTGCCAATACGAGATCTTGGGTTTTTGTCACGTTATCATCCGTGGTAGCCGTTTCCGGGGCACCTGGACGTGGTTCATGAAAAACCGACGTGCGACCACGTTGAAATTCGTTAAACCAATTCTTTGATGGTCGCCATCGAAGGAGAAGAGTCACCATAACAAGAGCATCCAAACGCTCTTTCCAAAAATAAGAATCGAATCACCGACCGATATTGCTCTTTTTCCATTTTTCTAAAATCCGCGGACATTCCCGCTTATAATATATTGCTCTAATAAGTTGCTCTTGCGATACTGGCGCCATCTGGCGGCGATGCTAAGTACTTATCGGACCACCCTCGTATTTGTTAGCACTAGCCCCAAAATCACACGAAATTGGCACAAAAAAAATCCATTATCATGGCCCAATAATGATCTCCATTAACGCTTATGGCGGTTACAACATCGTTTTCGAATAAGAACCGTCCAATGACTCTTAACGCACAAACTCGAGGCCAAACAATCGCTTGCTTATGGTGGAAAGGTTTGTGCATTGATCACCATGACATTCGGATATTCGTATGTGTTAATTGATCTCTTCGTTCTTCTCAGAAAGCCTCGCGCGACATCGGTCTTGATGACTAGCATTACCGTGATTGATGGTGATGATGCATTTTTAATGTAAATGACTAAAGTCTCAAATGACAGAGAATCGGAGTTTGGAAAACTACATTTCAAAAGATTCATGTGCGACGATCCATGAACAAACATACGAGTACGTATACGTATGCCATAAATAACAATAAAATACACAAATGTTGCTATTGGCCTTGCAACATGCAATACTCATTTCAAAATGTTTAGCAATATGATTAGTACACATGGGGTTAATTGTAGCCTACCTTTAGGCGCGTGCATTTTAAAATCAAATCAATCACTACACAAAGTCGTTAATTTTAAATAATCGCGTAATCATATGTAAATCTAAGTGGTGTCGAGAATAAAATTGTTGCAGTTCTCCTTCCGTCAGCAAGCTATGATTTATATTTATTCTTTTTGTTGGAGGCTTTTACTATCTGTTGGAGCACTCAGACGCAAATACTGGTCCATTGTACTGCCAGACAGGCGCCTTTCTTTATTGTATTTTCCCCGTTGTCCGAAGAAAAGTGATGCCACGTCGCGTCGGTTCACTCTTCGATTTACGAATACGCTTCGATCGGTACTTATTCCAGTCATCTTTCGAGTTCAATTTAAACGATCTATTCAGGAAACTTCTGGCTTCCCTGCGAAGACATGGGCGCTCAGCGTTCCACCAGGTAACCAATTTCCTGCAGGGAGGTTTTTTGACAGAACACACGAGTTCAAAATTCCTCCACCAATTGCTTCGTTATGAGTTTAGGTGTTTAGGTAGGGCTTGAGTGGTTTTCTCAATCTCCTCTCTAAACCGTACCCAGTCCGTGTTTCTCGAAATCCGCTTGAGCTGCGAGGGGGACATCCCACACTTCAATTGGAATTCGATATATCTATGGTCCGACAACATAGCATCTGGCAATACTCTCCAGTTAGGTATGTCCTCCACATGTCTATTGGACAGGGCTCGGTTAATCACTTGCTGTCGTCTTGCCGTCACAAAGGTTGGTTGAGAGCCAACATGGTTGATGATAAGGTCAGACGAAACAGTGAAGTTTAAGAGATGTTCTCCTCTGCGGTTGCATTTGCTGCTGCCCCAAACAGTGTTTTGAGCATTAACATCGCAACAGATGATGAGTCCAATCCTTCTGACTTCACAGTACCCTAGGAGATCAGAAACCGCCTTCGGTGACGGAGGCAGTCCCGAGTCGTACGGGAAGTAGGCAAACGCCCCGACGAAGTGTTCAATTTCTCCGTGCGCTTTGTTTTTTTTTTTTATAGGGTTCGTGCAGGTTCAAGTGTGTACGCTCTTATGGTGTTTGTCACACAACCTTGACGGAGTGCAGATGGTTTGTGTACAAGATCTTCGTTCATTACTCTCTTAGTGTGGTTGTCCTAGATAGGATTTGAGAGATTCGACTGAATTTGCGTTACTTGCAGTTCACAGTAACTCTTTTGTTTCAATGTCATTAAGGTGTTATATTGGAAATGCATACACAGAGTAGGAATTTTGAAGTGATCTTATGCTACGAGTGTTATGTGTTATGCCTTCGTCAGCATTTTTTGATCATCTCTTATTCACCACTGATGTTGTTGCACAATTTTTCTGTATAGGAATTGTGCTTGGCTATGGACAGATTTGAACTACAGACCTTCCGCTCAACAGTCGATGATGATTACCATTGCACGACGACCACCCCACCACTCCCGCAGTTTTGTAGCTAACGCTAGGAGCCACCAGATCTTGTCCACAGAATTGACAAAGTTTGGTTGCCGATAGTGTGTGGCCTTTCAGATCGCTCATCATAAAGAATCGTAGCATGACGTATCAAGACCACACAGGCGTTTATTCCACACACATGGTTCCTGAATGGATACAATGTGATGATTTGTACTACTGCATATAATTCTGCTACCGAGAAGAGCAGTAGCAGCCTTGCAATGCTGTAGAATGATCTGAGTAAAAATCATAGATTTAGACTGCAGAGCACGTTCTATCCTTCGACTACTTGACATCAAAATGGAATAAAATCCTACATCTTAGTAGGGACGTGAATCGTTCACAGATTTCAGGGTCTCGACAGAGCCCTTGTCCGATCCCACACCCAGGGTGAACCCCTAATTTTTCAGAGAGTCCTCACTCTCTTTGTAGGAATAGATATTCCAGGCCCTCGTACCAAGTCCCGAGTTCTGCGCTCGTAATCACGTCAGCACATCCAACCCGGAATCCAGCAGATGGCGCGCGTTAATTTTGGAAGACTGACTACCTGGTAGGTAGTAGTTCCCAGGGGAGGGATTTCTAGGGCCATACTCCTGATAAAGGCAGATATCAACTGTGAGGAACAGCTCACTACGAAGGTACCATTCACCAGAGCAAACCTCTCAGCCTGAATACAGAAGCCTGTTTTCTAAGGTAGCTCCAGTAGATGATCCTCTCAGTTTTGTTAATCTGCGCTAGTCATTCTGCTGTCGCTACCAGCCTTCCCTATCCTGACGTCTTTGTAGGAGAGGTACTTGTCTCGACTCTTTACGGTCACTTGTATCTCCTTTCCAGAGGAAAGGGTTTTGTAGTGTGAAGTGCCGCCTCCGAGGAGCAGTCTTTGCCTTAAGGTTTTTGCTTTGATCTTCGTGGATCGCCACATCTCCCCAGACATTGTAGGAGTAATAAAATCGTGAAGACTAAGACGGGCAGAACACGTAGAACGAATGGACAGTGGACGACAGTCAAACGAATAATGAGTGGAAAACCCGTAGGAGAAAGACCGCCAGAAAGGCCGCGCTGCAGATGTGTGGCCAATATCGAAGTGGATCTAAAAGAGATGGGACAGAACGGCGGAAACATATAAGGAACACACTTATGACACTTGTGGTGTCATGTGGTACTGGTGGTACAGGTAATAATAATAATTATAATATTGTTTGTAGAAATTACACCGTCTTTGGTCCATAAAGCCCTGTCTACATGGGTTGAGGATAACAAAATCATTCCAGATAACCAATCCGGTTTCAGATCCAGGTATTAGACTATTCAGGCCGTATCGGATACCCAATGGAATAAATGTAAGAACCAATGCACGGATGTCTGTCTTATTGGGTTGAAAACGGTTTTCGACAACGTACGGCTTGAATGTCTTTATTACAAGATCAATCTGCCGAGCATAAGTAAACCACTGCTGCAAAAATGGACTGCAACAGGACACGGTAAACCTGCCGACCCTTTTCAGCATTTACCTAAGCGATCTGCTAGTTTCTCTTTGCCACTCTATAGCATACGCGGGCAATTTATTCAGAACAGGCCCGATCATCGACATCATTGTCACTCTCTTGCAGAGTTACTTTAGGAGTATTGTGATGGCTGGAAGTTGAAAATCCATTTATTCAGAATGCCTTTGTCTAGGGCCTCTCGTGACACTAAAAAAAATTGAGACACGTATTTAAATTTTGGACCCGATGGGCGTCCTCTGGCGAATCAAAGTGTAAAGAGTAGATGGTGCTCTAACCACGTCCTGGGAGGGGGGTATGGGAAGTACAACAGATCTACATTGGCCGCAGTGTCCCATGCTATATGTTAGCCCTGACCCCCCTTAAATTTGTTAATGGCCTTGATCAGGCCCATGATTGTCTCGTCTGGTTCAATGTGAGAGCCAGCTTATTGGAAAGGATTCGGGATTTGTTTCGAGCTGCATAGGGCACCCGAATCTGAGTACACGAAAGTTTACCCAAACGAAGTCCTATACAATAGTATCAAGATTTTTAAGGGTGATAAAACCAATTCGAAGTCACGTTACAAGAGCAATGACTTCAATAACTTGATCTTCGGGGCATACTATCTCAGCTACTTGTACCGCGAGTGGGTGCGCCACTAGAGGCATTTCTCTATTAAGTAATGTGGGCTGATATAGAAACGATTAGCGATTCCATGTGGCCCGAAATTCCGTGGAGCGGCAGTACCTCTACAAACATGATGTAAGCAAGAGCGCTTCAAGTTTAGTAGATCGGCATCGCGTCGTGCCAAAATCAAGGACAAACCGTCCGACAGTATCAACGCTTTTGGTGGCTAGAGTGGACTGCGTCAGTGGTACCATTGATTCCTATATCCGAACATCAATGGCAGATTTACATAGGGTAGGATAGGTTACGGTGGTAAGGTGGAGAATAGGTTTAATTAAGTGTTAATTAAAATAAAATAAAATAAAAGAATATACAAGATGGGATCAGCTCGCCGGGAACCAAGCTACAATTTCAATTTTGCAAGAATTTTGCAAACTTTTACCTGAATCCATCCAGACGGGCAGACAGGAAAGCCTTTGCATAAGTCTTCCCTACCACAGCTTTGCAAGAAAATAGACTAAAACGTACACGCATTTTTGTTTCATGTTTATAATTCATCCCATAAATTCTACCATACACAGCCACATGCAATAAGCCACTTTGAGGAGTTTCCGGTTCTTAACAAGCATACCTCGCGACACGTCTCAATCAATCGTTTATTCGCGAATTTCCAAAACGCCTATTTTAAATTAGTGAACAAAAAAAAAATTAACTCCTTAAAACAGGCAACAATAATACTGGCGGTTGGTGAATTAAGTTTTACTCGTCATTAGGGTTCATGTATTCGATGGGATATATAATAATGCTAGATATATTATAATACATGTTTATAATTCACATTCACTTTGCGCAAATTTGCATGTATAATATATGCGCACAGACGGACAGATCGGAACGCCTTTCCTTCCCTGATTCAGCTTTTCAATGTAAAGACTAGACTAAAATTAGTTACATTAGGACAAATACGAGTATTTTTGCAGACTAATCAAAGCTATAACCAGAGATAAGCATTCAACCGCCCACTAAAGCCGTTGTACGTGTTTACTACATGGCACAACTGTTGCAGGCGTTCCAATGTGTACAGTGCTCTTTACCCTTACATATGGCACTCGATTTAATCTGTTGCACTTGATTTTAATTGATACCGTTAATCACTACAAATGATTCTATAATGTTAGCTTTCACTTTTCAGCGGAAGCGAAGAATTATTTTGTGTTGATGACATCAATTCATTTTTTTAAAGCTTAGGTTAACAGTTTTAGTTTTTTGCTTAAGTTAAAAATATTCGCTCTTTTTATACGTTTTCTTTTCGTATAAATTAAAGTAAATAAAGTATTCAGTAATTCAGTCTGTTATTCAGTAAGAGTCCAAGTTGTCGAATTTTTCACTTTGTGCTCGAATGAACAACACTTGATTATAAATTTGTATCACATTTCAAGCGGAATTTGAGACAAGGAGATTAAATGAACAAAGATACAAAGGAAATCCAACACAAAACTGTTTACGTAGCTAGAATCCAAAAACCAAAAACGATAAATATAATCGAGCGATAACGTGTAGCACATGATTCACATTTAATATGCATGATTGATAACGTGAGTCAGCACGGGCAAACCAATTCTAATTGTTCTCAACAAAGAATGTAATGTTGGTTGCGACATTACGAGTAGGCTAAGCACTGAATCTTGTATAGGAAAAAAAATAGCAGAGGGAAACCTCATATTACGATTAGTTATGAAGTGTGTGGAAAACTATAATTAAATTAAGAGGAGGAACAACGTGATATAGAAATAGCGAATATGATTACCCAATAAGTGGTATGTGCATCACACTTGTAGACGTTCAGACTCACCTTTAGCTCGTTCGATTCAGAATTAATATCGCCAATAAAATACTTGCTGATAATAATGAAATATCATTAAAGTACTTGATTGAAAATAATTTCCGTGAATACTTACTTGCCGGAGATCCTTGAGGTTAGATTAAATTCGTAAAATTAACCTAATCTCATAGATGTACAATACATACGCACGGAAGCCGACGTTTTGAAATAAACAACTCTTCTACGTTTTATTACTTTCCTATTTATTTTGATTTAATAAACCAATACAGAAAAAATTGTATTACAAGATCACCTTTATACTTTATTTTAAATATTTTGCAACATCAATCCGCCACTGCAGAAAGAATGTGAAGTGTTTTACACGTACCGAGTATATGTATGTATGTACATGCGTTTCTCTATTCTAATTCATTCGAGTTTAAGATAACGTTATAAACAAAATAAGGAAAAATCCCTGAACATTGTTTTTCGATATATTACATGTCCTTTTCCATGTCCCGGGTGATTTATAGGCTGTAGATAAAGACATTGTTAGAAAGAATTCGATGGGTGTCAGAGTAAGCAATTTCTTATCCAAATTACATCTGAAAAATTAAAATTGAATGCAATTAAATAACACTTCATTGTTGTTAAGCTAAGTAGATTTATAGAAAATATATTAATTTTTAATTAAATGACAAATATTTTCAAAAAAGATGATGGATGATCCAATTTGTGCTTCCGAAAGTAAATTTAAATAAAACACATTCATGATTCAAATTTGGATCAAATTTTTATTTCAATATATTGCTCGGATCCTGCCATTGTGAATAGCATGTAATATCCATTAAATGTCTTCCACGAGAGTTTTTGCAGGACTCGATTTTGACAAAGTACTAATAGCGCCACTGGTACTAACGTAATATCCAACCTTGCTGCGAGTAAAATATTTTACTTTTCAACGTAATCACCTTTGAACTCTATACACTTTGTCCAACGTTTCTCAAATTTTTTTATCCCTTCCAAAAAATAAGATTTTTCGATCTTTCCGCCAAGCTATTTCTTCAGATTTGGAAACAAGAAATAGTCGCTCGGGGGTAAATCCAGAGAACATGATGAAGATGAAGATGAAGGAGAAATTCGTAGCCCAATTCATGAATTTTTGCCATGGAAACTGCACATGTGTGCACCCTTGCATTTCTTGGCCAAATGCGGTCGTTTTTTTTTTTCAAATTCTCAATAAATCGGCCCAATAAGTTGGCATAATATACGCCATTTATTGTTTTACCCTTTTGAAGGTAGTCAATGCAGATTATACCGAGTGCATCACTAAAAAACGGTCGTTATGACTTTATTGGCTGACAAACCCACTTTGGCTTTATATGCCGCCGATTCACACCGAGAAACCCACTGCTTTGACTGTTGTTTGGTCTCTGGCGTGTTGTGGATCCACGTTTCGTCCACAGTTAAGAAAAGGCGTAAAAACTCGTCCATATTGCAGTTGAACAACGCCAAACACTCCTGCGAAGTTGTCACAAGTTGTCCTGCGAAGTTGTCACATTTGTGGTCGATTGTGAGCAAACCCATCTTGCGGAAAGCTTTTTCATACCCAAGTGATCATTCAAAATTGTAACCACTGAGCCATGTGAGATGGCTTTCACAATCTCTGATAAATCGAAAAAAAAATTGAAAAATCTCCGATCGACCAACACCATATCGTGAATTTTTTCAATTGTTTCGGGTGTAGAGACCTCAACTGGGCGTCCAGAACGTTCGGCGTCTTCCGTGCTTGTACGGCCACAACGAAATTCAGTGCACCACTTCTTTACCATTGAAATTGATGGTGCAAGGTCCCCACAGTATTTATCAAGCTTAGCCTTTGTTTGAGTAATGGTTTTCCTTTTTTTTCTTTTTCTTCTCAAAACACGCGGTAGTCTGCTATCAATGTCTGTCAAACACAAACTAAACGACGCAGCTTGTTCAAATTTTGACAGGAGTCAACTGACAGTTGCCTGTTGACAGGAGCAGTGTTGTCCTTTCAGTTAAGAGGCGGGAAATGAAAAAAGTCACGGACTTATTGGCCCGCCTGACTGGTGTAGCAGAAAGGGTCTATCGGTAAACCCAAATAAGACAATGTCAGTCCCTTTTAGAAATAAGGAGAAAAATATAATTTTAATCCATCTACCTAAACGGTACAAAGGATTTTCAGAAGAAGTCAAGTACAAAACAAACTAACAAAGGCGACCAAGGCACTGTGGGCCTGTCGACGCACCTACGGTAAAACCTGTGGATTGAAACCAAAGATAATCCACTGGTCATAAACCGCGATAGTAAGAGCTGTCATCACCTATGCCTCTGCTGTATGGTGGACAAAAGTTGAACAGAAAACTACAATAGTTAAATTTCAACGCCTTAAAGGGCTAGCATGTCTCGGCATTACAGGCACCATGCCAACTTGCCCGACAGCTGCCCAAGAGGTACTTTACCTTTTTCTTAAAGAGGTACAATCGGACTCCTCCGCTCGGAAACGGACCGGTCATGTAAACCATACTACAACACCATCCTGAGCTGGATATGATTACCATATTTTCGCACGCATTACCACACACGTTCATCTTTGACAAAAGATTTGAGATACTGGTCCCAAACTGCACAGCTTGGGAAAGCGGCGATCACTTGCTAAACGGCCATCCTATCTGCGTCAACCTAAATTTAGAAACTGGCAAAAGGTATAACCATCAATATACTCTCAGACAGTCAGGCAGAGCTCAAAGATTTGGGCTCATATAGTACGAACTCAGGAATGCCACGATGCCCTGCAAGACCTAGGCAAAAGAAATAAAGGCATACTCTGGCGGGTACCAGGCGGGTGCCCTTGTGAGCATAAAAGCCAAGGAAAACACCGGCCGACTTGCTTGGAAAGGTTCCAGCGAAAGGGACATATGTAGGTGCCGAAGCTTTCTGCGGAATCCTCAAGTCAATGAGTATTTTTTTCTTAGACAAGTGGGAAAAATCGTAACACCTGCACTTTTGGAACAGCGTTCAAGGACTCCGACAATCGAAGAGACTGGACAGCTACCTTTCGGGACACTAAAGTCAATAGACACTATAAAAAGATCATCTTAACAAAATTAACCTCTCATTGAAACAGAGTGTCGACTGTGTCTAGAGGGCGAGGAGACTGCAGAGCACATTCTATGCGAGTATGCTGCCCTCTACCATCTTAGTAAGCGTATCCTATTCAGAGAAATTATGACTCCATCTCAACTACTACGAGAAACATGCTATACTTGATTAAGATAGAGAGCGTCGTGGCTCAGTGGATAATGTGTCGGCCGCTGACGTGCGCTGAGCGAGTTCGGATCCCGATAACACTAACGCCATCGAACGTTCATTCTTCATTCTGTTTTCGTTGGAGTACTAGCAAAACGCTCGTAGTACGACGGTGGTCCGATAAGTACTTAGCCTCACCGCCAGATGGCACCAGTATCGCAAGAGCTTACTATCGTGTAGCACATTCTAGTAGACGGCAACTGTCGAAATTTCAGCCGGATCGGACTAGTAGTTTTGTTTTGACCGCGCGTAGAAGCGGAAGTGTCCGCGGATTTTATAAAAATGGAAAAAGAGCGGTCGGTGATTCGATTCTTGATTTTGGAAGGGAAATCGCACAGCGAAATCAAAGAGCGTTTGGATGCTGTGTACGGTGACTCTTCTCCTTCGATGGCGACCATCAAAAATTGGTCTAACGAGTTTCAACGTGGTCGCACGTCGGTTTTTGATGAGCCACGTCCAGGTGCCCCGAAAACGGCTACCACGGAGGATAACGTGACAAAAATCCACGATCTCGTATTGGCAGACCGCCGGTTGAAGGTACGCGATTAGCTGAGACAGTAGGCACCTCAAAAGATCGCGTGGGTCATATCCTGCATGAAATTTTGGGCATGAGAAAGCTGTCGGCGCGATGGGTGCCGCGTTTGCCCACTCCGGACAACAAGCGCAACCGTGAGACCACTTCAGAGCAGTGTTTGACGCTGTTTAAGCGCAATTCGAAGGAGTTTCTGCGTCGTTTCGTGACAGTCGACGAAACATGGATCGGTTTGATACACACCAGAGACCAAGGAACAGTCGAAACAGTGGACTTCACCCGGCGAACGTGCTCAGAGGAAGGCGAAGACTGTCCCATCGGCCGGAAAGGTGATTGCCACCGTTTTCTGGAATTCATAAGGTGTGATCCACATCGACTACCTGGAGAAGGGCAAAACAGTCACAGAGCTGTACTATGCCAAATTATTGGGCCGATTCGACGCCGAATTGAAGAAAAGACGGCCTCACTTGGCGAAGAAAAAAGTGCTCTTCCACCATGATAACGCACCGGCACACACCTCCGTCTTCGCCACGGCCAAAATGGTCGAATTGGGCTACGAACTGCTGCCCCATTCACCATATTCTCCAGATTTGGCCCCGTGCGACTTCTTTTTGTTTCCAAACTTGAAAAAGTCACTCGCCGGGCAGAAATTTCAATCGAATGAGGTCATCGCCTCCACGGAGGCCTACTTTGCAGACCTCGAGAAAACGTATTTTTCAGACGGGTAAAAGAAGTTGGAGCATATCTGGGTCAAGTGTAATTCGCCATTTCTCCAAAATTGTTGTTTTTCTTTTGTAGGCTAAGTAGGTACTTATCGGATCCCCCTCGTACTGTAACTTCTTCATATTTAAGCTACGTCAAATAGCTTCAGCCTGTAAATAGTATGTAAAACCATTAATGTGTTAACGAAAGAGCTTCTTTAATTCGAAGAAAAGTCTTCAGTTGCTATTGAAAACTTATGGTGATCATACTCTATCGATTTCGACCTGAGAGTGCTTGTTTTGTCGCTTCGTCCAGGACAGCCAAAAAAATTTGAAGATGGAGAATTGGAAGTAATACTTCATGAAGAACCATGTCAAACGTAAGAAGAACTTGCAGAATCATTAAATGTTGACCAAGCCACAATTTCCAGACGGTTGAAGATATTGGGAACGATTCAAAAGCAAGGGACTTGGACACCATATGAGTTAAAGCCGAGAGACATGGAAAGACGTATTTGCACCTCAGAAATGCTGCTTAATCGCTATTATAAAAATGGCTTTTTGCATCGCATTATTATTGGCGACGTGAATCTATTATGATAATTCCCAGTATCCCCAAATCCCAATAATCGCAGAAAATTATATGTCAAACCCGGCCAACCAGCAAAAACGACTGTAAAGCAGAATATCCATGCTGCCCAGTGTGCATTTAGTGGGATCAGAAGGGAATAATCTATTACGAGCTGCTGAAAAATAACGAAATAATCAATGGACCTCTTTACAAACTGATGCGTTTGAACCAAACACTAAAGAAAGAACGGCCTGAATAAGAGACTAGGCACGACAAATTGATTTTCCAACATGACACTGTTCGACCATATGTTGTGCAACCCTTTAAAATTGATTTAGAAAATATCGGATGGGAAGTTTTACCCCACCCGCCATATAGTCCAGATCTTGCGCCATCGATTACCATCTATTCCTATCCAGGCAGAAGGCCCTCTCCAGATTACGCTTCGCTTTAATCGAAGGTATCAAATATTGACTCGATTCATTTTTGGGCTCAAAAAGTGAGGATTATTCTTGGTCCGGAATCCATGAATTGCCAGTAAGCTGAGAGAAAGCCATGACTATCGATCAATTTAAATAAAAGCCTTTCTTCATCAAAAATTCTCTTAAAATTTGTAGATTGTGTTTTGCATAGCCCCACAAAAATATGTAACTCCATAGGCGATCTTGAAAGCCAGTTCACATCACTAAAACGCGAAATACCCTTCGTAAAAAAATGAAGCGCCCAGAAGCTGAAATTATGAGCATATCTCCTATTTTATAATACGAGGGGTAAAAAATAATGATAATCGTTGTTTCTAGTCCGCATAAAAATTCATTGCTTCCCACTAGGTTAGCGTAATAAAATCATATAAATACCCCACGATTCCCAGGAGGAACCGTCGAAAGGATAACATCAAAATGAAAAAAATAAAAACGAAATAAGAGCTTTCATCAAGTAAAGGGTGTCTCAGTAAGAGTGCACTTTTTCATTTTAAAATGAAAACAAGTATTTTATGACAGAGTTGTGATATTTTTATTGTATTGTAAAGAAGACATGTTCCGATTAAGTATGGAATAAAATATCCGGCAAATGACTCCACGGCTCCGAGACAGGCCATTACTCTTTTCATGAAATTTTCGATGACTTTTGCACAGAGATGTGGCTGTATCACACCGATGACGCATCGACTTCACTTTGCTCCATTACCCATTGAACGAATTGCCGGCGCTTTCCGTGGTCTGCTTGTTTGAGCTCCTGAGTTAACTGAATCTTGTACGCATGAAGGTGGAGGTCTTTACTCAAAATTCGCTGCGTAGTGTTTCGTGAAATTTGCAGTTGTTGAGAACGATGTCGAATTGATGTTTTCGGGTTTTCGGCGACACTCTCGTTTACAGCAGCAATGTTTTCAAGAGACCGACCGGTACGTTGACGCAAAGGATTCTTATTATCCATAATTGACACAGGTTCTTCAAATTTTTTGACCACTCTTCGAATGGTTGACACATTAGGTGCACTTTCTCGGCTGAAAATTTGGCGAAGTTTGCGAGCGGTTTCAGCGTAACTTTCCCCATTTTTGTAATGAGTTTTCACAATTATAACGCGTTGTTCTTTCGAAAAGCGCTCCATTTTTAATAATTGGAATAAACAGAGGTGATAGCTGTCAAATTTCAGAGTTGCCACTTGCATGAAAAAAAAAATATTCCAATTTTAAAAAGTGCACTCTTACTGAGACACCCTTTATGTATCTCTGCTTGGAAAAACTGTGTACCAAGGGTATACACAGAGACTTGGTGAAAACATTGAGGAACTCTCCATAATTCACAGTACCATGCTGGGCCAAGAAGTTTAAGAACATCGACTGAAGATCGTGATCGGATCGTAAAGGATACCCATCCACGTCCCTCACTGAAGTTCGAGAATGTCAAGCGACGGGCCAAAGAAAAAAACGTGTCGACATGTCGAGGGTAAATCTTGAAAAGTTCCAAGCAGATCAAAACTAAACTAACCAAAAAAAAATCGATGACTTGGCGTTCAAAGGAATCCTTTTTTATTTAGAAAAGGGAACCACTTTTTCGGGATCTTACTAAGCAGACCAAATAAGAAGATTGCGGGTCACTAAAGAAAAAAAAAGCCGGAAAAGTGCGAGTCGGACTCGCCCACCGAGGATTCCGTACAAATTCGTAGCTACATATTATGAAGAATCCAGGTCTTGCAGTTTGTTTAATAGGATATTAAACATTAAGTAGGTACGCATAACAGTAAAAACTGTTAGATACTATATACACCAAAGGAATTAGGTACCTATACGTATAAAATAGGGAAAAGGTTTTTTTTTCATTCTTCGTCATAAATCGAAAACTATGTATATGAAAGTACATCATAAAAATAATTAAAAATCTGTTTAAGCTTGTGACAATTTATCCCTTTCATATGACACGGTTAACTCACTTCAAAATGTGGACCCCCGTTCCTTGCATAAAGGCGCTGATTTTTTTTTTTTTTGTGATTCAATTACAAACGTATAGTTTTCAGACTTTCCCTGTACTTGTAGTATAAGACGATATTACTTGCCAACTTTCATAGTTCGGAAAGTACTCTTGAGAGTGTCGAAATCAGCGTTGCCAGATTTTGTTTTCGAGTAAGGCGGGATTTTGAAGTCTTTTGATTAAAAAAGCGGGACTCTTACGTCGAGAGCGGGACATAATAAAAGAATTAGTAGTCAGTATTTTTTTTATTACTTATCTTTTTATTTGAGATTTAAATTCAGTTAAAAATGATGATATACTCGTAATGTACATGGAAAAATATGTTGGCTAATACCATTACATATTTATATTTCTTTGAAGACTTAATTTCTCTCAATATTTCCTTTTCTTCTTTAATATACCTATAATTAAAGAACTCCGCACAAGATAGCTCCAGATTGAATTGGATGAGTAATTCAGCTTTTATTAAATTTACAGAACGTTTACAAAACATTTCTGGCATCCGATAATCTTAAATTCAGTTAGGAAAAAAGCGTTCGGGAAAGCTGTTTGAAGTTGGGACACTTTTTTTGGAAACTGTTTAAAGAGCTGATGCCATTTCTGTGCAGTGGTGTCTTTACGATTTTCCACTACTACGTCCAATGATGATTTTAACTAGTTAAATTCTTCACACAAGTTATCTACTGAATCATCACCTGACAAGTTTAATACAGACACAGTATTCTCAACCATTTCAAAACTAATTTCATTATTCAGGTTTATGAATTCGAGTTTAGCGAAAATATTTTCATCTGAAAAATTATAACTTTTGGTTATATACGTTTGGCAATTGGTGTAAAAATTATTGAAGTCTTCAATGGCTTTGATTTTTTCAGATTAAACAAATTCAAATTTATTTAATGTCTGTTTTGTTTGGTAGCCGAAAAAATAATCCTTTTGCCTACCTGCCTTGCCTTGCCTGCCTTTGAAACTACTCATAACATTATGAACGAAATGCAAGTAGGCAGGGGTTTTTGTCTCCTCTTCTTCCGAATGTAGAACCTTTTCAATGGCTTTCGCACATGATCCTGGCTTACCAAAGTAACATTTCAAAGCAGGCCAAGCCTTGATTACTCTTTCAATGGGAGGACAGAGAGACAGAAATCTTATATTAACGTGACGCAATAACTCGACCCACTCTCCATATCCGTAGTTTCAAACATTTTCATTGATTTCGCACAACGTTTAGCTGAATGTGAGAAATGGCTACATATATATTTTTAAGATAATAGCTTTTATATCGACTTCTAATCTATCACCTGCAAATTTGCTCATGCTATGCAAGATGTGTTATGCAAGAACAGTTCGCTTTTAAATTTTTTTTTGTTCTTGTCAACGAGAAAACTTTTAAGTTTTGTTTCACAAAGTACATTTATTATTTGGTCGGCAGAGGAATAAACAAATGTATTAAAAGCGGGACTGTGCCTATCCCGCGCGGGATATTTCATTTTTCGCTAAAAATCGGGACGTCTGGCAACGCTGGTCGAAATATAACAGGTTGTCAAATATCACCCTTCCGCCTTTTTGTCTTTTGAATTTCGCGGCTATGTACAGAGCGCTACAGAGCTCGTATCTGGCAATACTATGAAATGTCTTGAAAGGTCTTGACATGACCTACAAAACGACGCTATGCGTGATTAGTTTGGATATTGCGTTCAACAGTTATAGACGTGTAAACATGGAGTTCACTAACGCCGAAATTCGCGCTATTTTAAAGTTTTCCTTCGTTAAAGGCAAATCCGCTAGAGAAACGTTCCGTGAGATTAATGGTGTTTTGGGGGATGGTACTCTATCACTTCGAACCGCGGAGGAATGGTTTCGACGATTCAGAGCCGGTGAAAGCGACACCATGGATAAGCCAGCCGGCGGAAAACCTGTGACGACGAATACCGATCAAATCATGGATATCATCGAGTTAGACCGGCATGTGGCATCTCGTGACATCGCCCAGGAGATGGGAGTTAGTCACCAAACCATTTTAAACCATCTGCAGAAGGCTGGATACAAAGAAAAGCTTGATGATTGGGTGCCGCATGTTTTGACGCAAAAAAACCTTCTGGACCGAATCAACGCGATATGCTGCTGAAACGGAACGAACTCGACCCATTTTTGAAGCGGATAGTGACTGGCGACGAAAAATGGATCACATACGGCAAAATCAAGCGAAAACGGTCGTGGTCGAAGGCCGGTGAATCGTCCCAAACAGTGGCCAAGCCGGGATTGACGGCCAGAAAGGTTTTGCTGTGTGTTTGGTGGGATTGGAAGGGAATCATCCACTATGAGCTGCTCCCATATGGCCAGACGCTTAATTCTACCATCTACTGCGAACAACTGGACCGCTTGAAGCAGGCGATCGACCAGAAGCGTCCAGAATTGGCCAACAGGAAGGGTGTACTGTTCCACCAGGACAACGCCAGACCACACACTTCGTTGATGACTCGTCAGAAGCTACGGGAGCTCGGATGGGAGGTTTTATTGCATCCACCATATAGCCCGGACATAGCGCCAAGTGATTACCACCTGTTCCTGTCCATGGCGAACGCCCTTGGTGGTGTAAAGTTGGACTCAAAAGCGGCTTGTGAAAAGTGGCTGTCTGAGTTCTTCGCAAATAAGGAGTGGGGTTTCTACGAGGGGGGTATTATGAAGTTGCCGTCTAGATGGAAACAGATTATCGAACAAAACGGCGCATATTTGAACTAAATCCGATCACTGTAACACTTTTTTTTTTTTTGAATAAAGAGCATGAAAGCGGAAGGGAGATATTTGACAACCTTATATGTAAATTTTTTTTTCACAGCTTTAAGAGATCGCAGACCAAGTATATGATTTTAATAAGAGATGAAGGATCTTGACAGACAGACGGACAACAAATTAATCTTATAAGGGTTCCGTTTTTCCTTTGAGGTACGGAACCCTAAAAGCGCGTAAACTAAGAGCTGGAGTGCTCTTTCACTAAGGCAACGCACCGGTTCACCAATTCTCATTTAAGGTGGCTGCCATTCAAGAAGCGATATTCGAAGTGCTCGAACACCCACCAGATCTAGGGTTCAGTGACTTTTATCTATTTCCTCGGATCAAGAAACACATCCGAGGAAAGTAATAGCCAAGGTATGGCCGGATTTTTAGTAAAAATATTTTTTTTCCTTTTTATTTAACGTCTACCCCCTTAATAATTTTATTATTTTTACACAAAATATTAAGAATTAAAAAGAAAACATTAATATAATATAAGAACCTAATATTAATTGCATTCACTGTAGTTTCTTTTATGCAAAACTGTTTGAAGATGATGAAAGGAATCTGACTTAATAGTAAAAACACAAAATTATTATTATTCAATTTTATATCAGAGTTGTAAATAAAGTTTTGTGGAAGACCGTATGCACATACATAGAGACATCATACACCGAGTTAAGGCAAAACATGAGGGATTGTTGGATGTGTAATTTCCTATAACACGATCCGATGAATGACTCAGTTGAACAATTTGACAATTTGACAATTCATTTGAATTTGTGATTTTCCTACTAAATTACGAAACTAGATGTGTATAAGCAGTTCCTCGAAAAGTGTGACCAGGCTATTGGCGGATTATCTGTGGGTTAGCAACGTGGCTTGGCTTTATTTAGCCACGAACAATCGTGAGCGATATTTCCAGTGAGAAAAATGAACGCTTTTGGCGCTAGCAGCCTGGGGCTGCATGCGAATTTCGAGTGCTTGGGGATTAGAATATCTAACAAATTATGATCGGGCGGAATGTTGTTATCAATAAATCTTCGATAAACGTGAGATGATTTTCAATTGATAAGAATTCGGTCCGTTTATGAGGTAGGGGCAATTTTAAAAAATGACTTAAAATAAAAAAAAAATATTCACTTAAATGGAGTATGGTAAACTGGGTCGCATTCATCGTTGGGGCACATTCGTCTTTGCTATTTTCTAGAAAACTGTGATACATATGTTAACCCATAATTTAAATGACGAACGCATCCTTCTGTACACCTAAGCCTTGTGTTGTAGTTTGATAGTTCTATAATGTGCGCCATTTCATATGGGTCGATGTAAACTTCGAATAACTTCAACAATTGTCAACCGATTTTCAAAAGAAAGCGCGGAAATAGTTTCAATGTTCATTAAAAATGAACGCTCGATTGTGCTAACTCAACGTGCGTATCGTGCAAAATATCGTGATCGTATTGCGCACAAAAAAGATACAATTCGTCGTTGGGCCTCGATTTTTTTTTCAATTTGGTTCTGTGGCAAGCCCTTGTAAGCAACCTAGGCCACGTCCGCGGCGTTCAAACTCATCTATTCAGTCTGTGAAGGCCAGTGTTGAAGAAGACCCAATTTTGTCATATCGTCGCCGTTCGCAGCAGTTAGGCATCAGTGGGACTACTTTGCAGAAAATTTTAAAGGATGATCTTCTCTTATTTCCATACAAAGTGCAGATAACTCAAAGAATTTTGCCACAAGATGAGCCACGGCGCTTGGTATACGCACAAAATGTCGTTGCAATGATTAATGCTGATCCGGAGTTCTGGCAGCAAATTTTGATGACCGATGAGGCACATTTTAAGCTCTCTGGCTCACTTAATAAACAAAATTGTCGCTTCCACCGGAAATCCGAAAATCCTCACATTATCACGAAGAGCCGCTATATGATCAGAAAGTTACTGTTTGGGCCGGTGTATGCGCTAAAACCATCATTGGACCGTATTTCTTCAGAGTTGGCGATCGATATCGCTGGATGTTGGCCCATTATGTGATCCCAGAAATGCGTAAAAAAGGCTTATTTCACTTTTTGTTTCAACAAGACGGCGCGACATGCCATATTGCGGACAAAACAATGAACCTTTTGCGTAACAAGTTCCCTGGAAGATTGGTGTCAAAAAGGGCGATATTGACTGGCCTCCAAGATCGCCGAATTTGACTCCTCCAGACTTTTTTCTTTAGGGATACGTGAAAAGCAAGGTGTACGCTAACGGGCCCGAAGACAATAGAACAGCTCAAAAGAAACATTCGTGTGGAAATCGCAGAAATTTCGACTGAAATGCTCGAAAATGCCATGGAGAATGCGCGAAAATGAGCCCATTTTTGCATCGGCAATAAAGGCGGTAATTTAATTGATATTGTTTTAAAAAATTAATCAAAATAAATTGTAAAGGTCTAAATTGAATAATTGAATAATTTTTCAAAATCGGTTGAGAATTGTTGAAGTTATTCGAAATTTACATCGGCCCATATGAGATGGCGCATGCTGACGAGTATGTATGTATGTTTGTGGGTGCTAAAGGGGTAGACTACGCGAACATATGAAGGCAGAAGCGCCGACACGCCAGCCTCTGTCTACAAACTCCTACTCTCACCTCCACGCGGCGGCTCCTGGGTGCCTAGTACCTCGACTGTAGATCGGTAGAACGGGTTGTTGGGGGCAGCAAAGGAGAGGGGGGGAGTCTGAGCCGCCACCAGGGCTCTGCTTCTTCCTACTACAACATATTTGAAGCTCAGGCCGATAAAGAAAGGCCTTTTGTTCTTGGGGTAAGAATCTAGTCCTCCAGGTTGGGGGTTGCGCTAAAATAAACACTCGTTCAGAGACAACCAATAGCCTCGGATACGGACGGATTACATGTTGACGACCTCCGCAAAAGTCTAAAAGAAAACGAATTCCGGATCTGCACCTGAAACGTTAAGTCCCTTAACAGACCAGGTGCGGCCGGACAACTGGTCAAATCTACAGACTGCTATAAGGCAGGCATTACCGCACTCCAAGAAGTGTGAGGGGATGGGCCAGGTAAAAAGCGGATGAAAAACTATGATATCTACTACGGAAACTGCTACAGAGGAATGCGGATTTGTTATTCGAGGCAGACTCAGGCAAAAAGTCTTAAGCTTCCGGCATGTAAGCGAACGCCTCATAACTATCCGCATTAAGCCCAATTTCGACAGTATAAGCTTAATATGTGTCCACGTCCCCACAGAGGAGAAAGACGACCGACATAAAGATGACTTCTATGATCTCCTAGACAGAACATACTCGTATGCTCAATGTCCCAGCTATGACACCAAAATCTTTCTAGGAGATTTCAATGTGAGCAAGTTCAAGAGTGTACATTCTTATGGTGTTTGTCACACAACCTGGAAGGGGTGCAGATGGTTTGTGTGGAAGATGTTCGTTCACTTCTTGCCGGCGGTGGTTGTCCTAGATAGAATTTGAGAGATTCGACTGAATTTGCGTTGGTTGTAGTTCACAGTAACTCGTTTGTTTCCATGTCATTAAGGTGTTATATTGGAAGTGCACACACAGAGTATGAATTTTGAAATCAGCACTTTTTCACCCCTGCGTAAGGAAACTTTGTTTGAACGAGTCGTAGGAAAGCCGAGACAACATTTCTCGGATCATTACCTTGTTGCAGCCAAGGTAATGCTGCGAGTAAAAACACAAAAATTTAACGTCGGAAAGCTGCAACCGCAGGAGACCACCAGGACCTTCGCCGATCTAGTCTCCCTAAGGCTCTCTCAATACCCGACGCAATCTGCACAAACCATACAACAGCAATGGTGACGTTGTCAGAACGCCATCAAAGAGGCCGCCGGAGATGTACTCGGTTTCAGGCTACTACCTTCGAGAAACTCCTGGTTTAAGGACGAGTGCAGACAGGCCCATGTTGAGAAACAGAATGCACACATGGCTACACTGCATCGACGGACGAGAGTTGCCGCCAGCTCTATAAACAGAAAAGGAGGGGGGAGCATGCGCCTCTGAGAAGAAAAAAAAAGGAGGACGAGAAGCGCGAGATCGAGGAGATGGAAAGATGCAGGAACGACTTTCGAAAATTTTACCAAAAAAAAAAAAACTAACATGCCAAGGCTAGAAAGCCAGAGCGGAAGCCTGCAGGGATGAACACAGACAAGTAATAGTGGGGTTACAGTCGATGCTGAGATTGTGGAAAAACCACTTTTGACTGTATAATGGCGATGATAGTCAAAACGTCGCCGTTAGGCAGAATGAAGCATTCATAATGGACGAAGGCGAAAGAGAATCCCGTCCACCCGAACTAGACGATGTTAAGATAGCGATATTGAAATTTAAGTCTTATAAAGCTGCTGGATTCCCCGCTGAACTATTTAAAGCAGCTGGCAATGACCTGGTCAGGAACATGCACCAACTCATCTGCAAGATATGGTCAGAAGAAAGCATGCCCGATGAATGGAATTTCAGCATCGTATGCCCGGTCCACAAGAAAGGAGATCCCTATGACCGCGCCAATTACATAGGGATACGTATACTGAACATTGCGTACAAGATCCTCGGTTTAGAGAACGATCTACACGAGCCATGTTTATACACGTGGAGAAAAGACGGTAAGATGGCAGTGTTGGCTATATACGTAGATGACATGATTATTGCCAGCAATGATGAACAAAAATTAGAACATATTAAAAGTTATTTGAGTAGAGTATTCGAGATGAAGGATTTAGGAGAACCTAAGAATTTCTTAGGAGTACAAGTTCAAAGAGATAGAGAAAAAGGATGGATGATCATCAACCAGGAGAGATACATAGAAAGTATCTTAGAGAAATTCAACATGAAAGAGTGCAAGCTGCAAAGCACACCTATTGTTACAAGACGCGTTGAAAACAAAACCAAAGGGAGGAAAACAGAAGATTTGGTATTAGAAACTGAAACAAAGAGCACAGAGATTAAAAGAGTACCATTCAGAGAAGCCATAGGCAGCCTGATGTATTTGGCAAACGGAACCAGGCCAGATATTGCATTTGCTGTAAATTACATAGCCAGAAAACAATTAGAGCCTTCAGAGAGTGAATGGTTAAAGGTAAAGAGAATTTTTAGATATCTTAGAGGAACCTCAAGATTGGGTTTGAAGTACACAGGCACAGAAGAGAAACTAGAGGCGTTCACTGACGCGAGTTTTAGAGACCACGACGACTCAACTTCAACTGGTGGCTATGTAAGGTAATGCCGTGGCGCAGTAAGTAATGTGTCGGTCTCTGACGCGCGATGAGCGAGTTCGGATCCCGATAACACCTACGCCATCGAATGTTCATTACGCGGCTTCTCTCCTCGGCACCATTACTTTTTACTTAACCATTAGGATAATAGGGGACTTGCCAGTTGCATGCTACAAGAGCTTCCGCCCGCTTGACTAACATCAGCCTGTCACGAATCTAAAACGACCCAATACCATCTTCATCACTACAATGTAGGAAGAGCAAAAGCTTTATTCCGTATGATCAAGTTCGCACCGCCCTACCGCATAAAACGGTTACCCTTACACTTAGACTCGTCAAATGACTCAATTAAAAGCACATTAGTAATTGAAATTGAAATCAGATTTTCAAAGAAGATATAATATCCATCGGATAGGATAGGTGTGCATCAAAGCGTCCGTTGCATGTTGCTGGGACATAAATAATTCTGCGATTCGCATATGATACTATGGACTCGGTTGAAAAGCCATTTCGTTTCATGATGTCAATCGGATTTTGGTCTTCGTCCGGTCGTAGTTTATTTACACTTTTCTTCGAATGACAACTCTCCTACTAGGCACAACGCAACCAACAACATGGGATGCAACTGCGGCCGCAACGTCATTTCCGAATTCCACACTTATCGCCGCCATAGTGTGGATCATAAATCAGATTTACGTCAAGCAGAGGCCAGATTCGCTGACATTTTCGTTGTGGTCGAACACACCGGCTCATGACAAGTTCCAAACCGAGTTGCTTAGTGAAATCCTGACATCCCTCCGTGACGGCGAATTGACGTATATGATTGAGAACCGGATGAGTGTTGAGTGTGACAGTGATGTGAGAACGGCTCAATTGAAAGAGTGTCTCCTGCGTAAAAATGTGATTTTGATGGTTGACAGTTTTGATGCATTTATGTGAGTAGAATCCGGGTCGGCGTAAAGCTAGAAACATATTCGTCTTAATTTCCAGGCTTTTCAAAAGTCAGCTGATGAGGAGGAATTTTCAACTCTCGGGACTGTATACAATCATCTACACCGGAAACGAGCTTGCCTATTACGAAGCCATTCGAAAGATATTCGAACAACTTTTCTGGATATACCTGACGAATGTCAACATCTTCGTCGAGCTGACACACACGCGTGAAACCTTGGTCTTTACATATCACCCGTTCACGCCACATTATTGCGATAGAGCGTACCCATTTCTATTGAATCGATTTAGGATGGAAAGTGGGTTTGCATTTGAGAGACCATTCTTCCCGAGAAAAACCAACAATATGCATGGGTGTATGATAAAAGTAGCTACGTGGGAGGCTGCCCCTTTTATCGAGTTTATCAAGGACCCAAATGGGGGAGCACCTCAACTGGGCGGTATAGAAGGAGAAATTCTTCACTTACTGGCAGAAAAGATGAATTTTAGCATAGAGGTGTCATTAGCTAAATCTAGGGGCTGGGTTCACACGAATTTCACGGTTTATCCCGGAGCTGTGAAAATGGCAAGGCTCGAGATTAACCATTTTTATTTCGATAACACTCTACATCATCGATCTCTTCTAGGTTATTGACGGTGAAGCAAATTTGACAATCAACACATTCGTATTCACAGATAGTTCAACGAAGAGCATGTGGGCAACGTATTCGCATCTGAGCTACCCAATTGTTGTCGCAGTACCAAGGGGTAGCCCTTTGGGACCGTTTGAACGACTCATTCGCCCATTCAGGTACATCATTTGGTCATGCTTAATTAGCAGTTTACTAATCAGCATCCTGATCATCGTTGTTATCAAATGTTTGCGAAGGAAATCCATCAGTGACTTCGTGTTCGGACGATTGAACTACGCCCCAGTGATGAATCTCATTGAAGTGCTTCTAGGCGGTTCTGCACTCCAAAGTCCACAACGAAATTTTGCACGCTACATTCTTATCGTCTGGCTACTATATACATTTGTCCTTCGAACCGCTTACAGCAGTACGCTGTTTATAATTCTTCAAGATTCAAAGTCTCACTCTAGCTTTCAGTCCATTGAAGAGCTGCTGGCGAAGAATTTTACACTATATTGCGCAATCAATACGGTTGAAGTTATTCTACATTCTTTAAATCCTGACAAGTTAGTAGTGTTCCACGGTGATGCTTTCAATCAATTGGATGCGTTGCGTGATAGCGAAGCAAAAAAAGCGGTTGTGCTTCTCAAACCGTTTCTGCAACTCTACAACTGGAATCATCGTCGTGAGGCACCCATTCGAACATTGCCTAGTTCTATTGTAACTGCACCTTTAACCATGTACATGCGAAAGAATTCATTTCTGGTTCGGATGATAAATGAAAATTTGCTCAGGATACTCTCGTCCGGCATACCCCGGAAGTGGGATCGTTTTTTTCTAGAAAGTGACAAGACCATGGCTAGGATTAAGGGTTCGCCGCGTATGCTTTCAGTTCCATTGCTGAGTGGACTGTTTATGGTTTACGCAGTGTTACTAATGTTTTGTGGTTTGGTGTTTGCACTCGAACTGTGGGCGGTCAAGTCGCGCTTTTCTCGCCGGTTTTTGTTACTTAACAATTTTCTGTAAGGCAATCGTTGCTACTTGCTAAAACTCAACAAATTCACCAATTTATATTTCTACCCGGACACGCCTTATGAATCTGATATAAAAACAACGCGGTAGTCTTGTATAAATCACACTCTGGGCACTGTCTTGTGTTTTTTTTTTTTTGGGAAAGGTTTTGCTTATCTCATTACAACCTTGTAGAACCACACCATCCACGTTCAAGAGGTATATGAAATCGAATAGTAAATAAATACCTAATTAATCAATACGTTCAATTAATGTTTTTGAAATTAACTCACGGCTTAAAGAAATGTTACACACAACCCAAATAAATTTAAAACAAAGTTTTTTATTTTTCCAAAACTACTTAAAAATACTATTTTGTTCCCTTAAAAAAAAAAGTGTAGTTGATACACGGAAGAGGGCGGATGACAAGCAACCTGCGCCAGATAAGAGGGTTATTGTCAGTTGGGCTATGGTCGAGCAAGCCATAACCGTAAAAACTAAATGCACTCAGAAACGATCGCAAGCCTTGGATCAAACAGACCAATTTTATGACGGCGACACACGCAAAAAAACAAAAAAAGAACGATGACCTTTGGATCTGCACATGGAATATTAGGTCCCTAAACAGATCACATGCAGCCGAATAACGCTCTAGAACCTAGACCGGTATAAAACGGATTTAACAACCATCCAGGAAGTCCGATAGGATGAATAGGGCAAAAAGTGGATGAAAAACTATAAGATCTACGAGGGTGGTCCGATAAGTACTTAGCCTCACCGCCAGATGGCGCCAGTATCGCAAGAGCAACTTACTAAGTGCCTGCGGATTTTAGAAAAATGGAAAAAGAGCAATATCGGTCGGTGATTCGATTCTTGTTTTTGGAAGGGAAATCAAAGAGTGTTTGGATGCCCATCGGCCGGAAAGGTGATGGCCACCGTTTTCTGGGATTCACAATTATTGGGCCGATTCGACGCCGAATTGAAGAAAAATGGCAAGGAAAAAAGTGCTCTTCCACCATGATAATGCACCGGCTCACACCTCCGCCCAAATTGGTCAAATTCGGCCAAATTGGTCGAATTGGGTCCACCGTATTCTCCAGATTTGGCCCCGTGCGACTTCTTTTTGTTTCCAAACTTGAAAAAGTCACTCGCCGGACAGAAATTTCAGTCGAATGAGGAGGTCATCGCCGATAGGGAGCCTACTTTGCAGACCTCGAGAAAACGTATTTTCAGACGGGTTAAAGAAGTTGGAGCATCGCTGGGTCAAGTGTATCGAGCTAAAAGGAGACTATATTGAAAAATAAATCGCCATTTCTCCAAAATTTTTGTTTTTCTTTTGTAGGCTAAGTACCTATCCGACCATCCTCGTACTATGGTGAATGCTATTAGGAGAGAGGACAACGATTGTTCGGCTGCGGATTTGTCGTTCGAGGTAGATTAAGACAAAAAGTATTCAAATTTCAGCATGTGAGCGAACGCATCATAACGATCCGCATCAAGGCTAAATTCTGCAACATCAGTCTGATTTGGGTTCCCGTCCCCACGGAAGGCAGGGATGACTACGTCAAAGTTGTACGATCTCCTAAACGAAACGTACATACATATTTTTATAGGAACAAAATCACACGCAGAATCTTTCTCTCGAAGCGGCCAAGGGCCTCTTCATCCACTTTTCATAGGATCCATACTTCCTTGCCATAGAGTAGGATCGGGATAGTAAGGGTCTTATGTAGAAGAAGGCGAGCTTATATGAAGAAATCATTGCGCCGCCTAAAGTCTGCTCCGAATCGAATGGAGCAGCGAGTAGAGTCATATTTTGCATAGTCTGGTAAGATTAGCAAGGATGTCAAAAATAAACATGTCATTGTTTAGCTCGTTTCTAATGACGCTGTCGTATCCGGCTTTGCAATCGACAAATAGGTGATCGGTTTCGACTTGAAATTCATTGATTTTCCCCAGGATCTGCTTTAATTTGATTGTTGGTGGACTTCCCTGGCTTCGGTCAACTGATAAGGACTTATCAGCAGATCTACGAACGGCTTCAGGCGCTCACATAAAACGGCGGAGAAAATTTTGTATGCGATGTTCAAGAGACTTATCCCTCTGTAGTTGGGCCGTTTTTTGTGGATCCGACAAACCATACTGAGATTCCATTCACAGGCATGCTTTCCTCTTTCTATATCTTACAGATGAGCTGGTGCATGAAGAGCTCAGGAGGTAGTCAGTTTGCGCCAGCAGTTTTGTTAGACTTCAGCTTAGATATGACAATCTGAACTTTATCTAGGTCTGGGGGACGGAATTCTGTGGGATCTTTGTCATTAAGAAATGAAAGAATCTGCCTGACAGTGGTATAACTAGCGCCGCTGTTATGGCAGACGTCTGCAGAAGGGGTTTTTCCATATTCTCAGCATCGACTGTGATTCTGCTACTGAGATTCTACTACTGTGATTGTATTATTGAGTGTCCGTTCTCCTCTCTAAAGGCTTCTGTTCTAGCTTTATAACCTTGGCATGATCTTTCTGTCTTTTGATAAAACTTTCGAACATCATGCCTGATGTTCTCTCCTGACTATTGGAGAGGTGCTACTCCAAGAGTTCAATCGCACGCTTCTCGTGTTTTTTCTTTTTTTTTTTTCTGAGAACCCTAAGCTCTTCCCTTCTTTTTAGCGGTTATAACTTATAAGCAGCTCTTGCACTTCCTGCTGCGCCGCATGCATTTCCTTGCATTCATCATCGAACCAGTTGTTCCTTCGTGGTGGAACTTTGTAGCCCAGAACTTCAGAGGCAGTGCTTCTTAGGGCTTGCTTATAAAGGTTTCATTGCTGCTCTATTGACTGAGTGGGGGATGAAGTCCGAGACGTTGGTAATTGATAGATTTGGCGAGTGCCAGGTGCCTTTGGGTTTTTTGAGGTGCGGGAAGTGCGTACTGGCTAGAAGGAGATTTCGCCCCATTGCAAAATCGATTAGCCTGAGTTCGTTATCGGATGTGGTGTCGTGCAGACTGTGTCTGCCAATCAGAAACCACCAATGAGACGTACCACTTAAAATGGCCGCCGACGTTTGCCTACAAGCTCGGGTGAGCACGTGGATACCTCAAGTGCTGTCAAAATTTTGTAAACAATCACGCACATTGTTATAATTCCAAGAGTGTGTGTGGCGGGAGTACACTGCGGTAAAATTAAATGAGCTCACACGTATTCACGAATAGAGTTTGTTTGTAACGGGTTTTGTCGCTACGAACCTGAACTTCTTTCAAAATTTCAGGGTGTCACGGGGGAAGACGTACGAAAGACGCACGTCTCATTCTGGTTTCTGCTGCCAATGAATCTCTCTTTTGATTTCATAGCTTTTCATGTCAAAGCTTGGACATTGGACATACACCCATCGACAAAAAAACCCTCGCATTGCATTTCTTAGAAATATTTTGTAATTAAGTTGTAAAATTTTACAATTCTGAACCCTTTTACGAATTCTGCACCCTTCTCCTATTATTTAAAGATTTTTTCTGCCTACTCGCAGTAGAAAAAGTGAAGTGATCGCGATCAGATCGATTTTTTTAGTAGAAAAAGTGAAGTGATCGCGATCAGATCGATTTTTTTAGTAGAAAAAGTATTTCAAGTCAAAATTTTGTATTTTTCGCTATGGTACTCTCTTTGGTGGAAAAGGCCCAAATCATTGCTTTGCATAAGGAAAATGTTTCCAAACGAGAAATAGCTCGTCGGGTTGGTACTAACGAGTGGAGTGTGCGCAATGTCATCAAGAATTATCACTCCGAAGGTTCAATTGAACGGAAAGTTGGAAGCGGCAGGCCAAGGTCAATAACTGAAAGAGAAGCACGGCTTATTCATCGAATGTCAGTGTCTAATCGATTTCAGCATGCTGGAGACATCAATAAGAGCTTTCGGACTCAAACTGGAAAACAAATCAGTGACCGAACCATGCAAAGACAGCTGAACAATATGGGTTTAAGAGCACGGCGACCTGCAAAAAAGCCCCTGCTTACCAACAGAATGAAACAGCAACGGTTGCAATGGGCAAAAAATTATGAAAATTGGACTGGCGAGGATTGGGGACAAGTTGTTTTTTTCCGATGAGTCTAAATTCAATTTGTTTGGCCCCGATGGCAATGCGCTTGTCCGCCGCAAAAAAGGAGAGAGGTATTCCGAGGAATGCACCTTATCTACCGTGAAACATTCCCCGTATGTAATGGTATGGGGTGCCATTACAATGTTTGGTGTTGGTGCTATTCTGATGTTGGAAGGAACCGTTAATGCTGCAAAGTACATTGAGATCATCAACGAAGGTGTTTTGACAACTTTGGAGCAATGTTCTGAGTATTCCGAAAATTTAATTTTTCAAGATGACTCAGCCCCATGTCACCGAGCCAAAACGGTAACTTTAACTTTGAGCTAAAGTTTTAATTTGAGTTTATTTATTTACATTAATGTTTTCTCTACGTTTAGGTAAAAAATCACAAAGATCTGTTGGGTATATCCTCTCTGCCATGGCCAGGAAACAGTCCGGACCTGAATCCAATTGAGAACTGTTGGCAATATATGGGGGAAAAAGATTAGAGAAAAACGACCAAGAACGATCTCTGAGATGAAATTGGTTATAGAAAAAGTTTGGTATGAGGAACTAGACGGAAATTATTTAAAAAAATTGTTTAATTCGATGCCAAACCGAATTCGTGACGTCATTAAAAACAAGGGCGCAGCCACAAAGTATTAATTTTTAATCCGCTTTTGTTGTCAAAATATAACAGTTATGATACTGTGCCTTAAATATATTTATAAAAACTATGACTTTTGAGTTCCTAAAACAAATATTTTTAATTATTTTTAGTAAGAAAACAATTTTTTTATAATGTTGAAATCGTCATTTTTTTGCTTTTTGTTAATATTTGAAATATGTTTTAGTTAAAAATGTAAAGTCTACTGTTTTTGTGTAGTATAAATATCAAATTATGAAAAGAAAGAGGATAAATAAAATTCAACTATTAAATCTTTAAGAAAATCAGTTTTGTACTTAAAAAATGTATTGCGAGGGTTTTTTTGTCGCTGGGTGTATGTACAGAGTGCGCCATCTTATATGGGTCGATGTAAACTTCGAATAACTTCAACAATTGTCAACCGAATTTCATATGTCATAGCATTTTGGAAACGTCAATTCAGTACAATTTTAACCATGAATCGCTTCACACCAAAAGAACGTGCGGAAATAGTTCCAATGTTCGTTAAAAATGAACGCTCGATTGTGCTAACTCAACGTGCGTATCGTGCAAAATATCGTGATTGTGTTGCGCCCAAAAAAGATACAATTCGTCGTTGGGCCTCGATTTTTTTTCAATTTGGTTCTGTGGCAAGCCCTTGTGAGCAACCTACGCCACCGCGGCGTTCAAACTTATCTATTCAGTCTGTGAAGGCCAGGAGACCCAAGTTTGTCATATCGGCGCCGTTCGCAGCAGTTAGGCATCAGTGGGACCACTTTGCGAAGAACTTTAAAGGATGATCTTCACTTATTTCCATACAAAGGGCAGATAACTCAAAGTATTTTGCCACAAGATGAGCCACGGCGCTTGGCATACGCACAAAATGTCGTTGCAATGATTAATGCTGAGCCGGAGTTCTGGCAGCAAATTTTGATGACCGATGAGGCACATTTTACGCTCTCTGGCTCAGTTAACTCTTTCCGTATCACTGGTTCACAATTTAAACCGCATATTTCTTGCCGTTGGGACAAATTTTAAACCATTTTCTGCAACTGGTTTAAAGGTTTAAAATTTGTACCGTATGAAAGAAAAACATTGTATGACTTGCAAGAGAGAACGGAGAATTTTTCGTTTGAAGTTTGTTCTTACCGTAAATTGAGTAACGGTGCTTTTGTGAAGGTGACACTCGAATTTCATTTCTTAAATTTCGTGCTGGTGTAAATACGTGGTTTTGCAAAGTTACTAAGAAAATTTATAATTTATAAAGTGTTTAGTGTGTTTATAATACAGTTGATCATTATTAGTAGAAGAATTTCCTCGAAAATCCGTAAATATAGAAGAAAAACAAGTGATACGTTTTTTGACCCACTGCGACGGAAGCCTTTTTTTCACTTTCCCACTTTTTTACTTATTTTAGTCATGACGGATTATAATGAGCCAGATTTTAATTTGGTTGGCATGAGTTTTGTCGAATTTTTGAGAGAAATGGAAACAGATGATGATGCGGCTTCACTTCCTTCAGGACCTGATTCTGATATTTCTTCAGTGGGTTAGATTCTGATTTTCAGCCTGAGGGTCAGGGGTCTCAGTTGATATTGTCTTTTGATTCGGAGGACGATATGCCTCTTTCAGAAATCCAGCAATAATTTCCAAGACCTAATCCTCCAAAGGTGACTCGTAACTGGACTCAAAACATTCAGAATGGTCAGGAGCAAATTTTACCGGAGTTGACACATGATTATGGGGCTACTGATTTCGTCAAATGTATTGAAAATCCAACACCCATAGATCTTTTCCAGTTATTGTTTGACAACCAACTTTTTGAGCATTTGGTTTTCCAAACAAATTTATACGCTGAGCAAAAGCACATGAAAACAGGCAAACCATTTGAGAAAACACATATGAGCGAAATGGGAATTAAGAAGCTCCCTAGCTATAAAGATTATTGGTCTTCTTCACCAGACTTACATGATTCCTATATCAGTTCCTGTATGAAGCAAGCACGGTTTAGTTGGTTGCTGGGAAATTTACATGTGAATGATGGATCTCTTGAACCAAAACGAGGTACTCCCAATCGACTTTATAAAATTAAACCTATGCTCGAAATGCTCTCAAAAAAATTTAAAAGATTTGCAAATCCTACTCGTGAAATAGCCATAGACGAGTCCATGATAAAATTTAGGGGCCGGAGCTATATGAAACAGTATATGCCAAAGAAACCGACAAAAAGGGGGTACAAGGTGTGGATGCTTGCAGATAAAATGGGATACTGTCATGGATTTGATATTTACACCGGCAAGTCAGCAACTGGAGTTGCAGAAATCAATCTTGGAGCTAAAGTTGTAAGGAACTTGATGTCCGATTTCAAACACAAAAATTATGTGGTGTATGTATTTTGACAATTATTTTACTGGTATGGAGTTAATGGAAGACTTGAAAAAAGATGGAATCTATGCCTGTGGAACGGTAAATGCCACGAGAAAATATCTTCCGCGGTTCCCACCAGATAATCAGATGAAAAGGGGAGACTCTGAGTTTTTCTATAGTGACACAAACCTAACCGCTTCTCTTCTTCTTTTCCTTTTTCCGGCGTTGTTATGGTCAGAAGTGTAGCATTTGTTGTATTTGTTTGCACCAATTGTTTTTCGGCCTGCCTTTTTTTTTTTTTTGTTTTTGTGACACGGGCATGCTCCAGATTTTTTTGTTTGATCTTACTATTACAACACCGGTGATCTCCAGTCGTGTCAACCCACTGATTTGCATGTACACTTGTGGGGCAGTTTAATGGTGGTATATGTACAGTGCTCCACAAAAGTCTAGGTACAGCGCATATGATTTATGAAATTAGACTACCGTTTGAAAATTATTGCAAACTTTTTTTACGTTTTTATATTTTTCAATTAGTTGATATTCCTAGACTTACAGCGAAAAAAAAAATTCTCCAAATTTGTCGTTTTTATGAAAAAAAAATTCCATTATAGCCTCGAAACTGCAAAAATTGCTTCCACGAAAGTCTTGATACTGTTCTAGAAAAGAAGAGATTTTCTAATAGGGGAACCCCCGACATAATAATTTTGTTCTGTTTTGCTATTTACTTGGTGTCGTGTGTCATTTGCGGTAGATCCTTGTTCTAATAGTGTCGTTTTGTTTCTGTTTTTATTGAAATATGAACCGAAAAGAGCTGACAATCGAAAAACGGCAGTTAATCGTTGATTTACATTCCAATCAAAATACATAAATCCTACTCTGAAATAGCTGTGATAGTATCTCGTTCTCGTTCTACTATCCAGAAAGTGATTCAGCGCTATAAGAATGAGGATAGAGTGGAGAACGCTACTAGATCAGGACGTCCCCCGAAGCTAAACGACAAGGATAAGAGGCGAATTGTCCGCATGGTAAAGAAAAATCCATTTGAAAGTGCCAGAAAAATTGCAGAGGAGTTGAACAATCTCAACACAATACAAGTTCACACCGAAACTGTACGTCGTGCCATTGTGGAAACCGGACTATCCTCCCGAACACCAAGGAAAAAGCCATTAATATCTGCAATTAACAGGAAAAAACGAATTGCATTTGCAAAGGAGTATATTCATTGGTCCACAGAGTCTTGGAGTAAGGTCCTTTTCTCCGATGAATCAACATTTTGCATATTTGGATCAAATGGCCGTCTAAGAGTGTGGAGAAAAACAGGAGATGCCTTCAATCCGAAACACACAATCAAGACTGTGAAACATGGTGGTGGAGGGCTGATGGTTTGGGGGTGTATGTCAGCTGCTGGAGTGGGAAATTTAGTATTCATTGAAAATACAATGGATCAATATGTGTACTTGAATATTCTAAAGAATAATCTTAAGGAAAGTGCCACTAAATTGGGAATGCCTACCGATTTCCTGTTCCAGCAAGACAATGACCCAAAGCACACCGCTCACAGGGTTCGATTGTGGTTGCTCTATAACACGAAAACATTGCCGACACCGCCTCAGAGCCCTGACTTGAACCCTATAGAGCACCTTTGGGACAAAGTGGACCAACAATTAAGAACGCACCACATTTCTAATAAAAAACAATCAAAAGAAATCCTACAGAGAGAGTGGCACAATATTAGCAAGGATTATACTAAAAGATTAGTCGATTCAATGCCACAGTGACTTCAGTCTGTACTCAAAATGAAAGGGTTTCCAACAAAATATTGAGAAGTACAAGTTTTTTAGGTATTTTTTTATTACTGTTGTTATTTTTTGAAATTTTACGCAGGTGTACCAAGACTTTTGTGGAAGCAAGTTTTGCAGTTTCGAGGCTATAATGGATTTTTTTTTCATAAAAACGACAAATTTGGAGAATTTTTTTTTTCGCTGTAAGTCTAGGAATATCAACTAATTGAAAAATATAAAAACGTAAAAAAAGTTTGCAATAATTATCAAACGGTAGTCTAATTTCATAAATCATATGCGCTGTACCTAGACTTTTGTGGAGCACTGTATGTGTCCCTAGGCTCACCTTGGTGTTTTCTAAATTGCCTGGATGTGATTTTTGTTTACCTTTGTTTTAGTCGCCTTTTACGACAAGCGAGAGGTATCGCTGCAGGGATATTCTTAACCCGTCCCTGCACGGAAAACAAACCTAACCGCTATAAAATGGAAAGATAAGCGGTCGGTACATGTTCTCTCCAATTTTCACCCCCAAGAAAAATCCAGTGAGGTTTCCCGTAAGAACAAGAATGGATCTGTTTCAAAAGTATTGTGCCCAACTGCAGTTGCTGACTACAATAAACACATGAACTGAGTAGACAAGTTCGACCAGTTTATAAATTGGACAGAAAAAGTATGAAATGGTGGCACCGTATATTTTTCTTTTTTCTCGATGCATCAGTGGTAAATTCCTTTTGCTTGTACAAAATGCTCAACCTTCCGCATATGGATATGAAGACATTTAAGCGTTCTGTTATAAATGGTTTATTGGCGAAAAATTTAG
This sequence comes from Merodon equestris, assembly GCA_958301585.1. Lineage (NCBI taxonomy): Eukaryota > Metazoa > Arthropoda > Insecta > Diptera > Syrphidae > Merodon > Merodon equestris. Next base: position 111,582,934 of record OY284415.1, read on the forward strand.
TTCAAAATAAACGCCCATTGGAAAGATCATCACCCATTATTGCCAAAAGAGCTTGTAAGCCTTTCGTTCCCTTGGAAGTTCGTACATTGTCTGCCGCTCATCAGCCGGAACGCAGTACCCGTCGAAGATGTTCCATCTGTAGTACGTTTCCGAACAAAGTAAGAACAAATTGGATTTGTTTAATTTGTAAAGTTTCTGTGTGTTTGGGAAAAAATAAGTCATGTTTCCAGGATTACCACAAAAAATAAATTGACCCTTGTGGTGCACTGGTTCAAAATTTAACCCACCGGTTTTAATACTATATTTAAGAAAATAGATGTAAAAAAATGGAAATAAATCTTTTTTTTTTAGTTTTTTGTATGTCAATAAATTGGAGTACTTTTTTTAAAAATCTATTTTTGTTCTTTTTTGGCGACGCATGGGTCGATTTTTCTAACAAATTTTCGCGCCGGAAAGAGTTAAAAATGTTCGCTTCTGGTGCACCGAAAATCCTCACATTATTCTCGAAGAGCCGCTATACGATCAAAAAGTTACTGCTCGGGCCGGTGTATGCGCTAAAACCATTATTGGACCGTATTTCTTGAAAGTTGGCGATATAGTGGATGGTGATCGATATCGATGGATGTTGGCCCATACTGCGGACAAAACAATGAACCTTTTGCGTAATAAGTTCCCTGGAAGATTGGTGTCCAAAAAGGGCAATATTGCCTGGCCCCCGAGATCGCCGGATTGGACTCCTCCAGACTTATTTTTTTTTTTTTTTTTTTTGTTTATTTTCATTTTTTTAAAGCTAACAAAAATTCATTTAAAATAAATACAATATTCAAGATAACAGCTTCAAAAATTTGAATAAATAGATAGCCATTCTATAGTCATTGAAAATGGCTAGTGGCGAATGACTCTTCCACAATCATAAAAAACAATCAGAATATGTGTGTAAATAAATGAAGAGAAAGAGAGTATAAAATAAAAAAAGTAAATAAAGTTCCATAAATTGCCCAGAACATAATAGAGAAAAAAAAACAATAATAGAGAAACATAAGTTAAATGCAAGCAATGAGACTACAATTAAGATAGAGTAATGAGAACTATAATAAATAGATTTTCTAAATTAAAGTAAGAAACAATTGTTTGACCATTGAATTATCCATTGAAAAAAGCCAGTGTTTTACTTTGCTGCAAAAGAGGTTACGCACTCTTAAAATTCGAATATCATATGGCAATTGATTGAAGAGTTTTGGTGCTGACACAGTGAAAAAATTCGCATAGTGAGATTTATTTGAAGATGGCACATCTACAATATTTCTATTATTAACACGTAAACTATATATTGCTGAGCTTCTCAGCATATAACCGCTGCGCAAAAAGAACACTTTGAGAACTTTATAAACATAAAGATGTCTTAAAGGCAGAATACGAAGATGATGAAATAGTGGCCAGCTTGTTGTTAGTCTACTTTTTTTGCAGATAATCCTAATAATATGCTTTTGAGCTAGACAAAGAGGCTCAAGAGTATTGTAGTAAGTTCCACCCCAGCTTGATAAACCATATTGTAATTTGGAATTTACAAGTCCATGGTAAAATTTCAATAAAAGTTTTGTTATGGTTTTAACATGAATATATTGCGATTTACAGAGACCATATACCTTTTCAAATCTGCAATATCACCAAGATACTTAAAACTACCAACTGATTCTATCTTAAAGCAGTTCTCAGTACATTTAGCATTCCTATTGTAATTATCTTTACCGCAAGTGTGAGAAGATAAAAAAAGTTGTTCACACGCTGTAGATTGAAAGTATACATCACAGTCAACCAGGTCTGAATCTTTCAAATTAAAAATCATAAGCTTAGTTTTTTCACTTATTAGGAGCTAATGTTTTGCAAACCCTTTCCTTAGAATTTGCAGATCTTTATACATTTTTGTTACGGATTCAAACAGAGAGTTGTTAGCATATGTAAATGCAAGGTCATCAGCAAAGGCTGTAACTCTACTACTAAAATGCTGCTGAAATATAGAATTCACATAAATTAAGAATAAAATTGGACCCAAGACAGAGCCTTGAGGAACGCCGATATTTATTTCTAGCTGATTACTAAAGACACCATCAAGTTTAACCCGTTGAAATCTACCGCTTAAATATGTTGAAAACCATTCATGGACAGAACCTCTAAAACCGATCTTATATAATTTATCTAACAGAATATTATGATTAACCATATCGAAAGCCTTAGTCATATCAATAAACAAACTTATAGTGTTTTTGTTGTTGTTGACGCCTTCGTATAGTTCACTACACAGTTTAAGTATGGCATCTTCAGTGGATCTACCTTCACGAAAACCGTATTGCGCACTGTTAAAAAATTTAGTTTTGTTAAGAAAAGAAACTATTCGGCTTTTCATTAGCTTTTCAAACAGTTTAGAAAATGTTGAAAGCAGAGATATGGGTCTATATTGGCCTATTTGTTTTCGGCTGCCCTTTTTGAATAAAGGAATAACTTCAGCTGTTTTCAATGATTTTGGGAAGATACCGCAGCTGACACTCATATTAAATATATGAGCCAATATATCAACCACGTAAAGAGCAACGCGTTTCAAAACGCAATTTGTGACACCATCCTAGGTACTGGAGTTCTTGTTGTTAAGATGCAATATTCTTTTATATATTTCATGCGAAGTGAAAGGTTCGAACACAAAGCTATTACATTGAAGATCGTCTTCAACTAAGTCCGAGAACAAATCACATTCACAATGACTTTGAGGAGGGCAAGGCTTTGAATTTGCAGCAACGGATGCGAAGTATTTGTTAAAATTGTTAGCGATTACTATCGGGTTCGAAACAAGCACGTTATCAATTTCTATCTCTAGAGCTCTATCTTTTGCTTCTTGTTTATTCAGTATACTGTTAACAACTTTCCACTCTTTTTTTATGTTGACCTCACATTTCTCTAATTTATTGGAGTAAAACCTATCTCGACTAGCCTCTACCTTTTTTTTCACAACCTTACACAATTTAGTAAAAGATTTTTGAAGTGTTAAGTTTTGAGGATGACGCTTACACTTTTTCTGCAACCTATTTTTTTGTTTATCAATTTAAGTAAACCAACGCCAATCCAAGGCCTGAATCTTTTTAGCTTTGGTGTTTCTGACCGAATAGTTGTGGCATTCTCTATATATCCTTTCAATGTTTCCAGAAAAATATCGTACGCAGATGAAGGATTAGCTTCCTCATAAACTTGAGTCCAAAATTCATACTTAAGATCGTCTTTTAATTTCTCAAACTCTACAGATTTTCTTACAGAAAAAGGAATGCATTTTTTGCTACTAGATTTACTATCAGACATATACATAACGCTTAAATTTATCATGCAGTGATCTGTAATTCTAAGGTCGAGTACTTCACTAAATACTTTATAAAAATCATTATTATGAAACCTTACAAAAATATGATCAATGCATGTCTGAGATTGATCTGTTATTCGAGTTGGTACATTAATAATTGACTCCAACCCATAGGAGGACATAAGAAGTAAGTACTTATCAGAATCAGAATTACTTTTTAGAATATCTATATTCATATCCCCTAAAATTAACAAATTTTTTGTTTTTATGCTTTTGAGAATGCTATCCATATGTTCAATAAAGATGCTCTTATTCAAATTATTCTCATGCAAGCGGTATACACAAAGAATAACAAATAGTTTACTGCCCAAAGTGCAATTTAATTGTATTATGTCTGCACTAGTCAGGTTGTAGCACTTAACTTTACATTGATAAGATTTTTTTACAAACACTGCGACACCACCTGAACTATAAGAATTATTACAATTGCCATAAAGATCATACCCCGGAATATTGTAATTGGATAGTTCGTAGTCGTACAACCAAATCTCAGAAATAATAATAAAATCAGCTTGAACATTTAAAGAATTAATATGGGCAAGAAACGAATCAAAATTTCTCCTCATGCTTCTAATATTTTGATGTATCAACAGTGTGGATATTTCTGTTTGTTTTTTATATGGTATTTTTGCATAATAAGGATTAATAGAATTTGCATTCATAATGTATGTAGTATTAAGTTTTTGTAAAATATTCTTATAATTGGCAGAGATCTGCTAAACACCTCACTCTAAATGCATTATCTCCCTCCTTTTTACGCAAAAATATCGTGTTGTTTCTCATCCACATGAATTTGTATTTCTTCTCTGCCTTCACCTTCTTCGTTGCATTAAAGAGCTCTCTTGTTAAAGGAGTCATGCTGTCATTGATGTAGATGGCTGTGCCATCGTTATGATCGCCGAAAATTTTCGTATTTTCTTTAGGGATACTTGAAATGCAAACGGCCCGAAGACAATAGAACAGCTCAAAAAAATTCGTGCGGAAATCTCAGAAATTTCGACCAAAATGTTCGAAAATGTCATGCAGAATGGGCGAAAACGAGCCTAACTTTGCATCGGCAATAAAGGCGGTCATTTAATTGATATTGTTTTCAAAAATTAATAAAAATAAATTGTAAAGGTCTAGATTGAATAAAAGTTTTTTGAATTTCCAAAATCGATTGAGAATTGTTGAAGTTATTCGAAATTTACATCGACCCATAGGAGATGGCGCACGGTGTATAGAGGAATAAAATAAAGGAAACACTTAACATGATGATTGCCAACCTCTGCAACGGAGATGAACTCTAAGAAGAAGGAAAAGAAGTTGGTTTGCAATCGCCTCATATGTCATACCGGTCCTTCGTAACTCAACAATTGATTTACGCATAACCGACGTACAACTGTTGGCACTACCCAGGATTAAAGATGTTCTACTAAGCAAATTTGATTAGTTAGAAAGCATTTCTTAAAACTAGAACAACAAGACGCACACAAATTGCTAAAAGATCTTTAAAAAACTACAAAATGCTTCCACAATTCAAAATTGTTTCCAATTAGCTGGCAAACACAAATCAAACTCCTCAAACTCGAAAACACTTTTACTTAATGCACGTTGCAGACATAGCGGTATTTTGTCCTATTTTCACAAAAGCAACAATAGATGAAGAGAAGGACAGTCACCCAACGGTCATTAAAGCCTTGCAAGTGCAAATAAAGTGCATTTGTTAACAATTACCAGTCAACAGCTGCAAGTGCATATTTTCATAATTTCTAATTTCAACATACGCAGTGTTTTTTTGGAACGCTTCCCTCGCTTATGTGGGGGGGTTGCTGTACTGTACAATACGCAAAAAAAACGAGACCTTTCTTACTGACTTTTTTGACCTCGATAACCTTAATTAAGAAACGCAGGTTGTGCTTGAACGATTAGGAGATGTTTGTTATTCGTTGAATCTCGTTTTGCTTTTTGTTTATCAGTGTTTTTATAAATAGAAAATAAAATAAAAATACAAACAACTCCCTTAGGCGACAACAATCTTATCTCAATCGCTGTCCGCCTAAGGGCACTACTTAAAAGAAAAACCAAAATGTACCCACCTATAAGCTTAAGCAATCCATGTAACATCATCGATGTTTACTATATAAATAGCCGATTGTAAGGTAAGGAAAAAAAAATATAATCTCAGCTACATCGTAAACGAAACTACGCCCATTGACGTGTAAAAAACGGCATTAAAAGCAAGCTTATTGCTCCAAAACTTGCCATGCCAACGGTGGGGAGAAGTGATAACTCAGCACTTGATACTTGATGCGCGGTCGACAACTCGTTTCGGCAGATTGTCTCGTTTTTAATAAAGCGAAACATTGATTCGACTATATTCGCTGGCGTAATGTCTTCGCACGTTTCCAGCTCTGCTATGACGCACACATCCAACTTTTGAATATCATCACATTGTTTTGCTCCGATTATGAACTTTGGAAGTGTTTCAAAGTTTTCCATGCTATCCTTGGGCAGATAATCTCCGAATGATTCATTCATACACCGCTGAATTGCTTCCTTTTTCGAGTCCAAGCACTCGGGTCCGCGTTCCGCAATGAATAAGGCTATTTGGTCGCCGTCTTTGTGGCATATAAAGTTCAAAATACTTTCGAAGATACGCATCATCACGGCTGTGTTCTCTTTTTCCTCCTCTTCCAGGCATGGATCTGCTTTTTTGACTAACTTTTTAACGCAGTCCACCGCGTCCGGGCGTTTTTTACAGTACTTATTGAATACTGTATCCAAATCTCCATTGGGACGAGCCTTCTCTATCTCTGCTTGTATTGCTGTCATATTAACAATTTCTTGAAGGCACTCGAAAGCCGTGCTAACACCCTGAACAACATCATTGAAGGCTTCGTTTCCGGTCTCATTTCCTGCTACTTTACTGCACTTATCCTTAAAAAGTACTTTTGCTTTGTCTGTCAGATTTCCACTAGCTATTTCAGCGGGTATCTTATTCCTAAACTCATCGAGGTCAACATCGAGTGCACTAGAATGACACCAGAGGCCACACGAAATTAATAGGACCATAAAAATGGACAAAGTCTGTGTTAGTTTCACAGCCATAGTCGGGGTGTATGTTTGCTGCTTTTCCTTTGTTAATCAACACCAGCTTTTGTGTGGCTTCAACCGAAACACTCCAATCACGTTATATGAATTGACTTAGAACAACAACTTATAATCACTGGTACCGCGCTGTATGCTTTTGTTTCGAACGTCAGCTCTGATACCGCACCGATCACACTACACAAAGCAAATGACACGGGAGATGTGAAACAATCTCAATCAGCAATTAAAACTAAAAACATTGATTAAGTACGCAACCAGAAACAGAATCGGTAGTAAACGAGTGCACTGCGGCGAACTTCGGACTTTGATTTTCCCCATAACGGAATGACATTTGCTGTGGTTTGTTGACATCTGACGTGCACCGTTCAGGCTGTTGAGTTCGACGGATACAAATTTTGAAAAGTAGATGGCGCAAATGACGTTTCTGAATGTAATAAAATCGAATAAGTCAAATTGAAACTTGAATTCAGTTATTCCATTTTTTTTTCTTTCTTTTATGTTTCCATGTTTTATACATCTGTCTTACGACACGACGCACATTTTATAACAATTTGAAGTAAATATTGTTGGACTGTGTGACCATTGTCATCAGAGTCATTTTGTTGCTTAGATGTAAGTTAATCTTTATCTGAGATGTATTGTGATATATAAATAATGCTTAATGATTAATGATTTGGCAATTGAATTGAATAGTAACTGCTTTTTACAGTTCGGACCAAAGCCGAATACTCTTCAACGTTAATGTCAATAAAGAAAAACCAAAACCATTCAGAAACCTTCAGAAGGCAGACTGGAGTATTTTCTCAAACCTAGTTGCCAACCGGTTAGTATCGCCACAAGCCATCATTAGCTCCGATCCAACATACATTGAGAATTCATTCGAAAACCTTGTGAGCGGCTTTCAACAAATCCTGTCCTTCACAATGTGCTCCCAAGAAGACCAGCGCAGACTGGTGGACCACAGAGCTAAAGCAACTCAGAACCAGGACCCGATCTCTATTCAATAGAGCAAAGATCACTAAAAGAGCAAAACAAGAGCAGTAAGGTCTAAGATGGTTCTTGGACAGAATCCAGACGGGAAATCACTAGAACTGCTGACTGAAACCCACTTCTCAGGTTGTAATACCCCTGAAATCACAGTCGCCGACGGTTCCTACAGTTCACACAACCGAAGAAGTTATAAACGAAATTATTTAAAAGGATAAAGTATCATGGGCTACGTGTGCAGGGACGGGTTAAGAATATCCCTGCAGCGACACCTCTCGCTTGTCGTAAAAGGCAACAAAAACAAAGGTAATCAAAAATCATATCTAGGCAATTTAGAAAACACAAAGGTGAGCCTAGGGACACATATACCACCATTAAACTGCCCCACAAGTGTGCATGCAAATCAGTGGGTTGACACGACTGGAGATCATCGGTGTTGTAAGAGTAAGATCAAACAAAAAAAATAAAAATCTGGAGCATGCCCGTGTCAAAAAAAAGGAGGAGAAGAAAGAAAACGGTCAAACCGTAGCATTATGGAAAAGAACGCTAAAAGGAAAAGCACTACCCCGCCAGGCACTACTAATGGTCGTGATCCTGGGACGAGCAGCAATGCTCGGGTCAGAGCTATAGGATTTCCGGGGGATAGCAAAGTAATGCAACGGCGTAAGCCACACTTAAGAGTCGCGATTTGGAACGTTGGAAGCATGAGTGGTCGCAGCTATGAGCTTGAAGAAATTATGGTTAGAAGGCGAGTAGACATCCTGTGCGTACAAAAGACGAAATGGCGAAACACCGGTAATCGGGCACGTTTCTTGGACGTTAAAACAAAAGCCTACAAGATGTTTTACTATGGATTGGAACAAGGACAGAATCGCCATCATCCTTGCGGCGGAGCTACTTGGCAACGTCTTAACCATTTCAGAGTCCAGTGACCGTTTGATGGCTCCCAAATTGGTCATGCATGGTGAGGTGTGGAACATCGTAAGCACATATGCCCCTCAAGTCAGATGCGAACAAAAAGAAAAAGATGCATTCTGGCTAGATTTCCACAACCTTGTCAAAATCATCCCAAACGAAGAGCTTTTGTTTGTTGGGGGAGATTTAAACGGACATGTCGGGAAGACAAGCGAAGACTATGAAGACTACCACGGAGGGCTGGGATACGGCACCAGGAACTCTTCAGGTGAAGATATCCTAAACATGTGCAAGTCGTACGGTCTTATAGTGCTAAATACCATGTTCGTCAAACAAAGCCGGCACCTGATCACTTATAGCAGCGGCGGAAATGAAACTCAAATAGACTATAATTTGGTATCCAGTTTCATGAAGCCACGAGCTAAAGATTGCAAAGTGATCCTGGGAGACGCGATCGCCCCTCAACACCGTCTCCTCCTGACTGATTTTTTTATGGATGCGAGAAAGAAGCCAAAGCAGCAAACGAAGGTGTCTGAGAGAATCAAGTGGTATAAGCTGGATAAAGGAAAAGGCGAAGCTTTTATCGCCAACATGGAAAACTACCTCTCTTCCATTATCGATGAGGTCGGTAATGAGGAGTGCAGAGCACAAGACATGTGGGATTCCCTACAACAATCTGGAGAAGCCAAATCACTGCTCGGAACATCTAAAGGCCCCTGCCAACACGCAAAAGAAACCTGGTGGTGGACAGACGAAGCCAAAGCAGTGATACACGAAAAGAAAATGGCTTTCCAAGCTTGGTCAAAGTGCTCTTCTACTAATAGAGAGGAAAAAGCTCGCCATGAAAAGGTATATAGATATTGCAAAGGTATTGCGAAGAAAAAGTGCGCCGAATTCAAAGCGAAAAGCATGGAAGGCCTCTATCAGGAGTTGGAAGAAATATCGTCTTCCGCGTCTGACAGGAACCAGGCTACCCAGGAGCTTCGACAAAGCAATTTGAACAAAGGAGCAAATATCTTTAAGATAGCCGCCCAGAGAAGAAGAAATGCTCAGGAGATTCGTTTCCCAAAGTTTATTAACAGTGCTGAAGGCCAAGGTCTTCCTTGTGGAAGACGAAAAAATTCTCCACAGATGGCGACAGTATTGCGAGGAACTTCTGAACGAACAGTTTCCCCGAGTGTACTTTCCAAGAGCCGCCCCGAATCATGCCGAAATATCCGACATCACAGTCGAAGAAGTTAAAAATTCCAAGAAAAGAAAAGATGTTGGGCCGGACGGGATACCCTCTGAGTTCTGGAAAAAAGATGGGAGACATCGGGTCTAGATGGCTCATGGTTCTTATCTCCAAATTATGAGTGGCGACACTATGCCTAATCAATGGAGGAAAAGCTATCTTCTGCCTTTGCACAAAGGAAAGGGTGATACGCGGAATTGTGATAACTACCGTTCTATCAAGCTGATGTCGCACACCATGAACGGGTATTAGATAGCCGACTGCGGAAAATAATACGACTATCTGATGACGGGTTTGTCTCGGGTAAATCAACGACAGATGCAATCCAAAGTATAAGGGTCATGATGGAAAAGCATCGTGATTCTTCAAAGGACTTGCATATGGTGTTGGTTGATTTCGAGAAGGCCTTTGACCGGCAACCAAGAGATCTTTTATGGGTAGCGCTAAGACAAAAAGGAGTTCCAGAAACCTACGTGCGAGTGATCATGGACATGTACAAGAGAGCAACGAAAAGAGTAAGATGCACCGCAGGAGTCACCAAAGAGTTCGCAATCAAAGTCGGTGTACACCAAGGGAGCGTCCTCAGCCCACTGCTCTTTATAGCAGTGTTTGATTGCTTGCTTGAAGGAAAAGTGACGGACCCCAATGTGCACCAGCTATTCTTTGCTGACGATGGAGCCATTATAAGTGAGATCAGGCGTCCCTACAACGAGCACTTGATGTGTGGGTGGACATTTTTGAGGGACACGGGTATCGTATTAGTTCAAAGAAGACAGAGTATTTGTGCTGCCCGTTCTCTGACCCTCATCAGCATATTCCAAACATTTACTTGAATGGAAGAGTGCTTCCCAAGTGTTTAAATATCTGGGATCTATGATTAATAAAGAAGCAACTTGTGATGACGACATCAACCATCGCGTAAGCGTAGGGTGGATGAAGTGGCGGGAAAACTCCGCCATCTTCTGTGATCGAAAAATGCCCCCTAAGCTGAAAGGAAGGCTCTACACTTCAGTTGTACGTCCGGTTCACAATGCTGGACAATGCACAAAAAGTATGAGAGCAAATTAACGGCAGCTGAGATGAAGATGCTTCGCATGACAGCGGGAGTAACAAAGCGTGTCAGAATTAAAGTTCAAATATCCGAGGAAGCCTCCACGTAAAAGAAACCATCACAAGAAAGATAGAGCGCGACCGACTCAGTTGGTATTGCCATGTTCAAAGGAGAGATCCTTTGAACCCCGTCCAAAAGGCGATATCAATCAACATTCCAATTTTAAGACGCAAAAAAGGCAGGCCGAAAAATAATTGGTGCAAACAAATGGACAAACACCAGCATTTGATTGGCCTCAGCGATGAAGTAATCCCAAACCGGGAAGCCTGCCGCTACTTTCTGAGGTCAAACCGGCGGAGCCCACAAGCGGACCAGTAGGAATGTAGTTAAGTGGGACACTTCTGACCATAACAACGCCGGAAAAAAAGGAAAAGAAGAAGATAAAGCATCATGGGCAATCAATTCGTTCAAACCTTTTAAATCCCCGGGCCGGACAATATCTTGCCAGCGATGCTTCAAAAAGCACAAACCCACACTGTACCCCACCTCGTAAGCATTTTTTCCAATTGCTTGCGCGCGGGATACATCCCAACACAGTGGAAAAAAATAAATATACTTTTCATACCTAAGGCAGGTAAACCAATCCATAGTGTCGCAAAGGACTATAGGCCAATTAGTCTCTCGTCCGTTTCTATCAAAAACCTTGGAAAGACTCCTTGACTTATACTTCAGAGGTCTTATCAACTTACACAACTTATGCAACATTCAACACGCCTACCTTAAAGGCAGATCAGTGGAAAGTGCACTGCATAGAGTTGTTCGTGAAATTGGGAGCTCATTGAATATAAAAGAATTTACAATGGCAGTCTTCCTCGACATCGAGGAAGCCTTCAACAACGTAAACATAGAGGCCATAACAACAGCTCTAGAGGAAATAAAAGTAGACAAATCCATTGTAATCTGGATTGGAAATATGTTAAACAGCAGAATTATCAATGCAGACATTGGACACAACTCTATGAGGAAAGTGGCAACTAGAGGCACATCACAGGGTGGAGTTCTCTCTCCCCTACTGTGGCTTCTTAGAGCTAACAAAATCCTTAAAATCTTCATGGAGAAAGGCACAAAGACCATAGCATATGCAGATGATATGCAGGAATCTGCGTTGAAGGAACTCCTGTGGGCAAGACAGAACGGTCTGAGAATAAACCCCCGAAACCGAGCTGGTTTTGTTCAGCAGGAAAAGAGAGATCCTGATATTTGCTCCCCCAGAGTTAGAGGGTACTCCACTCTATCTAGGCATCATTCTTGACTCCAAACTTTCCTGGAAAAGGAACTTGAAAAAAGGATTGAATGCTTTTTATGCTTGCAGAAAGACCTTCGGCAAAAGATGGGGCCTGCAACCGTACATCATTCATTGGATGTACACAGCAATCATCAGACCCATTTTAACTTATGGGACCTTAGTCTGGTGGACTGCTAGCAGCACGAAAAGCTATATGAACATGCCATGGGAGCCATGAGAAGCACGCTGCAAGCAGTGTTGGACATGGTACTTCATCTCCTTCCCCTGGATCTATTCATAAAAGGCTGCGCTGCAAAGAGCGCTCTCACACTAAGGAAGTTCTCTCTGTGGAAGCAAGCCAACTATGGACATGCGGCCATACTTAGAATAATAGACGACCTGGGAAAGAAACATGGTTTTAGTAGCCTCGCAGCTACGACCGACTATATTTCCCCCCAAAATGACTTCTCTCTCAGAATACCAATCCTTTTCCCAGACAGAGAAGAGTGGCTATCAAACGCTGTGATCAACGAGATTAGCCTGTTCACCGGCGGAACAGGGGCACTGGGTCCGAGTTCTACTCTGATACCCTCCACAAACAGGGATCGTTCAGACTCCCTGATCTGTGCAGCGTTTTTCAAGCAGAAATCCTAGCAACAGAGAAAGCAGCCAAACACCTAGGTAGGTAGGTAGGAGTGGCCGCCTGATATAGAGATGCCAGGCCCAATTAGCGCTTATGCGCCGTTTTGATGCCACAACTCATTGACCTAGTGTGCTGTTATTGGAGTTTCATATCCATCCTGTGGAATTAAGGAATTTGATGATATTACAGAATCCTATTTCCCTGAATTCTGATAGATCGTCGAAGGAGATTTTGCCGAGTAGGCGCTGTCTGGTTCTAGCTAGAGCCGGACATTCACACAGGAAATGGGTGAGAGTTTCCTTTTCCAGTGGGTTCTTGCAACTACGGCAGTAGGTGTTGAATGGGATGCCTAACTTAGCAGCGTGGGTACCGACAGGCCAGTGGCCAGTACAGATGGCTACAATTCTGGCAATCTCTTCACGGGGTCTGTTAGTTAGGTCGAGGGTTCTTTTCCTGTTATAGGAGGGCCATGTTTTCCTAGATATGACGCAGTTGCTAAGACTGCACCATCTGGAGTTCGCCCTCGAGAGAAAGTGTTGTAGAAGGTTTGCCTTGACCAGTCTGATGGGGGGGAGTACTGCCTCCGCCAAAGAACAGTCGAGGGAAGAGCCGTGCCTTGCTAAAGCGTCAGCCTTTTCGTTTCCCTCTATTTTGCTGTGGCCAGGAACCCAAATGAGAGTAATGTTGAAATAGTCACCTGCACAGCTGATTTCATCCTTACACTGTGCAACTAATTTGGATTTTATGGAGTGAGATTCGAGAGCTTTGATAGCTGATTGGCTATCAATATATATATTTACATCTCTCTTGGTAATAGGATAGCGCGTGAGTAACTTGCAAGTTTCCTTAATCGCCAGTATTTCCGCTTGGAACACGCTGGCCGAGTCTGGAAGTCGCAACGATTTGGAGATATTCAGTTCCGCTGAGAAGATACCCGAGCCAACCCCACACTCCATTTTCGAACCGTCGGTGAAAAAAGCTACCTGATGGTTCTCAGAGTGCAGTCCCTGTTTCCATGCCATCCTGGATGGGAAGTGGACATGGGCGGCTTTATTTGGGTTGTGTATGGTTGTCGTGAAATCGGTTGCAGTCATGGCCAGGTCACTAGGTAATAGGTCCAGCACCTTGCTATGACCGTAGGGTTTAGATGACCAGAACCCAGATTCTCTGAGTCTAATGGCGCTACAGGCTGCATTATATCTGATAAAGAGGTCCAGAGGGAGGAGGTTTAGGAGTACGTTAAGTGCCTCGGTCGGAGTAGACCGAAGGGCACCGGTTACCCCGATACTGGCCGATCTCTGTACGCGGCTTAGTATTTTGATGTTGTATGCCTTACTTAGGGCAGGCCACCATACGAGCGCTCCGTAGGTGAGGATGGGGCGGATGACAGCCGTGTACATCCACAGCACCATTTTGGGTCGGAGTCCCCAGCTTTTGCCGAAGGTTCTGCTACAGGCATAGAAAGCGACACATGCTTTCCGTACCCGATGTTTATCTTCCAACTGAGCTTGGGGTCTAGGATAATTCCTAGGTATCTAGCCTCGGAAGACAAGGAGGCTGGACAAGTGGCTGGTTGTTGAGTCGAGGGAGATTAAAGGACGGTATCTTATATTTGGTGGTAAACAGCATCAGTTCTGTTTTACTCGGATTGACGCTTAGGCCGCATTCTGAGGCCCAGGCGCTTAACTTATTCAGAGCTCTCTCTGAGATTTCGCTAATTACCGAGGGAAACATTCCCGATACTAGGATGACCACGTCGTCAGCAAAAGCAACCGCCTTTATTCCGATTCTCTCGAATTCTTTCAGAATTTTATCGATAACCAAGAGCCATAGTAGAGGCGATATTACCCCACCTTGGGGTGTGCCTCTATCTACGGTCTTAACTATAGTGGTGTTGCCCATCTGGGCCTGAATGATCCTAGTTCTGAGCATGGATATGATCCATCTGCTAACAAGTCCCTCTACCCCTGCCGTGGTGAGGGCTTCAGTGTGAATGTTGTTGATAGCACCTTCTATATCTATGAAGGTAGCTAAGGTAAATTGTTTATGGTGGATGGATTTTTCGATTGTCTGCACGACTTCATGCAGGGCGGTCTCAGTGGACTTGCCTTTAATGTAAGCGTGTTGGGACAAACACCTACAGGTAACCGATATCCCACCATCGGATATCACCATCTTTATAGACAGCCAGGCTGCACTGAAGTCAATAGGATCCTGTACAACGAGATCAAAGGCTGTCATGAAATATCGCGACTCACTGAAGTCCATCAGACACCATAAGGTCAAACTCTGCTGGGTCCCGGGTCACAGCTCAATCGCAGGGAGCGAAAGAGCGGACGAATTGTCCAGGCAAAGGTCTGAAATGGACATCAACGAAGCAACCACCGATTAGCGCATTATACCGGATCATAAATGACACACTTATAAAAGAAGCCAACTCGTCTTGGCTTACAAGACAGCCACGCGAAAAGATCATCGTGGCAAAACAAAGAAGCTCTTGGCGCTGGACCGAAACTCGATCCGTGTGCTCGCCGGAGTGATCACAGGACACTGTT
This sequence comes from Merodon equestris, assembly GCA_958301585.1. NCBI lineage: Eukaryota > Metazoa > Arthropoda > Insecta > Diptera > Syrphidae > Merodon > Merodon equestris. Next base: position 111,598,100 of record OY284415.1, read on the forward strand.
CCATCGGAACAATGCCCCGGAATGGAACTCGGGATCCAACGATCTGTGCCGGAGCTGCGGCTATGAGGAAGAAAAAGACGAGACGATCCAACATCTGCTTTGCCACTGCCCAGCTCTTCAGAATCGACGCCTAGCGTCGCTGGGCCAAAGATTCTTTACAGAGATTGCGGACGTAGCAAATGCAGATATATCGGACCTTCTAAAATTCATAAAGAACACGGGGTGGTTTCAGCCAGCACGTGATAGGACAGGTTATTTGTATGTGTACTCCACAATTTCCACGAGTGGAAATGATGCTCAACCACCAAACTCCCCTTCTTTAACCTAACCCAACCCAACTTGTAATAATACTGGTACTGGTACGTGTACTTGGTTTCATATAGCCCTGCCTAGTTAGACGTCTGCGGATCCAACGTCTAAGATAGCTAGGCCATGTAGAGCGAATGGACAACACAGCTCCAGCCCGAAGAGTCTTCTAATCCAACTCTGAATGATGACGCAGCAGAGGGCGACCGAATCTAAGTTGACGCACATAGGTGGAAGGAGATCTTAACCAACTCGGATTTCGGCACTGAAAACAACTGGCTAAAGATCTTGTCAGCTGGAGACGCTTGTTGGTTGAGGCCCAGGTTCATACCGGACTGTAGCGCCGTCTAAGAAGAAGATGATAGGATTAAAGTAAACTTACGGATATTCCGAATGAGCCAGGTATTACAGTTGACTTGTTGTGGAGATCCTCTGGCTATTTCACTGGTATTGTGTTTATTAAAAAAGCGATAAAACAGAATACAATACACGCCACGATGAAGTCCAATAAGTCCGGTGACCAAAATATTTTTAGAGCCTTAGCAGCAGGCGGACTTAAATCTTGGAAGCAAGTACTCAGGGACGAAAACTACATTCCAGTTTAGGTTGGATTTATTCTTTATTTATTATAATTAGCGTCCAGTTAAAAATCGGGGGCTCAAAGCCTTATTGACTACTTTTCGCTAAGCCTTCCTGTCATGAATCTCCATCATTATATAGTGCTCCCATCTACGGCGCCTTCACCCTGTTTTTCGACTAATTCATCTTCTGATTGTGCATTCGCCAAGGCTCCTAAAAATTGGTTTTCATAGACTCGAAGTCTATTTTCCTTCTTTTTAGTCAAAGCCTAAGATTCACATCCGTAAAGTGTCGCATCCGTAAAGACGCGAGCTGGAGGCTCACAAGGTCGCAGTTGTGATGGCTGCCACTCAAGGACCAGGATTCGAATTGATGGAACACCCATCCTACTTACCAAATCTAGCTCCCAGTGACTTCTACCTCCTTCCTCGGCTCAGGTAACATATCCGACACCAGAAATTTGAAGACGATAAGGAAGTTATGGCCGCTGTTGAAGCGTATTTGGAGGGTAAAGGCACAGAACTTTTTTTAAAGGCAATTCTAGGCTTAGAGAAAAGATGGAATAAATAGACTTGTTAAGAAATATCGCGTTTTATTTTCATTAACTTTACTTTTGGATCACTCCTCGTAGTGGAGAAGATTTAAATGTCGATTACAGTGCTATCAAACTGGTTTCAGTTTCGTCCTTTCTTTCTCGATAGATAGGGCATGTAACATCAGGCGTTTACGCCCTAATTAATAAATAAACTAAGAGACTAACTCATATATAACATCGTAGGTCAACAAACACTTGAGTCTTTTAATGACAACCACAATTCTTAGCAACACTATTCGGATATCTACTCAAATTCACACTATCCTCGTTAACATAATGTAAAATCGAAATAGCCCCAAGCACTGTCGGTACACAGCATGGCTTCGGCAGATTCGGTTGTCGTAAATGCATCAGAGTCTGCACGATTGCATGGTTCGTCGCATTCATTTTCGAGCCAAGCGGGAAATTACACTCGCCACCGCAGAAATAAGCTTCAAACTTCTTCGGAGCAATAACCCAATCATGCATCTCCAAATCGGTAAAGTCGATTGAAAAATTCATTCTCTCGCAGGTTTTCGGCAATATCTGACTCGATCCACTGTTTACTCTTTCCACTGTCGATCGTCCGTCGTCTCTATTGGCATACCTTTTCCTTTTGACGGTATCTCTCTTCTGTCGGAGGTGTTGAATCTTATTGAAGAATTCTGGTCCGTTAAAATAGCCGATGATGAACGGATGGTATTCTTCCATGCCGGTCGTGTTAATGAATTCTATGTCTTCAGGAGTCAATTCGGTGGTAGAAACGATTAAATCATGCTCACTTGACGTATGTCGGTTTAGGAGCCACTTTGACAGTGCCTTCGTTACGTTCGAGACGAGCCAGCCTTTATACTTGGTTGATGTTACAAAACTGTCCAACGGTCTTAACTCGATGGTTTTCATTTCTAAATCTAATCGTTTCCGGAACACAGATGCGGTTATATTCCTCTCATGCTCAAATAGACGTCCGCGTTTTGGATTCTGGAATATCCTTAACTCGGCGCGAATCAACTTAAGGTTTTTGGGCACGTGGTTTGTGTTAAACGTGATTGTCATGGCCGAATCTTTGTTTTTGTAATGAAGATGATGCTCTTTGGGGAGAGAAATCAAAAATGCAGTTATGGTAAAAAGAATTCTTTGCAAGAAGACGACATGTGCTTACTTTTGCCGGAGAAGGTAATAATGTTGTTACATTTCTCTATGTCTATCCGGTCTTTGTCGGTGATTAAAGTGCTTCTGGTGATACGATTGTGGAAAGCAGTCAAGTGCGGTTCTTCTTTCTCCTTCAATGAATTGTACAGCTCTAGAAGAATTTGGGAGGCCGCTTTCCTTAAAATGAAGACACAATCAGTGAAAAGAAGAGTCACATACAATGGCAATACACACTTTAGGGATAAACGTTTCTTATGGAGTTTAAGTCGCCCGGGGAGTCCGAGTAAATCTGCGATTTCCAGCTGTAATTCATTCGCCGAGTTGTCAAAGGACCGAAACATCACTGATTGCTCGGACGCTTTATCCAGATAATATGTTTCACCATCACACAGCGCGAGTACAATTGTTGAAATAAAAATAAAACAAAAGTGAAAAATATTTAAAAGCATTTTCGCGTCGGCGTTGATACTGCGACCGCGTTCGAATGTGAACTGATTTAGCTACCGCCTTTCTACCTATTTTATACCTAAATTGTCGCGAAATGTATAATTAAGCTCCTTGCGGTTAATGCATTCTATTGTCCTGACAACTTGCAGGGAAAGTAGGTAGGCCGACACGGTTCACAGAGGCCTGATCAGTGGGGAATTTCCCGAATTCCTCAAAGGCTGTGTTTTTTTCTTATTTTTCCAAGGAATGTTTATTGCATCCCTTTATTTGAGCGTTATATTAGTTTATTGATACTAAAGTGCAACCAGAAAGGCTTTACCTGCCATAATAGCCTCTTAGCAACTTAGGTCTCGAGGTAATTATTTTCCTTTCTAGACAAAGAGGAAGTCATTTGGGCAATTAGCAAAAGAAATACAAAATTTAGTCGTGTTATAGCACGGGGCTTATATATCACAAACATTGGAAAGATTTCAATTATTATTTCTACAAATATTTTACGTCACACAAAGAACTCATTTCTACTAACAATATTGTATGTCAATTAATTCTAATATTTGTGCAATTACAATCCAATCCGCGAAGGTGTTCGACGTGGAGTGTGTCCGGGAGTAGCGATCTCTTGTTTTGGCATCAACGCCTCTTCTCGCTGAGCAGCTTGTATTTTCTGCGCTTCCATTTGCTCCTGAGCCATTTGCATTTGAGTTTCCATTTCTTTAAGATGTTCGGCAGCTTGCTTTTTCTTCTCCCTTCCACTACGGCCGGTTTCTTTAACAGAGAAAAACATCGGTCCCAGTTCAGCTAGCCAATATCCATCGACAGCCGTTGCACACTGCATGTACTCCTTCGCTGTCATTATGAGTTCATGGTACACCACGTAATCGGGTGTAGTGCCAAGTCCATACAGCGCTGAAGTTGGATGAAGATGACATGGCATACCCGTCCGGAGATTAACGTACTCGCCTATGCCCTTCAAGCGAGCTGCTTGATAGAAATAAGCTAAAACGAATATAATTAGTTGAAATAAGTTCAGCAATAACACTCATATTACCGGAGCAAATGCATTTGCGAACAATGTCCCAATCGGAGCCACATGATTTTACTTCCAATTTCTGTTGAGTGAGAATGTCCTTCAGTTGCTGACGAACTTCCCGGACCTTTCGCATGGCTTTTATATGAATAAAGTGCTCATTGCACCAATTTGCATTATAGCTAGGAAGTTAAAAAATAGTCATCAACCACATCAGAGACTACTTACATTGCCACTTACTTATTTTGTTTCCATTGAAGATAGACATTTAAGTAGGTTAAATGATCAGATTCTGGAACCTGGAACTTTTCCCTCACGCCATCTGCTTCCTCCTCACGGCCCTTTGGACGGTAAAATATCGATGGCACCGACAGCATTGAAACTGAAAATACAAGTTTACCACAAATATTAAATAGAAGCTTTGCTTTAACAATAAAAAGTTTAAAAAAATTCTAGTACTTTGAGTGACAACTGTGTTGATCTAATAAGCTCCGATCCTCCGTCACTTTTGATCATATATCAGGTGTCGATGAGAGAAATGTCTCAAATGCGTCAGAGAAAACGCATATCACAGTCACACAAAATGATATATCCATTGAAGCGATCAGCCCACGTAACGTAAACTGAATGTGTTGCTACCAGTGTCGCAAATAGATGCTGTCACGTGTATTGGAATAAGTTTCGAATGAAAATTTTCTTTTTAAACATTCAACGAGAGGACAGTGGACGAATCTGATTAATTCCACACATCATACTCTAACGCGCCATGTATTTCTTCGCATTGATCTCTAAAGCTGGGTACCCAGCGATCATGATCCTCGACAGAATGACAGACTGGCGTGAAATGACATTTTTTTAAATTTATTCTTATTCTAAATTTTAATCTACTCTAAGCAGGTTGGCTATCACTCCTCTGTTCCCTCCAGAGTTGTCTCCCTCCTGATTGCTCACTCTGAATGCCTGAGACCTCAATAAGGCTAACACGATGATGATGCGCCCAGCCTTCAAAAGATTCCATAGCTAACACTAATCTAACTTACCTACGAATTAAGGAGTAAAGAGGATCTCACAGGAGTAACACACCTCTCTGGGAAACATTTTTACCCATCAACCCAACAACCCATCAACCCATTACCCAACAACCATCAATAATCGGCGTGCTGTTTAGCAACACCGGCGAGATTCCAGTCGCCATTGCGGTACTAAAACGAATGAGTTCATGAGCGCCGAGATCGAACCCGTCGCGGATGAACCATTCGTCCCTAGCGCCCCAGTGGCGGTGGTAAATTACCGAGATACCATCTCTATTTTCCACTAACCTTTCGGAATCGATATGGAGAAATGCTTCTGGGGGAATAAACATCGAACGGAATGTGCTCTCGTGGTATCTATAATTAGGTTAGTAAGCCCCGGAGGTCACCTTGCGGATCATTTTTAAAAGAAAACTGTCGATTTTTTTAAGCCTGCTCCACCATACAGGGCTTTGTTACTGCAGACGCATATGCTTTTTCCCTTCCACAACATAGTGCATGGCCATTAGGATTGCGTAAATCTCCGATTGAAAGACTGACGCATATTTTCCTAACGAGAAGTGCAGTCAAATGTTTTCGCGCTCAAACAAAACTCCAGCGCCGGATCTCTGCCCAGTCCTGGAGCCATCTGTGAAAGTTCGAAGACATTCCATTCCAGGTTCAGTGTCTGGCCAAAGCCAGTCCTGACGCCATGGAAATGTGACTGTGAAATTACAGCGCAGTAGGGTGGCAGGTGTCATTGCGTCAGAAGGCATATCCATGATACAGCGGTCGTATGATATTTCTGGCGCAAGTACACTTTCACTCCAATGCGAGTTGTACCAAAGACCATTTCTCTTTAGGCGAGAAATGGATTTCAGTGCGCAACCTCTGATATATACCTATATGTCAAGGGGTGGAAGATTCATCATAGCATCTAGAGCAGCTCCCGGTGTGCTGGGGAAAGCCTCCGTGCAGCTGAGATAGACCGCTCTTTGGAGTTTGGTGAGAGAAACCACAGCGTGTTTGCGTGTTAGCTTGTTCCACCTATGCATATGAGATTATCGGTCTTATCATTGCCGTGTAGATCTAAACGATATTTTTCGGCGATAAGCCCATGTTTTGCACCTTTGCATTGCCAAAAAGCTGACAGCCCTTTGACCAAAGCAGCTTGCTATCTAGGATGACTCCCAGGTACTTAGCTTCCTTGGATATCGGAATGGGAATGACTTTTAGCACCAGCTGAGTAATGCCGGTATTTTTCCTCCTTCTCGTGAAGAGAACGACATCAGTCTTAAGAGGATTAACCGACAGCAACAGTCTTCGATCAAATCTAGCGCCGCCTGAGCGTTGAGACAGACAGTCGCTAAACATGAGCCGACAGAGAGAACAGCAACATCGTCCGCATAGGCCTGGGCATAGATTCCAGAGGCATTGAGAGCATCAAGCAGAGAGTCGACAACCATGCACCATAACAGCGGAGACAAGACGCCACCTTGCAGGCAGCCCCTGTTTACTCCAGACTTGACACATTTTTCGAGGCCTGCATCAGCGGTCAATGTCATGTGCACAAGCATTGCTTCGCTCCACAAAACTAGTGCTTCATCTACGCTATGCCGTCTAGCAGCGTAACACATGCTGTCGAAGGTAGCGTTATCAAAAGCTCCCTCAATCTTCTTCTTCTTTGCCTTTTTATCCCGGCGTCGTTATGGTCAGAAGTGTAGGACCATAACCTTCCCACTTAACTGCATTCCTACTGGTCCGCTTGTGGGGTCCGCCGGTTTGACCTCAGAAAGTAGCGGCAGGCTTCCCGGTTTGGGATTACTTCATCGCTGAGGCCAATCAAATGCTGGTGTTTTTGCATTTGTTTGCACCAATTGTTTTTCGGCCTGCCTTTTGCGTGTTGAAATTGGAATGTTGATTGATAACGCCTTTTGGACGGGGTTCAAAGGATCTCTCCTTTGAACATGGCAATACCAACTGAGTCGGTCGCGCTCTATATTTCTTGTGATGGTTTCTTTTACGTGGAGGCTTCCTCGGATCTTTGAACTTCTAATTCTGTCACGCTTTGTTACTCCCTCTGTCATGCGAAGCATCTTCATCTCAGTTGCCGTTAATTTGCTCTCATACTTTTTGTGCATTGTCCAGCATTGTGAACCGTATGTGAGCGCCGGACGTACAACTGAAGTGTAGAGCCTTCCTTTCAGCTTAGGGGGCATTTTTCGATCACAGAAGATGGCGGAGTTTTCCCGCCACTTCATCCACCCTACGCTTACGCGATGTTTGATGTCGTCATCACAAGTTGCTTCTCTATTAATCACAGATCCCAGATATTTAAACTTTTCACACTTGGGAAGCACTCTTCCATTCAAGTAAATGTCTGGAATAGGCTGATGAGGGTCAGAGAACGGGCAGCACAGATACTCTGTCTTCTTTGAACTAATACGATACCCGTGTCCCTCAAAAATATCCACCCACACATCAAGTGCTCGTTGTAGGGACGCCTGATCATCACTTATAATGGCCCCATCGTCAGCAAAGAATCAAAAGCTCCCTCAATGTCGACGAAAATGCCTAGTACGTACTCGTTCCTTTCGAGAGCGTAATCAATTCTCCCAACTAGGTTTTGAAGCGCAGTCTCACAGGATTTTCCGCGCTGATAAGCGGCATGTCCGAGAGGATATGCATTCGAAGGCAACTTTGCACACGTGCAACTCTGCTAATCTCTCAATGCTTTTCAGCAAGAAGGATGTTAGACTGATTGGTCTAAAACTCTTGGCGAGTGAGCAATCTTCTTTCCCTATTTGGGAATAAAGACCACTTTCACCGCGCGCCAAGGAATAGGTATGTAGGTAAGTACCAAAGCAAATTAATCTGAACAAACACTTTGTTTTTTTTTTTTTCAAAAACGAGTACTATTTATTTATAAAGGAAAAATAAGAAATAAATTGTTAAAATTAATATTTGGCTTATTGCACCATTTTAACTCCTTGAAGAGCGGCATGAATTCCACCAGTTATTGACAGTTGTCAACGATTTTTGGATCTCGGTGCCACACTTGACCAGCTTCGTTTTGGTCGTATAATCCATTTTTCTTTGCCTGATTTTGCATATAGCCCATACATTTTCAATGAGATTAATGTCTGACAAGTTGCCAGGCCAATCCCAAGGCGAAAAGTTCTTTGACTTTTTTGACATATGACACGGCGCCTAATCTTGTTGAATAATTGGGGTTTCTGCATTCAATTTTGACAGCTCAGACACCAGACTATCCAGTAAGTCAGGGATGGCAAATAGGATTTTATCAAAGTGCCAAAATAAACTAAATTCAAATGCACTTTTCTTCGCGTGCCCCCGTACCTTTTATTTCTTATATGTACCGATATATATTTTTTTATTGATTATAAATAAACAACAAAGCATAGAAATAGATTACAATATCTGAGTTCATGTGATATTTATTCAATATAAAGAAATAGTATTAAAAATTATAAAGTTTAATAATAATTATAATAAAAAAATTTAAATTTAGTTTGAAGCTTTTTGCTTCATGTTACTTGCAAGGTTTTTAATATCAGGCTTGTATGTTGTCGATTGTAAGGTAATACAAGCTGCTGAATCTTCCTCTGTCAATCTGTTTCTTGTCTTTGAAACTACATGATTGAGTACAGAAAAAAGACACAGGAATACGTGGAAGAGAAAATAGTTAACAATGCGACTGCTAATATTTTAACAGAAGCAAATGCATCTGGCATACTATTCCACACTTCTAATATTAAGTTTTCAATGCGGCATTCTGACTCTCCATCCTGAGACAATCGATGATATTCGAATTCTTCGATATTTTTTCGCATATTCACAAATTTTTGTGTCCAAATATGATTAGATTGCAAATCTATAGTCTGCATTTCTAAATTTTCTAATTTCATCCAATTAATGAGGTTGTTATCGAAATCCTGTATATCGAATAATTCCGGATAATTTACAATTTTCAATAAACTTTCAATCCTTTTAAAATCTTTAAATCTGTTTGAAAATTGTTCTTTAATAGATTCAAGAACTTTTGAAAATTCGTAATTAAAATTCCAATTAGTTTTTTTGAAAATTGTTGATTCATGTAAAAAAGTTTTAAGTTTTGGAAAATTATTATGTTTTCCAGATGCGATATCTCTAGCGAAAATATCTAATTTAATTTCAAATCCCTTTATCAATCCAAACATAACTTCAATGGTTTTTCCTCGTCCTTGCAATTTTTTATTAAGAACATTTAAATGAAATGTTATGTCGGTATAAAACATTAATTTTGTTAACCATTCTGTATCATACAATTCTTTAAAACGATTCCTGTCGAATTCATGTAAAAAAAGTCGAATTTCTTCCAAGCAATTCACAAATCGTTCTAAGGATGTCGCTCGGCTTAGCCAACGTACACTATTGCACATTAAGAGAGTATCGTATTCACAATCCATATCATTTAAAAGTTTTTTTAAATTGTCTTTTATGCATGTCTCGTGCAACTATAAAATTGATGATTTGATTAACTTTTTCTGATATTTCTTTGAAATCGCTAGTTCCAAATTTTGCACAAAGAACTTGTTGGTGAATAATGCAGTGAAAGCCTATTATTGGATGACCAACTAGGTTTTGAAATAAATTAACGAAACCTATCTCTGGTCCAGTCATATTAGGAGCTCCATCTGTCGTTACAGAAATAATTTTTTTGATATTTATTTTAAGTTTGTTTAGTTCATTGACTACAACTTCACAAATATCACTACCTCATGTTCTTTCCGGTATATTTGCTAATTTTAAAAGTTCCTCGTGCATTTCATTATCTTTCGCATAACGTGCAATAATTGCTAATCGGGCAGATGACTTAATATCAGTTGATTCATCGAGGCAAATTGAAATGTAGTCACAGCTATTAACATCGTTGTAAAGTTGATCAGAAATATTAGCACTTATTTTTAAAATTCTATCTTTAACGGTATTTCTGCTTAGCTGCACTTCTCGAATTCTTTGAATAATCTTTTCTTTATTATTAAAATCTTGAAACAAACTGTCGGCCGCCTTTAGCATCACCGTTTTTATAAATTCTCCATCAGAAAATGGTTTTGATTGCTTAGCAATCAAATAAGAAATTTCAAAGCTAGCATCCGTAACATTGCTGTTGGTTTTAACATATTTTGATAATAAATTCGATTGATTTTCAGCTAGCTTTAACCTTTGAGAAATTAGTTCTTTTCTTTCGTCAGTATTTTTTTCGGAAATTTCTTTATGGTTCGTTTCAAAATGTCGCTTAATAGAAGACGTTCGACACACAATAATTTCAGAGCAAAGACCACACCCACTTTTATCTCCATGTTTAACAAAGCCGTAATCAGCAGTCCAAGAGGGTACAAAGCTTCGAATATCTTGTAGTTTTTGTTTTTTTGGTACCATTTTAATTCACTCAAAAATAATTTTTATTTAAAGTTAAACACAAATTTTATTGAACAGCACTAGTCAAACTAAAAATTCAAATAAGAATATACAAGAATTATAACACAACCATACACATATGGTCCCCAGGATGAAATCCTTCTTTTCGGAGACTTCAACCTTCCTCATCTTAAATGGGCTCAATCAGACGATGAATCGCATTACATTGCCACCAATCCCACTACTGCCAAAGAATGCCTCTTCTTGGATCGCCTTGCGGATTCAAACCTTAGTCAAGTTAGTGGCGTCTTAAACTACATGGGTAGACAACTAGACCTCATATTTACAACTGATCCCTTCAACTCCTCTGTCTCACTCTGTCCCCTCTCTCTTTCAACCATCGATAACTTCCATCCCCCCCTCCTTCTTTCCTTTTTTCACGATTCTCCTTTACAGAACACCCCTTCCACAGCTTTGCCTTCTCACGATTTTCACAAAGCAAATTTCCACCAAATCAATGAATACCTTAAAAAAGCCCCTTTCAATTTTGATAATCTAACTATAAATGATGCAATATCCAAATTTTACAGGGAAATATTTAACTCTATCTCTCTTTACGTACCAATTTCCCAACGCAAAATTTTGTCCACCTCCCCACCCTGGTATAATCGTAGACTTCGCACCCTAAGAAACAAAAGAAATAAACAGTGGACAATCTTCCTTCGTACCCAATCCCCTATAGACTTTTCTAACTACATGGGCAGCTATCTTAACTTTACCGCCCTTCACAACTTCCTCTATCAACGCTATTTAGCTGAAACGCAAGCCAATCTTATAAGTGATCCTAAGTCCTTCTTTAAATTTGTTAACTACAAAAGAAAATCTGATGGTTACCCTACCTCTCTCTCCTTGAATGATCAAACCTCTAATGACCCTAACACTATCGCCAACTTATTTGCCGCCTATTTTAAACAATCATTCGCCGACGACTCCTTCCACCCAGACCCCGCTTACTTCGACTATTTACCGAAATTTTCCTTTGGACCCTTTCTTCCTCATACAGTTGATCCCGATGTCATCGAAACCAAACTAAATCAACTTAATGATGAATTCACTCCTGGACCAGACGGTCTCCCTGCCATATTCCTGAAAAAATGCTCATCAACCCTCTCTTTCCCTCTCTCAAAGATCTTCAGTTTATCCCTAGCTTTAGGTGAATTCCCCCAGTTATGGAAAACCTCATTTATAACCCCTATACACAAGAAAGGTCCGAAGAATGTTATTAACAATTATCGTCCCATTGCCAAACTGTCACATATACCCAAAATCTTCGAGAGCATTTTGTACGAAATCTTAAGCTTTCGCTGCAAGTCTTTAATCTCCCCCAGACAACACGGATTCCTTAAGGGCCGTTCTACAACCACAAACCTTGTTGAATTTGTGTCTTTTACCCTCTCGGCTTTAGAGAATGGAAAAGATGTCGACATGGTTTCAACCGATTTCAGTAAGGCTTTTGATAAAATCTCCCACAATCTAATACTCTTCAAATTGTCTTCTCTTGGCTTCGAACCCATTTTATTGAAGTGGATATCTTCTTACTTGGAAAATCGGTATTATAGTGTTCGTTTCAGATCTGCCTTTTCCAATCCTTTCTTAGCTTCCTCCGGCGTCCCCCAAGGGAGCCACCTAGGTCCACTTCTTTTTGTCCTTACCATTAACGATATTGATATAGTGATTAAAAATTCCCACATCTCACTATATGCCGACGACACCAAATTCTACAAGTCTATTTCCTCCAATCACGACTCTTCCCTTATTCAATCCGATCTCAATAGTTTTTCCATGTGGTGTTCCAAAAATTGCTTGGAGCTTAACATTAGCAAATGCCAATCAATCACTTTCTCACGTAAACGTATTAAACCCGTCCCCTCAATAATCAGCCCATCTCCACCGTTCAAACTATCCGCGATCTTGGTATATTATGTGACCAACAGCTAAATTTTCGCGCACATATAGACGAGATAATCCTTAAAGCTAATTCAGCACTCGGGTTCGTGAAGCGATGGTCTAAAGAATTGTCTAACCCTTACGTCACCCGATCTCTCTACACAACCTTCGTCCGGCCCCTCCTTGAATACGCCTCTCAAGTGTGGTCTCCTTACCAGCAAATCCACATTTCTAGAATCGAGAGCATCCAACGCCGGTTCTTACGCTTTGCTCTGCGAGGTCTCCCCTGGAACAATCCTTTGCTCTTACCACCTTCTCACGACCGCCTTAAACTAATTAACATGAACACCTTGGAGGAAAGAAGAACTGTATCTGACATCCTCTTCATTCATCGACTCCTCTCAGGCTCCATTGACTGCGCTACCCTCTATAACTCTGTCTCTCTCAACACTAACCCTCGCAATGTACGAAACCCCCGTCTCTTCTATGTACCCACCACCCGTACTGCTTATGGCTCCAACGAACCCATCTTACGAATGCTCAGAAGAGTCAACTCGAATCCCTTCTTCGACCTCAACCTTAGCACTCCATGCTTAAAAACCCTTCTTCTTCATGCCCCCCCCTCCCTTCCCCTTAACAACTAAGCTAGTTTAAGTTAGGTTAAGGTAGATTAAGTAAGTTCATGTGCTTGAATTAAGCTTAATAAATGGGTGTGGTTGCCTCCACGAAAATTAAATTAAAAATTAAATATGTATGTACAAAATAATGCAAAGCCAACTATATTAAAAAAAATGTAGACTTAAATTCAAAGCCGTCGATTAACACTTTCGGCTGAGTTGCGGCTATTGTCGCTGCTACCGTGGCTGTTCATAAAAAGTAATTATGTAACGGAACGGAAACATTCTAAATAAAAAGGAAATTCCCCATTTGTTGCTTTGTAGTTATACTTTTTGAAAATTTCATTGAAAAAATAGCGCAAGACAAAGATTAATTGCGATAATTGCCTTTAATTTTTTTCAACCGAAAGTGTTAAAATTATTGGGTCCATTTTTTTTTTAAACAGAAATTATTTTAAAATAAAAAAAAATTTTTACTTCATTTTTTAAATTTCTTAGCGTGCCGGCAAATTTTTCCCGCGTGCCAGACTTGGCACGCGTGCCGTGTAATTGCCATCCCTGCAGTAAGTCTATATATTTGTCACTGTTCATCATCCCTGCTTTGGAAACTAACGATCTTGTCCCGAACCCCCAAGACATTTGCTTTACAGGATGTTTCGAACATATTGATGCTTTGTACCCTGCACGAAAAAATTACTCTCGTCCGAAAAAAAACACCTTTTTCCATACATCCGCTGTCTATTCTTTATATTTTTGACCACAAGTCATTCTCTTTTTATTTTTTGCAACAGTCAAGAATTGTTTCTTCAGAGGTTTCCGTGCTTTTCGTCCAATCTCTAGGAGACGTCGCGCGAACTATTGAGGCTTCCATGACTGTTCATGCACCCGCAAGATCTCTTTGTATGTCGTTATTGTTTTTACTCCAACAATTTCTTCTAAAAAGCGCGTCTTCTTTCCTGGTGGTTTTTCGTTTTCGTCCACATTTCCCTGCTCGTTGCGGTAAAATCGACCCGGTTTCTTCATGGCGTTTAATAATGTTGTTAAGGATGTGTCACACTCTTTCGCTATCTGTCTCTGAATTTTAGATGTATGGTCAAACAAAGTAATTATGTATAATACATTTTACTACGGATTTCTACGGAGATATCCATTCTTAAGGACTTCTAAACAGCAAGAAACAGAAACCAGAACGAGACGTGCGTATTTCGTATGTCTTCCCCCATGACATCCGGAAATTTTGAATGAAGTCTAGGTTCGTAGCGACAAAACCCGTTACAAACAAATTCTATACGTGAATACGTGTGTGCTCATTTCATTTTACCCCAGTGTAGTCCCGCCACACACACTCTTGGAATTATAACAATGTGCGTGATTGTTTACATCATTTTGACAGAACCCCGGGTTCCCACGTGCTCGCCGCAGCTTGTAGGCAAATGTCGGCGGCCAATTTAAGTGGTACGTCTCATTGGTGGTATGTATTTGTATATTGTCAGCAATTTAATTCTTGTTTACAAAAATTGCAAGGCCTCCTTAGCATTTTCAAAAATTTAAATTCAACCAATTTTTAGGAAACTAGGCAAGCTATGTTGTGTTGGGTTACTCATACAAGATGCACTACAAACGTCCCATACATCACTACAAAAATGTCGCAACACCTCAAAAAAATTATTTGTCCCACTTCAATTCTTGTCATAGTCAGAGGCACCTCACGACTTTTGCATTAGTACATATTGCAAGCTATCAATGGGACATGTGACAAGATGTAAAGGGTGTATTTTATAGAGGTATAGAACTTTGAAATGGAATAAAACAAAGATGATTTTTTTAAATTGAAATGAAATTGACTTTATTCGAAAGATAATCTTCTGACATTATAATTTAAATATAATTTCTGGCATATGACTGCCCAAAACAAGATTGCCGTTGATCCCAATTTTCATAAGCGAATTTTGTTTAGCGATGAAGCTCACTTTTGATTGAACGGATACGTCAATAAACAAAACTGCCGTATTTGGAGTGATGATAATCCTCAAGTGTATGTTGAAGCACCGTTACATCCACAAAAACTGACTTTTTGGTGTGCTTTATGGGCTGGTCCGTACTTCTTTATAAACGATGCTGGCCAGAACGTTACAGTCAATGGTGACCGCTATAGAGCGATGATTACTGACTTCTCCGTTCATCAATTGAACAACCATGATGTGCAGGAGCTGAGGTTTCAACAAGACGGCGCAAGATGTCACACAGCTCGTGCCACAATTGATTTATTGAAGGAAACGTTTGGTAACCGCATAATTTCACGTTACGGACCCGTGAATTGGCCTCCAAGATCCTGCGATTTAACGCCGCTTGACTATCCGAAACGATTGACCACTTGGAGGACAACATTCGCCCCGTTATTGCCGATATACGGCCACAAATGTTAGAAAAAATCATTGAAAATTAGACCTCCAGATTAGACTACGTTCGAATCAGCCGTGGCGCTCATATGCCAGAAATTATATTGAAATTATAATGCCAGAAGATTATCTTTCGAATAAAGTCAATTTCATGTCAATTTAAAGAAATCATCTTTGTTTTATTCCATTTCAAAGTTCTATACCTCTATAAGAAACATCCTTTACCTCAAATGAGGTGGGACAATGTACCACTTCACTCCCCCAAATGAGTACCTCATACAAACTCAATAAAAATGCTTGTCCTACCCAACACTAAAGCTATGGTATATTTTTTTCAGGGCTCTTATAATCTAGTTTAAGAATATTTGCAAGTTGAGGAAATATAAATAAATTAATTTATTTGCCATTGAACTCAAGGAAAATATAATACGCGCAAAATAAATTGCACAAACCTGTACTTCTGTTTTGTTGTTCCGCGAATAACAATACAAACAACAGAGAACAACAACAAAATTAGAAGAAAGAGCAAGAAAAACCGACTGTCCGTCGATGTGCATTCCATAGAAAGAAGACGGAAATGAAGGACACTCAAAAAACAATGGGTAAAAAAACATGCGAGAAAAACCTATCCGTGACTGTCCGGGCAGCTGATTTCATCTTCTCTTTCACTTACGGAATTTCAAAAGTTGTATTTATATGACTGCCTAAACAACAGCCGCAACCGGTGACGTGTTCAAAGTCACTCAAATAATCATGCATCCAACCACCCAGAATATTTTAAAAGGATTAATAAGATTAAGTTTTTTTTTTCGGTTGGGTTTATTCGGATCCCAATTTAACTCAGGGTATTAAAGAAAAAAAAAGGAATATGCGCGTTCTCTTAGAACGTAGAAAACTGAATCAAGAAACATCCGACTAAGCCCACCCTTCAGTTAACGAGAATCAACGAAACCAATCATAATCCCATTACGGACTTACAATAAGCTCGAGCAATTCTGCTTATTTTGATTCTGGTTGGATGTTAAGCTTTCGCGATTATTTTATTATCATCAACGGCCTTTGGAACTCGAAAGTTTAAAAGCCTCGTTGACAATCCTACATCTACCTTCCCTGCCATGAGTGTTTAGCTGTTTATCTCTTCTAGGTACATCCTTATACGAGTATTGTCCTCTTTTTCCCCTCATTATTCACTTGACTGCATGTCCACTGTATTTGAAAGAAACCTTGAAAGAACTAGAGAGTAACAATATTCCTCAGTAATCGCTGATTTCATGTGTTTTTTCATTCCTCGGGAATAATTTCATTGTTTCATACAGTTGTGGTGAGCCCACGTAACTTCTCTGTTAATTCTGATGGTATTAGGTCGACTTATGCGGTTTGTTATACTCGGGCCGATGTTCTATCTGAATTTTTGCGGTGTGGATAACTTACTTTTCATGCCAGCAACCAATGGAGGGTCTGAGTTAAAACAGCCTGGAACAGCCTAAAACAATCGGACACGCTTCTTCCAGTCGCAGAGACTAAGTTGTCTTGCGTCCGCGATCACTTGGTCTTTATACCGGAGGTTCGGTCTTCCTTTCTTCTCGAACCGGGAGGCTCGGATTCGAAGGTCCTTTTAGCTGGAGCATTGGTGTCCGCTCGATGTGGCCGAGCTATTGTAGTCGTCGGAGCTTAGCTTTCCGGAATATGTCCACATCTTGATATAGCTCAAGAGTTCGCGGTTATGTCTTCTCCTTCATTCGCCTTGCTCGTAGACAAGACCGAATATCTGTCGCAGAATTCTTCTTTCGAATAAGCCAAGAATCAGCTCGGCTGTCCTGATTATCGTCCAGCTTTTGGCTCCATATAGCAGGACTGGCAGGACAAGAGTCTTGTAAAGCATATCCTTGATTCTTCGGGACAGGAGTTTGAACCCTAGCTGTTTTGACAAGCCGAAGTAGAGACAGTTGCCGAGCGTGATTCTGCGCCGGATTTCCACTATGAAGTCATTCGTGGAGTTAAGGTATGTAAACTTCGAGATATGTAAACTCTTTCACCACCTAGAAATTATAGCTGTCGATCGTTATACTTTGTCCTGGGTGACGGACCACTTTTGTGTTGACAGTATATATTTCGTCTCCTCCGCATTGATGTGAAGACCAGCTTGTTTCGCTTAATCAATCGCCGTGAAAGCTTCCATAATGGTGTGCTGGGAACTTGCACCAATATCAATATCGTCTGCGTAGTTCAGATTTAAAGAAGATAGTGCCTTCCGTGTTCACGTTGGCCCGCCGCACTATTTGTGCCAATACGAGATTGAAGAACTCGTATGACAGCGCATCTCCTTGCTCAAATCCGGTACACGTTTCAAAAGGCTCGGAGATTCTGGAGCCGATCTGCACGATGCATCGAGGGTTGGTTAACTTGGCTCGACACATCCAGATCAGTTTTCCCGGGGTCCCGGCATTGACCATCGCATTAAATAAGACCTCGCTATGAATGCTGTCATGTGCCGATTAGTGCGGTGGAGAACGGTATGGGACGTTCACATAATACACTAGATAGGATCTTGTAAGCGACATTGAGCAAGAATAGTTTTAAGTTTTTACAAAAAGTGAAACAGAAACGAACAAGTTCGAAACAAAGTGTTTTATTGCTTTTCGAAATATTCGCCCTTAAGGTCTATACATTTTTGCATACGCTCAAACCAATTCCGGAAACATTTTTTATAATCTGAAGCTGATATCGTAGAAACATGGTTTTGAAAGTCTTCAACAGCTTCTTCTTGAGGTGATGAAAATCGTTGTACGTGCATAATACGATACGCGCATCAGGATCATACGAATATATCCAAGTTTCGTCTCCTGTAACAATGTTGTATACGGATTTTGAACGTCCTCGGTCGAATTTTTTCAACATTTCCTGACACCAATCAAAACGACCCTTTTTTTGCGATTCGGTCAAATTATGCGGAATCCATCTGGAACATATCTTTCTCACATCTAAATGTTCATGCAAAATCGATTGTATTGCAGACTGCGATATCCTAAGACGCGCTTCTATCTGTCTGTAATTCACATGCCGATCTTCTTTAATAATATTGCGCATAGCATCGATGTTTCTCGGAATGACAACCGATTTTGGCCGACCTTCTCGACATTCATCACTGACGGACGCACGACCATGACGAAATTCTGCAAACCAATTGTAAACAGTCTTCTCTGATGGTGCTTCATTACCAAAAGTTGCACGAAGCGATTCTATGCATTGTTGTTGAGTAAGGCCTTTTTTAAAATCATCCAACGTAAGCCTTCACGGTGATTTCCATTTTTGCACAAGCTTGTTTCTTTTAAACGTTCACTATCAACAATTTACTCAGTCAATTTCTAAATTGCCACTGGCTTCGGAATAACAAACGTCAATGTTCACAAATGCAGTGGTGCCACAACTCATTTACGCCACCTATTGTTCGATTGTAAAAGCTTAAAAGGCAACCCTCGTATATCTCTGTAGTTTTTGCAAGAGGTAGGATCGCCTTTTTTGTGGATGGGGCATTTAGAGGTGATATTTCAGTCGTCGTCCCTACCCAAATATCGCCTCCAGCTTTGAAGAGATCTGAATCCTTCCGAGTCCGCGGCCTTGTTACTCTTCAACTTTTTAATAGCTATGCCTACTTCTTCAATGCTAGGAGAGGGAACAACTTCGTCGACGGGAGGCAGGATATCTTCATCTGTTACCACTCTCTCTTTTCCATGCTCGTTAAGTAGGCACTGGAAATGCTGCTTGAAAGCGGATCGGTAACAAGATTGGTCTCGCAATTTCGAAGAGCTTGGGTGCCGTTTCGAAAGCCTGTGGTGTGGATAACTTCCCATGTATTTCCATTGAATAGTTTATCGAAATATCTCTTTCACTGAGTTGCAACCCTTTCGCTGTCCGAAAAGAGCTTCCGGTTATCGTTGCGTATAAATGCTAATCTGGCTTGGTATGATTTTTTTGAAGAATTTGGATTCGGATTCATTTTGGTGATGATTAGGATGTCGTCTGAATCGCAATGCGCTCCTTTGTATGCTTTAACACCTGGTTCGTTGATACGGTGTCTTCTGTCATAGTTGTTACTTCATCCTCTTGTGTTTGAATGTTGTGGTTTTCACGATCATATTTTTTTGACAACTTATTGTCTTGTTACCAATATCGTTTGATAATACATGGAGACTTTCCTCCTCTACTGTTAGCCTATTTAACGTTTCTTTTCCTATTTACGCGTTGAAGTTTTCAAGCACGATTTTCAAATCGAAGGATGAAAATTGTTAAGTACCTCGTTCATTGTTTTGTATAATGTTCTTTCAGAAATACATAGTTATGACCCGGACTTTGGTCATTAATATTAGGTCGTTGTAAAATATTACATCCGTTACGTTTTGTATAACTTCGTTGTTGATGAAAATCGTAAGCTCACTTAAGTGTGTGATTTAAAAAAAAAAGTGAACTTTTGAGAAAAAGGCTGTAGTCAAAGCAAGGACAAGGACTTTAAAGAAGCTGTCCTTCAAATATCATCATACATCAATACAATGATCCAAATTCTCAGATTGCCAAATTGTGACAGTTGCCTTATAGACAAGGCACCTTCCAATATTGTACCTAGTCCTGCCATAAGTTCTGTTACACAATTTTCAGCGCTTATCGTTCAAAACTTTTTCCGGGAATAGAACTGTTAACCTTTTTTTCAGAACACATGCACTGATCAGTGAAGAATACTAGTCAGTTTGGTTTCAGTTTTTGAACTATTAACATGGAGTGGGGCGTAAAAGTGAATCGAGTCGCGGTAATAGCGTTGCATAAGTGCGGAAAGATTGCTGGCCAAATTTTCGAGTTGCTAAAACCACTCGCAATATCAAGAATATATGTTTATCGGGCTATTACTCGCTTCGGCGAATTATCTGGAGTAGAGGACAGGCCATGAAGTGGTCGCACGCGCGTCGTTCGTACGAGTGCGGTAGTAAAGACATTACGTTAACGAATTCGGAGAAATCCCCTTAGGAAGCAGAAGATCATGTCCAAAGAATTGGATATATCAACCAGATCCACGTCTAGGCTGATTCGAGATGATCTGCATATGAAAGCATATCGTCGGTCCACGGGTCATCTTCTAACTCCTCAATTATAAAAAATTAGGCTGGAAAGATGCAAGCGACTTTTGCAGTGGCACGCGGACAATGGCCATGAAAACATTCTGTTTACGGACGAGAAAAATTTAACCGTGGAAGAAGTTTTCAACAAACAAAATGACAAGATTTATGCCACTTCATCCAAGGAAGCGAAAAAAATTGTTCCAAGAAGATGTGCTAAAGGGTGTTGTGAAGGGTTTCACCAATACCCTTTTCAATGGACACAGATGGATCTTCCAACAGGACTCTGCTCCAGCGCACAAAGCCAAAACCACGCAGGAGTGGCTCAGAGTCAATATTCCTGGTTTTATAGCAGCAGAAGATTGGCCGTTGGGGAGTCCAGATCTGAATCAACTGGATTATGGTTTGTGATCAGAATTGGAGAACATGGCCTGCAAGGCTCCCCACAGAAATTTGCAAAGCCTTAAAACAGTAGGTATTAACCAGAGCAGCGTCCACGATCTCCATGGAAACCGTACGTGCCACTATAGCCCAAATGGCCACTGTTTAAAAGCTTGCGTTAAAGCAAAAGGCGGTCATTCCGAACGAACCCAACTTTTTTTAATAACCAATATTGTATTCTAATAAATGAAATAATTTTGAATACAATATGTTTATTGCTTTTTTTAATAGCGTTTTATATTTGTAACAGAACTTATGGCAGGACTAGGTAGATTCTCTTCAGATAATGAGAGATTAAATAAGCCACTTTTGTGCAGACACACACAGGATGTTCCACATCTTGTGGCTAACGCGTGCAACTATTGGTGTTCAGGGTGATTTGTTTTTTTGTTTTTTTCAACTGAAATGGACAGAAAGGTCATCCGACTAATTCCCAGTCCGAAAGAAAGTATTTTATATTAGGTAGTCCCAATCATGCCATACGAGGGTGGTTCGATAAGTACTTAGCCTCACCGCCAGATGGCACCAGTATTGCAAGAGCTTAGTATCGTGTAGCACATTCTAGTAGACGGCTACTGTCGAAATTTCAGCCAGATCGGACTAGTAGTTTACGCGGATTTTAGAAAAATGGAAAAAGAGCAATATCGGTCGGTGATTCGATTCTTGTTTTTGGAAGGGAAATCGGACAGCGAAATCAAAGAGTGTTTGGATGCCCATCAGCCGGAAAGGTGATGGCCACCGTTTTCTGAGATTCACAAGGGTGATTCACATCGACTACCTGGAGAAGGGCAAAACGGTCACAGGGCTGTACTATGCCAAATTATTGGGCCGATTTAACGCCGAATTGAAGAAAAAACGGCCCCACTTGGCTCTTCCACCATGATAACGCACCGGCTCACACCTCCGCCCTCGCCACGGCCAAATTGGTCGAATTGGGCTACGAACTGCTGCCCCATCCATCGTATTCTCCAGATTTGGCCCCGTGCGACTTCTTTTTGTTTCCAAACTTGAAAAAGTCACTCGCCGGGCAGAAATTTCAGTCCTATGAGGAGGTCATCGCCGCCACGGAGCCCTACTTTGCAGACCTCGAGAAAACGTATTTTTCAAACGGGTTAAAGAAGTTTGAGCATCGCTGGGTCAAGTGTATCTAAAAGGAGACTATATTGAAAAATAAATCGCCATTTCTCCAAATTTTTTGTTTTTCTTTTGTAGGCTAAGTACTTATCGGACCACCCTCGTACGTGTGCCCGTGTCACAAAAAAAAAAAAAAAAAAAAACGGCAGGCCGAAAAACAATTGATGCAAAAACACCAGCATTTGATTGGCCTCAGCGATGAAGTAATCCCAAACCGGGAAGCCTGCCGCTACTTTCTGAGGTCAAACCGGCGGACCCTACAAGGGGACCAGTAGGAATGCAGTTAAGTGGGAAGGTTATGGTCCTACACTTCTGACCATAACAACGCCGGAAAAAGGAAAAGAAGAAGAAGAAGAAGAACACTGTTTCTACAGAATGTCAATTTGACAGTTGAAAGTTGTTTTGTGGTTAGTACGTTTTGCCATTTTACGACGAATAGATGAATGCCAGAACAACGCATGCAAATTGTACAAACTTATTTTGAAAACCATGATTCGGTTTGCCAAACTTATCGTGAGCTACATCCATATTACGTTCGACATGATTGTCCATCTGAACAAGTTATTCGGAATACTATGAATTGTTTTCGCACCGCGTATAATCTAGTGAATAATATGCATCCTCAAAGACGGCAAACCGTACGAACAAAAGAAGTTATTGCCGATGTGGAGCGTCATGGTGCACATCAATTGGAGCTATGCGCTTCCACTTTTTGGAAGATTATTCGGAAATTTTCAACGCAAAATTTTGTTTTCCAATGAGGCCCATTTCACCAGGTAATATTGCCGAATTTGTAGTGGAGAAAACCCAGAAGCCTTTGTCGAGACGCCCTTACCTGTTTGGTGTCCATACTCCTTCAAGGACGATGCCGGCCAGAATATTACCGTCAATGAAGAGCACTGTAGAAACCTGATTTCTGACTTTTTCGTTCCTGCGTTGAATGGCATTTACATGACAGAGCTTTGGTTTCACCAAGATAGCGCAACATGATACACGGCGCGCGACACCATCAATTTATTGCGAGAAACATGAGCGCATAATTTCGCATAATGGACTTGTGAACTGGCCTTCACGATCCTGTGATCTCACATGTTTATATTACTTTCTTTGGGGGCATGTGAAGTGAGTAGGCTATGCCGACAAACCAGAGACGTTGGGCGATTTGGAAGTCATGCGGCCCTACTTGCTCGATAAAGTTGCCGAAAATTGTACTTCACGATTATGCTTCATTCGAGCCAGCCGTGGCGCGCGTATGTCCGTATTTAAACAGTACTGGCATAAAATTATCTATTAAATTAATGCTTATATCATATATATTAACATTCGCCTTAAGTGTTTTATTTCATATTGAATTTGTATAGGTCTAAAAAAAAAACAACCTTTACAAGGAGGAACTGCAGGCAACCTTGAAGTTTTTATAGTATCAAACAAGATGGGATCAGCTCGTCGGGAGCCAAGCTACACTTCCTTGAATTTCTCAAACTTTTAAGGTGATAGGTCTGTGACCACTTGGAAAAATCGATAGTAAAGCCTATCGAAAATATGTTGTGAAAAATTCAGACCGAAATTCCTAGTATTAAATAAGTTACAACTCATAGTCGCCGACGCGCCATAAGCGACTTGTCTGCCGCGTGCCAAGTCTGCAGCTGCTACCTTTCTATTGTTGTCATCGGTCTTTTATACCTGCATACGGAGTTTCTGACGTTAAACTTTAGTACATTACCTACCTGTGTATATGTGGAAAAGTGTATATAAATTTTTGTCGTGAATATATATAAAATCCTAGAACAAATTTAGCAGTACACTTTTGATGCTCTGTGTCAACATCAAACAGGAAAAATAAATAAATCGAAAAGACTCGAGAAGCTCCACAGCATATATAGTATACTTCTGAAACCGATATCGAGTTTGTGAGCACATCAGCTGAAAAATGAAAAGACAAGTGTGATTTTGATGTACCGATTGATGAAGGATTCAGCTGAAGCATTCTGTGTTTCTCGCTAGTGTTTACAGCTTTGCAATCAATTTTAAAGTACAAGTTGTGCGATAGTGACGTTAAATTTTTGAAAAAATCACCGCGAGGACTAGGATTCAAGTTGTGTGTAAAGTGTTCGTGTCAAGAATTTGACATTAATTCTTCTCCTATGGTCAAAAATGCTTACGAAATCAATAGACGTTTTGTCTGTTGTATTGCTGTAAAGTCAGGGTTGAAACTGTTTTCTGCCGTTGCAGAAGAAATAAAAATTAAATGTTGAAAACGGTTGTGCTGATGATAAAATCACGTTTATTGGTGATCATGGGACAAGCGTGATTTACCTCACTGCTGGGTGCTGTTTCTTTGATAGGAAAATATTCTAATAAAATTGTAGATTTAATTGTTAAATCAAAAGTGTGTAAGGAATGCGAGGAATGGATCCTTACAAAGGCGATCCTGTGGTAGAAAAAAAGAGTGCGCTTTCAGGTCAAAAAAAAAATTTATAGACGAGTGAAAGAAGCTAAAAAAACACATAACCAGTATTTAAAAGCTAAAAAAGGCTTGGAAGAAGCTGAAAAAAAGAAGGCCAAAAATAATCAAAAAGATGAAGCAGGTAAAGTTGCTGTCACAAAATGTACATCGAAAGTAAATCATCTACTAGTCCTGCAACAAAGAAGTCGTTTCTTGCATTGACCATTGCCACGATGGTTAAGCTAAGTACATACTATGGTTTAGCTATTTTGAGAAATCCAGATTCTCAAGAAGAAATGAAGAAAGCAGTGTGGGCTACATACTATCATTACATTTCAACCGATGAAAACGCAAATTGGCCGAAACGCCTACTCGTATGCTGAGGAGTACGATGCACGACGAATAACCCGTGCAGAGCGATCCACGTCCAAGGCATCCAAAAAGGCAAGGGCTTCCCTCAGGTCACAAAAACTGGCAGAAAATGATACGTATGAAGCCACCGAAGGGTTATTGCATGGTCCAGGCATAGCAGATTAGTGTAAGTATAAATTTTCCACGAAAATTCTGCTCTTGAAACTTTAAACGCATTTTTCTCGAAAAATCATTTTCTAAAACTGTCATGGTCCTAAAAAAAAACTATTCAACCGATTGCTTTGAAATTTATATATGTTCTTCTACTCATTAATGGTTACCGGCCATAACAAAATTGCTTATTTTCGAAAATATTTTTTTTATATTTTTTTCAAACGATTCTTAACAAACAAATTGATAAAAAGTTTTTTTCTACAGTCCGCGTCCGCCATTTTTTTTTCAATGAAATTGATTAATTTTGGTATGGCCGATAGCAACAGACCTACTGAACAATAATTCATTCGCTATTATCATGACCAGTGACCTGCCTTTCTAGGTAAAATTTATGCGTTCACATGAGACTACCCCCTTAACTGAATCTCAGGAACCAGTAGCTCAGTAACTAGGGTTCTAAAACCGGTCACTATGAGTACAGAATCTATCACAGCCAAGTTTCAGACTTATAGCTACTCGGCAAGTTTGGTGTGGTATATGCGTACGGACGGACAAACCCCAGCTTTGCAAGGTAGAAGACTAAAAAAGACAAGTTTTATGCCAAAGAAGCAGTATAAAATAGCACGTTAATAGGTGCTAAGCAGGTTGGTAGGTAAGTTGATACTAATAGGAACATGCTCTGTCGAAAACAACATCAGAAAGAAGAATTGGAGGCTAATGTCTTAATGAGGACTCAGGTCAGGCGTTAGCTGAACTAGCAAAATCATTAGAAGTTGATGACACAGCAGTTTAGAAAGATTTAAAAGCATTACGAATGATTCAGGAGTAAGGACATTAGGTGCCGTACGAGTTGAAGCTTCGAACGGTGTTTTATTCCCATGTGAATTGCTTTCTTTCCGTGGGAAAAGGAAAGTTTTTCTGTATCGCATCGTGACGATAATCCTATATCAGCGGTCACATGCAGCCTCACATCTTATTTCAAATTCTTCTTAAAATGTTTATGATGCGAAGTAAGCGCTATTACATGAGGTGAGGCCCGGCTTTTTTCAATTTTTTCTTTCGACTTTTATTCGTGAGACGAGCGCTTTGACAGTTCTTCGTTTATTTTCATTTTGCTGGTGTGTCGATGGGATAAAGTCGAGCTCCGTACATAGCGCACGATCTCGATGTTAACTCTACAAGCGACGTGAAGAATTTTGCCCGCGACTCACCGGAAACCAAATTTTCCATCTAAATTGCACTAATCTCTTTTCTTTTGCACTCTTATGTGGCGTTCGAGCCGAGCATTGAAAGAAAAACTGCCGCTATAAGAGCAAAGGCACAAGGTGATGTTACCACTAGGCAATGCTCGACCACATGTTGTAAAATCGGTGACAACCTACTTGAAACCGTTTAGATGGGAACCCCACCCGCCGCATTCACCAGACTCTTGCTCCTTCCCATTATCACTTGTTCTGCTCGATGTGACATGGCATGTCAGAGTGGCACTTCTATTCTTATGAAGATGCCAAAAAAGGGTCGATTCTTAGAAGGCCTTTGAAAGAGGTATTATTTTTCCGACGTGAAATTCATATGTTACCAGAAAGTCATGGCTAGCGATGGGCAATATACTTTGAGTGACATATGCTTCAAGACTTACTATATGAATGGGAGAAAATATTTGTTTGGCGTAACGACAACAGTGGTGAGCTTGACGAGGGCGGAAAGCATGATGTGCCTATGTGTACATATATAGCGTGGATGACACGCCTGGTCTCCCGATAACAGGGAAGGCAGTGTCTGTTTCAAACAGCTTTGTATGAACGATGGGCATGAAGTCAAAAAAAGGAAGATTAATTGGAATTTAATTCACACAGACTATCACCTTATCTTATGTACCTGAACACAGGCCAGTATAACGTTGATCATAAACCACAATTGTATCCTATATTCGAAGATATATTTTTAAATTTCGTGCAAAAAATTCTTAAATGTTTTGAGAACGAGTATAAAATGCTTTGTTGTTCTCTTTTTTAGGCCAAAAATACTTTGGCTCGGCGATTTATTAGAAATCAAGGCTGACTATGCCACATCTAGCACG
Source organism: Merodon equestris (assembly GCA_958301585.1). NCBI lineage: Eukaryota > Metazoa > Arthropoda > Insecta > Diptera > Syrphidae > Merodon > Merodon equestris. Next base: position 111,625,310 of record OY284415.1, read on the forward strand.
TCAATATGAGCTTTTTTGACGTTAGTAATATCATATGACTTGGTCAGTGGTTTTGGCAACAGTCTTCATATGTATAACATAAGTAGTGACACGATCAGGGGAATATATTTAAAACATTCGCATGCTTATAGTATATCACAGCGCCAAGGAAGGAGTACGAAATGAATGGTTTAGTCAGCGTTTCGCGTATGGCCACTCGATGATATTTCATAATACGCTCTCCATGGTCACGCTCTGACTTTTCAATTAGTATTTTTAAAATTAAAACAAGAGTAGTGAAGATCTCAAATGATTTTGACACTTACCTATTATCAGTACTTCGGCGCTACATTCCATTTGACATGATACAATTAACATTTGGCATTGCGGTGGATCCAATGGAAATTCAGCCATCTGTCTGCCGAGCGGTGTAAGAGCGCCCGTATGGTCCAACGCGCCCAAAATCCACAGCTGATACAGTGAATTCAAAATGTTATCCTGCGGAGGTGGATCCATGAAATGAAATTGAAGTAAATCTACAACTCCGAGTGACTTGAGCAGTAGAACGGTGTTAGCTAAATTGGTCCGTTGTATTTCTGGCACGGTCAGCGGCAATAATTCCTCTTTATACTGCCTTTGTGTGTATAGACGAAACGCTTGACCAGGACCAGTACGTCCAGCTCGACCTGATCTTTGATTTGCATTTGCCTGGGATATGGGATATATCTGCAGAGCGTCCATACCAATACGTGGATTATACACTTTTAACTTACAATAACCGGAATCGATTACAAAAATAATACCATCAACAGTAAGAGATGTTTCGGCGATATTTGTGGCCACCACGCATTTACGTAGTCCATCGGGTGATTTTTGAAAGATTTTCGCTTGTAAATCGGATGGTAGTTGTGAGTAAATAGGTAGGATTGATAGTTCTGGAGCATTATCGATTTCGGAAAGCCGCTCTGTTAACACTTCACAGGTAACTTCAATATCCTCTTGACCAGGCATGAATATTAGGATATCGCCTTCGGTTGGTGTCAAATGGATTTGTAAGGTCTGCTTTACGGCTGATTCTACGTAATCCTCGCAAGTGTTCTTACTAAAGAGAGTGTCGACGGGAAACGTTCGACCTGGTATAGTAAAGGTGGGTACGTTGCCGAAAAATGTTGCAAATTTGGTTGAGTCCATTGTGGCTGAAGTGACAATAAGCTTCAGATCATGTCTTCGGGCAACAATCTAAAAAGATATGAAAAATGATTTATTAAAAAGTTAATAATAACAAATAAGAGGTTTAAGTAAGGAGCTAGAGCCACATAGGCTTCCCCTCGAAGGTATAGGTGATCTGAAATGTGTTGTGTTTGGGTTTGTAGCAGCTCTCGTCTAATTGAAAGAATTTGTACAAACGATCCAGTAAACTTTAGAAGTGATGGCGTTACTGGTGGACTTCTGCACTGAAGACTGAGGAGTAGTCATGTAGTTAATCTTGTTTGATGCCATCCACTGCAACGACAAAGCGTTGTATAGTGTGGGCCAAATACAAGTTTCATTTTAAAAATGAAATAAAATTAACAAAATTAATTTTTTTTCCATGTATTATGGCTCTATTAGTAAGAACAAACATTCCCATTAATTATAGAATACAACGTCGTTCAAGTGGCTGCCTCGGCTGGCTTCGTAGTAGCGCATTCTGTCACCCCAATTTTTCAAGATTTTGCTGATAGTTTCGGGCTGTAGTTCACGGATTGCTTGAATGATATTGGCCTAACGTGCTTGAATCATTTCCGGATTGTAAATTCCGTAACATCGATCCTTCACGGTTCCCCACAACAAAAGGTCCAAAGGGTCGCAGCTCCGAGGCGGCCAAATGACATCGCCAAGACGGCTGATAACACGATTTGGGAATTTGGTGCCACATTCTCATCTCTGCACAACGACGACGGGGTCCATGAGTGTTATCCACTAACATACCAGTCTCACGAACTTTTTGTACAGCGTACAGCAGTCGCGGTGGGTGCTTCATTTCGGCCAAAACGGCACTCACTTTGAAACTAAGTTTTCAATATTTCCCAACGTTTTTCAAGCGTAAAGAGACTCATTTCGTTCCGCGGAGGCATGATACTGACTTTCTGTCAAAATTTCGAGCGGGAAACAGCTGTGAATGTAAGCTATGATTTAAAAACAAACCACTAGATGGCCCACCCATTATTTACGAACCGTCGATGAAGACACGTTTCCAGTTTTTAGATTTATATCCTCTAACTACAGACCTCGGCTCGGCACATACACTTTTATGATATTGCGGACAGAATGTAATACGTCATTGTTCATTTCGACAGAAAATACCACCGCCAAAACGTTAGATCCTAGGAATTCTGGCTAACGACTCGAACTCGCGAAAGTGGATTTGTGATTGGCCTGAGGAAACAGAAGCCTACTCTACCTCTACTAGCTCGGACTAACAGGTGCTGAGGTTTTAACCATTTAGCTGAAGAAAGGTCAACTTTTCGCTAACATTTCAGGGTATGCTATGGCAATTCAAAACGAAGTAATTCAAGCATGACAATACCAGGGAGCTGCCATATACCCAGGCAGTGAAAGTACTTTTTGACGGTGCGGACAGGGTCCAGAGTTGATCGTTCATATTATACGAGTGGAGGAACTCGGGGTATGTCACTTGAAGCCACTAGTACTGCGACCATATAGACCTATTGTCCTCCTTCTTGTTTGGTCTAGGATTTGAGTGCTGCTTTCAAAAATTTGAAAACTACTCTAGATGGGATTTCCTGGAAGTCTTTCCCTGTTATGGTTGTGTTGCTTGTCATTTTGAATCTTTCTACGGCAAGGCTTGCTAAATATAAATAAATGACAGAGTTCACTGCGGCAGTATCGTCTATGCATCCTCTGAAAAAGGCTTCTCCACACAGAAATTTCACAAGTCCGGTCCCAGTATCAAACCCTGTGTTATTCCTGCTTTAATTTCCTTACTACGTCATGTCGTCTCTCTATAGTTTCATAAAGGAGTTTTTTTTTAAGCTTTTAAAAGTGTTTTTCAGAGATATTTACACATCTTACTAAATTAAAGACTTTCCTCATGTCTAGGGGGTGACGCATGACATTTTTTTTCAGACAATTGCTTTCATGTTGAGTGTTCTCTTCGAAAATCATATTGCTTTATAGCCAGACAACCTTTTAGCTTCTTTCCTAGGAGTTACATCGCTGTAGAGCGCATATACAGCGGTATACTGATATACCGAATCATCTGTCTTTTGCCAATTAAGACCACGCAATGTTTCTTCGAATTTTTGTATTTTAGAAGATACTGTCCATAAGACAGCCGTTGAATATATTTAGCACAAGTTAAGAGCATGTTCTTGCAGTAGTTTTATTGCGTCCCTCGATAGGCAATAGGTTGCGGAAGGATTTTTATTTTTTATATCTGCCAATCATCAGCGAGCAAAGAAACCTCTTCAGGATGTATGGAGAAGGTTTCAGGTGTTCTAATAGGTTGGATAAGGAAACTAATTGCATTGTTGTTCCTCTCAATTTAGCCTCATGTTCATATTAAAACCCTTTCGAGCCTCAAACTTCGCATTTCTGAATTCCACCAGCGCAGTTTGAGTGGCGTCTGTCTGTCGTCTACTTCCCCTTGTAATTTTCGTAACCTAAGACTAAGGTAACCTTTCTTTAATATATTTTGTCCACCACTAAACCAATTGCTTACGCCCACTTGAGTTCCTAGACCAATATTTTGAGACAGCGCACGTGGCGTGTATGAGGAGTGTAGTGACTGCTTTTACCGGTCCGGGCACCAAAATAACTACATCTTTCATATCTACTATCTTAGTTGTAAAGAATTCTTCATTGAGGCCGTCTACCTTGCATCTAGGTATTCGCCTTTAGTTAACACTTGAGAGGGGCTGTCTGTAGATCATAAAAAATGTTTCCTTTTTTTATAGGGTTTGTGCAGGTTCAAGCGTTACGCTCTGATGGTGTTTGTCACACAACCTTGACTGCAGATGGTTTGTGTCGAAGAAGTTCGTTCACTTCTCTCCGGGGGTGGTTGTCCTAGATAGGATTCGGGATATTCGACTAAATTTGTCGCGTTGGTTGTAGTTCACAGTAACTTATTTCGTTTCTATGTCATTAAGGTGTTAAATTGAAAAGGCATACACAGAGTGTATGTGATTTGAATTGATCTTATAGTGCCAGTGTTAAGCCCTTGTTAGCACTTATTTTGATCATCTCCCATTCACAACTGATATTGTAGCACAGTCGTACATACTTGAACTACAGACATTCCGCTAAACAGTCGATGACGATTACCATTCCACCATGACCACCCCATATGTATCGTTAATCGCTCCCAGAATAGTTGTTTCTCGACCGTGCACTGTATTGTATTGCTGTGCTAATTTGGTAATATGTTGCTAACAGGCTCATATGCGAGGATTACACCTAGAATAATTTCGCCGATATTTATCACATTAAAAATTAACCTAACGGTCATCTACAATATTCGTCCTCCCTTAGGGTCCGAGGGGATGCCCCCCTCTCGACTTGAGGTTGAGGTCTTAACTGCAATTATGGCTGGGCTTCTTGTTTCTATTTTGTTCCGAGTAAAGAAACAGCGAGTAATTTTTTTTGGATTTTTTCCCAGACAAGCTTTCTTTTTTGGGATGGCAAGTTGACCCGCTATCCTCTCTTATGGTGGAGAATCCTCTGCAACCGCTTTCAATTCTACCTATGTAGAACTGTATGATTTACGAGTAGTTATCAGATCTTTGACATCAGTGTATTTTGTCTTGTAGGAATCTTATAATTTTTCCCTGTTACTCTTAGCATTCTTTGGAACCGTCGTTAACAGAAAACAAGACCTCTTAACAAGGGTTCATTCCCGACACGTGCGTTAGCAACAAATTGGGGTTAATTTTATATGCTTTCCCTCCGCAGTAAAAACAAAACTCTAGTTAGGACGTCCTTTTCAAGAGGCCTATTGCTAGCCGTACACTTTGTAGCAAGCCCTGCAGTATACATAGCGGATCTTAGCCCGGCGAGGTTTGTAAAAGCTCTATTGCTGTGTGTTTAGAGTACCGGAAACCATCTTTTGTGATCTTATGTTGACTACAAAGGCTTCAGTAAAGGATTGGTGAATTTGGTTTTTATATTGTAGTTTCCATAACTACCTCTTTTGAAGGTGACCTCATCATTATCTTTGCTCACCAATATTATGGTTTAGGGAAGACCTGAATTCTTCTCTGCTTTTGGACTTAGGTGCCAGATCGAGAACGTCTTCCGGTTTCGGTCGGCATACTGTCCTTCTACTGGTTCCTGTACTTCAAGGTTAGTTTGAATTACTTGCAGGATATCGGCATATGTTTTCGTCTCATGAGGCATGATTTGAATGGCTCGGATGCATTTTCCTTCTTTTTCTTCTGGTTTGAAGGGTTTCAGTTCCTTCTTTACGTTTTGAGATTACCTTGATTTCTTTTGCATATGGTGGGGTTGGTACGTCCCTTTTAGCACTGTCACTTTTGCTTTTTCTAGGTTTTGGTGTACGAGCTTATAAGATTCCGCCGTATAGGTCAGACTTGTGCTCTTATTTGCATTCTGATTTTATTTTTGTCTGGGAAAGCACGTTGAACTTTCATAGGCTTCTCCTAGCTTAGCTTAGGCTGCAAAGACAGATTAAACTCTTCAAGTTTGAACAGCCATAGTGTATTGATTCATTTTTGGTACATCGAACGTTCGCAACCAATTCCTGGTGCATTATATTGCCGAGTTGAATTTATACTGGATATAGAGTCTTACCTCGACTCGAATATAAATTGATCCGGTCCGTATTGTGGGCCCATCATTCCTTTTTTCGTATTCCGGCAGTTTTATATATACGCTTATACGAATCCGTTGAAGCCTATACCGATCGTCCACAGCGACTTGGTGAAAACAGTGGGGAATTCTGCTCCTCCACATTCCCCAGTAGCGCGCTTTGCCAAGGAGTTTAAGCTGGGCAGAACATCAACTGAAGATGAACATCACCAACGACGACCTGAATGATAACCTGAAAAAAGGTCGAAAATGTTGTGTTGGCACATCGAAGTGTGACCGACAATAGGCAAGATAGTAATATCCGAGCAGTAGCGGAGTAGCTAAAATCCCTAATAACAATCTCGAGGCTCTGATTGCTTATCAGCACAGTGCGGTCAATTCGTCAACGACAGTACGTATTTTATATTTCAGTCCGCTGATTTTGTTTACTATCGTTTTAGTGTCATACAGCGTATCTCCTTCATCAAGACCCTCGACTGTTTTCGCCGATTTGTTTGCCAAGTATGAACGCAAACCCATCTTCATCCGGGAAAAACAGAAAAAATAACACGAAACCGCATTAGACATTGTTCGCTACTCCTTGTCTCTACAGACGTTATCAGCTGAGCTATTTAAAGTTCACAAATTCCATAAATTTCTCGATGGATTCTGGTATCCACTCTGCCAAATCATATTTCCAACCATAACCATGTCAAGTTTTGCAACCGGTCTAAGCCAGACAGCATTTTCGTTATTTTTAAATGTACGAAATGCGGTCAAGGCAACGTTCAGGGTCATCGTTTGAATCGATTCAAATGTTCTTGTTTGACAGCAAATTGTATGCGTTGTCAAAGTCTAACATTGGATCATCTTTTTGTAAAAAAACAACGACAATGCCGTAACTAAAAATTTATTTACCAATATTCTTAACGACTCCACTTATTCAGGTGCTAAACGCTTGACACAAAAATGTAAATATTCACACATTTGTAGAAAAAAAGTACGAACATCTTGTATACTCGGTTAACATTTACATTTATAATTGGAAACATCATTTTATTGAGCTTAAGACAGGACTTAACTACCTCTCCTCTGAAAAATGCAAAATTCTTTTAAATACGACATAGTACATAATACGTACATAGTCTCCTAACAAGTCAATACATTTAGTCCACCTTTTTTTCTAAATCTAGGATTCCCTTAGAAAAAAATTCTTTGTCTTGACCCTCCCGCTAGACCCAACGCTTCAACAGCGACCTTCGCTGTCGTCTTCAAATTTCTTGCCTCGGATGTGTTCTTAGGGCCGAGGAAAGAGATAAAAATCAGTGGGAGCTAGATCTGGGGAATAGAGCGGTTGTTTCTGCAGCTCAAACCCTGTTTCTTGAATGGCAGCCATCCCAACTGCGATTTTATGAATCGGAGCGTCGTCTTGGTGAAACATAACTCTACCTCGCTAGTCCTTTTCTCTTTAATGACCTCCCGCAATCTTCTTATTTGGTCTCCGTAATAAAATCCCGAAATAGTGGCTCCCTTTTTAAACTATATTTTATATATATATATATTATTCCGTCAGGGTCCCAAAAAACCGTAACCGTGACATAACTTTCCCGGCGAACTTGACACTTTGAGGCTGATATGGCTGGGAGGTTGACTTATGTTTGCAGTTGAGACTTTGAACAAGGCAAGGCTACGAGGAGTCATAGATAGATTTTCTCTAAAAGCAGCTGTAGATTCTTCATTATTGATAATCTTCTCTGGTCCACCTTTTGGCTTATTTTCTAATGAAAAATCTACTTCGGCGAAATTGTTCTCTCGTTACAAGCATCCAAACCAAAATCCCCGTTAATTCCTCAAGTTGCCGCGGCTGCTTCAATGTTTTTTTTTTTTTTTTTTAAATAAAAAGGGAAATTGTCTTTTACAGTATTTAGATTAAGGAAAGAAATCAACTTTATCAACCAGTAGATAACTACGAAGGGTGATCCAAAAGTAGTGATAATCGGATCTTTCCAGTCGGCATAAAAATCCAACAAAAAAATGTTAGCTTGCGTTCCGTTATATACCCACTAGGTAAATGTATAAAAATCATATAATTAGACCACGATATCCAGCAGGTACCTGCTTATTTAGGTCATACCTAATTTCGTGGACGAAATTAGAGATGTCAGCAAGTACCTCTGCTTGAAAAAAACTGTCTACCAAAGGCTTTGTGAAAACATTGATGAATTCAGCTTGTCCACATTCCATAGTAGGCTCCTGCTGGGCCAAGGAGTTAAAGTTGGGCAGAATTTCTGATTTTCATTGATGGCTCCAAGCTGGAAAACGGTATATGATCGGGAATATTCTCCACACAACTAAATATGTATCTTAAATACGTTCCGTCTCCCTGATCATTCGAGCATCTTTCAAGCTAAAATACTTGATGCTCGAGAACCTCATTGCAGCCCGCCCCAATTTGTAGCAACAGCAAGGCGCTGTTAAAGCTCCTTCGTCTGTTACCACTTTCTCTAAGCTGGTGGATTAAATGCAAGAAAGAAATTAAACGAGCTGGAGGCTGGATTGATATCATGCTACTTTGGGTTCCAGGACACAGCAACATATAAGGGAATGAGAGGGCCAATGAGTTAGACAAGCACGGGACCATCTCAAATTTCCATACTGAAACTGTGGGCCTGTCACTGAACCTTCCCAAAGGCAACATCCTGCAACGCTATGTAGAACATAGCCAATCGTAGGTGGGTTAAATCAACTAGATACAGGATATCAAGTAAAATTAAAAAAAAAACATAACATATGTATCACCCCCTCAATAGCCGCATAAACATATCTAGAATCGTGGCGGTTAGGACGGGCCACTGGCCTGTAGGAACTCACGCTGCCAGAATATGCATCAACCCTGAACCATTTTTTCTGCGAATTCCCAGCACTGGCAAGTCACTGGTTCTGCGCCTTTGCCAAATAATTCGCCGATGACCTGTCAGAGGTAGCCAACCTTAGCCAACATAACCATCTTAATTCCACATGCTGGCTTTAGATGAACATACCCCTTTATATCCCTTAGGTTTCATGAACTTTTTGGTATCAAAATCCTAAGAAATCCTAAGTGTAGGTACCCTGACGCGCATAGTGGAGTAGCCACCTCAACCTACCTACCTAGGCAGAACACCGACTGAAGATGAACATGGCGAAGGCCCTCCATCCATGTCCCTCACTGAAGAAAAGGTGAAAAAAGTCCAAAATGTTGTGTTGGCAGGTCGAAGAGTGATAATTAGGCACATAGACGAGGTCATAGGGATCTCATATGGCAACTTTCAAAGAATCTTTATAAACGAATTGCGTATGAAAAAGGTCTCTGGGCGTTAGGTATCGAGAATGTTAACCGACGGACGAGCTAATAAAAAAACGAGTCAAGAATTCGAAGGTGAATCTAGAGAAGCTCCAAGCAGGTCAGGAAACGTTTTTGTTACGTTTCGTGTGTACGGGCAAGATCTCTATCGACCACTTTGATCTTGAAACCAAACAACAGTCGATAACTTAGAAACGAGCCTCCGCACCGTCGCCAAAGGAAATAAAAGTGTCAGGTTCGCCGGGAAAGGTCATCGCATCCATTTTTTGGGACGCTGAGGGAATAATTATGATGGACTTTAGTTTCACCAAGGAAACGCACCAGCTCACAAAGCCGCAGTTGCGATGGCTACCATTCAAGAGACTTCTAGCTCTTTTCTCGGCTCAAGCAACATATCTGAGGCAAGAAAATTAAGACAATAGCGTAGCTTTGGCCGCTGTTAAGGCGTTTTGGGAGGGTCAAGACAAATATTTTTTTTTCTAAAACAGTTCTGGGTTTGGAAAAAAGAAGGACAAATGAACTGATTGAGAGAAAAGCTTGGCTCCAAATGAGCTGTAAGGCCATCTAAGAAGAAACTAACTGACTTGTCAGGAGACTATGCAGAGAAATTAACAATCTTTTAATCATAATTATCGTGTTTTATTTTCATTATCATTAGTTTTGGATCACCTCGTTTATTTATACGTTTAAAGAGGCAAAGCTTTTTTAAAGTTTTTTGTTTTCAATTTCTCTCCACACCCTCACGCTACAACGATCACTTTGGGAATGATCAGTAGATCGCCAGCAACTAACCAATTTAGATAGTGAATTTATGATGGTTGATGAATATGCCAGCTAGCATGGCAAGTATTGATCGATTTTTAGGGTATTTTTAGAAATTAAGTCTCTTCAATCTAACATAACTTTAAATGTCAATAAATGAGATTAAAATATCTCCGCATTCATAAGAGACCAAGCTGGAAACCAAGTAAGGAATTATAACTCCCAATATTGTGCGCATACTTCGAATAGCAAAAGCAAACACTGAGACATACATATGATATCAAGCGCAATCAATTCTTAAAATAGGTCGAAAAAATAAGTTTCCTCAAAGTTGACAATAACAAAATAAAACACAAATGTTGTCTCGATGATTACGTTTTAACTCAAACATTTGCATCGAATCGGGCCCCTTGATATTATGTTTATCGAAAGTGAATTCTGTAGTCAAAATATCTTAAAGATAAACAAGAAAAAATGGCAAAGAAAAAAATCAATACACCCATGTGGTATATTATAAGTTTTCAACAGGTTAACTAAGAGACATTTGTACTCTTCAGCTTCTCTCTTTGGAAATCTTGGCATACAAGAGAAATGGAATACTCATAAGAGGCACTTATATAGATGGTGATAAAGCGACTGCTTGGCTATTTATGATGAGCACAAGAATCTGGTACACAACCACGTTGGTGACATGAATTTAGACACGTAGCAAATGCAAGGCCGTTATGGGCCTTTAACCACCCAGACAAATAGAATTGATGTTTCTATGATACGGTCTATTGAAAAGACTGAGTTGGAAGACCTTCCTGATTAGAAGTAGTAATTGGTATTCAACTTGTTTCACGAACACGTTGGCATACTCATGCACCTATATAGTGATGTGTATATAGATACTTATTTGACGGGGGGAAAACTATTATTTGCTGATGAGAGTTCGATGAATTTCCAGCATGAGAGTAAACAGACGAAGGACAATCTAGTTATTTGTCTCTTGTGATTCAATAGAAACATTCATTGTACTGTAGGTTAAAAGTACAGACAAATATTTGTACCCGTCTAACATACTTTGGGGAATAAGGATTCAAGATATATGCTAGTGTAAGTGAGCTCAACGTCGTCAGCAAAATATGTACCATTTAACGTAGGATTTACGTCAGTACCGGATATCCTATGTGCGATTATGTTATGGCAGTCACATGTATAAAAAAAATTCATGTGCCACATAATTTCGGCTTTTTATCATCACGTCTAGTTTATTTTAAGTTGTTCATCCCGCCCACAGTCAAATTTGAACAAAAAAGAGATACACAAGTGGCATTTACGATAAATTCACACTAAATGCTAGCCAACGACAATGACAATGTCAATGGAAGAATTAAATACATTTTCATTTAGAGGCTAATTTGTCATTTTGATTAGTTCATTATCACATCACTCTTTTATAGAATTAGAAGCAAAAAAGCATTTGACCTTTTTTGCTTTTTATTTAGTTAATTGTCGTGTTAATAAGTCTGGTTGCTTGGTAGTATCTTCGTGGTCTGGATTTTTTTCATTTGATAAGTCTAAGAAATCCACTGTCCTGCTGGCCATTTACATTTATTTTTACATTTTCATTTCGAAGTTATTGTATTGGATCCGATTTCGGACGTGATGTTTGTGTGTCGGTTCCACCTCATATAGCTCGAGAACCAGATATAAGATGTAGTGTAACAAATCCACTATTTTGGCATGAAATTAAAGACTTTATTCATATTTCATTACGCCTCTCTCATAGAAGCCCTCGTCCCTAATGGTAAAATAAAAACTGGGACAATCGTATTTCAAGAGCCTTGCGTGAGGCAAATTTTTCAACAGCGAAATTGTCCGCCATGGACAGGAACCGGTGGTTATCAATTGGTGCTAGGTCGAACTATAAGGCAGACTATAAGAATCTCAAAATCAAGCTAGCGGAGCTTCTGAAGAGGCACTATCTATGTGTGTGGCGTGACCTTGTCCTGATGAAACATAATTCCTCAACTGTTTCCCGAGCAGGCCGTTTCTGGGCAAGCGTTTCCTTCAGACGGTCTAATTGTTGACAGTACAAGTCCGAATAAAGAGCTTTGCTGTAAAGGAGCATCCCATAGTAAATCATTTCCCTGCCAACCCTACCAAACACACAGCAAAGCCTTGTCCGGCCATCCTTGTTTGGCCACTATTTGCGTCGGCTTGGTACGATTCGACCACGACTGTTTTCGATTCTTCTTTTTCTTAGCGGGCGCTCGGGGTGAACCTAGGCCCTAACCAACATGCCTCTCCATCTAGCGTGATCTTTTGCTAGTTCCCTCCAGTGCTGCACACTCAGTTGGTTGAGGTCTTCTTCCAGCTGTGTGCGGCCGCCCTCTACTCCGTCTGCCCTCGGGTTTGGATTCGAAAACTCGCCGGGCTGGAGCTGAGATGTCCATCTTAAGCGTTGGACCCGTAGACGGCTGACCAGGCTCATGTCGCTGTACAACCTGTACAGTTCGTGGTTGAATCTTCTTCCCCTCCCTCGTTGGTATTGATAGAACCAAAAATTAAACGCAGTACCTTTCTCTCTAAACGGCCAAGCGCCTCTTCATCCACTTTTGATAGAGTCCATGCTTCTGCGCTACACAGTAGGATTGGGATGATAAGGGTCTTGTATAGTCAAATTGGTCGTACGAGAGAAGGCTCTATTACACAATTGCCTCCTGAGCCCGAAAAACACCGATTGGCAGGTAAATTCGGAGCCAAGATAGACGAAGTCCTTGACTACCTCGAAATTGTAGCTGCCAATATTGACGTTCTAGCCAAGACGTCGGTTGTGAGCTTCCATTTTTGATGACAGCATATATTTTGTTTTGCCCTCATTTGCCGCTAGACCAAATTTCGCCGCTTCCCCTTTGACTCGTAAACGCGTCATTGACTTCCCGCTAACTCCATCCAATTATGTCAATGTCATCCGCGTAAGCGAGTAGTTGTGACGATTTGAAATATATTGTGCCTCTTGCGTTGACCAGCGAGTTTCGCACAATTATTTCTAAGATAATGTTGAAAAAGTCACACACACACACATCACATCACCCTGCCTAAATCCATTTTTGACATCAAAGCTATCGGTTAGGTCTGCACCGACTCGAATGGAGCAGCGAGCATTCTCCAAAGTCATCCTACATAGTCTGACGAGTTTAGCAGGGATGTCAAAAATAGACATGGCGTTATATAGCTCGTCTGTAATTACGCTATCGTATGCGGCTTTGAAGTTGACAAATAGGTGGTGGGTGCCAACTTAAAATTCACTTGTCTTCTCCAGGATCTGCCGTAGGTTGATGATTTGATCGATGGTGGACTGTCCTGGCCTGGAGCCCCACCTATCAGCTGGTTTATGAAGAGTTTCAGGCGTTCACACAGAACGGCAGAGAAGATTTTACAGTCGATGTTGAGGAGACTTAGCTCCTGGAAATCGAAACAGTGCTTACATGACGATCAGACTCGACGATTTCTATGATTTTATTGATATTTTCGTCAATTGGTCTCTCGAGCATGGTGCATCTGGGACATCGAAATCGATGTCGCCGATGAAGCCAACATTGCGCATGATTGGCTATTGCAGTATCAGTGCCATAAACACTACTCACATTTTCAGCCCCCACGTAAAATATGTCGTATTTTCTCTTTGCTAGTGTCAATCTCTGACGCACACTCAAATAAAACTGAATCAATCACAAAACCGCCATGGCTCAGTGAGTCGAAGTTGTGACTTCTGACAATGATGATATTCCCAAGTCTTCTTATTATTATATTATATTTCGGAAAAAAATGTTGAGAGAAATCTGTCAGCATATGGTGTTATTATACCATACATATATGTAGTAGAATCTCGAAAAGATGAACGGTTCTATAACTTGAATAGTTCGGAAAGATGAATGTTTTTCTCCTTCCATTGCGGTGTTTCTAAAGGTGAACGCGATGGAATTCAGGTACTCGTAAAGATGAACACTTTGTTCCCTATTGCATTCATCTTTCTTTGTATTAAGTTCTCGTATATGGCACCTTTAGTTCCGTTATTAATTTTGGCTACGGTTCTTCGGCACGTGGTGTAACTGGCATTTGACGTAAATTCTTCAGTTTAATGTGATTATGTGTTTTGAGTAGAGAAGATGCCTCCAGTGAAAGGGAAAGTAAAGTTTTTAAGCCTTAAACAAAAGTGCGCTGTTTTAGAAGACATACAAAAATGGAAAATCTTATACATCTCTATACATTGCCAAAAAATATGGAAATGCTGCATCAGCAATTGTTGGAATAAAAAATAAAGGTAAGGCTATCACTTCGAGAGTGCTTAAAACATCGATTGCTGGATCGGGAAAACGCGAAACATTGCGTAAATCTGAAATGGAAGCCGCTTTGTATAGATGGTTTTTAAAGCAATGTCATCGCCATATCCCAGTATCTGGTGAGATGATAAAAACCAAAGCCAAGAATTTGCACACTGTTTTTAAAGAGAAAAATTCATTTTATGCGAGTTTATGCTAGGTTTGGAATTCGTCTTCTAACAATCAGCGGAAAAAAACTCAGCTCTAATAAAGACGCTGTCCTACCCTTTAAACGCAAACTAGGAAGGACTATGGCTGATCTTGGTATCACTCGACAGCAAGTTTATAATGCAGATGAAAGTGGTCTGTTTTGGCGAATGGTTCCAAACAAAAGATTTGTTCACTCTGGCGAGAGAGATCAGCACCTGGAAGAAAAATGGCAAAAGATCGCTACACATTTTTTGTGTAAATTAAATTAAAGCTTCTGACTATTGGAAAAGCAAAAAATCCCAGGTGCTTCAAGAATTTCCAATGACATACGTAAACTCAAAGACATGGATGACAAGAGACATTTTTAAGAACTGGTTTCATAAAGAATTTGTTCTTCAGGGAATTGCATATGATTTAAAAAGGTAAGGATGCTTTACATGAATTTAATTTTTTTAAAGGTAGGGGAGTTTATGAAGAATAATAACCTGCCAGAAAAGGCCTTGCTCATTCTTAACAATGCTCCAAGTCACCCACCTGAAAATGAACTTCAAAGCGATGATGGTTGCATTCGTACAATTTTTATGCCTCCAAATGCAACCAAAGGACTTATAAGGCTTACAAAGTTGCACTATCGTACAAGTCTTATGTCAGATGTAATCTCCAAAGAACGTTATGTGGAGGAAGTTTTAAAAAATTTTACGTTACGTGACGCTCTAACATGTCTTCAAGGAGCTTGGGACAAGCTTACATCAGAAGTTATTGATCGGTCGATGTGGGCAGGCCAAGGAAACCATGGAACACATACTGACCGACTCCCCAAGCCTTGCCCGAAAAAGATTCAAAATGACAAGCAACACAACCATAACAGGGAAAAGGCCTACAGGAAATCCCATCTAGAGAAGTTGTTAAATTTTTGAACGCAGCACTCAAATCACAGACCAAAAAAGGTGGTATAAAAGATCTTTATGGTCGCAGTACTAGTGTCTTCATGTGACACATGCCGAGTTCATCAATTCAATTCAGTATATTCGTCTGAAAATGAGTGGAATTTATGAAATATGTATTTAATTTTTCACTTTTAATTTTTTCAATTTTTCATTTTTATTTATTCATATATCAATATCTATTCTGTCACCTTTCACGTAATCTCCGTCGGATATAATTCACTTGCATCAGCGCTTTTTACAATACTCCAAGCACTTCTGACATTAGCTGTTTGGTATAGCCTTGGACTCTTCCGGCGATTCATCCCCTCAATCGTGTCTTTTCAGTTTTGACAAAAAAAAAAAAGTCACAAGGGGCAAAGTCCAATAAATATGGTGGCTGAGGCATGATTACGACATTATTTTTGACTAAAAATGCCACACAGACAACAACGAATGAACAGGTGCATCATTGACGTACAGCCTTCCGGCAAAAGCTCATGAGCAAAACTTTCACATTTGACCGAACTTTTTTCGGTTTTGGTTGTTCTGATCGGTTTCAGAAGTTTGACCCTTTTCAACGTTATTAAACAGCTCTTGGAATGAGCCAACCGATTTGGTATAGGCCAACCGATTTGCCAAGAGCAACTTCTCTGATAGTGATTCGAATATTCAATTATCTTTACTTCTTCAAGTACGTTTGGGCACTTAATTTTATTTTTTTTAAACATTTTTTTTTACAGAATACGTACTTTATTATTTTACTACGAAAAACGCAAAAAAGCTGCGCAACGTTAAGATGATTTACCAAATGCAATACCGTGTAGGTGGCTTGCTCACTGTTGTTTTGGAAATTTTGATGTGAATTATGTAAATATTGACGAAATATTGCAAAAAATCCATAAAGATTGACACACATGCCATATAAGCAACGGTGATAAAGCTAAAGTATTAACCTTGGTTACAAAATAGTTTTGAATCATTTCCGTAAGGCTAAATACACCAAATCGCTCAATGCTTGTGTGCCGCACCCATTGACTATGAAACATTTGATGGACCGAATTAGTGTATGTGAAATGCTATTAAAAGGAAATGAAACCGACCCATTACTTAAGGACGATAAAACATAGTTAAAACGTGAGAAAAGAACGTAGAAAAAATAAGGTGAATCAACACAAATGACTTCGAAGAAAGAATTGACGCTCCATTAGCCTTTGTTGTGTGGATGGCGAGATTGGCTTGGTGTCGTATATGAGCAGGAACTAATAGACCCTCAACTGCAAACCTATAGAATGCCACCATCTACGATCGAAAGGCATTGGGTAGTGTACGATGCCCAAGTTCGAATAATCAAACATAGTCTTAATGACATTAAGATTAAATGATTTTTTAGCTGTTTATTTCTTTAGTTTTCGATTTTTGACAGCTCACGCATGATCATTACATGTCTCCAAGTCAAACATGCTCCGTTAGCATTGCCATTTCATCATGGAAAGGCTTACACCCAAACAACGCTTACAAAGTATTGAGTCTTATTATCAAAGTTCGCACTGTGAAAAATATTTTTACGCACTTCGACTATTTTACGGTCGTCATAATCGGCCTACTGAACAAGCGATAGTGAAAAAATTCGCACCAGTTTCACGCTATTAAACATCAAGCCACCTTCCCGTATGTGTAGAGTACAATAATGGAAAATATTGCTGCTGTATCAGCCAGTGTTAATGAAGGCCATGATTTGTCTGTTCGTCGTCGCTTTCAGCGATTGGGATTGTCTTACTCGACTATGTGAAAAATATTACGCAAGTGTCTCGGTCGAAAACTTTACTTTACAGCATCAAGCTTTTGATGGATGAATCTTAGAAAAACAGGAAAAAGATTCGCTTCTTTATTGACTGCCCTATTTAATCCGATGAGTAATCTCAGGCAATAAAATGGTGATTGTGGAATCATTGGCCCTTATTTTTTCAGAGATAATCATGAGAACAACGTTACCGTCAATGACGCCCGCTATCGTTCAAGGATTTCGAACTTTATTTTGCTCAAAATGTACAAGTTGAACCTGGTCGACTTGTAGGCGACGCCGCTACATGCCACACATCACGTGAATCGATGGACTAAAAATAAGTGAACATGTCTCTCCACACAAAAATTATTTTATCGGCTGCAACCTATACGAGAGCCTTGTCTATGGGGGGGCCATTACTAAAGCATGGCAGCCACGCATAGTCGTGCAGGGTCAAAGCGAATGACAGAAGATTGGATGTCATTGTTAAGACGAGCCTTATCTTCTATCATGACAACGGCAGACCACATACATCTTCTTCTCCATCAAACCTCCGCCTGACCGTTGAGTTCTTCGTCTCGCATGTATCGAGAACAAAATTTGGGATAGTTCGAGTCGTACCCATAAACTCATAAAAATAGCACACGGTATACGTAAATATGGATAAGGCGATTATTGCCACCAGGAACGATAAATTGGTCGTAAGTTCTTGAAGGCTGGCATGAACACATCATAATGAAATGGAGAGAATAGGCATTCGAGTGTGTGCTAAGTACTTGGCATTTGTACGCGATTCGAGGAGGTGACATGCTAAGTAAGTATGTGATGGATGGCAATATACTGAAGGTGACAAAAGGCTGAAGAGGTTCGCAAAGAAGTGCTTTAGTTGACAAGAGTTGACACAGTGAGCGTCAGGCACAAGAACGACACTTCGTTATTTTTTTCTTGTGTGTGCTAAATAGCGATTGTCTTTATCGAGCAAGCATATATAAAATGATTACTTTTTGGCTTGTGAGCTCTAAGGGTATACGGTCATGTTTATTACTTGTCAATGGCATCAATGGCGAATATATTAGACATGAAATTATTCAAACTATATTAACGCGTTTACGAATATACTTGTTGCCGAATATATTTGGACACAATTTCTCAGTCAGGTTGAGAATACATGAAGAATGACAAAGATATGGTGGGACATCAACTTGATGGCTCCTAAGCCAAATATTTATTTTGTGCAATCAGTGCTTGGAATTTTTGGCATCTTAGAAATTCCAAATTAATTGCATACTAATTAATTGTTCAACTGGAAAAAGTAGCTTCACATCATAACTTTGATTATTTTAGTTGCAAGTAAATTCAGGAACACCATTTCGTAGCAACCTTTTGTGGACGGTTGAAGGTATGATATTATTGGTATTATTAACGCCCATTTGGATCTTTTAAGTTCAAAGCCTCGGTGACAACCCTTTGCCAAGCCTCCCTGTCATGAGTGTGCTCCGACCATGTCTCGCTGTTCTGTTCCATCTCTTATAGATCTATCCTTACATTGTCCCTCCATCTACAACGCGGCCTTCCTGACGGCTTTTTTTCCTTGTGGTTTTCAATTCAATATTCTTTTGACTGTTTGTCCACTGTCCATTTGTTCTACGTGTCCTGCCCATCTTAGTCTACGCGATTTTACAATGCCTGGGGCTTAATGGAGTTCCTTGAATGAGTAGTTTCCTCCATTCGCCTGTTTTTGCCTATTGTTTCTTCGTTCTGCTTTTCTCCATAGCTTCTACTTAAGATCTTCTTTTCAAAGATCCAAAATTTATATTTAGTTTTCAGTCAGAGATCCAGTTTTACATCTATAAAGTGTCGCCGGCATTATTATATTGGGAGTATAAATTAGTTTGGTCCGTTTTCAAAAGACGACTCTGGTTGTTGTAAAGGTTTCATAGTGGCAGCTGATCTCAGTGGTTTCAGAGAGGTTAGTCATCTCTCAATAAGATTCAGTTAATATTACTTTGAGGTACATAAAAACTTGTTTCTGGTTGAATATGTACATTTTGTGTTAACTAAGCAACATCGACCGGTCATTTTAAGTTTTTGCTTTACTTGGAATAAAAGTGCCGCTGAAGCACCTCGAACGCTTGTGAAAGTTTATGGTGGCAATGCTCCAACTGATGAATCATGTAGGGGATGGTTTCGACGTTTTAACAATGGTGATTTCAGCGTTGTACATGGGCTCGGACATACAGAGTAAAGTTGTTGATCGCTCTCAACCTGGCGAGAGGCCAGCAACGATCCCTGTTTCAATGTCCGGATCAAGTTGACATACAGCCTCCTCGGGGCGCCCTCTGGATAGCCTCTTCAACAACCGTTGGGAGGTGAACAAATAAATGTACGCAGCTATAAAACTCCGACCAGACTAGCGGTTGTGCGGCGTGCCAACAATCCGTCCTTCCGTCCGTCAATACGATGACGACAATGCACGGAAAAGGAACACGATTTGCGAGTATGCTCCTGAAATGTCAGAACTCTGTACACCCCCGGAGCTGCTCATAAATTGGAAAGAATTCACGCAGTACAAGGCGGATATTACTGCAGTCCAGGAAAAACGCTAGATAATTAACGGTATGATGAGGAAAAAAGACTGCGACATTTATTACAGCTGTCACAAAAGATTGCACATATTGGGATGCGGATTTGTCGTATCGAAAGTCGTCGACCTTAAGCCTATAAGTGAACGCCTGGCTGTGATCCGCATGAAAGGCAGATTTTTAAACATAGCCTCATATGTACACACGCCCCTACCGAAGAGGATGAAGATCCTATCAAGGAGGACTTCTACGACCTCCTGGACAACTCCTACGGAGCTTTTCCAGAGTACGATGTTAAAATCGTACTTGGGAATTTTAACGCCAAAATCGGTAAGGAGAACACCCTTGGCGGAGTGATCGGAAAGCACAGCCTACACGATACAACAACAGATAACGGCTTTCGACTCACGGACGTTGCGACAGCTAGTAATGCGGTGATAAGTAGCTCAAAATTCCCTCGTAAGCGAATCCACAAGGCAACCTGGCGATCTCCGGATGGTCGCCAACCAAATCGACCATGTTCTCATTAACGCAAGACACTCGTCAAACATCCTGGATGTGCGACCATTCAAGGGGGCATATGTCGACTCTGACCATTATCTCGTAGCAGCGAAATTCAGAGCTCGACTGTCCAATGTCAGAAAGCAGCACCAGCCTACCATGAGGAGGTTCGACATTATACGCCTGAGCACACCGGAGGTTGCCAAAATCTACAGGAAGGAACTGAGCGAAAGACTCTACGGTATGCCTACGTCGAACACAAATGCCAACAGTATGTGGCAAGTAGCCGAGATCACCTTAGGCTACCCCCCAACAAGAAACCCGTGGTACGATGAAGAGTGTGAGCAGAAAAAGACAGCAACCGACAAGGCGTATCAAAAGGCGCTACAACGAAAAACCAGGGCAGCGCAAGAGGAGTACCGAGCAAGAAGAAGGGAGGCGAAAGAACTACTGCGACAAAAGAAAATAATCTTCGCGGCCTCCCAGCTTAAGGATATTGAGGAGTCTAGGGATAAGCACAAAATTCGAGCCTTTTATAAGGAAGCCAAAGGCCTTGCAGGAGGCTTCAAGAAAGGCACCCAGGCTCTTCGAAACTGCGGCCCGCAGGGAATAGTTGATGTATTTAAGCAACATTTCCAGCAGCTGCTTAACGAGCATGTGGTAGGAACCGAGGAAATCCCAACTCCAGCCGCTGAAGTAGTCCTCCCACTCAGTGTCGAAGAAGTCGGCACAGCTGTTTAAAAGCTGCAGAACAACAAGGCCGCAGGCTCAGATGGCTTGCCTGTGGCCTTCTTTGAAACACGCACCGGATGTCGGCACGGAGATGCGTTGTTGTGTGGGTGTGGCTTCTTCAACCTGGTACTGGAGCAGATAGTGCAAAATGCCAACAGGGAAGGCGCTATCTTCTACAAGTCTGTCCAGCTGCATGGATACGCAGATGATATTGACATCATCGCGCGGTCCCGCCGTGACGTTGTGGAAGCGTTCACGGCGATTGAAGAACAGGCAAAACGAGTTGGTCTTAAGGTCAATGAGGATAAAACAAAGTACATGCTGTCAAGCAAAAACCCATCCGTCGCTCACCCCCTGGGACAAAACGTAACAATCGACAGCTACAATTTCGATGTCGTTAAGGAGTTTGTCTACCTCGGGGCAAACGTAAATTTCACAAACGACACCACAGTGGAGATCCGGCATAGAATCGCCAACCGCTGCTACTTCGGATTGTCCAAACAACTGTCAGAACTCCTCGAAGAACCAAAGTCATGGCTTTACAAAACACTTATACTGCCAGTCTTGCTGTACGGAGCCGGAAGCTGGACCGCAAGCAAGTCGAAAAGCGGACAGCAGAACTGATTTTGGGTTTTTTTCGAAAGAAAAATTCTTCGCCGAATATTTGGTCCTGTCTGTGGGGAAGGTGAATGGAGGAGAAGACATAACCGCGAACTCTACGGGCTGTACAAAGATGTGGATGTAGTCCGGAAGGCAAAGATCCGTCGACTACCCTGGCTCGGCCACATCGAGCCCATGAACACCAACATCCCAGCTAAGATGATCTTCGAAACCGAGTCTCCTGGTTCGAGAAGAAGAGGAAGACCGAAACTAAGGTATAAAGACCAAGTAATGGCGGATGTTAGATAACTTGGTCTGGACAACTGGAAGCAGCATGCGCGGGATCGTCAAGGATGGAAGGCAGCCATATCCCATGCTCAGATCATCCATGGATCGCTGGTAAGTAAGTAGATTTCAGCGTTCTTCTCAAAAATTCTAAAACAAAGAATTGGAGACATTACTTGATTAAGGTCCGAGTTAAACGCAAATGGAGTTTGTAGATTCATTGAAGAAGCAAGAAGTTTCTGTACCATTAAAATCCACGGGAACGATTGAGCAGCAAAACGGAGAGGTGTCGAAAGGCGATTTTTCACTTGCGAGCAGTGGATTCAAAGGCATACAAGGAAGGAGTTTTTTACGTCGAATGGTGACAGGGGATATTCTACGATAAGCCCAAGAAGAAAAACGACCAGAGCGAGGTGCATCTTTCACATCGAAATTTCCAGAACGGAAGCGGGCGAACCATTGTTGTGCTACACGAACTGATACAGCATCGTCTCCGTAAACTTCACAAATTTCGTTGGTGGCTTGCGTGGCATTCTTCCCTTTTTTATACAAAAATTTCAAAATATAGCGAATTTCTTCATTATTTTCACACATTTTTGAACAGCTATAACTTTTTTTTCAACTTCTCCGAATTTAATTTTGTTTTTGCTTAAATGAAGTTTAAAATGTCACCTTTCCAACACCATATGGTATGACACAATGTGATTGGTAGCCTTGGAGATAGACGACTCCAACGACATCTGTTGACAAAATACGAAAAGACTTTTTCGACAACCTAATATATATTTTTATAGGGTGTGTGCAGGTTCAAGAGTGTACGTTCTTATGATGTTTGTCACACAACCTTGACGGGGTGCAGATGGTTTGTGTCGAAGTTGTTCGTTCACTACTCTCCGGGGGTGGTTGTCCTAGATAGGATTCAAGAGATTCGACTGAATTTGTCGCGTTGGTTGTTCACAATACTTTTTTATTTCCATGTCATTAAGATGTTATATTGGAAATGCACACGGAGTATGGATTTTGAAGTGATCTTACGCTGTGTCAGCATTTTTTGATCATCTTTCATTCACAACAGATGTTTTTGCACAGTTTTTCCGTATAGGAAATGGCTATGGACAGACTTGACCTACAGACCTTCCGCTCAACAGTCAATGATGGTTACCATTGCACCACGACCTGACAGCATCTTGTAAATATTTGGTAGTAGAGATATTTGTCGGTAATTGTTGCATTGTGTTCGATCACCCTTTTTAAATACCATTCCTCGGGGATGGTTTCTTTATTCTATATAGTTTTGATGAGCTCATGGAACTTCTCTGTTAATTAGTCTTAAATTCCGATAATAATAGGACGAATTCTGCGACCTTGTTATTCTTAAGCCAATGAATTGCTTCTTTTACTTCCTCAGTGATTGGCAATTCTACACCGTTTAATATTGATGCTTGCTCTCAATGTATATTGCAGTCAAAATACCTCCCACATTGGGCTGAAATCCTTTCTATGTCTGAAACGAATTCCCCAGCCTTTAGCCTTGCTCTCGTTTTTTTAGCCGCTTTTACTTTTACTTTTTCACCGCATCATTCGTCGAACCAAGTCTTACATTTGGGAGCTCTGCAATAGCCTAGTCTGATGTTTCCTTAAAAACACTTTTTACTATTTATCATACCGCTTCTGCCTGTCTTGCTTCGTCGTTAGATTACGTTCCCACGTTATTATGACTCAATTTTGTAGTATTTTCCGCACAGACTGTTATTTTCATTGACACGATGACCAAGTCTGATTACTTGTTTGGAAAGCATTCTAATTAGTTATTAAGGAAGTGCTAAGTGAACAGGAGCTCTGCTCACGTTATCAGAACCACTCGCGGCTGATATTTCTGTATTTCTCGATTCTGACTGTTCGCATTATCTAAACCAAACAAAAATAAATCGCTTTATCGGTATATCTGACGAATCATGCTCGTATAGATAAATAGTGTTGATTATTACTATTGCACGAATATATTTACACATTGCAAGAAGAGGTTTTTTTCAAAAGCTTTTTGCATAATTCGTCTTGTTCGTCAATTGAACGAGAATAAGTGACAAAAGCATTTTGTAATACCTACGAGACGAGTATAACTCTCTTAATTCCCGCTTTGTTGCTCTACCGACTTTTCGAAAGCTATTTTATTTCTCTTAGTCATTTCAATAAGAACACATATCAAACGGATGTTATTTACGAAATGCAATAATAAATCGGATAACAAAAACAATTCTAAAAATAACTCGAATAATAGCAATAAATTTGGTTTATCAAAAGAGTTGCTATATTCAGATATTAAATTACATTGAATCTTAATTTGAAAAATGATTTTTATGTAAATAAAGTTACTGAACTCAACAGCAGATGTGTAACTGATTGTGCTGTTTACAAAAAATTAATGGTAAATGTCTAAAGGTGATCAAAAGGAACTTTATCAGTGGTTTAAAAAAAAATTCTTCAACAGTTGAGCTCCTTGATAAAAAAGGAACACATTTGAATCAACCACTGGGTTTTAGCATGTCTAATCAGAAAAAAACACTTCACCTTTTACACTGTATTAAACGTCTTTATAATATTGTAGGTTTTAGGGAAAGTTCTTTTTTTTAAGAATAAGAAAAAATAAAAAAATATTTTCCACAATTTATTTAAAAATCAGTTGAAAATTCATTGCTTAAGACTGTTTGTCACAGTTCGAGTGGCTTATCCAATCCATTACAAAAGAAGGCCTAGAAATGGAGGGCAAAAAGTTGTTCCACTGCTCGCCTTCTCCCTCTATACCTTCGGCTCTTAAGGGAATTTACGCTAATTATAAAATAAATTAAAATTGGAATTTTGACACCCTCAATATTCAAATATTCATTTCCATCAATGAAGTTCCGTAGAGATCGGAATAGAGGGCACTCCCATAGTGCAATATCAGATTAATGTATCAGCACTTTTTGGACGGTTTTCCCTCCTACATTCCTCTGTTCAAAATATCGAGCATTTATCGTTTCATTTTGTTTAAGCAGCCTGTAGTATGCTAGAGCCTTGCGTGGTACGAAAGCAATAAGTTTTAACACTAAACTAAACCATCATCATTAACATTTGATGGCATTCCTGATCAAAGTTTAACTTTCAAAGAGAAGACAACTGAATGGAATTTCGAAATCAACCGTTGGTATGTTCGTGCTGTTACCACAGCCCTGTTTCTTTGCTCTATTGATAATTCAGAAGCTAAACATAAACTTATATTCCAATCTGCCTTCTTAAACCGGTTTAATTGAAGATAATAATTTGAAATTGAAGATAAAAATTTGAAAGAAATAAAAACAGGTTTCTGCAATAAATTAAAAATACTCTAAAAATAACTAGAATTTTGTAACTTCGCGGGCTTCATTAGTCCGATTTATGCGACTGCGATTTTGTTCTTGTTGTGTTGGTAGACATGGCCAAAAAGTATATCTACATTGGTAACCGAAGCGGTTTAGTCCGGTGTTAACTGCCAAAGAGGTTATTTGTGTTTTGATAGGATTGGATTATTTTTATTTTTGACAAAACGGACTTATTGACTTTGAAATATGCAATACGTCCCAATGACGCAAGTTAAGAAATTGAACGCAGAATAATTACTCTTGCTAGCCGGTGTAGAGCCCTCTATCGAAAAATCGAGGTGATTTTGAATAAGATTTTTATCATTTTATTATTCGGTCTTGCTACATAGTGTAGAAAGAAGAAGAAGAAGAAACCCTTAGTCCGTATTCGAAAAAAGAGGAATATTCTGCGTGGAGGAGACTAGAGACAAAGAAACAACCAACAACTATATGGACTTTACCGCAAATTTTGGCCTCGTTAGTTGATTACAGATTCAACGTCAACTCGACCATAGATAACACCGGTTCAATCCGATGCCTTCGAGTCCAACCCCGAGGGATGAGGCAGTATAATACAATCATATCAAAGATGGCCCAATCAAAAGAAAGGAGACATCAGATAAGTGGGCTTGAAATACTAGGGACGGCTAGCAAATGATCAGCCGAGCTATGACTCAATAGACTCAAATGACTATTGAGATTTTGCTATAAGAATGGAATAAAGTGAGGCTAGGCTTTGAAAATGTTGCATATGGTAAGTCTTCAGTAAGTAAAACAAAGTTTTACGAGTGGTCTTTTTTATATTAAAGGCTTATGCTATAGTTAGCAAAGAGTGGACTGCGACAGGAGTGAGTATAGCAAGTATACCTACAACCTCCCTAAGCCAAAGATCTAACAGACCTACCATATAGACACATGTCCAACAATTAACACTTTCCTGAGCTGAATATGATTACCACAGTATCGGACACATTACCACACCTATGTTGGCTTCTTTGGACCAAATCGGGAAATCTCAAAGAGCGTAGGAATGAGACCTATTATTTTCAAGTTAAGGAATGTCACGATTCCCTGCAAGACCTAGCCAAAAGAAACAAGATCAAATTCTGGCCGGTGCCAAAGGACATTAAGGGCAACGTAATCACCAACCAACTCGTTAGAAAATGTTCCAGCGAAAGATACGAGGGCGATCAAAAAGTAACGATAAACGGGTATTATTGCAGGGCCTAATTACGTGAAATCTATTGTTTTCACTCACGTATACCCTCACTAGTAGCGAGCAAAAAAATCATATAAATAGTTCACCTTTTCTGGAAGATACATTCATTCAAACACGAGCAGTCGAAGAGATCACATCATAATGGAGAAAAGTGAAGTAAGAGCCGTCATTAAGTACCTCTGCCTGAAAAAAATGTCTACGAAAGAAATTCACGCTGACTTAGTGGAAACATTGGGGGACTCTGCTCCTCCATATTCCACAGTTGCAAGGTGAAGTAAGGAGTTCAAACTGGGCAGAACATCGACTGAAGACGAACATCGCTCCGGGCGTCCATCCATATCCCGCACCGAGGATAATATCAAAAAAATCGAAGACATAGTGCTAGATGACCGACGAGTGACCATCCAACATTTAGTTAAGATCATAGGGCTCTCATTTGGAAGCATTCAAAGTATACTGACAGATGATTTGAACATGAAGAAGGTCTCCGCAAGATGGGTCCCAAGAATGTTGACCGACGAACAAAAAGAGAAGCGACTTCGCATTTCAAGAGCGAATCTTGAAAAATATCAAAAGGATCCGGCGGCTTTTTGCATTCGTTTTGTAACGATGGACGAAACCTGGGTACACCACTTCGACCCCGAGACTAAACAACAGTCTATGGCCTGGAAAAGGCCTTCTTCACCGACCCCTAAGAAGTTCAAGGTTTCAAGCTCGGCAGGCAAGTTGCGGGAAGCCATTAAGAAAAAAAGGCGGGGCAAACTGTGTGCGAAGGTGTTGTTTCACCAACACAACGCACCCTCTCACAAAGCTCAAGTTGCGTTGGATGCCATACGGGAAGCGGGCTTCGAATTGGTTGAGCACCTTCCCTATTCTCCAGGCCTAGCCCCCAGCGACTTCTATCTCTTTCCTCGCCTCAAGGAACACCTCAGAGGCCAGAAATTTGCCGATGTGAAATTCTTCTTCTTAGATGGCGTTACAGCTCATGAAGTGCCAGAGCCAAGCTTCTCTCTTTCATTTATATTGTGTGCGATTTGTTTTTCACACAAGTGAACGGGACCTACAGTTTAATGCCGATTACGAACGGCAAGCGCCGAGAAGCTTTTTCAAGGCAAGTGTACTAGGGGAGGATGGTTTTGCCAGTACCCGCCCGAGGAGAGAAGCCGCGTAATGAACATTCGATAGCGTTGGTGTTATCGGGATCCGAATTAGCTCATCGCGCGTCAGCGGCCAACACTGCGCCAACACACACACTGCGCCACGGCTCTCTCTATGTTAGCACTAGCCCCTTTAAAAAAAAACAAAAAGCCGAAGATTAATCCCGTAGCCGTACTGGAGAAGGTGACTTCCTCAGGTGACACGATTTCCTTGCGGAGAATACATATCTTAAAATGACAGACAATAACACACACCCTAGTACGATCAACCTCAAGACTGTTTCAAAGAACGATGAGCAGTAGACCACCAGAACTAACTCTGCTAATTTCCGACCAATTAGT
Source organism: Merodon equestris (assembly GCA_958301585.1). Lineage (NCBI taxonomy): Eukaryota > Metazoa > Arthropoda > Insecta > Diptera > Syrphidae > Merodon > Merodon equestris. The sequence goes on from OY284415.1 coordinate 111,653,226, forward strand.
TTGCTTGTGAATGTTATCAAGGTTTTTGAAAACCTAGTAAACAACGCTCTGATCGAATGGGTTGAGGAAAAGAGGATAATCCCGGACAGCCAGATTGGTTTTAAGGCGAGGCATGATACTATTGGCGCTGCGTTCAAACTGAATACCGACATTCAATGGAATAAGGCAATAAACCAATGCTTGCCTGGTCTACTTTGAAAAAGCCTCAGACAACGCATAGTTAAAAGGTCTGCTCTACAGGCTAATTAAAATAATGGCTATGGGAAAGAAGTTTGTTGTTAAATGCGACAACATTACTTCGAGCAGGATCTTAGATTCTTATAGGTTTTCTCAGCCGCTCAATGAAGTATGCAGGAGACTTAGAAGCTTACAGACCAGGTCAAAAATTGGGGTCAACATGCCATGATGCAGTGTGACTTCGATCATATTAAGAAGGTATTGCGATGATTAGAGGTTAAAAATTAACTTCTAAAAGTCAGAAACTGTTCAGGACGTCGTTGTTCAGGGCCATGGTAACATTCACAATCATATACGGTGAGGAAAGTAGATAGATATCTTGATATCTGGCTTGACCAGTATCCATATTTCAATAGAAATTTAGACGCTTGTCCTGTTGGAGCTAAAGGTGTTATCTGTGTCTTGAGCACAGCGTTCATCATTCTTATATGGAAAAGATTCGTGTATTCTAGAAGCAGTGCCTTGAGGTTTATCTTAGAATGTACAGGACGCCAGAGTTCCAGTTCATTAAGTATTACCCTAATAAGGACCTTTACGACGGAGTAGGCCTAAACAGAAATGACAATTTTCTGCGTAAAATGATCCGAAAGCACACTGCAAGGGCAAGTTTTTTCAAACAGAGGTATTTGATGACAGCTCTAATTTTGTTTTTCTCCATTTTGATGTTATCCCTTCGACGATTCGTATTGTAAAGGGTGTTTCTTTTAGAGGTTTGGTTTTTAAACTGGCAGCAGATTATTTCAGCAGATAGTCAATTTGACAGTTAAAAATTGTTTTGTGGATAGTATGTTTCGCCATTTTATGATAAATAGATTAACGCCAGAACAAAGCATGCAAATTGTGCAAACTTATTTTGAAAACCAAACTTATCTTGTGCTAATTCCAATTTCCGGTCGACATAATCGTCCATCTGAGAAAGTTATTCGGAACACGTTGAATCGTTTTCGTACCACCTACACTCTAGTGGATAATAAGAATCCTCAAAAGACGACGTGGTGAAGAGAATCCGAATGAGTCGATTCGCCATCGTGCACAACAATTGGAGCTATGCCCATCCAATTTGTGGAAGATTTTACGGAAAAATCTTGGCTTGACAGCTTATAAGATTTAGCTTGTGCAAGAGTTGAAAACGCGTGATCATTATACTGAAAATGTGCTTGTAGAACTTGTGCTAGGTAGAACCATCGGCTCATATTTCTTTAAGGATGATATTGTAGAAATATGAATTGCATTGACGTGACAGAACGCAACATGTCACACGGCGCGTGACACCATCAATTTATGCAAACAATCAGAATGACACTCAGGATCTGAAGCTTTCGAGAACGTCAGACAATGAACGTCTTTTACGAACAGTCAGCATTGAACCGAAGAGCGCCGTCTTGGATGACGATTTCTTCGTGATCGAGGATCCTCAGGAGAAGGTGGCGACAGTGGGAGCTGTCTTCCAGGAAGCATTCGCGCAAACCACGAATTGGAAAACAGAGTTCTGCTTCATCACTCCTATCTTAGAAAATATATCGATCATTGGCGATCCGAGAATCTTGGTTTTACCAGGTTCGATGACGATTTCATGGCAAATAATCCTGTTACCAATTGAAATCCGCGGGAAGCGACGGAATATCTAATGTTGTGCTTAGGCATCTTCCACCAGTGGCCCTAGAGGTGTACACCATTATGTTCAACAATTCACTGGATAATATTCATTATTGGAAGACAACGGTAGTGCAACCAATACCCAATGGGACTAAAGATACCTCTAACCACCACATCATCTATTAGCAAGGTTTTCCAGAAGGTGGTCCATAGAGCCTTGTCTAAATGGGTTGAGGACAATAAAATTATTCCGGATAACCAATGGAATAAATGCAAGAACCAATGCACGGGTGCCTGTCTGATTGACTTGGAAAAAGCCTTCGACATCGTATACCTAGAAAGTTTTTATTATAAGTTCAGTCGACTGGGCATAAGTAAACCACCTCTATATATGATTTTTGACATGTTAATAGGTAGAAAGTTCGTAGTGAAAATTGCCAACGTGACTTCTACCCAAACATTTGATATTGACAACGGACTGCAACAGGGTATGGTGAACTCGCCGATCCTTTTCAACATTTACTTCAGTGAATTGATAGCTTCTCTTCACAATTCAATTGCGTAAGCGAACGATTTAAACGCCAGGTCCAACGATCGACGTCATTGTCATTATCTTGCAGCGTGACTTGGAAAAAATTCAGCAGTATTGTGATGATTGGAAGTTGAAAATCAACTGCCAGAAATCAGAAACTATTTTATTCAGAAAGCCTTTGTCTAGGGCGAGACACTAGAGAAAATTGGCGTGGGTACTCAATTCTTGGACAGGACGGGCGCCCACTGGCGAAACAAGGTGTAGTCAAATACCTTACTTGCTACATAGCCTTAATCAGGCCCATGATTGCCTATGAATGTCCCGTGTGGTTCAATGTGAGAGCTAGCTTAATAGAAAGGATTATGGTGTTTGAGAGACAATATCTCAGAACTTGTCTTGGGTTATACCTATAGGACTCCCGAATCTGAATACAGGAAATTTTACCCGAATGAGAATTATACGGGTGGATAACTTCCTGATCAAACTGATTCGAAGCCACGTTGCGAGAGCAATGACTTCGATCAATAGCCTGATCTCCGGGGCTTACAACCCCAATGATTACCACGAGAGAGTGTGATCTCACACCTTTAGATTATTGTCTTTGGCGATATGTGAAATCACTAGTGTATACCGACAAACCAGAGACGTTGGACGATTTGGAAGTCAATATTAACTGTATTATTGCTGATATACGGTCCCAGTTGCTAGATCAATTTGTCGAAAATTGAACTTCAGTCGGGCTAGCCGTGACGCGCATATGCCCGAAATCATATTTAAACACAAATGGCTTAACATTGTATATTAAATAAAGGTAATACCACAGACCCTAACGTCCTGTGCAGGGACGGGTTAAGCGATACCTCTCGCTTGTCGTAAAAGGTGACTAAACAAAGGTAAACAAAAATCACATCTAGGCAATTTAGAAAACATCAAGGTGAGCCTAGGGACACATATAAAACCATTAAATTGCCCCACAAGTGTGCATGCAAATCAGTGGGTTGACACGACTGGAGATCACCGGTGTTGTAAGAGTAATATCAAACAAAAAAAATAAAAATCTGGAGCATGCCCGTGTCAAAAAAGGAGGAGAAGAAAGAAAACGGTCAAACCGTAGCATTATGGAAAAGAACGCTAAAAGGAAAAGCACTACCCCGCCAGGCACTACTAATGGTCGTGATCCTGGGACGAGCAGCAATGCTCGGGTCAGAGCTATAGGATTTTCGGGGGATAGCAAAGTAATGCAACGGCGTAAGCCACACTTAAAAGTCGCGAGTTGGAACGTTGGAAGCATGAGTGGTCGCAGCTATGAGCTTGAAGAAATGATGGTTAGAAGGCGAGTAGACATCCTGTGCATACAAGAGACGAAATGGCGAAACACCGGTGGTCGGGCACGTTTCTTGGACGTTAAAACAAAAGCCTACAAGATGTTTTACTATGGATTGGAACAAGGAAAGAACGGAATCGCCATCATCCTTGCGGCAGAGCTACTTGGCAACGTCTTAACCATTTCAAAGTCCAGTGACCGTTTGATGGCTCTCAAATTGGTGATGCATGGTGAGGTGTGGAACATCGTAAGCGCATATGCCCCAGAAGTAGGATGCGAACAAAAAGAAAAAGATGCATTCTGGCTAGATTTCCACAACCTTGTCAAAATCATCCCAAAGGAAGAGCTTTTGTTTGTTGTGAGAGATTTAAACGGACATGTCGGGAAGACAAGCGAAGACTATGAGGACTACCACGGAGGGCTGGGATACGGCACCAGGAACTCTTCAGGTGAAGATATCCTAAACATGTGCAAGTCGTACGGTCTTATAGTGCTAAATACCATGTTCGTCAAACAAAGCCGGCACATGATCACTTATAGCAGCGGCGGAAATGAAACTCAAATAGACTATCATTTGGTATCCAGTTTCATGAAGCCACGAGCTAAAGATTGCAAAGTGATCCTGGGAGACGCGATCGCCCCTCAACACCGTCTCCTCCTGACTGAATTGTTTATGGAGGCGAGTAAGACGTCAAAGCAGCAAACGAAGGTGTCTGAGAGAATCAAGTGGTATAAGCTGGATAAAGGAAAAGGCGAAGCTTTTATTACCAACATGAAAAACTACCTCTTTTCCATTATCGATGAGGTCGGTAATGAGGAGTGCAGAGCACAAGACATGTGGGATTCCCTACAACAATATGGCCTGGAGAAAGCCAAATCACTGCTTGGAACATCTAAAGGCCTCTGCCAACACGCAAAAGAAACCTGGTGGTGGACAGACGAAGCCAAAGCAGTGATACACGAAAAGAAAATGGCTTTCCAAGCTTGGTCAAAGTGCTCTACTACTAATGGAGAGGAAAAAGCTCGCCGTGAAAATGTATATAGATATTGCAAAGGCATCGCGAAGAAAAAGTGCGCCGAATTCAAAGCGAAAAGCATGGAAGGCCTCTATAAAGAGTTGGAAGAAATATCGTCTTCCGCGTCTGACAGGAACCAGGCTACCCAGGAGCTTCGACAAAGCAATTTGAACAAAGGAGCAAATATCTTTAAGATAGCCGCCCAGAGAAGAAGAAATGCTCAGGAGATTCGTTTCCCAAAGTTTATTAACAATGCTGAAGGCCAACTCCTTGTAGAAGACGAAAAAATTCTCCACAGATGGCGACAGTATTGCGAGGAACTTCTGAATGAACAGTTTTCCCGAGTGTACTTTCCAAGAGCCGCCCCGAATCATGCCGAAATATCCGACATCACAGTCGAAGAAGTTCGGTACGCGGTTAAAAACTCCAAGAAAAGAAAAGCTGTTGGGCCGGACGGGATACCCTCTGAGTTCTGGAAAAAGATGGGAGACATCGGGTCTAGATGGCTCATGGTTCTTATCTCCAAACTTATGAGAGGCTACACTATGCCTAATCAATGGAGGGAAAGCTATCTTCTTCCTTTGCACAAAGGAAAGGGTGATACGCGAAATTGTGATAACTACCGTTCTGTGAAGCTGATGTCGCACACCATGAAGATCGTTGAACGGGTATTAGATAGCCGACTGCGGAAAATAATACGACTATCTGATGACCAGTGCGGGTTTGTCTCGGGTAAATCAACGACAGATGCAATCCAAAGTATAAGGGTCATGATGGAAAAGCATCGTGATTCGTCAAAGGACTTGCATAGGGTGTTGGTTGATTTCGAGAAGGCATTTGACCGGCAACCAAGAGATCTTTTATGGGTAGCGCTAAGACAAAAAGGAGTTCCAGAAACCTACGTGCGAGTGATCATGGACATGTACAATAGAGCAACGACAAGAGTAAGATGCACCGCAGGAGTCACCGAAGAGTTCGCAATCAAAGTCGGTGTACACCAAGGGAGCGTCCTCAGCCCACTGCTCTTTATAGCAGTCCTTGATTGCTTGCTTGAAGGAAAAGTGACGGACCCAAATGTGCACCAGCTATTCTGTGCTGACGATGGAGCCTTTATAAGTGATGATCAGGCGTACCTACAACGAGCACTTGATCTATGGGTGGACATTTTTGAGGGACACGGGTATCGTATTAGTTCAAAGAAGACATAGTATCTGTGCTGCCCGTTCTCTGACCCTCATCAGCCTATTCCAGACATTTACTTGAAGGCAAGAGTGCTTCCCAAGTATGAAAAGTTTAAATATCTGGGATCTATGATTAATAAAGAAGCAACTTGTGATGACGACATCAACCATCGCGTAAGCGTAGGGTGGATGAAGTGGCGGGAAAACTCCGCTATCTTCTGTGATCGAAAAATGCCCCCTAAGCTGAAAGGAAGGCTCTACACTTCAGTTCTACGTCCGGCGCTCACATACGGTTCACAATGCTGGGCAATTAACAAAAAGTATGAGAGCAAATTAACGGCAGCTGAGATGAAGATGCTTCGCATGACAGCGGGAGTAACAAAGCGTGTCAGAATTAAAAGTTCAAAGATCCGAGGAAGCCTCCACGTAAAAGAAACCATCACAAGAAAGATAGAGCGCGACCGACTCAGTTGGTATTGCCATGTTCCCCCGTCCAAAAGGCGTTATCAATCAACGTTCCAATTTCAACACGCAAACAAAGCAGGCCGAAAAACAATTGGTGCAAAAACACCAGCATTTGATTGGCCTCAGCGATGAAGTAATCCCAAACCGGGAAGCCTGCCGCTACTTTCTAAGGTCAAACCGGCGGACCCCACAAGCGGACCAGTAGGAATGCAGTTAAGTGGGAAGGTTATGGTCCTACACTTCTGACCATAACGACGCCGGAAAAAAAGGAAAAGAAGAAGAAGAATACCACAGACCCTAACATTAGCTTCAAGGGTTTTATTTCATATTGAATTTGTATACCTCTAAACAAAAACACCCTTTAGTTGTAAACAATATTTCAATAATTTCTATATTGTGCGGTTTTTATGACCGCAAGTGTAGGTAGGTATAGATTAGTTATCTTTAGAATTAATTTTGTTATATTATTCGGACGACCTAGTATTAGGTTTGACATGATTTACATAATTTTAACATTGTGGATACACACCCCGCTACCTGAGTTATAAAATATAATTTTCTCTTCCCAAACTATGGAACTCGCGAATATATTACGCCTTAGTATGGACACATTATCGACTCAATATTTCAATTCAAAAAGTTGAACATCAAAAGCAAAGTGAAATATGCCAAACAAGATAAAGTGGGAACACTGTCCGAACGGAAAGAGAGTAGAGTTGCAGAGAAGTTCAAGAGATTATTAAGAGAGAACGAAAGTGAGGTACATACATAGGTACACTACTTTATACATACAGCGTATTTATTAAATAGCTAACCGAAATTGTCTCGCGGCATTCCTCATTCTTGAGTTATGTATGTAAAACGTACATACATACGTATGTAAATATATTTGGAACTTGCAGCGCGCCTTCTTCATGTTCTGTGGGGGCCTCCTCCACCTGCGGCCTCCTTCTCGAACACAACACATAGTCGTATCAAACGAAATCATACAACAACCGGCTTTAAATAAAAACATTTACTGTCGTCCGCTGGTATTTGCCTCTTGGAGCTCTTACAGTTCGGAAGTGGTGTAGCAAATGATATTATAACGTGTCCGCGTAAAGTAATATTATAAAAAAGAAGGAAAAAAAAAACTTTATTTTATCAATTCGAGTGAATTTTTTCATATTACAAATAAGGAAAAAAAAAAATAATTGCAGGAGAAATAGAGATTTTTGATGGTGATTCAGATTCCGTCCATTGAATTCCCTGCACATTGGTCTGCTCACATATGTACATGTGATTTGTACATACCTTCTGTGAAAGTTAATCGTGCTTAATAGAGCCAAAAGAAGAAATAAAAAGAAATAATACAAGGCCTACTAACTACCCTAGTCGATTGTGGAAACAAGTGATTTTTCATTTGAAATTTTTGAATAGTTGTGAAAAAAAAATATTAACATTGATAGACAGATGACGATGAACCGGTCCAATAGTTTTGTGAACTCATTTAAGTGGTGGCCCATTCAAGGCAGTAATAATAACAATAATAATAATAATAATAATACGTGTAGTACGGTGAAACATACTTCTTTTGGGAGTTCGGTAGCCGTACAGAAACTACGAGAATCGAAGTGGTTTCGTGCAGACGAGCAAAGAATTTTTTGCGCTGTTGTCGAATGTGGATTTTTGGTCGAAGTACGGGCGCAAAAGCACGACGAGAACGATCAGTCTTGGTTCGGTGTAGTCCTGTGTAAAACCACTAAAGGTAAATTCACTTGAATAAATATGATTTGTATGTTTGTATGTTCAAACGTAACGTCGACTCTTGATTAAAGTATATAAAATAGATTGCACAGCTTAGTCAACTGGAAACTGCTCACATTTGTGGTGAAGTAATGTGATGCAGTTTCAAATTTCAATTATTATGGGAAATTTATATCCAAATAAAATCTAGGAAAGCTCTGATTAGATTAGATAATGCATCTAGAATTGTAATAATTACACATGTACTTGCGTAAACACCTAAAAATGAAAACAAAATAGATTACAAGCCCCTACTAGTCTTGATAAATCTCTTTGATCTTCCCGGGACTCGTTCACGAAAGTCTACCTTATTATGGTCACCACAAATAAGACATAAATATTACTGCGATGCAGTTAATAAGTTAATGACATCGACAAAAAATTGGTTCTACACCATACGTACGAAGTCAAAAGTGTAAAGTGTAAATTTCAGTTAACAAGGTTGGCCGCTTATAATCCCGGAAATGCCTGAATCACTTTCATATTTTAGTTATTTTCTTAAATAATAAATGTATTTTCAGATCGTAACTTCTTATAATAAAGTTACAAGCTAAATTTAACAGGCAGCGAACCGCGAACCATGTACATATGTATGTACAAGTCCATATCACGCAGCGTATTCGGAATCAAAATGAATCTTCGTACATAGTGCTTGTATGTATGTATGTACATGTGGCTAAAGCAAGCTGAAGATAGAATCTGAGAATAACTTGATATTCATACATCGATTCGCTGCTTCTCATGTCAATTTGTCATATTATTTGCGTTTCGATTAGATTTTGGGCACAAGAATCTTACAAGTCGTGGGGGTGACCGTAGATGGTTGGAACCTCTAATCACACAAGACAATAATATTTTATGGAGAATGCCATTAGCAAAAGACTAGCTCTAATTTCTCTATTGATTTTTAAGCGCCAAAAATGTACCCTCCCCGCTGTGTGTTTGTAAACAACAGCAGACCAATGCCACCGCGCAAGTTGACGTTCCGTCAGTCACGTAGGGCAGACGTATATACATACATAAGTATGTAAACGCTTTACAATGCATCATATTGAAATAAAACCTCTAGCGTTAATTCTATATTTATTGCATGTCCTTTCGCTGTATTAACATGAGCAGCATGAGTAACTATACTTTTCGTGATGGCAAACACGGGTATATGACGATACTAACAATTTGATCATTATCATGTGCGAACTTTGTATTTAATTATGTTTATGACGTACAATAAAGGCATGTGCTCGAACGCACAACGTAGCGTCTGCTTGTTTACAACTGACTCATATCGAGAGTCAAAAATTGATCGATATACTATCGTGATCATATCTCATTGCGCTCACTCATGATGCGCGTCGTATTATTAATTTATGCAAATTTATAGAGCCAACTGGAGAAAGGTATTGATTAGTAAAACACTTAACAGCGCAACTGCAGTATATTTAATTAGCTAATAACTACTTATATTTGGCTTGCGTGCCTTATGGGCAATTTTAAGGCAACGCTTGGAAAACTAAAGCGCAATATAGAGCTCTACAATCGACCATTATTATACATTATTATACATAGTAATCCACGTAATAAATCCAATCTAAGATCTACATAGGTGCACATGAGCATTACTTAAAATGTCCCATTAAAGGGGCTAAACTGCTGCCTGCCCCTTATCGAGTACAAAAAACAAAATTAAAATTATCGCACCGCAATGACATTACTTTTTTTTTTTTCATTCAAATATGCACTTGCGTCATGCAGAACACGAGTAATGGATTCGCAATTTTTATGTAAATCACTTTGACGCAAATCAAAAACAGAATTAGCCAAATTATCCAGCAAGACTTTGATATTTGGCGCCTTTGATAATTGATACCTTGTAAGATAAGATTGCGCTCCCAGACCTTGCTTTTTTTTTCTTTTTCATTTTTTTTTTATGTACATATACGCTTGTGTTCTTGCATTCTTGTAGCGGTATATACATAGTAGAACGATAAAGCAGGTAGAAAGACATTTCGATCTTATTAGAAAATGCGATATAACTACAGTGTTGGACAAAATGATAGGGACATCCCCGTGAGAGGCTTTCATAGTGGCGTAGTTTCTTCTTCATATTAACTTATATAAGGGAACCTTATTGGGATACTAGGTTGTACGCCTTTTTGCCAAGACAATATTTAAATGAAAAAGATAATCAGGTTTTTGAAGTTACACAATAAAATTGACTTTAAAAGTGTTATACAAGATTATCCAATTCGTGATCCGGTTTTGACATCCCTGTTTCGATTACATACCTCAAACCAAGTTGCCATCCAAGATTGTATATGTTTAGTTTAAGGTTTGCCATTTTACAATATGGGTCGTTTAACTATCGCTAAGCCTGTAAAAATTGCGAAAACTTACTACAAAAGTGGTGATTCCGCATTGACGTTTTGGACATTTCGTGCAGATTATAGTCAACGTAATCGTCCATCTGAGCGTACTATAGGAAAGACTGTAAAGAAATTGGAAGGACTGGCGCTGTAACATAAGTCTAACTATTCAAATAATATGGCTACCGGTAGTGAAAGCCTTGAGAAAGATTCAAATCGATCGATTTCACGCAATAGCCAAATGTGGATCGAATTTTGTTGGCCTCAAGATATTGACGTGACATATGAAATACATATGGTCCCAGTAATGTGGTTCCACATCTCACATATTATTAATCACTCCTACAACGATCTCTGCATACATTGCTCTCATTGCTATTTAGCCGCAGATTCTTCCTGAATTTTAGGAAACTTTTTCCTTTGCTATTGTCGTTTTTTATCCCGAAGGAGATGGCTAACTTCGCTTTTTTCCAGGACTTGAATTCTTACAACACTACGAGCTTTTACTTTTTCCTCTCATTTGATTTGTAATAGCTTAGTTTGTTTTCCGCTGCTTCCTTTACAACACTATTTGTTGTGGACCACATTACTTTGACCTGTCTTGCTTCGGCGTTGGTTTCTGTGCCATCTAGTCATTATCTAGTTGCGCCACCCTTAATATCAATAACGACTAGTAGTTGGCATACTATCTAAAAATTCATATTCTCGTTGTAGAACGTCTTTAAGAAAGGCTTTGCTGCTGATAGCTCGATTTTGAATGTTTTATTTTTTCAAACTTGGCCGCAAATGTTCAATGGGATTGATGTCGGGAGACTCTGGGGGCATTTTGTGATCCTGGACCCATTTTCCTGACGCTTTGTTGGAAATTTTGTAATAATTCTAGACAACTCTGCTGTCAATAATTTTGCTGACAATGTTTTTTTTTTTTTAAAGACTACACTTTGATCTTAGCCATAAGGCCGAGAAGCGTTGCTCAAATGGGGTAGCCAATTGCATTCCTCACCCCCATAAATTCACCCGCAATACTCGTTTTGCAAGGAATGCTCATCAGTTCACCTTTAAGCCTGCTTTACAGTTAAGTTCAGAGATTCGTTTTTCAGCCGCACAACACGATTATGAAATGCTCTTCTTAGCCCAATATTTCCTACTCCCTACAATCCACAGACATTTGTGACCAATGTGCACAAGTACCTTCTCCCCCTTTCTCCCTCTATACCTGCGGCCCGTGCTGTCTTGATTCCGGACACTTAAGGGTAATCATAACACCTTTTGCGCGCGCAAATTAAAAAAAAAAAAACTTGGTCTCTGAATAAGAAAGCAGAGAATATATTTCGGGTCTTTGAAAACATGATCTTTATGACAATGAAGATAGACGAAGACAGAAAAATACTTTTTAGTCCCAAGCATTATTCGAGTAATAAAAACGCGAAGACTAAAACGGGCAAAACACGTAGAACGGCTGGACAGTGGACGAACAGTCAAAGCTTAAGGAATGCCGCACCGTAGATGGGAGGATAAGGATGGATCTAGAAGATATGTGAGAAAACGAAAATATGGAAGGAACACACTCGTGTCAGGGATTCTAGGCTAGGGTGGCCCACGAGGCTCTGAACTTCTAGAACTAGAGAATGCTTGCACCAATGCATCAAAAGGCGACAAAATATGAAAGCCACCTCGGTCGCTCGAGAAATTAATGCAGAAGCGGTTGAACCGGCAGAAGCGGCAACCATAGCTAGTCATCTTTCAGCCATCGGAAAAAAAACAGACAGTGGGTGCCCCGCGTCTTAACACAAGCAAATACGAGTATGCTATAAAGTTTGGAAGTTGCCATATCTTTGACTAACAAAGACCGTGACGATCCTTTCTCGCAACGCGTCGTCATCAGCGATGGAGTTGGACTCTGTGCTGCTCGTATAATGGGAAAAGATTGGTTAGACTGAACCTCCCAAGGGAATTGCTAAGGCAGAAATTCTTCCCTCAAGAACTAGTGAGGGATTTGTTCATTTTTCGGGAGAAACAGTCACAGCCGAGTCATACTACGTCTACTTAATATACATGATGGGGCAAGACCACATACAACACAACCAACGTTCCTGAAGCCGGTGCAGTTGGGACATAACACTTCACCTCATTCGACATATTACCATCTTTTCTGATATGTTGTCAATCACCTCCAAAATAGACAGTTCATAAGTCAAACTGCCAAACCAACAGGACTTTTAGGACTTCTTGGCCAGAAAGGATAAGAGCTTTATCGAAAGAGACATATTCGCTTTTCAAATGAAGACTACTTTTTGGAATAAACTTTGTAAATTTTTGAAATAGCGTTTTTTAACTTGACATTTTAAAATCGACAATTTCTTATGAAGTGACCTAATATTTTTGATCGATAAGTTGAGTAGTAAGGGTTTGAGGGTTAAAAAAAATCGTACAATAAAATTAATAGCTTGCAGAAATCTTAACTCTACATATTCAGCTTGGTAAGACATTGCCCGAAAACTGAAGAAATAAGTAAAAAAAAAATTAAAATTGAGAAAAAACTTCTATGAAAGGATCTGGAATGTCTAAAAACATCGTGCACAATACCCTCAAAATACTACTGAAAAGGGAAACTAATGGCTTGACAAACAGACTTTTGGCGCAATAAATTTTTATCTTCCGAATTGGAAGTGATGGTCCTTTATAGGAGCACTAGATGGGATTCCATTTTATGAGGAGCAAACCAAATTCCATTTATTTTATTTTGACGGCAACATTTTCGTCGACAGCCCCGAAAATGCAGAATTTGAGTCAAAATATGTGCCGAAGACAGTCAAACATGGAGGTGGTTCGACAATGATATGGGGCTGCTTTTCAACGACTGGGTTGAACCAATTCGGTAGCTAAAATATACAATGTGCGCTTCGGACTATTCCAAGATTAATTCCAAATTGATGTCTTACGTTAAAAAAGGAATGCTTTTAAAACGCACGACAATGACCCCAAATATTCATCAAAAGAGTTACTCTGAACGCAACGAAATCAGCCTGATGGATTGCCTTCTCAGTCAACGCAGCTCAATCCTACAGAGCATCTATAGGTCTTACAGAGATTAATCGGCGCTTATCATTAAAAACAACTACAATTTGTGGGCAATAATCCAAAAGCTTGTGGAATCCTTCACAACACTTCTAGAGTCTATGTTTCGCAGGCATTAGAAGGCGTCGACCAAAGACTAATGATGCGAAACGGCGTCATATTAAAGCCACGTCATCTGACGTTAGCTTATGGTAACCATTTGTCAATGCGTGAGCAACATATTTTCCTTGATCTGCGAATATTCGAATAGAATATACGAACCAACGACTTATCGAACTAACGAAACTTATCGTGACCATAATCCATCGATCTCGGCTTGATTTTGACAGTTTGAAAATGAAGAATCAGAAGCAATACTCGATGAAGATCGTGTCAAACGAAAGAACTAAATGTTGACCAAGCAACAATTTCCAGACAGCTGAGGGCATTGGGAATGATTCAGAAGCAAGGGAGTTGGATACCAACGAGTTAAAGCCGAGAAATGTCGATAGCGATTTTGCATGCTCGAAATGCTGCTTTATCGCTATTTTTTGATGAAAAGTTTGGCAATGAAAAGTGAATCCCAAGCGCGGAAAATAATATGTTAAACCCGGTCAACCAGGCCAAATATCCATGCTGCCAAGTTAATGCTGTGTATTTAGTGGTGGGAGCGGTGTGTAGTACGAGTAGTCTACTATGAGGTGCTGAGAAGTGGTCAAACAATCGATGCAAACCGACAACAATTAATGCCTTTGATCCGAGCAATAAAGACAAAACGGCCGGAATGAGAGGCTAGGCATGAGAAATTGATTTCCCATCATGACAATGCTCGGCAGCATGTTGTGCAACTCGTTAAAATTACTGGAAAATATCGGGAAGTTTTGCCCCACCCGCCATATAGTCCAGATCTTGCGCCATTCGATTATCTCTTGTTTCGATTCATGTAGAATGCCTTTACGCTTCACTTCAGTCGAAGGTATCAAAAATTGGCTCGGTTCGTTCTTGGACTCCACCAAGATGGGATCAGCTCGTCGGGAGCCAAGTTACAATTCCAGTTCTACCTTGAATGTTGCAAACTTTTCTCAGGAACCCAGCTGGGACTCTAAAACCGGTCGCTATGAGCTCAGAATCATGTACTCTAAAACATAGCCAAGTTTCAGACTTATAGCTACTCGGCAAGTTCGGTTTGATATATGCGTATGGACGAACAGACAGGAAAGCCTTTGCATAAGTCTTCCCTACCCCAGCATTGCAAAGTAGAAGACTGGCCGGGATCCATGAATTGCCAGAAAGATGGGAAAAAGCAAGCGATGGACAATAAGTTTTAAGGTTTTAAGAAATCTGTCATTTTTACTTAACGCGTTTGTTTTTTATCGACTTTTTTCTTTGAATATCATGTTGAATCGTCAACTAAGAGCCAACAAGTTTTTTTGTTCATAAAATAAAGAGATTTTTTCGAAAACTTAAAAAAATCATTTCGACTCGATTATTTTGTCGCTCACTGTATATTAGAACGAACGAAAAAAGAAGAACAAAATGTCCCTTATTACACGTACAAGTAAACATTTCTAAATAAAGCAATAATGATAAAAAAAATTGTTTTTCGATTGCAGATAATAAGCCGAAACCCGAAACCATTGAGATATTTTCAGTGAAAATACGCGAAAATGGTACATTCCGATTGTTCAAGTTGACCTTGGAAGACATATGGAAGAATGAATGGGAGTTGCGTATTAATAACTTTGCTGATAAAGAAAAGATACCTCACAACGTGAAGGACATTAGAAATCAGGTAATCACGTTTAATATCAATGTACGGAAGGGTACACAGGTTTTTACCTCCTATGCATGTGATTAAGTGATTTCGTTTTTTAGTGAATTGTGCATTACTATCATACACCAAAAGATTGAAATAATCATCAGTACTTGGTGCAATGAATATGTAAACTAGAACAAATGTATTTATAAGTTTCTTAACGATTGTTGACATAAACTCTTGTATTCGTTTAGGTGTCCTTTGCCCGTAAAGCGAAACAGAGCCTATGGCATAACAACAAGCATTTTTCCTACTGGTGTCGTTACGGAAGTCGACAACAGGATGTCAGAAAACGTCAGGTAATTCAACTATCATCTCACATAATGGTACTAATAACCAGGTGCATAACGAACAAAATTATTCATTTTTTTTAGATGTCAGAATGTGTCAAGTGGGGAAGTGTCGGTATGAATGCTGGAATGCTGCTAATCATGAACAAACAAAAATCACATTCATCATCCAAGTAATTGTAACACACACACAACACGAGCAAGAAAAACAAGTAAAATCGAAACAAAGGCTAACGCACTATGCTTGCAGTAATGAAGTACCTAATCTAATAGAATGTAGAATAATTCTAGTGCACCAACAACTATTTAAGTACTCCTACTCCTAAGTATTATGAATACACATCAACAGAGCATGTGTAGTGATAAGCAAGTGGATGCAAAATTGATTATAAGCCTATAATCCGGAACCTCAATTGTTACACATCGTTATGTGGTAAACAAACATATTGTACATATGTGACTGTTGACTATTCACACTGTTTACAATGTACAAGTCCTTCTCTCGTACTTGCACACGATACGGGTGTATGTTTAAGTTTAAGTACTTGAAGAAGATGAAATCACTGTGAATATGAAGAAAAGACTTATTTTGTTGTAGGTATAATGAAGTTACTATTTTATAGCTTGTAAGACATGTAGATTTAAAATGTTATCGAAAACAAATGCTAAATTTATATACGTTCTGCACGTTCACAAACGATTGTTAAGTGCTGTGATGGTAGGACATATAAGTTGGGAATAAATTATTCAATTAGTTTTTATAAAACAAAGAAGACAGCTCAATAAAATTTGCACACATTTGATATGAGATCACGAGGATTTGGTTTAATTACTTGGCTTTACTGCCTTGTTGTGGGCGGAAAGCTGACATGCTAATTCGGACCAACATTACAGATCGTATGGTGTATAGTAATTATCTTGGGTCTCAAGCTGATGATCCCTGTACCAGAAGGGAAAATATTCAAATTTGAATTATTTTCATTGTAGACTGTGTTATGAGTATTTGCCGACGTATTCAAGTGCCAAATTGTTCAACAACTATGTCTGTTGAAGACACTTCATGGCAACGTGTTGCCTCGTAAAAATATTCTTAACATCGAGGGATTTGGGAAACCAATCGACGCTACGAAGTAGAATGGGAGGAGAAAGGCGGAATTGCCTCCCAAATATGTAGGCCACAAGAATAAGGTGAAATTAGATCTTTGTAGAATCAACAATTGATGCTATTTACCAGGATGCTGTGCCGCACCCATGGTCGTCAACAAGTTGCCAAACATCAGGCTTGCAATCAACAAACAGCGAAGTTGTACCATACGTACCATAGGACAAAATGGTTATCCCTGAAATTTGAATTCTAACTGCTACGAAAATATCATTCATCTGTGGGTTGTGATAAAATTTGAAGGTAGTTGGGCAATCTCACCTTCTTGTTCTAGTGCAAAAATAGGGAACAATGCCATCAATGGAAAGAGCAACGTGTAGTGCTACTTCTAATAGGGGGTAAGCCGTTGAGAGAGAGCAACCTTTGTGCTTGCTGCGCACAATGGATAAGGTATTGAAGCGAATCATATGCCCTCGACCGTAGGACTCTCTAGTAGTATAGTCTTTGGACTGATGAGGTGCAGGGATTCCTTATCTTACCTCTCTCTTAAGACCGATGATGGTATAAAGCGTTGTTAAGCACGATCGACTATCACAAGGATCAGAAGTAGGGAATCTAATTGAAACGAATAGGCTTGTCGAGGATATTGCGATGACGTAGTGGCTACAGACCTAGTAAAAATGGAAGAACTTACTAAACAATGCATACGAAGGGGGCTATAGACAGCCAGGAAAGATTATAGCTGGCCAGGCGACTTAAGACAGGAAACACTAGAGCTGACCAGGCGGCTATAGCCAGCCAGTTAACACTAAAGCTGACGAGGCGACTATAGACAACCAAGAAAAGCTATAGCTGACCAAGCGGCTAAAGACAGCCAAGAAAGGCTATAGCTGACGAGGCAGTTAGGAAAGGTTACAGCTGACGAGGCGGCTATAGACAGCCAGGAAACACTACAGCTGAGCAGGCGGCTTAAGACAGCCAGAAAAGACTTTAGCTGATGAGGCGGCTATAGGCAGCCAAGAAAAGCTATAGCTGACGAGGCGGTTATAGACAGCCATGAAAGACTATAGCTGACCAGGCGGCTTAAGACAGCCAAGAAAGGCTTTAGCTGACGATGCGACTATAGACAGCCAAGAAATGCTATAGCTGACCAGGCGGCTTAAGACAGCCAAGAAAGGCTTTAGCTGACGATGCGACTATAGACAGCCAAGAAATGCTATAGCTGACCAGGCGGTTATAGACAGCCATGAAAGACTATAGCTGACCAAGCGGCTTAAGACAACCAAGAAAGGCTATAGCTGACGAGGCAGTTAGGAAAGGTTACAGCTGTCGAGGCGGCAATAGACAGCCAGGAACACTACAGCTGACCAGGCGGCTTAAGACAGCCAGCGAACATTAAAGCTGGCGAGGCAGCTATAGACAGCCAGGAAAGACTTTAGCTGACGAGGCGGCTATAGCCAGCCAAGAAAGGCTATAGCTGACCGTGCGGCTTAAGACAGCCAGCGAACACTATAGTGGACGAGGCGGCTATAGACAGCCATGAAACACTATAGATGGCGAGGCGGCTTAAGACAGGAAACACTAGAGCTGACCAGGCGGCTATAGCCAGCCAGGAAATTCTTTAGCTGACGAGGCGACTATAGACAGCCAAGAAAGGCTATAGCTGACCAGGCGGCTTAAGACAGCCAAGAAAGGCTTTAGCTGACGATGCGACTATAGACAACCAAGAAAAGCTATAGCTGACCAAGCGGCTTAAGACAGCCAAGAAAGGCTATAGCTGACGAGGCAGTTAGGAAAGGTTACAGCTGACGAGGCGGCTATAGACAGCCAGGAAACACTACAGCTGAGTAGGCGGCTTAAGACAGCCAGGAAAGACTTTAGCTGATGAGGCGGCTATAGGCAGCCAAGAAAAGCTATAGCTGACGAGGCGGTTATAGACAGCCATGAAAGACTATAGCTGACCAGGCGACTTAAGACCAAGAAAGGCTTTAGCTGACGATGTGACTATAGACAGCCAAGAAATGCTATAGCTGACCAAGCGGCTTAAGACAACCAAGAAAGGCTATAGCTGACGAGGCAGTTAGGAAAGGTTACAGCTGTCGAGGCGGCAATAGACAGCCAGGAACACTACAGCTGACCAGGCGGCTTAAGACAGCCAGCGAACACTAAAGCTGACGAGGCTGCTATATCCAGCCAGGACAGGCTATAGCTGACCGTGCGGCTATAGACAGCCAAGAAAGGCTATAGCTGACCGTGCGGCTTAAGACAGCCAGCGAACACTATAGTGGACGAGGCGGCTATAGACAGCCATGAAACACTATAGATGGCGAGGCGGCTTAAGACAGGAAACACTAAAGCTGACGAGGCTGCTATAGACAGCCAGGAAAGGCTTTAGCTGACGAGGCGGCTATAGGCAGCCAAGAAAAGCTATAGCTGACCAGGCGGCTATAGCGGCTTCAGCTTAAGACAGGAAACACTATAGCTGACCAGACGGCTATAGACAGCCGGGAAAGGCTATAGCTGACGAGGCGGCTATAGACAGCCAAGAAAGGCTATAGCTGACGAGGCAGCTATAAACAGCCAGAAAAGGCTGTAGCTGACCGTGCGGCTATAGACAGCCATGAAAGACTATAGCTGGCCAGGCGGCTTAAGACAGGAAACATTAGAGCTGACCAGGCGGGTACAGCCAGCCAGTAAACACTATACCTGGCGAGGCGGCATCAGACAGCCAAGAGACACTATAGCTGACCAGGCGGCTTAAGACAGCCAAGAAAAGCTATAGCTGACGAGGCAGCTATAGACAGCCAAGAAAGGCTATAGCTGACGAGGCTAGGAAAGGTTATAGCTGACCGTGCGGCTTAAGACAGCCAGCGAACACTATAGCTGACGAGGCGGCTATAGACAGCCAGGAAACACTATACCTGGCGAGGCGGCATCAGACAGCCAAGAGACACTATAGCTGACCAGGCGGCTTAAGACAGCCAAGAAAAGCTATAGCTGATGAGGCGGCTTTAGACACCCAAGAAAGGCTATAGCTCACCAGGCGACTTAAGACAGGAAACACTAGAGGTGACCAGGCGGCTACAACCAGCCAGTAAACACTATAACTGACGAGGCGGCTTCAGACAGCCAGGAGACACTATAGCTGACGAGGCGGCTATAAACAGCTAGGAAAGGTTATAGCTGACAGCCAAGAAAAGCTATAGCTGACGAGGCGGTTATAGACAGCCATGAAAGACTATAGCTGACCAGGCGGCTTAAGACAGCCAAGAAAGGCTTTAGGTGACGATGCGACTATAGACAGCCAAGAAATGCTATAGCTGACCAAGCGGCTTAAGACAACCAAGAAAGGCTATAGCTGACGAGGCAGTTAGGAAAGGTTACAGCTGTCGAGGCGACTATAGACAGCCAAGAAAGGCTATAGCTGACGAGGCTAGGAAAGGTTATAGCTGACCGTGCGGCTAGGGTTAAGACAGCCAGCGAACACTAAAGCTGACGAAGCGGCATCAGACAGCCAAGAGACACTATAGATGGCGAGGCGGCTTTAGGCAGCCAAGAAAGGCTATAGCTGACGAGGCAGCTATAGAAGTTTATAGCTGACGAGGCTAGGAAAGATTATAGCTGACCGTGCGGTTTACGGCAGCCAGCGAACACTATAGCTAACGAGGCGACTATAGACAGCCATGAAACACTATAGCTGGCGAGGCGGCTTAAGACAGCCAAGAAAGGCTATAGCTGACGAGGCGGCTATAGCCAGCCAAGAAAAGCTATAGCTGACCGTGCGGCTTCAGACGGCCAGGAGACACTATAGAAGGCGAGGTGGCTATACACAGCCAAGAAAGGCTATAGCTGACGAGGCTAGGAAAGGTTATAGCTGACCGTGCGGCTTACGGCAGCCAGCGAACACTATAGCTAACGAGGCAACTATAGACAGCCATGAAACACTATAGCTGGCGAGGCGGCTTAAGACAGCCAAGAAAGGCTATAGCTGACGAGGCGGCTATAGACAGACAGGAAAGGCTGTAGCTAACCAGGCGGCTATATCCAGCCAGGAAAGGCTATAGCTGACCGTGCGGCTATAGACAGCCATGAAAGACTATAGTTGGCCAGGCGGCTTCAGACAGGCAAGAGACACTACAGATGGCGAGGCGGCTTACGGCAGCCAGCGAACACTATAGCTAACGAGGCGGCTATAGACAGCCATGAAACACTATAGATGGCGAGGCGGCTTAAGACAGCTTAAGAAAGGCTATATCTGACGAGGCTAGGAAAGGTTATAGCTGACCGTGCGGCTTACGGCAGCCAGCGAACACTATAGCTAACGAGGCGGCTATAGACAGCCATGAAACACTATAGATGGCGAGGCGGCTTAAGACAGCCAAGAAAGACTATAGCTGACCAGGCGGCAAAACGGTTTCGGAAGATAAATATATTTTAAACATTAACATGTACTCGTCGTGTACTACTCACCTCACGGAGCAGTCCAAAGAGAACGTCCGTCGACAATGATCTCTCGTGGGCTTCGTCCATAATAATAGCCGAGTAACCATCTAAGTCGGGATCTCTTAAACTCTCTCTCAGTAGAATACCGTCAGTCATATACTTTATAACAGTCTTTTCGGACGTGCAATCTTCGAAGCGAATAGCGTAACCAACTTCCTCTCCTGCAAAACGTCGAACCATAAGTATTAAAGCAAAATTGATTGTTTACAGCTCCTACCTAGACGTGTTCCCATCTCGTCGGATACACGCTTTGCGACAGACATGGCTGCAACTCTTCTTGGCTGGGTACACCCAATCATACCAAAATTACTGTAGCCATCCTCATGTAAGTACTGCGTCAGCTGAGTGGTTTTCCCACTGCCAGTTTCACCAACAATGATAACAACCGAGTTTTCTCGAATAACATTTAACAGCTCCTGACGTACGGCAAAGACCGGCAAGAAATGTCTCTGCTCGCTTATAGTTTTCTTCCGAGAAAAATCACTCTTCCCGCCACTGTCAGTGTTTTTCATGTGCTCGGCGAATTTTTGATCGCGTCGATAGTCTGCCGTATCAGTTTCTGCATCAAACTTAGCATCCTCCCCTTCGTTCTTCTTTTCGATGCCCATAATTTTACCCAATTTGGTGCCACCTAACTCCCAGTGTTTCTTTTGGGCTTTCTTACGTTCCTTTTGCTCGCGATAGACTCGGACTAATGCACTACCTTTACGTGCTAAGAGAGCCATATCGGATGTGGGATCCTTTACCGGTATTACTGGCTCTGGTTGTTTAGTGAAAACAATTCTTCCGTCCAAGAACGGTGGGACAATATGATGCACAAGCAAATGGACTCTCTCTATGGCCTCTTCGTCGAAGTCTTCATTGACATTGATTGACATAACCACACCGGACGTTAGCATACGATTCCGCTCCCATAGCTCATTGTCTTTGTTTATTTGACGCTGTTGAGCACTTATGCGTTTGGTTCGCTTTTGCTCGAGTATTTCTTCGCGTTTTCTGAAATCAATGACATTAGACCACCCGCTTCCATTCTAGTTAGTTCAACTTACCTAAAATACTCAGCATTGGCGCCAGAGAACGGGTTGTTCTCATCATCGTAGCCCTCGTCAATGTTATACCATTCCCGATCGAGGCGACGTTGCTCCTCTTCCCAAAGATCTCGATCTTCTTCGGTCTCGCCCCACGGCTGGCGCGTACTACGTCCGGTGGCTGGAGTAGCACCCGATTTCTTTCGATCGTTGGCCCAAGAATTATATTTATGAGCAGGCGTCGCACGAGGTGTTTCATCTGCCCGCCCTTGTCTGTTACTGCGCCTTGAAGACGAATCCGAACGTTCATTCGAATACGATTTGGGCGTTGGAAAATCCCACGAAGACTTATTTTGCATTCCCGATCGTTCGTCATCTTCATCCCAGGCAGTGTTCGATACCGAACTGCCGGACGGTGTATTTGGTTCGTCCTTGAAACGCGGCGTGTTATTACTTCTTGATGATTCCGAATCACATCTGTATCGCTCTGAATCTCGATTTTTACTTCGCTCACGCTCGCGCTTATCCTCACGATCGTGGTAACGTCGTCCACGACGGTCGCGATCTCGATCACGATTGCGTTCCTTATCCCTATCCCGATCTCTTATACGATCCCAGTCCTTATCTGCCCGATCCGACGAGTGATCTTTGGTCGAATAATAAACACCTTTAGTTCGATCTCTGTTTATATGTTCACGTAGCCGATCTCGAGCCAAATCCGAAACACCTCCGGTATACGATGGAGTTTCCGGCTTGGGTTCACGCAGTTGACGACTTAGTTTATGAAAACTACTCGCATCTGGGGTTTTAAATGCAAAATCCTTACAACTTCCCGGGGTTTGGCTACCTTCTTTGTCATCATAATCATTATCTTTGAATGAAATAAGACGTTGGGATTCCTCACGTTCTTTTCGACGTTGTGCCGCCAATTTATCAAGACCCAAAAGAGAGGGTTTGGGCACTTGAAACGAGTACTCCTCTTTCGGTTTCTTCAATGTTAGACCGCCTTTAGTTTCGATGGCACCTTCTAAGCGATGGACACCATCTTCGTTATCCATTTTATTTGAGAACACAATCGATTGTTCCAAAAGTCCTGGATACAATTAAACGTTTTATTTTTTTCCCTATTTTTATTGATGATAAAATTCGGGATGGAATTTTGACACTTAAATGACACTGACAGCACGCAGAAAAGTGCTTAGGGGTGTGTTAACAAATGATTTTTCCCAAGGGTGGAGGCACATGAAAGCGGAATATTGAGAGACTGTTCAACGGTTTGAATGGGGAAGAAAGTTGCGATAAGAAAAATGACCACGAATTCAAAATACTAATAAAAATTCGGTCCCTCGGAGAACACCACTCTTGTGATCAGTGTACTGAAAGAAAAAAAAACATTAATCGAGGGAGTTTAAGGATAAAATAGAATAACACGTGACAGATGGAGCAATGACACTTCTAAATTGCTCGTTTCCCAACGGGTAATAGGCTTTGTTATTTATGGGGACGATTAATGCGCTGAAACCTGATCAATTCGTACCGACCAAGCATGGTGCACGATACTTCTGCCCCTTGAGGACATATTAATATTCACTAATTTAAGTTAATATCACCTCCATGCTCACCTCACCTTTGGTGGAATAATCACCTCAATGGCGAAGTTCTCGAAAACTGGCTTAGAAACTAAAATCCGTCAATGACCAATACAGCGACACCTATGCCTATCTTTCCTATGAGCTTTTTTTACTGGAACCCTTCTTAATATCCAAGCACTCAATCATGGCACATCATATATAGACGGGGCTATTAGATATACAACTTGACCTCACTGGTGATCCATTCAACTTCTGCCTACAATCGAAAACTTCCATCTTTTTATTCCACGATTTATTTTTCAATATGGTCTCCTTTTAGTTCGATACACTTGACCCAGCGATGCTCTAACTTCTTTAACCCGTCTGGAAAATACGTTCTCTCGAGGTCTGCAAAGTAGGCCAACGTGGCGGCGATGACCTCCTCATTCGATTGGAAACAAAAAAAGTGTGCATGTAAATCAGTGGGTTGACACGACTGGAGATCACCGGTGTTGTAAGAGTAAGATCAATCAAAAAATAAAAAAATAAAAAATCTGGAGCATGCCCGTGTCAAAAAGGAAGGGAAGAATGAAAACGGTCAAACCGTAGCATTATGGAAAAGAACGCTAAAAGGAAAAGCACTACCCCGCCAGGCACTACTAATGGTTGTGATCCTGGGACGAGCAGCAATGCTCGGGTCAGAGCTATAGGATTTCCGGGGGATAGCAAAGTAATGCAACGGCGTAAGCCACACTTAACGAGTCGCGAGTTGGAACGTTGGAAGCATGAGTGGTCGCAGCTATGAGCTTGAAGAAATGATGGTTAGAAGGCGAGTAGATATCCTGTGCGTACAAGAGACGAAATGGCGCAACACCGGTGATCGGGCACGTTTCTTGGACGTTAAAACAAAAGCCTACAAGATGTGTTACTATGGATTGGAACAAGGAAAAAACGGAATCGCCATCATCCTTGTGGCAGAGCTACTTGGCAACGTCTTAACCATTTCAAAGTCCAGTGACCGTTTGATGGCTCTCAAATTGGTGATGCATGGTGAGGTGTGGAACATCGTAAGCGCATATGCCCCTCAAGTAGGATGCGAACAAAAAGAAAAAGATGCATTCTGGCTAGATTTCCACAACCTTGTCAAAATCATCCCAAAGGAAGAGCTTTTGTTTGTTGGGAGAGATTTAAACGGACATGTCGGGAAGACAAGCGAAGACTATGAAGGCTACCACGGAGGGCTGGGATACGGTACCAGGAATTCTTCAGGTGAAGATATCCTAAACATGTGCAAGTCGTACGGTCTTATAGTGCTAAATACCATGTTCGTCAAACAAAGCCGGCACATGATCACTTATAGCAGCGGCGGAAATGAAACTCAAATAGACTATCATTTGGTATCCAGTTTCATGAAGCCACGAGCTAAAGATTGCAAAGTGATCCTGGGAGACGCGATCGCCCCTCAACACCGTCTCTTCCTGACTGAATTTTTTATGGAGGCGAGTAAGAAGTCAAAGCAGCAAACGAAGGTGTCTGAGAGAATCAAGTGGTATAAGCTGGATAAAGGAAAAGGCGAAGCTTTTATTACAAACATGAAAAACTACCTCTTTTCCATATTGATGAGGTCGGTAATGAGGAGTGCAGAGCACAAGACATGTGGGATTCCCTACAACAATCTGGCCTGGAGAAAGCCAAATCACTGCTCGGAACATCTAAAGGCCTCTGCCAACACGCAAAAGAAACCTGGTGGTGGACAGACGAAGCCAAAGCAGTGATACAGGAAAAGAAAATGGCTTTACAAGCTTGGTCAAAGTGCTCTTCTACTAATAGAGAGGAAAAAGCTCGCCGTGAAAAGGTATATAGATATTGCAAAGGTATCGCGAAGAAAAAGTGCGCCGAATTCAAAGCGAAAAGCATGGAAAGCCTCTATCAGGAGTTGGAAGAAATATCGTCTTCCGCGTCTGACAGGAACCAGGCTACCCAGGAGCTTCGACAAAGCAATTTGAACAAAGCAAAAATCAGCAAAAATCAGAGCAAATATCTTTAAGATAGCCGCCCAGAGAAGAAGAAATGCTCAGGAGATTCGTTTTCCAAAGTTTATTAACAATGCTGTAGGCCAACTCCTTGTGGAAGACGAAAAAATTCTCCACAGATGGCGACAGTATTGCGAGGAACTTCTGAACAAACAGTTTCCCCGAGTGTACTTTCCAAGAGCCGCCCCGAATCATGCCGAAATATCCGACATCACAGTCGAAGAAGTTCGGTACGCGGTTAAAAACTCCAAGAAAAGAAAAGCTGTTGGGCCGGACGGGTTTCTCTTCTCCTCTGAGTTCTGGAAAAAGATGGGAGACATCGGGTCTAGATGGCTCATGGTTCTTATCTCCAAACTTATGAGAGGCGACACTATGCCTAATCAATGGAGGGAAAACTATCTTCTTCCTTTCGAGAAGGCCTTTGACCGGCAACCAAGAGATCTTTTATGGGTAGCGCTAAGACAAAAAGGAGTTCCAGAAACCTACGTGCGAGTGATCATGGACATGTAAAATAGAGCAACGACAAGAGTAAGATGCACCGCAGGAGTCACTGAAGAGTTCGCAATCAAAGTCGGTGTACACCAAGGGAGCGTCCTCAGCCCACTGCTCTTTATAGCAGTCCTTGATTGCTTGCTTGAAGGAAAAGTGACGGACCCCAATGTGCACCAGCTATTCTTTGCTGACGATGGAGCCATTATAAGTGATGATCAGGCGTCCCTACAACGAGCACTTGATGTGTGGGTTTTTTTTGAGGGACACGGGTATCGTATTAGTTCATCAGCCTATTCCAGACATTTACTTGAATGGAAGAGTGCTTCCCAAGTGTGAAAAGTTTAAATATCTGGGATCTATGTGATGACGACATCAACCATCGCGTAAGCGTAGGGTGGATGAAGTGGGGAAAACTCCGCCATCTTCTGTGATCGAAAAATGCCCCCTAAGCTGAAAGGAAGGCTCTACACTTCAGTTGTACGTCCGGCGCTCAAATGCACGGACAATGCACAAAAAGAATGAGAGCAAATTAACGGCAGCTGAGATGAAGATGCTTCGCATGACAGCGGGAGTAACAAAGCGTGACAGAATTAGAAGTTCAAAGATCCGAGGAAGCCTCCAAGAAAGATAGAGCGCGACCGACTCAGTTGGTATTGCCATGTTCAAAGCAGAGATCCTTTGAACGCCGTCCAAAAGGCGTTATCAATCAACATTCCAATTTCAACACGCAAAAAAGGCAGGCCGAAAAACAATTGGTGCAAACAAATGCAAAAACACCAGCATTTGATTGGCCTCAGCGATGAAGTAATCCCAAACCGGGAAGCCTGCCGCTACTTTCTGAGGTCAAACCGGCGGACCAGTAGGAATGCAGTTAAGTGGGAAGGTTATGGTCCTACACTTCTGACCATAACAACGCCGGATAAAAGGAAAAGAAGAAGGAAACAAAAAGAAGTCGCACGGGGCCAAATCTGGAGAATACGGTGGATGGGGCAGCAGTTCGTAGCCCAATTCGACCAATTTGGTCATGGCGAGGGCGGAGGTGTGAGCCGGTGCGTTATCATGGTGGAAGAGCACTTTTTTCTTCGCCAAGTGTGGCGAAGTGTGGCATAGTACAGCCCTGTGACCGTTTTGCCCTTCTCAAGGTAGGCCATCACCTTTCCGGCCGGTGGGACAGAATTCGCCTTCTTCGGAGCACGTTCGCCGGGTGAAGTCCACTGTTTCGACTGTTCCTTGATGTATGCCAGTGGATCCATGTTTCGTCGACTAACACAAAACGACGCAGAAACTCCTTCGGATTGCGCTTAAACAGCGTCAAACACTGCTCTGAAGTGGTCTCACGGCTTTCTCATGCCCAAAATTTCATGCAGGATATGACCCACGCGGTCTTTTGAAAAGCCTACTGTCTCAGCTATCTTGCGCACTTTCAATCGGCGGTCTGCCAATACGAGATCGTGAATTTTTGTTATCCTCCGTGGTAGCCGTTTTCGGGGCACCTGGACATGGCTCATCAAAAACCGACGTGCGACCACGTTGAAACTCGTTAAACCAATTTTTAATGGTCGCCATCGAAGGAGAAGGGTTACCGTACACAGCATCCAAACGCTCTTTGATTTCGCTGCGCGATTTTCCTTTCAAAAACAAGAATCGAATCACCGACCGATATTGCTCTTTTTCCATTTTTCTATTGTAAAATCCGCGGACACTCCCGCTTCCACACGCGGTCAAAACAAAACTACGAGTCCGATCCAGCTGAAATTTCGACAGTAGCCGTCTACTAGAATGTACTACACGATACTAAGCTGCTTTTGCGATACTGGCGCCATCTGACGGTGAGGCTAAGTACTTATCGGACCACCCTCGTAAGTCTTCCCTACCCCAGCTTTGCAAGGTAGAAGACTAAAACGTACACACATTTTTGTTTCATGTTTATAATCCGTCCCATAAATTCTGTCATGCACAGTAGGCAATAAACCGCTTTGAGGGATTTCTCAACAAGCATACCCGCGACACGTTCAATCAATCGTTTATTCGCGAATTTCCAAAACGCGTATTTTAAATTAGTGAATAAAAAAATTAACTCCCAAAAATAGGCAACAATAATACTGGCGGTTGGTGAATTGGGTTTAGTCGTCATTACGGTTCATGTATTTGATGGGATATATAATGATACTAGATGACCGATAAACATGTTTATAATTCACATTCACTTAGCGCAAGTTTGCAGATATATGATATATCCGTACAGACAGGAAAGTGTTTGCATAAGTCTTCAGGTAGAATGAGACTATGTTGATGAATAAAGTCGAACAGCGGGTATATGACAAATTAGACAGTAATAACGAGTACAACTCCACAAATCCATTAATATTTTTTAACGATTTTTTTTCCAAAAACCTACAATTTATTCACTAAAATATTACCATGACCGCTGTATAAATGCGATTTGGAATACAATAACATACAATGAGCGGCTCCTCCACGTCACGCAATTCTTGCATTTAAGTACGTCAATTTTGTATGCTAAATTGTTTGATTTACTTTTGAAAATTCCATCAAATTTCGAATGTTTGTTTCATTTTTTAATCAATTTTATAGTAACAGGTATGCGAGTGATTGTCACAGTCATCGTAAGGCTTGAGATGCGGCGAATTGAGATCTGACTCTTGAACGCAAGCGCAACGGAATATATCTTTGCCGGGTTCATAGTATTTGCGCGGTACACCTATCCAATCACGTTTCTTCCCACCAGATCGATAAGTACACCAGACGCGTGTGCCCGCCTCCTCCGACCACTCAATGTTGCATTGGGGGAATTTTTCGTGGTCCTCGCTTTCTCTTTTTTTGGCCATTAGGGCTTGTTCAATTAGGGAGTCGATTATGTAATGATATTTCGTCTTTTTCCCTTTGTTATCGAAGAACCTGCAAAAAGGATAAATTGTATTTACATATGTGCTTTTCAGTCAACAAGGTTAGGGGAAGCCCGTGGAAGCTTAGTGTAGTTTTGTTCAAAATTTCCTAATGGGAAATCGGTTTGTTTTAGTTCGATTGATGGCGTTCTAAGTTCGTCATGTGTTCTAATACTTCACTCTTCGATGAGTGAAACTATGCTCTTAATTTTCGATAGGCTGCCCCGAATTCAGTTTTTTGGGCACATCATTCTCCTACCTCTGAAACAAATTTGCCGTCTAATATTTCCACTAAGAATCGTTATATGCACAGCTAAGCTGTTATATAAAAATCTACTCAAGAAATGATTCGCACCGTACCACCCTCGAATGCAAAAACATACATAGATGAGGTAACTACAAAAGAAGAAGTCTGCGAAGCAATTAGAGTGAAATTTGGATTCGATGGTATATCGCCCACGGACGTCATCTCCCTACACCAGACGTACGGACGTACCCAAAGTGCAATAATCAGCCTCCCGGTGGAGGTATCGAGAAAACTGCTCCTAGCGGGAATGCTTAAGATAGGTTGGGTAAACTGCCGAATTCGACTAAAAACCCTACTCAAGAAATGCTTCAAATGCCTCGAATTCGGGCACATACAGCGTGCGCCATCTCATACGGGTCGATGTAAATTTCGAATAACTTCAACAATTCTCAACCGATTTTGCAAATTCAAAAACTTTTATTTAATTAAGACCTTTGCAATTTTTTTGATTAATCTTTTAAAACAATATTAGTTAAATGACCGCCTTTATTGCCGATGCAAAAATGGGCTAATTTTCGCGCATTCTCCATGACACTTTCGAGCATTTCGGTCGAAAATTCTGCGATTTCCGCATGAATGTTTCTTTTGAGCTGTTCTATTGTCTTCAGGCCGTTAGCATACACCTTGCTTTTCAAGTATCCCCAAAGAAAAAAGTCTGGAGGAGTCCAATCTGGCGATCTCGGAGGCCAGTTAATATCGCCCTTTTTTGACACCAATCTTCCAGGGAACTTCTTAGGCAAAAGGTTCCTTGTTTTGTCCGCAGTATGGCATGTCGCGCCGTCTTGTTGAAACCAAAAGTGAAATAAGCCTTTTTTACGCATTTCTGGGATCACATAATAGGCCAATATCCAGTGATATCGATCGCCGTCCACTGTATCGCCAACTTTGAAGAAATACGGTCCAATAATGGTTTTAGCGCATACACCGGCCCAAACAATAACTTTTTGATCATATAGCGGTTGTTCTTGAATAATGTGAGGATTTTCGGTGCCCCGAGAGCCATAATTTTGTTTATTAACCGAGCCAGAGCTTAAAATGTGGCTCGTCGCTCATCAAAATTTGCTGCCAGAACTCCGGCTCAGCATTAATCATTGCAACGACATTTTGTGCATATGCCAAGCGCCGTGGCTCATCTTGCTGCAAAATTCTTTGAGTTATCTGCAATTTGTATGGAAATAAGTGAAGATCATCTTTTAAAATTCTCCGCAAAGTGGCCCCACTGATGCCTAACTGCTGCGAACGGCGCCGATATGTCTTCTTGAACACTGGCCTTCACAGACTGAATAAATGAGTTTGAACGCCGGACGTGATAAGAAACCTCTGTTGTTGGGCTTTGGAGGTTGCTCACGAGGGCTTGCCACAGAACCAAATTGAAAAAAATTCGAGGGCCAACGACGAATCGTATCTTTTTTGCGCGCAACACGATCACGATATTTTGCACGATACGCAGGTTGAGTTAGCACAATCGAACGTTCATTTTTAATGAGCATTGAAACTATTTCCGCGCGTTCTTTTGGTGTGAAGCGATTCATGGTTAAAATTGTACTTATTTGACTTTCCAAAATGCTATGACATATGAAAATCGGTTGACAGTTGTTGAAGTTATTCGAAGTTTACATCGACCCATATGAGATGGCGCACTCTGTAGCTAATAGATGCGAAAGCACAGAATATCGCTCAAAACTCTCCAGGAGATGTGGAACAGAAGGCCACATGGCAAAGAACTGCAGCAAGTTGCCATCATGCATGTTCTGTATAAAAAATGACACAGAGAACGCAAAACACATAGCCGGGAGCGGAAAATGCCCAGTTTTTAAGAAAGCTATCACCAGTAAGCAATGTTATACAAATAAACCTGAAGGGCAGCTCAGGATATTCTGCAGCAGACAACGAAGGACGAAAAGGCAGCTGTGGTGCTGATAAGTGAACGTTAACGACAAAACAAAGCACGCTTCAATATGGGTATGTGGAAACCAAGCATTCCTAGACATCGACGAGAGTGAAGAAGATTTCGTGCGTGCAATAATAAATGGCATCACGTTCTACAGCTATTACGCCAGACCTAGCTGGACAACTAGCCAATACGAAGCAATGCTGGATAGGATAACGGCGGACGCCCAGCAAAGAACCAGAGATATCATTGGCGGAGACATCAATGCATGGGCGACGGAATGGGGCAGTAGGCTTACCAACGAAAGAGAGCCAATTATCCTTGAGGTTTTTGCATCTCTAGAAGTAGGGATAGCGAATAAAGGGCAAGCAAGTACGTATCGAAAAGCAGGAATCGGATCCATCATAGATCTAAACAAACCAATGCTAAGAGGTCCACAATGGAAAGTCTGTTCGAAAGAGAAACTTTTGAGGAGATGCTGAACAGCAGTTCAATGGACACAAATGGATCAGCTGAAGACTTGTCGCACCGACTTAGACAAATTGTTAACACAGCCGGCGATGCGGCGATGCCAAGGAAAACAGTAACTCGGAGAAGCGCCCCATGTTACTGCTGGAATGATGAGATAAAAAACATTTAAATCAAAATGCTTACAGGCTCGTCGTAAAAAAGGGCAAGAGGAAGAGTTGTTTTTAACAGCACCTTGGCACCTTCAAACAGATGAGGCGGGACCTAACGAAGGCAATCAAAAGGAGCAAGGCAAGAAGCCGTCATTAACTCATGGGGCACGGCGTATAAAGCGGTGATGGCCAAACTAAGGTCCCCACAGCTAACATGTCCAATAGTATTAAGAAACATAGTGGAGCACTTGTTCCCCAAATGCGACGCCTGGGAAGCAGACGTCGACAGTATCCCAACCATTACGCTGAACGAACTGCAGAAAGCTCTCGATAGAGTAGGTGACAAAAATGCGTTTGGACCTGACGGAATACCGAACAAAGCATTGAAGGCTGCTATTCAAACAAGGCCTGAGATGTTCATAGCAGTCATGCAGAGATGCTTAAATGAAAAAGTGTTCCCAAAACCATGGAAGTTGCAACACCTAGTACTGTTACCAGGGAAAAAAAAACCACCCGGAGTACCATCGTCATCCTGCCCGATATGCCTGTTCGATACAATGGGAAAAATTCTAGAGCGGGTAATATACGATAGGTTACTTACTGTAGCAGAGAAGAAGGGAGCCCTCTCAAATCATCAATACGGATTCCGAAAGGCACGCTCTACTACCGACGCAATCCAAAGTCGATATTGCGTCTGAAGCCATAGCAGGACACTCATGGAGGCGGGGGTCAAAAGAAGTGACTTTAGACGTTAAAAATGCGTTCAATTCTGCCGACTGGACCCTGATAAAGAGGTCGTTGGCAAGAATGGAAACACCTCACTACCTGCTAAGGATAGTGTCCTACCATAGTGACTACCTCAAAGGCAGAAAACGGAGGAAGGAACTTAATGTTACGACATCACCGCCGGGGTTCCTCAGGGATCGGTGTTGGGCCCACTTCTTTGGAACTTAATATATGACGGTGTCCTGAGACTAAGGTTTCTCCAAGGAGTAAACATCATTGGATTCGCAGATGATATATAGTTATCGTGGTGGTTGCAAAGCACACACCTGGAGTAGAATCAGCCACAAACACAGGAGTTGTCAAGATGTGGCTAGAATCTGCAGGTCTCGAACTGACAGACCATAAGACGGAGTCCGTCCTCATAACAAGCAGAAAAACTGTAGAATACATCGATATTCGAGTGGGCAACCAGAATCGGTCAAATACCTTGTAGTGATGCCTGGCAATAGGCTACGGTTCAACTTACACGTGGACTATGTGAGCAAAAAAGCATATTCACTACAAATGGCTCTCTCCAGGATACTGCCAAACGTGGGTGGACCAGGACATGCGAAGAGGATTCTGCTGGGCAGAGTGATGAGCTCAAGAGGAAGGAAATATGCCGAAAACTGTCATCGGTATACCGACTCTGTACTCTAAGGACAATAAGCGGTTACTGGACGATTTCGGACGAAGCCGCATTTGTCATTGCTGGGATGTTCCCAATTGACATTCTCGCCGAGGAGATGAAAAGAATCTAGCGGAAAAAACTCTCAAGGCCAACCATTGCCGGAGAAGTAAGAAAAATCAAGGAGGAAGAAAGGTCGTTGGCCCATTGGCAATCTCGGTGGAATAATACTTCAAAGGGCAGATGGACACATACCCTGATTCCATCAATCAATATATGGCTAAACAGAACACAAGGAAACTGCTACTACCATCTTATGCAGTTCCTCTCTGGTCACGGTGATTACCGTAAATACCTATATCGGTTCGGGCACGACGCGACGCCTCTCCTCTGTGTCCAGATTGCTCAAACCAAGTGAAAGGCGTGAGGCACGTAGACGCTTCACAGATCTCCCTGTCATGAATGTGTCCCAACTGCCATTAGCTGATGTTTATGGACGTTATTGTCTAAAATCGAGACTAATGACACGAAATCGTGTCCCGATTACGCAAAGGTGTTCATAGACTTTACTCTGAGTCTGCCTAACATTGTATAATTAATGAAAATTAAAAAAAGAATGTTAAGGGCCAGGGATTAGAATTATTACCTTCCTATGACGAGTCCTTTGAATACGTATTCAGTTTCATAAAACTTTTTCCATTCGGATAAACTTAACATTTCACTCGGACTGAGCGCCATCACATCGTCCGATTCATTATTGAAATTTTCAAACTGCCCCGTTATGAATGACTTGCTTGCATCCCTTCCTGAAACACAAAGGAGCAGACTAGTAATTGCGACACTTAAACACCTAATATATCAATTTACCAGCAAAATAACTATAAGAACAACCGGGTCCATAGTGCTTCCGTCCTTTTGTTACATCGTACACCGTTCCAAGTATAGCCAAATAAATCGGCTCATCCTCGGTTGCTCCACTAAATTTTGCCAACTCTTCCTTCGTAAATAAACGTGGTCCATTCCTTGAATCCCCAAATTTATTACTAAATGGCGTTTCCTTTACTATATCAACAAAAGTTAATTGAAATTTTTCAATTATTTCTTGCACGTATATGCCGGCGAACACAGCAACAAGAATCAATACGAATTGCAATCTAAATAAATGTTTTATCGCAGCGAACATCTCCATAAGGCACTTAATTCTTCGATATCAAAATTTTCAGTTTATTTTAAAACATAGAAAACAAGAAACCAACTACGAGGAGAGCTCGAAAATAATATTGTGACGTTTCGTATTGTTTTCTCCTGTGACAGTACACACATTTATCAGCTGTTTTTGACTTTAGCTTAGTCGGTACATGAACCGATGATGGAAAAATATTATACTTTAAAGGCGCAGATGATGGTGATTACGATATATAAACGATATGAGAGGCTAATTTTGAGAATATTTAAATTCGTAGTCCTTAAGAGACGGAGGACGTTATAACGGAAGTGGACGGTCTCCAATAAGTATATTCATCCATTCAAGTTTTCATTCTATACAAATGAAGGAACTCTATTACAAGAAATAAAATCGCAAAATCGTAAAAGAGACAGTGCACGTAAAACGGATGGACGATGGACGCACAGTCAAAAGAATAATGAATGGAAAACCCAAACGAAAAAGACCTCCAGAAAGGCCGCGCCAAAGATGGGAGAATAATATAAATATGGACCTAGAAGAGATGGAACATGAAGGGAATGGAGCAAAGGGCTGTCAGGCTCCGAGCTCCAAATGGCCCATAATAATAATTACATTCGAAATATGGTTTCATGCTTGTTTTCGATTGAAGCAACAAGCCAAAAAACAGAAAAGTCTGTTTCTGGTATTGACAAAAAGCTTATAAAAAAATTGATAGGAATTTAGCAATAAGCATAAGTCAGACACGATTATCAACTTAACTATTTCATGTCTATAACTGCTGGTCACATAGGGGTGCTTGGCTAATTTAAGTTTCCTGGCCGCCTGGCTAGCCACAGTTGCCTGGCCGCCTGGATAGCCATAGTTGCCTGGCTAGCCAAAGTTGACTGGCCGTCTGGCTAGCCATAGTAGCCTAGCCACCTGACTAGCCATTGTTGCCTGACTGCCTGCCTAGCCATGGTTGCCTGGCTAGCCATTGTTGCTTGACTAGCCATAACTGCCTGGCCGCCTGGCTACTCATAGTTGCCTGACCGCCTGGCTTGCCATAGTTGAATGGCCGTCTGGCTAGCCATTTTGCATGGCCGCCTGGGTATCCAGTTGCCTGGCTAGCAGTTCCCTAGCTGCCTCTTTTTTATTGAAGGAGACACCCTCGGCCTTGGTGAGACTTCGGTCTGCCCACAGAATCCGTTTCTGGACCCAGAAGGTTTCGCAGGCGGCTCTCACTACAGGAGAAGTGGAGTTCTCTAGTTCTTGTAGCCTGCCACGCATCAAGCAAGGGATGAAGGTTTCAAAGGAAGGAAGACCCAAACCTCCGTTGTTGGCCATCGTGTGGAAATAGGCTCTTGAGGTATCGTGCGATAAACGGAGCCATTTGCGCACTGCTGCTCAAATTGCAGGTCCAATGCTCTGAGTTTCCCCAGAGTTATACCGGCAAGGAAGAGCTTATGGTACAGGCGAAGCATCAGATAGCACTTAGTGATAAGAAGCCTTTGTTGTGGTTTAAAGGGGCTTTGGTGATATTATCCAGTTCAACTGCGAGTATACCGCCAGCTTTTTATGGTGTTATTGGCCTAAAGCCCACTCCAAGATATCTCCATTCCTTTGATGCAGTGAATTGGTAGACAACTGAGTCGTCAAGGAGACGGAATCGAGGAGTGTTGAGGGCTTTAATTTTCTTGTCCCTCCCTGCCTGATGTGAAAATGGCCAAAGCAGTACACTTAGCTGCGTTGAACAGAAGCCCAAGCTTCTGAGCCTCTACCTCTGCAATGCACAAAAGTTTCTTCATATCTGGCTCGGTGCTGGAGATACATAAGTATGGCGTCGCCTGCGTAAAGCACAAAAGTGGACAGAGGGTCGCCCTGACGCACTCCTCTGGAGACCTTAATGGGTTCCGATGTTCCCCCATTCACTTCGAGCACTGTGAGCTGTCGCTGTAGGAGTTGGAAAGGTAGTTAACTAGCCATGTTGGAAGATCTCTTTTTCCCAGTATGGCACTAATTGCCCTGTGGCAGATGCTGTGTCGTACGCCTTTGTGCAGTCAATGCAAATAACATGAAGCTCCCTTGGCTTGCGTTTGGCGTCGTCTAGCAAGGAAGCCAGTACAGTGCAAAATTCTCCGCGCATCCATCATCTAAGCATCTCTGGCGGAAATCGATCAAGCCGGAAGCATACAGGCGCGCCGCCAGGATTTTATGAAGGTGGCGGACAACCACAGACGATATACTAATGGGCCTAAGGTCGGATTGTGTAACACTAGTGCCCTTTTTGGGAATGAAGATGGTTCCTTCGCTCAACATCTCCACAGGGAAGCATCCTGTCTTAAAAGTTAAGTGCTTGAATCTCTTGAGGGACTTGTCTCCATCGTTTGAATGTTAAACCGTCAATACCCGGTGCAATATTCACCTGCAATTGGAGGGATGAGATTTCCCTGATGGTAATGGGGTACCAGAGATGTTCAAGATCAAGGTTGGGCCGATTCACCGCGGTCGTAGTGTATGGTGTTGAGTAGGACGCGAAGATGGGTTCCCAGAAGTCGACCATACGGTTAAGATCTGGGATCTTCGACTCATTTCTGCCGTCCAGAATCTCTTTTGCGGTATATCTCTTCTTCTCCGTTTCCAATTGTGTGTATTGACGGTTGGCGGCTCTCGCTCACGTCGAGAAGTGCGAGGTCTTATTCTTGAGTTGCTGAAGTTCGCTCGAAACCATGATGCGAGTGAGGCGGACACATCGTCACCCCCGAGACACCTTCCGGCGATCATTTTCGCTTACTAAAGGTATTAAGTCCCTAATCGCTGCTGCGAACAGGTCTTCAGATACGGTTTTGAGCGGAACTGGTTGAATAGCAGGAGGATCAGGTAATTTAGGGCGTAATGGTTGTTCGTGCGCTGCTTCGAGGTGTTCTAGTTCATTGACCATTTGGGCAACGAGGTCTTTGTACGGCTGGTTCAGGCGCGCTTACTTTGATTGCCTCCAGAGAGCGGCCTTCGCCAACCCTGGCTATCGTACCCTCGGCCACATATCTGGCTATCAACCTGATTTCCCCTGTGTCCAGGATTTTTTTTACTTTATCGACGTCGACCTCCGGACTTCATCGGAGTGGCGTTGTGAGCGGTGCACGCCTAAGCCACGCCTTTTCCTAAAAGCGCGATCGCAATTAGGGCTAGCAACAGCTACTTCAAAAGGTGGAGGTGGAAGTGGAGATGGAGGTGGAGACACAGGACTGGCTGGAGCTGGAGCTGATGGGGTCGAAGAACTTGTAAGACCGGCAGTCCGAGGCCTCTGCTGGAAATTTCATACTTTTCTGTTTCTGATGCGAGCTCACAGGAGATAAACGCAGTGTTGCAAGTCCCACATTACCGTAATCGCTTCCTCCTGATAGAATTCGTCATCACCCTCAGGCAGGAGGTCAGCTTGGCCGAAGCCCGATGGCGAAGTTCGCCATGCAACTGTTAGTCCATCTCGCCCGTGAAGGGCTCGGCTTTATCAGCGGTACCACGAGAAGGTAGTGCATGATTTGGTGCGCATCGGCACCCTGTAGTAACTCCACTTAAGATACTTTAGGAATCGTAAGGGATACCTACGAGACCTAAAAAAGACCTAAGACCCAAGAGACCTAAGAGCCAAGATACCTAAGACCCAAGAGACCTAAGACCCAAGAGACCTAAGACTCAAGAGACCTAAGACCCAAGAGACCTAAGACCCAAGAGACCTAAGACCCAAGAGACCTAAGACCCAAGAGACCTAAGACCCAAGAGACCTAAGACCCAAGAGACCTAAGACCCAAGAGACCTAAGACCCAAGATACCTAAGACCCAAGAGACCTAAGACCCAAGAGACCTAAGACCCAAGAGACCTAAGACCCAAGAGACCTAAGACCCAAGAGACCTAAGATACTTAAAATACTTAAGGTAGAGACGCTCTTGTATTGTTGGATCCCGCTCTGTCCCTCCGGGCCGGGACCCTTTCGGGACACTTTTTCGCAAAATGCCTATCGGTACACAGCCAGTCTCCTTCTGCATTAAAACCCGAGTCCGAATTCTGACTGAGGATGTCATAGTTACTTACGTCCTCCTATCTTAAGAGAGTCATAGTTACTCCCGCCGATAGCCGCCAGGCTATTGTACCTTACACGGCATGTATAAAGAATTGTATGGAGCTGATTTTTAAGGATCGAACTTATCTTACTCACCTCCTATTTCCTGAGACTTCTTCGGACAGCATATATGTATATCTAGGTCTGTTCAAAAAGTTTCAGGAATTGTACAATTTTGTCTTTTAACATATCATGCACAAATCACTGCTATTTCTTCGGACACATTAAGCATTTCAATAAGACCGGGTAGATGTTGAAATAGAATAAAACAAGCCGTGTGTTAGGTATTAACAACATTTTTTGTCATTTAAAAGATTCTTGTTACCATTTGGTATGGAATATGTCATCATTCAAATGTCCGTTTGGCCTTCTTACGGTGATAAGGATCCGAGTGGTCCAATTTTCAATGATTCTTCCGCATAGTTCCGGCTGAATTTTAGCGATGTCCTGTGTTATGTTCCCTTTAAGGGCATCGGTCGGCTGTTGTTTATATTTGACCATTAAACATTGAAGAGTAGAGGGATATCACGTCTACCTTAAAATGGGCGCAACGAACACTCATTTTGATAATAAAGTTCAACGTTTAGACGTGCTGTTCAATCGTGTAACTTGTCATGGTAATTTGGCAACAATAACTGAATAATAAACAGCAGATTTGACAGATGTCACCAAAACAAAATGGCCGTAAAAATCTACCCGCGCCAATTGAAAGACCCTCGGAGAAACATGGACTTTGTTAACGGCGGAGCATGAAGCTTGTTATATTCTGCTTGTTATTTTTGGCCCCATTGACAGGCCAAACTGTATAGACTCTATAGCGACATAGGCTTAGCCAGGCGTCTATGATTGCTTCCATTGCTTGAGACAACTGGACCACCTTCGAAGTCTTCGAGTTTTACTCCGATGTTACTTTATTGTGGCGTACTCAGGCAGAAGGAGACCCCTGATAACGAGAATTGCGAAGCTGAAGATGGCTAATGCAAGCCGGAGTTAGTTGGAGAGGCTTGCTTTTTAAGATCTAGACTACAGGGCTATTTAAGTAGTCACACGATTTTCCTTTGTTATTAGCACACGGCTAGTCAACCCAGTTAGTTAAGTCTGATGTATGCCAGCCGTTTGGCACTGACAGTATTTGCCGCTCGAAATCTTGACAGAAAGTCACTATCATACCTCCGCGGAACGAAATGAGTCGCTTTACGCCTGAACAAAGTTGGAAAATATTGAAAACTTATTTCCAAAGTGAGTGCTGAGTAGCCCAAACAGTGTGTTTTTCAAAAAGAGGTTTTGGCCGAAATGAGGCACCCAACGCGAATGGTGAACGCAAGTTTGTGAGACTGGTATGCTAGTGCGAAACACTCATGGTCCCCGTCCTCGTACGGTGCGCACAGATGAGAATGTGGCTACTGTGGCTGAGTGTGAGTCTCAATTCACGAACATCAACTCGCCATCGATTTCAACAGTTCAGCATTCCACGCACAAGCCTAAGAAGAATCCTGCACAAAGATCTCGGATTATTCGCTTACAAGGTCCATTTGAATCAGCAGTTGAAGGCCCGCGACCATCCGCTTCGTTATCGCTTCACAGTTTGAGCCTTAGAGCAGTTTTTTTCTGACGAGGCGCATTTTCATTTCGGCGGCCACGTTAACAAACAAAATTGTCGCAAACGGCTCGGAAAACCGGCACGTTTTTGCCGAGAAGCCAATGCATCCAGTTTGGTGCGGATTGTGAAGTGGTGGCATCATTGGACCATTTTTCTTCGAAAAGCCATGTTAACCTAATTTTCTTTTTACTGAAATTCAAGACATGGATTTGGATGACCTCTGGTCCTCAGCCCATGTCACAATCGATCTTTTGCGCACCAAATTCCCAAATTGTGTTATCAGCCGCCTTGGCGATGTCAATTGGCCGTGTTGGAGCTGCGATTTGATCCCTTTGGACCTTTTTTTCTTTTCTGTGCGGAATCGTGAAGGACTAATGTTAAGCCAACAATACGGAAACGGTTCAATCACCTAAAGCCAGTATCATCCAAGCAATCTGTGAGCTACAGGCCAAAACCATCAACAAGGTCTTGGAAAATTGGGGTGACAGAATGCGCTACTACGAAGCCAACCGAGACAGCCACTTAAACTACGTTGTATTTCATAACTAATGGGAATGTTCGTTCTTACTAATAAGGCCACAATATATGGAAAAAATTTAATTTTGTTTATTTTATCGTATATTTAAAAAGAAACTTGTATTTGGCCCACACTTTATAGTTGCTTGCCTACCTATAGCCGCCTGACTGGCTACAGTTGCTGGCCTACCCATAACCGCCTGGCTAGCCATAGTTGCCTGCCTACCTATGGCCCCATGGTTGGTTATAGTTGCTTGCCTATAGCCGCCTGGCTGGCTATAGTTGCTTGCCTAACTATAGCCGCCTGGCTAGCCATAGTTGCTGGCTTAACCATAGCCGCCTGGCTAGCATAGTTGCTGGCCTACCTAAAGCCGCCTGGTTGGTTATAGTTGCTTGCCTATAGCCGCCTGGCTGGCTATAGTTGCTTGCCTACATATGGCCGCCTGGCTAGCCATAGTCACCTGCCTACCTATGGCCGCCTGGCTAGCCATAGTTGCCTGCCTACCTAAGGCCGCATGGCTAGCCATAGTTGCCTGCCTACCTATAGCCGCCTGGTTGGTTATAGTTGCTTGACTATAGCCGCCTGGCTAGTTATAGTTGCTGGCTTAACCATAGCCGCCTGGCCAGCATAGTTGCTGGCCTACCTAAAGCCGCCTGGTTGGTTATAGTTGCTTGCCTATAGCCGCCTGGCTGGCTATAGTTGCTTGCCTACATATGGCCGCCTGGCTAGCCATAGTCACCTGCCTACCTATGGCCGTCTGGCTAGCAATAGTTGCTGGCCTACCTATAGCTGCCTGGCTGGCTACAGTTGCTGGCCTACCCATAATCGCCTGTCTAGCTGTAGTTGCTGGCCTACCCATATCCGCCTGGCTAGTTATAGTTGCTTGCCTACCTATAGCCGCCTGGCTAGCCATAGCTGATTGTCTACTTTTAGCCGCCTGGTTGCCTATAGTTGCTTGCCTACCCATAGCCTGGCTAGATACAATTGTTACCTACCTATAGCCGCCTGGCTGGCTTATAGTTGCTTGCCTACCTATAGCCGCCTGGCTGGCTATAGTTGCTTGGCTACCTATAGCCGCCTGGCTGGTATAGTTGCTTGCCAACCTATAGCCGCCTGGCTGGCTGTAGTTGCTTGTCAACCTATAGCCGCCTGGCTGGCTACCTATAGCCGCCTGGCTAGCATAGTTGCTTGCCTACCCATACCGCCTGGCTAGCTATATGTAGTTGCTTGCTTACCCATAGCCGCCTGGCTAGCTATAGTTGCTTGCCTACCCATAGCCGCCTGGCTAGCTATAGTTGCTTGCCAACCCATATCCGCCTGGCTAGCTACATATAGTTGCTGGCCTACCTATAGCCGCCTGGCAAGCTATAGTTGCTTGTCTACCTATAACCCGCCTGGCTGGCTATAGTTGCTTGCCTACATATGGCCGCCTGGCTAGCCATAGTTTCCTGCCTACCTATGGCCGCCTGGCTAGCCATAGTTGCCTGCCTACCTATGGCCGCCTGGCTAGCCATAGTTGCTCGCCTAACTATAGCCGCCTGGCTAGCATAGTTGCTGGGCTACCTATAGCCGCTTGGTTGGTTATAGTTGCTTGCCTATAGCCGCCTGGCTGGCTATAGTTGCTTGCCTACATATGGCCGCCTGGCTAGCCATAGTTGCCTGCCTACATATGGCCGCCTGGCTAGCCATAGTTGCCTGCCTACCTAGGGCCACCTGGCTAGCTATAATTGCTTGCCTACCCATAGCCGCCTGGCTAGTTATAGTTGCTTGCCTACCCATAGCCGCCTGGCTAGCCATAGTTGCCTGCCTACCTATGGCCGCCTGGCTAGCAATAGTTGCCTGCCTACCTAGGGCCACCTGGCTAGCTATAGTTGCTGGCCTACCCATAGCCGCCTGGCTAGTTATAGTTGCTTGCCTACCTATAGCTGCCTGGCTGGCTACAGTTGCTGGCCTACCCATAATCGCCTGGCTAGCTGTAGTTGCTTGCCTACCCATAGCCGCCTGGCTAGCCATAGTTGCCTGCCTACCTAGGGCCACCTGGCTAGCTATAGTTGCTGGCCTACCCATAGCCGCCTGGCTAGTTATAGTTGCTTGCCTACCGATAGCCGCCTGGCTAGCTATAGTTGCTTGCCTACCTATAGCCGCCTGGCTAGCCATAGCTGCTTGTCTACTTTTAGCCGCCTGGTTGCCTATAGTTGCTTGCCTACCCATAGCCTGGCTAGATACAATTGTTACCTACCTATAGCCGCCTGGCTAGCTATAGTTGCTTGCCTACCTATAGCCGCCTAGCTGGCTATAGTTGCTTGCCTACCTATAGCCGCCTGGCTGGCATAGTTACTTGCCAACCTATAGCCGCCTGGCTGGCTGTAGTTGCTTGCCAACCTATAGCCGCCTGGCTAGCCATAGTTGCCTGCCTACCTATGGCCGCCTGGCTAGCAATAGTTGCTGGCCTACCTATAGCTGCCTGGCTGGCTACAGTTGCTGGCCTACCCATAATCGCCTGGCTAGCTGTAGTTGCTTGCTTACCCATAGCCGCCTGGCTAGCTATAGTTGCTTGCCTACCCATAGCCGCCTGGCTAGCTTTAGTTGCTTGCCTACCCGTATCCGCCTGGCTAGCTATAGTTGCTTGCCTACCCGTATCCGCCTGGCTAGCTATAATTGCTTGCCTACCCATACCGCCTGGCTAACTATAGTTGGCTTGCCTGCCCATAACCGCCTGGCTGGCATAGTTACTTGCCAACCTATAGCCGCCTGGCTGGCTGTAGTTGCATGTCTACTTATAGCCGCCTGGCTGGCTACAGTTGCTTGTCTGCCTATAGCCGCCTGGCTGGCTACCTATAGCCGCCTGGCTAGCATAGTTGCTTGCCTACCCATACCGCCTGGCTAGCTATATGTAGTTGCTTGCTTACCCATAGCCGCCTGGCTAGCTATAGTTGCTTGCCTACCCATAGCCGCCTGGCTAGCTATAGTTGCTTGCCTACCCATACCGCCTGGCTAGCTATATGTAGTTGCTTGCTTACCTATAGCCGCCTGGCTAACTATAGTTACTTGCCTACCCATAGCTGTCTATAGCCGCCTGGCTAGCTATAGTTGCTTGCCAACCCATATCCGCCTGGCTAGTTATAGTTGCTGGCCTACCCATAGCCGCCTGGCTAGCCATAGTTGCCTGCCTACCTATGGCCGCCTGGCTAGCAATATTTGCTGGCCTACCTATAGCTGCCTGGCTGGCTACAGTTGCTGGCCTACCCATAATCGCCTGGCTAGCTGTAGTTGCTTGCCTACCCATAGCCGCATGGCTAGCTATAGTTGCCTGCCTACCTATGGCCGCCTGGCTAGCCATAGTTGCCTGCCTTCCTATGGCCGCCTGGCTAGCTATAGTTGCTGGCCTACCTACAGCCGCCTGGCTGGCTCTAGTTGCTTGCCTACCCATAGCCGACCGGCTAGCCATAGTTGCCCGCCTACCTAGGGCCACCTGGCTAGCTATAGTTGCTTGCCTGCCCATAGCCGCCTGGCTAGTTGTAATTGCTGGCCTACCCATAACCGCCTGGCTAGCTGTAGTTGCTTGCCTACCTATAGCCCGCCCGGCTAGCTGTAGTTGCTTGCCTACCTATGGCCGCCTGGCTAGCATAGTTGCTGGCCTAGCTGTAGCCGCCTGGCTAGTTGTAATTGCTGGCCTACCCATAACCGCATGGCTAGCTATAGTTGCCTGCCTACATATGGCCGCCTGGCTAGCTATAGTTGCTTGC
Organism: Merodon equestris; assembly: GCA_958301585.1. NCBI lineage: Eukaryota > Metazoa > Arthropoda > Insecta > Diptera > Syrphidae > Merodon > Merodon equestris. The sequence goes on from OY284415.1 coordinate 111,697,877, forward strand.
CTACCCATAGCCGTCTGGCTAGCTACAATTGCTTGTCTATCTATAGCCGTCTGGCTAGCATAGTTGCCTGCTTACCTATGCCCGCCTGGCTGCCTATAGTTGCTTGCCTACCTATAGCCCGCCCGGCTAGCTGTAGTTGCTTGCCTACCTATGGCCGCCTGGCTAGCTATAGTTGCTGTCCTACCTATAGCCGCCTGGCTAGCTATAGTTGCTGTCCTACCTATAGCCGCCTGGCTAGCTATAGTTGCTGGCCTACCTATAGCCGCCTGGCTAGCTATAGTTGCTGGCCTACCTATAACCCGCCTGGCTGGCTGTAGTTGCTTGCCGCCTGGCTAGCTTTTGCCTTCTGATTAGCTATCGTTGCCTTTTTGGTTAAGTTAACTGTTGACTATCTATAGCCAGATTCGTGGCCCCTTGTTGGCTATTAGGATTTCAAAATGTAATTACCTATAAAGCTTTATTTTTCATCATTCAGTGCTCTTATCTAATATTAGAAACGTTAGGATCACCCTGTATTTCTTGAATTCAGGCTTCAATCAGATTGGCAATTGATAAGCGGGAAGTCAAAGGAGCCTACACTTTGCTAAATTCATTAAAGTTTTCATCGCAACTTCAGTGACGCAAAAACTATCGGAAAATTTTAATTTTGAATGCTTACAATTATTTTTAGGTAATTTATCAGATATCCCCTTTACAAGTAATGGAAAGCAAATACAATAAGGTAACCATGTCAGTTTAACATAAAGGCAATAAGTGATCCTTAATCTATTGCAGAGCAATGAATCCTCTGCCTCATCTGGTACAATACCCTCTGAAATTAATCACAGTTTTAAATTAACGAAGTAAGTTGTGGTCTTCATCTTATTGAACACATTTTCCATTCATTTTTATCGATAGTTTAAGTTTCTTGGAAAATTCCGATTCTTCGGTTCCAGTTGAGTCACCAACAGGAAAGCCAATTCGCACAGGTAAACCGATTGAAATCGTTCAAGTTTAGTAGATAAATCGTTCGAATTTTCAGAGCAACTGAAACCGAGCCCTCCAAAATCAAATGTACATGACTACCAAATGAATAAGCCGGTTCCCAACAAAATTCTCCCGATCAACTTATATCAAGTTGCTGAGGAGCCGTCTTCGAAAGCAAATGAACCTCGGAAGGAATTAACATTAGTAGAGATCGGTTTTAAGACTAATGAAATCGATGGATGGGAGAACATTAATCAACCTCCCAAACAGAATCTCTATGGTTTGCTTAAAAACATGATCGACAACTATATAAAGCCTAATGTACAGGTCAGAATCGGTGATGTGTCCTTTAACTGTCATATGATGGTATTGCAGTGCTATTCGGACTTTTTCATGGAGTGTAGCAACGAGGTGATTGTTCAATTACCGTCAGAGAGGATTACGCCACAAGCGTTTATGATGGTCTACGACTGGATGCTATCTGCTGAGCCGCAAGTCCAGCGTGAGGGTATTTTAGAGCTGTTCAATGCCGCGAACTTTTTGAAAATCAAAGGTCTAGTGGATCAATGCTGGGTGTGCTTGGACGATGATATTCGATTTCAAGAGGATACTGCGTTTCTTCTATACCTTGAAGCGCGAAGTTATGGGCTAGATATGCTCCAGGAGCTTATGTTGACCAGAATTTGTAAATTTTTCTTGACATTGGTGGCATCGAAAGATTTTTTATTGTTAAGTGCCAAAGAAATATGCACGTTGCTCAGTTCGAACTCGATAGGAGTTAACTCCGAAGTCGAGGTAAGGTTTATGCTTTTAAGGTCTAATCGATTGCTTTATACGTTTTCGTAGATTCTTATGGCAGCTGTACGATGGCTTAGTTATGATTGGGAGGAACGTCAGTCCCAAATGCTTGATGTCTTGCAATGTGTTCGATTTGGTCTTGTGCCACCATGGATTCTGGTAGCATTGGGACGGGATACGGATAGCATTGGCGTGAGTAGAATAGTTGACAATCCTGAAGTGAAAAAAATGATCGAAGATGGCTTATCGTAAGATGTTCTCAATTTTTCAAGATCGATAACCTAAACTGAGTCTCATTTAGATATACAACGACTCGGCTATTCTACTCTGATAACGTAGATAATTTTTTAGCCTTTCTTGAACGCTATCAGCTCACAAAACCAATTCAAAGACAATGGGTATGCGACCAGGACTGTAATTACCATCACAAAATGAACTGCCCCAACCGACAGTACATAACGTATGAATCGTTTGTTGAGTACCTGGAGATGGTTCGAAGCCGAGGGAAGGATCATTGGAAAACCTTAAAGATGGAGAACCAGGAGGGTCTAAATTTCCAATGTTGTCTACCGCAGACAAAGCCTCTAACCAATGAACAATACTTCATACGTTAAATTGTTGTATTTCATAGACAAGGATGAAAAATGACTTGGAAATTGTGTACAAAAACACATGCGTGTATTTGTGGATTCCATTGAACTTCCAATAGCTTTGTAAATTTATTTCGCAGTAAACAATAATTTTGAATCAATTGTTCTTTTTTCTGAGTGAACGATGCAAATTTGTTAGCCATGTCGCAGGACTTTCGATTATTAGCGACGTGGCACAGCCCAACTTTTCCCTAATTACTTCAGTTCACGCTCCGCTGTTCGGCGACTGTTAGATAACTCTGCTCCATTTAAATTCGTCGCCCTTTTCATTCGAAAACAGTTTTGGAATAAACGTGCTACCAAACTTATAGTGGCTACGTTTACATGTAACTGGTCTCATTCACAGCAGATAGACAAATTGTCTAAATGTCGACAAATTGGCTGAATAACTGCCCTGGCATTTATGACACGTATACGAGTACATCTTATTTATACTCTCCGCCAAATAGCACAATTTTCGTCAGATTTAAAACACACCTCGTAAACGCAGTACGCTCTATATTTCCATATACTGTAGCTGTTGGTCCCTCTCAGACCACAACCATATAAAATTCAAATTAAGAATGGGTCCTCGAGAAGAAAATTCGGTGAGCTATAGATGATCTAAAGCCACAAACTCGGGTACGTACGAATTCCTACTTATGTAACAATAAATTACGAGGAATACACCTAAACACAAATACTCCTGAGGAGTTTGACAACTCTGTTGAATTCCTAACGGACACGATGATATATTCCTACCATGATAGCTGCGCATTAAAAGAAAATAACACCGCAAAGTCTGTGTCCTGGTCGAACTCTATACTGAGCAGATTAAGGAGATCAATAAGACGAGAGTTCAATAGGGCCAAAAAGACGGGTAACTGGCAACCATACGAGGAAACCCTAACCAATTACAATAAGGAAATCAGGTCATCCAAGAGGAAATCGTGGCGAAACTACTGCGAGAACCTAAAGGACTCACAGGAAACGCTCTCCAAAGAAAACATGACTCAATTGACCTACTTAACTTTTTTGGTCACCCAAAAAAGTATCAAACGGTCTTGATACCTTCAGACAATATATACACTCAAAGCGCATATCGCACCTTCTGTTGAGAACTAAAGAATTTTTAAGTTCTATAAAAGCCACAAATAAAAGTCGAATTTTAGCAAATACTGATTCTTTATTGATTCGTGTTTATGGGGCGAAAGACGATTGTGGAATGAAAAATTATATTTAACCAAGTGCCGCTACCCACACAAGAAAAACGGTGATAGCATGTTCGATAAGTCTTGGTGGTACGATTCCACCGTTCTGTTGTCGGGTGACGATGGTGCAGCGGTTGGTTCTTAGGGTGCGTTATGCTCTGTTTTGATGCACAAGATTGTAACATGCCGCCCCCCTTAAAAACCAGTGGGTTTTCAATAAGTAGGTTCTTCATTAACTGGAAGCACGGCTATCTTGGTAATAGGACGTCTAGTGATGTTTCCATTGCTGCGTATCGATACCACTCGAACCTTACCATCTCGACCAGGATGTACGTCTATTATCCTTCCCATCTCCCATTTCAAAGGAGGTAAGTTATTGTCATGAAGTAGTACCAAGTCTCCGATCTTAATATTGGATAAATCAGAAGTCCACTTATTTTTTGATTGAAGTAGATACAGAGAGTCACGACGCCACTGTTTCCAAAAGGTATCGCGCATATATTGTATTCGCTGATAGTGCTTCAGACGCTCAAACCTTGAGCTTAGCGTCGGTTGCGGTAAATCTGTAAGCGGCCCGCCTACTAAGAAATGACCTGGGGTTAAAGCCTCTTCATCGTTCGGGTCATTTGACTTTGGAGATATAGGCCGAGAGTTCATCACCGCTTCCACTTGGCACAAAAGAGTCGTCATTTCATCATACGTAAACGCACAATTTCCCACGCCAGCGATGACTTTTTGAATGTGCCTTTTGGCCACCTTGATTGCTGCCTCCCACAACCCACCGAAGTGAGGGGCCCTCGGTGGTATGAAAGCCCAGGAGATTCCATACTTCTGACAAAACTGCTGAACAGCATCCGAATTCACGCTAGTCAATACGCTGCGACAAATCTTCTCCAATTCATTTTTGGCGCCTATGAAGTTAGAGCTATTATCGGAATATATTTTCGAACAATTACCTCTACGTGATAGAAATCGCCGTAGTGCGTTAAGAAATGATTCTGTTGACATGTCTGGCACCAGTTCTAGATGGACCGCTTTGATAACGAAGCACACAAAAACGCAAATGTAGGCCTTAGCTGGAGGTCTTCCACGTATTTTCTGAGTGATGTACACGGGTCCACAATAATCGATTCCACTGACAGCGAAAGGCTTAGTAGGTGAAGCTCGTTCAGCTGGTAAGTCCCCCATAATCTGGCTTGCTAAAATAGGTTGAAAACGATAGCAAATTATGCATTTCCTTAAGTGTAAATGCGCCTCATCGCTAATGACGATTTTCGATACAAAATCGTCCTCTTCGTTGTTGATTAAGGATGGCTTGACAGAAATTCACACGCGACTGACGGTCAGCAGGCACTAACTGATGCACTGTTTATACTTTGTACGGGAACATGTGTAAGTTTTTCACTAAAATTTGCTATGGGGTCCGTCTGGTTATGTCTAATTGCGCTGCCCGTTGTCTGGCTGATGTTGCTTCGTTCTCAGCGACATCGGTAGCGACAGCCGCGATATTCTCGGCCGAACGACCAGTCCGGTGGCGGCCACGTCCTGCATAATCTCCTATGGTTACAGTCTGTTTACAAGTCGGGTAGCTAAGCGAAATGTTTGCCCAGTTGGCGCGACACGAATAGGAAATCGATGTCGAAATTCACGAAATTCCATTCGACACAACTATTCCACGCTCTTGCAAAGTATAGCACTCCATTGCTTCGCACTCCATTGTATACTGTAGCTGTATAGTTCACTAATGTCAAATATGATTTAGGTACAACACCATTTGCAAAAATTATAACATATTCCGATAAGGTGATTCATTGTGAGCCACCTGAAAGAGCTGATGTCCTGGAAACGTCTGAACAGATCTTCATAAATTGTAGCTAAGAACCATCCCGATCACGTTAGCAGACACGTCAAACTTGTAACACCCCTCTTTTTGCGTTGGGAGTTAAAAATATCACTCTTTAGTTGTTTAGTTGTTATGGGCCCATGTAGCTTACCTGTTAATTCTTCTCCATTAATTTCGATGGTATTGGGCCGACTCCTGTGGCCTTGTTATTCTTAATACTATGGATTGCTTTTCTTTCCCCGAATTTCTGTTGTGTTGATAACATGGTTTGCCAAAACTACTTGCTCTCCATATATGTATATTAAGCAGAAATATCTCCTCCATTGGTCTGTGACCCTTTTGTTGTCCGAAACGAGCTCCCAATTTTCATTGAATATAAATCCTGATCTGGCCTGGCATCCTTTGTATACAGGTAACAAACATTGCTCTCCACTTTTACAATATTTCAAGCTTTCATTGAAGCTCTACAATCCCAAGGCATTGGTTCGTCAGTGGTGCATTGTTTTATTCAAGTTTTTGAATGCCGCATGCATCTGGGTAATAAGCTTTCAATGAAAACAATCGCAAGCTCATAAAGGCTATAAGGACATGGTGGTATCAAATATACAAAAGGAATTCAAAGAACGAGCTTGATTGATTGTTGGTTAAACTACCCTGGCTTGGAGTAATAATGGCATGAAATGTTGGCTATGATATTTATTTTAAAGAGTATTTTTTCGACACCTATCCCTGGTTCAACATGGCCCGTGTCGATTTTGTTGCCAACTATCTGAAGAAGCGCAGGAAGTTAGGAACAAAAATGTACAGAACAAACCAAAGAAATGTTCTCGTGAAAATTGTAATGTACTTGCAACACTAGATCTACTGGTATCAAGGAACAGGGAACTTCCTAAAAAGCAGTTGAAAACGTTTCCAGCATAAGTTTTAGTGTGGCATTTGCGAAGGAAGTCAGAGTGATAGTTTGTCAGATGAACCTGCCTAGAAGGCTTTTCTTTTATGGTGTTGAACTGTGATTCTTTTGTTTTAGCTTTAAGTTAAAAAAAAAAGTTAGATACATAATGTTCCATACAAACAAGTTTCCGTCCAATATTTGAGCTTGGAGACATTATGTTGGTACAAATAACACGCCATATCATGTCATCTACCATATATCCATGGACGCATTATACGTGCAGTTGTTAATTTTCTCTTATAAATATTTACAAAATTAACATAGCGTAATTGTTGTACAGTGCATCTCTTTGTTAGTGCAAATCAGTTGAGCCAACATGGTCTAACATTATAATTTTGTATAGTTAATTGTTACAAAAAATAATTTTATATGGTAAAGAATTTTATGACACTAAATTGCTTTGAAAAAATTCATTCTTTCTTCTTCTTCTTCTTCTTTTCCTTTTTCCGGCGTTGTTATGGTCAGAAGTGTAGGAACATAACCTTCCCACTTAACTGCATTCCTACTGGTCCGCTTGTGGGGTCCGCCGGTTTGACCTCAGAAAGTAGCGGCAGGCTTCCCGGTTTGGGATTACTTCATCGCTGAGGTCCCTATGTCCCTAGGCTCACCTTGGTGTTTTCAAAATTGCCTAGATGTGATTTTTGTTTACCTTTGTTTTAGTCGCCTTTTACGACAAGCGAGAGGTATCGCTGCAGGGATATTCTTAACCCGTCCCTGCACGGAAAAAAAAAATTCATTCTTTACACTTCAATAATAATTCCAAAACGATAACTAAACAAACTTCATCAGATTTTGACAAATTTTATAAAATTCTTAGTTATTGAATGATTCCAAAGGAAATGTCTATCAATTCACCTTTCGGCCGATGATCAAGTTTGTGCATCAAAGACCAAACATCATCTGAAGCAATACTTCAATATATTTTTGTTTTATATAATGTGTCTGGTTCTGCATAAAATTTTGAAGTTTACACATGTCTAGAAAATAATGCTGCTGAACGTGTATAACACAAAGAGACAGATTTAGGATCAAGTAGCAATATTGTGTAGTTGTCGAGAAGTAACCCGGGCATGCAAGGTTGATTTGATAATTTTTACACCATCCTACAGCTTCAGTTTTATTTGCAAAGTTGGAATACTTTCTTTGGAAACGATGAGGCGGAACAGGATACCAAGTTGCAAGCTACCAAGCGATGATGAAAGATAATGAATGCGTCAACATAGTATCAACCTTTGTTTGAACTGAACTAAAGGAAATTATAGAAAGGTCCGGTAGAAAAACTAAATCCTACATAAAAATAAAATGACTGGCTGTAATAAAATAAAATAATCGATATATGGGAGGGGTAGATTTGATGGCCAGCTTTATCGGAACTATTTCTATGAAATCCAAAAAGTTGTATATGTGCCTTTTCTATCACTTGGTCGATTTGGCTATTATAAATTCATGGCTCCTCTATAAAAAAAAACTTCGGCTCACAATGACATAAATTTAGTTCGCTTTCGAAACGAATCAGCAAAGACCTTGTGCAATATTTGTACCAGCTCACAGTCTTTGTTAAAACGTGGAAGGCCTGTTTCTTCACTTCAATCAGAAAAAAGGACCACCTGCACCCATACCTTCAACAAGTGTGATGGCGTCAACCATACGCCGGTTTTTTTTAGAGTTCGCGCAGGATCAAGAGTTACGCTCTTATGGTGTTTGTCACACAACCTGGACGGGGTGTAGATGATTTGAGTCGAAGATGTTCTTTCATCACTCTCCGGGGGTGGTTGTCCTAGATATGATTCGGGAGGTTCGACTAAATTGCGTTGGTTGTAGTTCATAGTAAATTTTTCTTTACCTCCATGTCATTAAGGTATTGCATTGGAAATGCACACACAGGGTATGAATTTTGAAGTGATCTTATACTCGTACTGCGAGTGTTATGCCTTCGTCAGCGTTCTTTTGATCATCTTTCACTCACAACTTATGTTGTTGAACAATTATTCCGTATAGAAATTGTTCTTGGTTATGGACAGACTTGAAATACAAACCTTCCGCTTAACAGTCGGTAATGATTACCATTGCACCACGACCACCCCCAAATGTTGGGGTCAGTTCTCCCAAGTCCGAGGTGTAAGTTTCCATCATGCAAATATAAATTTTTTTTTAACATGTCGCAAATGTTCAACATTTCATGAAAAGTAGATGTTTCTATTAATGTACATTAACATATGTATGTACATATTATAATATTACGAAAAAATAAAATTTGAATTAAAACTTTTAATTTTTTAAAAGTTGGCATGACATGATTTGCCATATTTGGCACAAACTATATTTTAGCAAATTATTCACATATAATTTGACAAAACTAAAAATTATTGATGAGGAAGTGTTTCTATAGCCAATACTTAGTCAGGATAATTTTTAATCCAAATTTGAAAAAATCATGCATCTAAGGGTTAAAATTCAAATATAACTTTGTGCAGATAAATGCCGCCTTTTTATGTACATGGACTCGTACATGTAGAAGGTTCCTATAAAATCACAAAAGTCGTATAAAAAAATTGACGTGGGCAGGGAGAGCACCGATGGGATTCCACTATTCTTCATAATATTTTCCAATGCCAACAAGAAATCGTGACAGTTAGTCGTAAGTCTGATGAATCTCTTCAAAAGCAGTATTTACCTCTGTATCTCTTTAAAAGAGTCTTTAACGTCGCAAGGAAAACTTTTTTGAAATGTTGGTCACCAGGGCTTAGTGGCAGGGGTCGTTAATGTAAGAAATTCAACAGAGATTTGTATTGCGGTCGGGGTTTGTGGTCGAGAGAAGAATGGTACACCGATGATAATGGATACTATGAAATGTTGTAATCTTATAAAGGACGTCAAATGCTTGGGATCCAAAGACAAGCGGCTTATGTACAACTTTTTACCCACAAATGACCTTCTTCGATTTCGGATTATGTGTGTGTATATATCTTCATATACGTACGTTTCCATGGAAGGAACAATTATTAGCAATACCCCATGTTACAAGTCGACCATAGTTAGGAATTGTTGATGTCGGAGTTGAGTCGCATATTATAAATAGTTATATTTCGAGGTTGAATTTTATTAATACCCTTGATGGGATAAGCTCTGTAATGGGGATGAAATTTGGTTATAAAAAATACAAATTGCAATTTGCCTTTTCAAAATGGTTCAGTTGGTTTCTGGTTTTGTACAATAAAAAAAAAAAGAAAGTTAAGTACTACCCTTAACCTTGTTGATGGAAAATATGGTAAACCCTTTTTAAATGGTAATCGTGATTTCTCCATGAAAATGGCTGTGAAACTGAAGATATATTGTTTAAACACCAGTAGGAGCTAAGTCATCGAAATTAGAAGAGTTTGGTAATTGCCTTGAAAAGACTACATTTGATTAGAATTCCCGCATGTGTCGACTTCCCTCTCTTATTATTTTTGTTTTTCAGTTAGGGGTTGAAAATGCACGTAGGTTCCTACAAATTCATTTACCCTCTCGTTCCTAGTAGACCTGGCGTTAAAGCAAAAGGCAATGCTTAGTCTATGGCAAAAGTGGCTTATTACATCCTTGCAACATTTAACTATGCAGGACTGCAACTGCTACTATGTTTAAAGAAGCCTCTTATCCATGGGACAAACAAGAACCAATACCTCCAGGTTGGGGACTGCGCTCATTGGCAACAATCCTATTGCGGGAAATAGTTTTTGTTCAGAGACAGCCAACAGTCTCATATACAGACGGTTGACACAAACGTTTAAAATTAAATGAGTTTTTTTCTACCTGAAATGATGGACCCTAAACTGCTGTAAAGCAGATACTATCGCGCTTCAAGAAGTACATTGGCCTGGATTGGTCAAAAAAACTTCTTATAGAAAGCGGATGCGGATTTAAAATCTGACAAAAAAGCAACATGACTTACCCAAGGATGATCTCTATCCTACATAGAACATACATCTAATGCCCCAGCTATAATACCAGATTTTAAAGCGAGGCTGGGTAAGAACGGTATAGCCCAGACAACACTATTTCAGAAAACGGCTACTCAGCGTTGACTACTAAACAAGCATCTTTAATGTTCCAACCTTCCGAGGAACCAACGTCCACACGGATCATTACCTTGTTACACCCAAGCTACAAGGGGGGTGGTAGTGGTGCAATGGTAATCATCACCGACTGTTGAGCGGAAGATCTGTAGTTCAAGTCTGTTCATAATCAAGAACAATTAATATACGGGAAAAAAAACTGTGCAACAACACCAGTTGTGAATGAGAGATGATCAAAAATGCTGACGAAGGCATAACACTCGCAGGATAAGATCACTTCAAAATCCATACTCTGCGTGTGCATTTCCAATATAACATCTTAATGGAATGGAATAAAAAAGAAAAAAAAAAAAAAAGATGCCGATTTCATAGAATCAAATATATCGAATAAGGTCACCAAAATTTGACGTCCAAAATCTGCAGTAGAAAAAGATCGCCGATCAAATCGTCCTCAAGCTCTCAAGACCGTTGCCATAAAACAGCTTCTTCTTCTTTTCCTCTTTTTTTTTTTTCCGGCGTCGTTATGGTCAGAAGTGTAGGACCATAACCTTCCCACTTAACTGCATTCCTACTGGTCCGCTTGTGGGGTCCGCCGGTTTGGTCAGAAAGTAGCGGCAGGCTTTCCGGTTTGGGATTACTTCATCGCTGAGGCCAATCAAATGCTGGTGTTTTTGCATTTGTTTGCACCAATTGTTTTTCGGCCTGCCTTTTTTGCGTGTTGAAATTGGAACGTTGATTGATATCGCCTTTTGGACGGGGTTCAAAGGATCTCTCCTTTGAACATGGCAATACCAACTGAGTCGGTCGCGCTCTATCTTTCTTGTGATGGTTTCTTTTACGTGGAGGCTTCCTCGGATCTTTGAACTTCTAATTCTGTCACGCTTTGTTGCCATAAAACAGCTATGATGACGAAAAAGTAAAATAAGAGCTGGCGCCCTTGATGGACTCGATTTCAAACCAAGTGAAATGCAAACGGCGGAACAGAATACATATATGCCTACTCCGCATCAACGGTAAAGAGCTTCTCTTAAGCTTTAAGAACAAACGAGCATGCCCTCCTCGATGAGAAGAAAAAAACGTCGACGAAAAGCATGAGATCCAGGAGATGGGGAGATGCTATTTCACGAATGACCATTTAACAAAAAAGTAAAATTAATATGACACTCCTATAAAATCAGACTGCAAGCCTGCGAGAAAAAGCGGACAACATATGTGAAAGTTTAATCACAATCGATGCTGAGAATATGGAAAGAACACTTCTGCGCTTTGATAATGACAGTCAAAATACAGGCAGAACGATAGTTATATCGTACCAAAATAAAGCTGCTAACGTAGACTGACTGTCTCCTAGTTTAATTGAGCTGGAAGTGAGTTGGTTGGAAACATTCACCAACTTATCTGCAAAATATGATTAGAGAAAAACATGCACGCTGAATGCATCGTCAACTATTTTATTATGGCATAAGTCGCCTAGGTACTTATAAGATCTTCTCTCCGTGCTAAGACAGCTATTGGAGAAAATTCACTAATTTCAGGTCGACAGGCAACATTTTTTTTTTTTTTAAATAAAGGACCGTATATGACAGAGTATATAGAGACGAGTTATGCATTTTTGACACACTTGCCAAACTCGTTAGGCTCGTCAGATTTTATAAAGTCATAATAATGCCAATGACACTTTACGGATGTGAAACTTGGTCCCTGACTAAGAAGAAGAGCCTCAGTTGCACGGGGGCGTTCCCCAGCACACCGGGAGCTGCTTTAGATGCTATGATGAACCTTCCACCCCTTGACATATACATATATCAGAGGGTGTGCACTGAAAACTATTTCTCGCCTAAAGAGGAATGGTCTTTGGTACAACTCGCAGTGGAGTGAAAGTGTACTTGAGAGAGAAATATCCTACGACCTCTGTCTGATGGATATGCCCTCTGACGCAATGACATCTGCCATCCTACTGCGCTGTAACTACACAGTCACATTTCCTTGGCGTCAGAACTGGCTTTGGCCAGACACTGAACCTGGAATAGAATGTCTTCGCATCTTCACAGATGGCTCCAGGACTGGTCAGGGATCCGGCGCTGGAGTTTTCTTCGAGCGCGAAAACATTCGACTGCACTTCTCGTTAGGAAAATATGCGTCTGTCTTCCAGGCGGAGATTTACGCAATCCTAACCCATGTAGAAAAATACCAGTGGTAAAAAAATTTACCACTAGTAAACCACTGGTATACCAGTGGTTACTACCAGTGGTAATCACATACCACTGGTATTGCACGATACCAGTGGTAGTACCACGGGTTCTCACCACTGGTTCAAAATATACCACTGGTGTACCACTGGTTGTTACTTGTGGTAAATATTTACCACTTGTATATCATTATACCAGTGGTGAATTTTACCACTGGTACAACCAAACTGCTGGTGAACCACTGGTTTTTACTACTTATTGAATGTATACCACTGGGATGGGACGAGTGATGATTTTTACAATATAAAATATTGACTTTTTTGTAATTTTTTTCAAAACTAATAAATAGGCTGAATTATTGTCATCTTTTTTTCTTCAATTAGAGAAAATTCTCTCTTATATTGTAATTACACGAAATTGTGAAATGTATTTGTTTTTGGACATTTTGACGGGAACCATATGATTGACAGATTTCTTTGCACATTGAATATTAACAGCTGATATCTTTGCGATGGCGACTATGAAATCCTGGAATTAGCGATACATTCATTTCATTCAGAGAAATGTTCAATTTGAACACAGCGGGGTTGTTTGAGTGCCTTCATACGTTTTGTTTGGAATCTTCTTCGAGTGTATAGTGTACAGTGAAATTGGACAGTGTTTCGCCATGTTTGTTGTTTTTCCACAAGGAACCAGTCATTTGTCTTTGTAATTGCATATTTGTACATTTACATTTTATAATCGGAGATGAATAACAAAAGTAAGTTGGATATGAATTTATATAAAAGCAGAAAGCTATATTTATGTTTTTATATTGATCGTAGCACGTGTTTTTGCAGCTTATTTATTTCACTCCACTCGTAAATGAAGTGCATGCGTAGTCTTTTTGGAAAATTCTGAAAATTCACTGAATGAATTTGAGATACGCGTATAGAGAACGTAAGTAGAAATGTACTTCGAAGTTGGATTTTACCATATTTAGCATATAAATTTTCTCTGCCAGGATCATATCTATAATTAGTATAATTTTTCACGAAATCTAACTCGTCTCTGTTTGAATTATTTTGAAACACATCCGGATTTGTGTCCTGTATTCATTCCATTATTAATTGCCAGAAGTTTGCCATATGGATAGTTCTGACGACGAATGTGTTAATCGTGAATTTGTTATCTACAAGAATAGAAGTAAGTACTCGTATCAACTTGTAAGATTACTCAATGGTTTTATATTTTTCTCACAAATGCTTGTTATTTTGGAAAAATGAGTGTGGGGATGTGTGTCTACGTTCTCAACTGATTAATATACTGTTTGTGATTTCGTATAGGATATCCGGTACCTCGGTGTTCCGATTGCATCAAACGGTAGATTATACCATAAAAAATACCACTGGTACTTACCACTGGTATTTTCGAACAAAAACCACTGGTTACATACCACTGGTTGACCAGTGACCAGTGGTGCTAACCAGTGGTGAGTTACCAATGGTTTTTGTTCTAAAATACCAGTGGTAAGTACCAGTGGTATTTTTATGGTAAATTACCACTGGTATTTTTCTACATGGGAATCGCCATGCACTATGTTGTGAAACACAGATGGAGGGGAAAGAGCATATGTGTCTGCAGTGACAGCCAAGCTGCACTCAAAGCTGTATCCAATCCTCTGTCCAACTCCAAACTAGTGCATGAACTCAAGACCTTTTTGAACAAAGTCGGAAGACTTAATTCACTTAGGTTTGTATGGGTTCCAGGTCACTCTGGAATCCCAGGATACGAGATCTCCGATGAACTCGCTAGAAAAGGCTCAGAGGAGAGTTTCCCTGGGCCTGAACCCGCCTTAGGTCTACCAGCTTCAACGGTTAAATCTGACATCAATGACTGGGTCTTTAACGTACACAGTCGCAGATGGAGGGAATATCCAGGATGCAGGATGACTAAGCGCGTACGCCCTGACGTCTGTAAAAAGTCCGCAACATTCTTCTTATCCTTAAGGAGAAATGACTGCAGAAGGTTAACGGGCGTCATTACGGGCCATTACACTTTTGCCAGGCATCTCTACGTGCTTGGCATCAGTGAGACGCCTACCTGTGCTGCTTGTTGCGAGGAGGACGACACAGCGGAACACTTTCTCTGCGACTGTCCCGCCTTCGCTCGTGCACGGTGGCGCACCCTTGGGGCCGACATGGTGGGTGCCGAATCTCTTAGCTCAACATCACTGAAGCCCCTCCTCACTTTTCTCCGGACAACGGGGAAAATACAATAAAGACAAGGTGTCTGTCTGGTAGTACAATGGACCAGTACTTGTGTCTGAGTGCTCCAGCAGATAGTAGAAGTCTCCAACAAAAAAAAAAAAAAAGGAGAAAAGTAAATTTCGGGTCTATGAAAAAAAAATCTTAGGGGAATCTATTGTGGAAAACAAGACAAAGGGACAGGCGAATGGAAAAAAAAAAACTACTCAGGGAACTCCAGGAACTTTACTCAGCCCCAAGCACTGTCCGAGCAATAACATGGGCAGGACACGTAGAACGAATGGACGAATGGAAGAACAGTCAAAAGAATAATGAGTGGAAAACTCTAAAGAAAATTCTGCCAGGAAGGTCGCACTAAAAGTAAGAGATGCAACAGAACAGCGAAACATGGATGATCAAACTCATGACAGGCAGGTTGGGTGAAGGGTTGTTAACGAAGCTCTGAGCCTACGAGTTCTAATATGATCGGTTACAAAAATGAATTATTGATGTTCATATGATTTCGCTTATTTTGTCGCTTTCTTGGGTGCCTTGATCCCGGCCTTCTTTAGGAAGAAGATTGGATAAGTGCATCTAGGGAAAAAGATTAAATGTTAATGAACGAAAAAGGGTGATATACTCTTATAATTTTTTTCGGAACTAGTCGAGCTGGTAGTTTATATAAAATAGCCGATTCTTCAGTCAGTTGGTTTGTCAATTATTATAAACTTAACCACAAGCTTTGAGTTTTAGCAATAGCTAATGTATATATATATAAAAATATTAACTTCATAAATATACACAACCTACCTTAATCTTCAGGCCTATGTAAGCCTGTCTTTGGTTTTAGGTAGTCCCTCCAGCCACCAAAACCGTTATTGCTGACGCGTGCGTAAAGGAATCGTCTTTTCACAGAATTGCGACCCACGTGAAAAATTGGCGGAGAAGCTAATCTATCCTGGAGAAGCCGGCATCGATCTAGATAACGGAATGCTTCTGGCGGGACAAGGTCATAAGGAGCAACATCTCGCGATGTAAATCATTGAGGTAGTAAGCCCCGCAGATCAGGTTGTTGTCATTACTCAGATTCAGGTTTAACTCCAGACAAGGCCTCAGACATTAACCCTAAAATCAATTTAGCTGCTATGTAAGAGTCACTTTGTCAGAACGAGAGCATCCTTGCCAGGGCCACATATTTATTTGTTTGTCAAAATAAAGATACTGGTAGTGGTCTAGCCAGATCCCAAAGTATCTGACTACACTTTGTTTCGCCAGTGGACTGCCAATTTTGTCTAGTGCTCCGATAGGCCTGTATGTAATAGGTTTTGCGAGTGATTAAAGGGCCAACCCTAATAGACATATAAACGAGCATACACCAGTTTACGGGAATATCTTATTACATGTAAAGCACATGATATGCCGATAATGGGAATGTGCGCGGTTTCGTTAAGGGTTCGTTAACTTATGCGAGCTGACGGAAGGTCTAATTAAAAGAAGACATTTCAGTCAGAATTTTGACAAGTGACGTAGCCACACCGAAAATAAGCAAACCAAATGAAAGCTTTTGTTACACTGGATATCCGATACGAGTTTCGATAGGGCATGAATGGTGTCATGCCCCGCTCTGAAACCGAATGGGTTATGCGGGATGATTTTATTGTCTTCAACCCATTTAGACAGGGCTCTATGGAAGACCTTCTCGAAGACCTTGCTGATACTCGGGAGGAGACTTACTGACCGGAGATTTAATATGAGATCACGAAGAAATCATCATCCAAGACGGCGCTCTCTGGATCGATGCTGGCTGTTCATAGCAAGCGTTCATTGTCTGACGTTCTCGGAAGCTTCCGATCTCATTGTCATTGGCTGTTTCTCCGAAAAATGTTACTTATTTGCGGGAACATACTCGCGCTGTTGGATATTACAGCAGGAATCCTGTTGTTCCAATACACACTTGCAGACATTCTGTAATTTCCTTTGATCAACTGTTAGGGATTTTAAATCAATAACTTCAGTGTCCTGACCTCAGAGTTTTGTCTGCCGCCTGTACAAGAATTTGAGTCTTGTCAGGAGTCTACTTTTTTGTTTGTACGGTGCGTTGACTGTCGTGTTTTGGTACACGTTCGTGGCATCGTGATGTCGTTAGCGTGGTATTGTACTGTCCATCGTCTGCTTAATTACATTTATCATCCAATCTGGTAGTTTGATAGGTTCCTATTGGACGGTGGAAAGGAGACGTCCGAAGTCATCGGCAGAGAATTGGCAAAGCCATGCCAATACGCCCTACCGTAATCGAAGGGCTGCGTTTAAACTTACTCTGCTATTTTCGCGAACTCGTCAGGTACTGTGATCACGGCATACTCCCGTAATGATCATCTATCAGCATGAGATCCTGATAAGAGCCGGTCTCAAGATACGACCGATTATCCCTTGCGAGCAACTTGAGTCTATATTCAGTGTTGCGTGACTTAGTAAGCTCTCGCTAATATTGAGTAAGTTGTTTCCCCCATCATTACGTTAGCGTTTAAATCGCCGGCAAAAATGTTGAAGTTTTTACTGAGTTCAAACGCAGATATCTAAAAAAAAATTTCAAGCCCTGATATGTAAATATTAAATTGAGGTGCAGAGGCCGCTAAAATGTACATTCTCACTTGGGACCTCCGCACTTCACCGCCATATATGGAATGATGTTATGGTTTATATTATTTTTTATAAAGATCGCAACTCCCCCGCCTTGAGTAGCGTTAGATCGGTCTCTTCTAATTATTTTGTATAAACTATGAACCAAAAGTACATCGGGGCTTTCGTCCTGCCACATTGAATTGACATTCACCGATAGGATCTTCAAGAGATTCTCTACGGGCGTACGCATTATAACCGTAGGTGCGCTAGGTCCGGCAGAAGTGAAAAGATTCAGTCTACTCGCGTCGCTTGTTGTTGGAGTTATCAATCTGCCTTTGGATTGCAATTGCGAGCAAAGATCAAACAGACATCCATCTCAACCTTCGGTACCTTAGAGACAGGCACTGAGTCTTTAGCCATGGGCTTTTGTACCGTCTTTCAAAAATCTGCCGCCATTCGGGCGTAGGTTAACTGGGGTGTGACTGCTGGTGTTTGAAGCGACCCGAGGTATGCC
The DNA here is from genome assembly GCA_958301585.1 of Merodon equestris. Taxonomy (NCBI): domain Eukaryota; kingdom Metazoa; phylum Arthropoda; class Insecta; order Diptera; family Syrphidae; genus Merodon; species Merodon equestris. The sequence continues at coordinate 111,715,881 of OY284415.1, forward strand.
TTTCCTTGGCCTTTTGTTTACGAGTCGATTATTCGTACTTGATATCCTGGAACTTACCCCGAGAGTTTGCGTTGATTCCCTTTTTAGCGACTAAATAGTATAACGACAGTAGAAGCTACAAGACGTTCGCAACATATTTTTGTAGGATATTGAATGGACAATTGATATCCAATTCGTTGAAAGGATAAAGAACCCACGGTATTCAATACGTTGTATACAGAGAAATAAATGTACACAAAACCATTGGAAATCCAATGAAAAGCACAATAACAAAGATGTTTTTACACAGTTTTTACATTTTTGTCTTTCCCTATAAAACTAACAATTTTAACGTACAAAATATTGGTCGTTAGACGAACTTGTCTGTGGTAGACAACATTGAAAATTTAGACCCTCTTGGCTTTCCATTTTCAAGGTTTTCCAATGATCCTTCCCTCTACTTCGAACCAACTCCAGATATTCGAGAAACGACTCATATGTCACATACTGCCGATTGGGACAATTCATCTTGTGGTGATAGTTACACTCCTGATCGCATATCCATTGCCTTTGGACTGGTTTTCTTAGCTGATAGCGTTCGAGAAATGAAAAAAAATTATCTACATTATCTGAGTAGAATAGTTTTGTTGTTGTATATCTAAATAGAATAAATTTGGAATAATTATTTTGATAAATATGAGAAATTCCTACGATAGGCCATCTTCAATCATTTTTTTCACTTCCGGGCTATCAACTATCTTTCCAACGCCAATATTATCCGTGTCCCTGCCCAGCGCCACTAGAATCCATGGCGGTATTAGACCAAATCGAACGCAACCTAAAATATTTAACATTTGCGATTGACGTTGATTCCAGTTATAACTAAGCCACCGAACTGCTGCCATAAGAACCTGGAATAGATATGAAGTGAAAGCACTAACAATTGATAGTAGAATGTGGTTTACCTCGACTTCGGAGTTCACTCCTATCGAGTTCGAACTGAGTAGCGCACATACTTCTGTGGCATATAATAGTACAAAGTCTTTCGATGCCACTAGGGTAAGGAAAAATTTACAAATTCTCGTCAACATAAGTTCCTGAAGCATGTCTAGCCCATAGCTTCGCGCTTCAAGGTATAGAAGAAACGCAGTGTCCTCTTGAAATCGAATATCATCGTCCAAGCACACCCAGCATTGATCCACGAGTAATTTGATTTTCAAAAAATTCGCAGCATTGAAGAGCTCTAGAATACCCTCGCGTTGGACTTGCGGATCAGCCGATAGCATCCAATCATAGACCATCATAAACGCCTGGGGTGTGATCTTCTCCGTTGGTAACTGAACAATAACTTCATTGCTACATTCCATAAAGAGGTCCGAATAGCACTGCAACACCATCATATGGCAGTTAAAGGTCGAATTACCGATCCTAACCTGTACATTAGGCTTTATATAGTTGTCGATCATGTTTTTAAGCAATCCATAGAGATCTTGTTTGCTTGGTTGATTGATATTCTCCCATCCATCGATCTCATTGGTCTTAAAGCCAATTTCCACTAATGTCATCTCTTTTCGAAACCTATTGTCTTTTTCACCTCTCGGCTCCTCGGCAACTTGATACAAGTTGTTTGGAAGAATTTTGTTAGGCGCCGGCTTGTTCTTTTGATAATTATAAACAATTGATTTTGAAATACTTCTTGTAAGGTTTTCTGTCAATTAAATAAACGATTACATTTTTTAGATTTTGGGCATTTGATCCATGTATATACCTGGACGAATTGATTTCGTTGCAGGTACATCAGCTGACGACTCGAAGTTTTCCAGATAACTTAAACTGAAAGCACAAGTCGATCAATATCGGTCGGATTATATAAAAATCCACTACTTACTTGGTAAATGCGAAACTATTGTTAATTTCTGACGACGTTGTAGCAGACGAGTCGGAGGGCTCATTGCTCTGTAAGTAGATTACCTGTGACCGTCAGATTCAAACATTCAAATAGTCACTCTTACCTTGTTGTATTTATTTTCCATTACCTGTGGGGGTATCTGATTAGTCCTAAAAGTAATTGCTAACACTCAAAACTAAAATTTTCGAATTAATTTAGTGTCATTGAAGCTGCGATGAAAACTTTAATGAATTTTACAAGGTATAAGCACATTTGACGTCCCGCTTACCAAGTGCCAATATGATTAGAGGGTAAATTAAAAAAGTACAGGGTATCTTAGGTGTTACCCCTAGGGGGTAAATTACTACAATTTAATTGGAAGCAAAGAAATTTGAAACAGTGTATGTGCGACAACTTTAAGAGGCGAAGCTTAGGCAACTTTTACTGACAAACAACGCTTTGTAGTTGTTTAGTAGTCCTACCCTCAGCTAAGCGCGCTTCCGTCTGGGTATTTTATCGAAAATTACCAACAGAAAAGGGCTTATATAAGGTTTCCTGTCATAAAATAGAATTAGGGTAAGCTTAACTATCACCCAGTAAGCTATATATAAAGGGTGTTCTTAAAAAGTTTGGTTTTTAAACTGGCAGCACTGTTTTTACAGATTGTCAATTTGACTGTTGAAAGTTGATTTTTAGTTAATACGTTTTGCCATTTTCCGATGATTAGATTAACGCCAGAATAACGTATGTAAGGTGTGAAACTTATTTTGAAAAACATGGTTCGGGTCGCCAAACTTATCGTCCGGTGCATTTTACGGTAGACATAACCGTCCATATGAGCAAGTTATTCGAACACGATGATTCGTTTTCACATACACTCTAGCGAATAATATATGTACCTCCCCAAAGACAAAAAGCAATGCGAAGAAGAGAAGTTATTACCGTTGTCGAGCGCAGTGTTGATGAGAATTCGAATAAGTCGATTCGCCATCGTGCGCAGCAACTGGAGTTTTGCCTATCCACTTTGTCGAAGATTTTACGGAAAGATTTTGGCTTAAAAACTTATAAGGTCCAACTTGTGCAGGAGTTGAAACCGCGTGATCATTATACGCGTCGTAGGTTCGGTGAAGGGGTCGAAAACATGATTCAAATTGATCCTGAGTTTTCAACGCAAAATTTTGTTCTCCAATTTTTTGGTTAAATGGATATGTAAACAAGCAAAATTGCCGAATTTGGAATGGAGAAAACCCAGAAGCCTTTGTCGAGACGCCCTTACAACCATTAAAACTCACTGTTTGGTGTGCTTTATGAACTGGTGGAATGGTCGGCCCATATTTCTTTAAGGACGTAGGCCGGTTAGAATGTTACCGTCAATGGGGAGCTGACTTCTGACTTCTTCGTTCCTTAGTTGCATGGCTTTGACGTTACAGGGCTTTCAACAAGATGACCCAATATGCCACACTTGCTTGATAAAGTTGTTGAAAATTGGACTTCACGACTGCGCTTCATTCGAGTTGGCCCGAAACACTTATGGCATAAAATTATTTATTAAATAAAGTAAATATCAAATAAATTAACATTAGCTCAAGTGTTTTATTTCATATTGAATTAGCATAGCTCTAACAAAACACTCTTTTTAAACTACTCTGCAACAGCAACATGCAACCATAATTTGGACCATGGTCTTCGCTTCTCTATACGCTGAGCCGACACGACTAGGCTTATTTAAAAATGAGCTTTGTCATTCAGGGTAAGGTTTGACAAGTCTTCTAGGCTTCAGATACGTAAGCGAATGCGTCAAGGCCGAATTCGAATAAAAAAGGGTGGGCCATCAAGTGGTTTTTTTTTTTAAACCATAGGTTATTTGGACACTGACAGCTGTGTCCTGCTCGAAATCTAAACAGAAAGTCAGTATCATACCTCCACGGAATAAAATGAATCGTCTTACGCTTCAACATCGTTGATAAATATTGAAAACTTATTTCCAAAGTGAGTTCTGTGTAACCCAAACAATGCGTTTTTTAAAAAGAAGTTTTGGTGGAAATGAAGCACCCACCGCGACTGCTGTATACAAATTTGTGCAAAAAGTTCGTGGGACTGGTATGCTAGTGGATAACACTCATGGTCTCCGTCGTGGTACGGTGCCCACAGATGAGAACCTGGCTGCTGTGGGTGAGGGTGTGAGACTCAATTCACGAACATCAACTCGCCATCGATCTCAACAGCTCAACATTTCACGCACTAGCCTGAGGAGAATTCTACACAAAGATCTCGGATAATTCGCTTACAAGGTCCAATTGACTCAGCGATTGAAGGCGCACGACCATCCCATTCGTTATCGCTTCGCAGTTTGGGCCTTAGAACAGGTGGGCGTTACAGAGCCATGTTAACTGATTTTTTTTTTTACTGAAGACATGGATTTAGACGACCTCTGGTTCATCAGGATGGCGCGCCAGGCCACACAGCCCATGCCACAATCGAGCTTTTGCGCACTAAATTCCCAAATCGTGTGATCAGCCGTCTAGGCATTGTCAATTGGCCGCCTCGGAGCTGTGATTTGACACCTTTGGATATGTTTTTGTGGGCAACCATGAAGGACCGATGTTATGCCAACAATCCGGAAATGATTCAAGCACTTAAGGCCAATATTATCGAAACAACCCGTGAGCTACAGCCAGAAACCATCAAAAAGGTCTTGGAAAATCGGAGTGACAGAATGCGCTACTGCGAAGCCAGCCGAGGCAGCCACTTGAACGACGTTGTATTTCATAATTAATGGGAATATTGATTCTTACTAATAAAGGCATAATACATGGAAAATAAATTGTTCATTTTATTGCATTTTTAAAAAGAAATTTGTATTTGGCTCACCCTGTATCCCCAATTTGATATGAGTTCAAAGACTTCAGGCCAGTTCAAACACTGAGGAAAGAATATTGCGTACTGATTGCTAAGTTAATACTTTTTGCCCTTGGGATTCTCAAAAGAGATGCATTTCATTTCTTCGAAAAACAATTTTTGAAATGGTTTTCATCTTTTTCTTTCAATTGATATGGAACCTTTTTAAAAGTTCGAAAACAGCTGTAGGATTGACTTCCAGAACTTCTTTTTATACTTGAGTCTAGTCTTCGTCTATTATTGCCTGCAGTACTGCCTCTTCGCATTTTTCTCTGGTCTTCTATGGTCTTTGTTGTCGATGCCAAGATCATCACCTCTGAAATTAACAAAACGAACATTCACAAGTGCTTTGCGTTGAAGCATGTGCACCATAAGCTTTCATTAACTATCGATGATTTTCAGTAGTGGTTTTCTTTGACAAAAAAAAAAAAGCTCGTGAATGGTTCTATGGTCATTATCTACCACGAAATTAGACATTTTCCAGGTGACAAAAAAGTTGTAATAATAATAATTTATTTTTATTATTGACACTAAGCATGTCTAGTAATTATGCCATCTATTAGTCAAATCGACATTTCATATTCACATAATTATTATTTGATACCAAATCTATGAATAAATTCGCCACAAATATGGGAGTCTTATTTTGCTAGCTTGTCCAAAATGCTTGATGTGTTGTTGATTTGATGCCATCACAGAGTGAATGGTGGCTGTAGACTACTTTTCTAAGACTGGGCTTAGTGAGGTAGCCATAGTTCACTCGATGGGTGTTGATGCGGAAGAAGGGCAAGGACCAAAAGTTAATTTTGAAGCCGTCGTTCTTCTAGGGGCCGAAAGTTGATTTGATTTAAGTGATCGCTATAAGGAAGCGCAAGTAAAGGTATTAACCCAGGGAGGACCAAGAAGGGCGAGGTGAATAACCCTTCGTATAACGACCTCAAGAGTCTTGGCTAGCATATTCAAGAAGGGGACTAACGAAGGTGGTGTGTGAGAATTTCGTAACGTAAGGATTCGAGAACTCTTTGGACCAAGGCTTTAAGAGGCCGAGGGTGGAATTAGTATGATTGATTATGTTGTCAATGTGAAGACGAAAGTTAAATTCTCGGTCACAGATAACACCTACACAGGGTGTCACACGAGAAGTGTGCCAAAAAGCTAGAGCGTGTAGGTCTGGTCTTTCAAACTCAAAATTTTGAAAAAAAAAATTAAAAAAAAAAAAATTTCGAACTATTTTTTTTCAAAATTGTATGTAACTAAGTACTAATTTTTTATTCAAAAATTCAATTCTCTTATTAGTTTTTAGTTAAAAACAGAAAACCGGATGCAAAAATGTCTTGTAGTTTTTGAGAAATTAAAAAAAAAATCCCGAACCACTTTTTTTCTAAGTTTTTTTTTTTTGATTTTAACGCTGCTGGACCGGAGCACCCTTTTCGCATAAATTTTTTTTCAAAAGTTCCATTTCGCATAAACCCCATTCAATTAAAAAAAATTTAACTAGCACTAAATTAAATTAAATTAGTGCACAAACAAAGTTTTTAAAAGTTTTAAATGGCCCGCAAAAAAATTTCCCGGGCACCCTCTTCTGATTGATTGAAAATTATTGCGCGCGAAAGTTTCTTTAAATCTATACAAAACATGTGAAGCATGAACAGAAAAAGACTATATATAGCCAACCTCACTTACTCCAAATCCAAAAGCGATCCCAAGCAGAGGGGTTGCAGGGGAGCATTATGCCCCCCTTCCATATTCCCCGAAATAATAAAAATATCCCCCTCGCGGAACCTAAAATAAGCTTTATGCGAAATATTTCCATTTCGCAATGGAACTTTTGAAAAGAATTTTGTGCGAAACGGGGCAAAATCGGCTTGACTTGTAGGCAAATTAATGTATGAAACATTGACCTATTTTTTATTATTTTTAAAAAAAATCGGAGTTTTATGAGGATACAATAAAGTGAGACAGTATTGGAATAACCTTGGATTAATCCTTTTTTTTTCATTGATAACGCCTGAAAACTGACCTGCCAATTTCATCTGGGTCCGCCCGCCGCCGATGGGTTCTACCCGCTAGGACCTTAAGACAATAAAACCGCAATTTTTGTTTATTGAAAAACAAAATATTTGCAACCCAAATGTAAATAAAAGGCATCGCATTTTTAATAAAAAACCATTTCCAAATTGGATGTTAACTCATCAACACATTACGATGTCAAACTCATACTCTCGAGAAGAATTAACGGACATGCACTTCTTCGAGATCGTGAAGCCGAAAGACTCTACGCTGAAAGATATCCCAATCGGAGGTGTCCCAGTCGTAGCATGTTTTCAAGAATCCACCGACGTCTGCGAGAGCACGGAGTGCTAGAGCATCGAAGAAGCGAAAGATCAGTTACAGATGAATCAGGAATCTTAGATGAAAGAATTTTGGATTTGGTCCGACGTAATACCTCCCTTAGTATAAGGAGGATAGCTATTATGCTTGGAGTGCCCAAATCTAGAGTATGGAGAGTGCTTCATACCGACAACTTACACCCGTACCATTTTAGGCCAGTTCAGGAACTCACCTCAAACGACAAGTTTTTGAGAGCAGAATTTTGTCGATCATTACTGCTTCGAGATGAAACTGAATGAAACTATTTTGCAAGGATATTCTGGACGGATGAAGCACAGTTTACCAGAGATGGGGTTACTAACTTCCACAATTTGCATCATTGGAGTAGCACCAATGTACACAACAAAAACACAATAAATCACAACACCGCTTTAGCTGTAATGTTTGGCTTGGTATTGTTGGACAAACGGTATTTGAATGCCGTTATTAATGGAGAATCATACCTGCAGTTCCTACGAGACCTTTTGCCCTTCCTTTGGCCACAGCAGATAATTTAATCTACAATACCAGCAAGATGGAGCACCAGCTTACGGGTTAGAAACTAGTTGGATGATCATTTTAGTGACCGTTGGATCGGAAGAAGGGGCCCCACGGAATGGCCACCTGGATCACCAGATTTAACTCCTCTAGATTTTTATGTGTGGGGATTCATGAAGAATTATGTTTACGAAGTGGAAATAGTATCTTTGGAACAACTGAAAGAACGGATTGAAGTCGCTGGAGTCAAATTGCAGAAAAATTTGTCAAGCATAGACTTATATGCAGCCATTAGAAGGAGATATAATCTTTGCCTTCTAAAAACTGGGGATCATATTGAAAATTTATTATAATAAAACTCCGAATTTTTTAAAAATAATAAGAAAGAGGTCAATGTTTCATATCTACAGTGAGTGTCATTAATATTCGGTTTTTATCATATGGTATACTTTATGAGAATTTTCCGTATTAAATTTTAAGATAACGTTGATTATTTTTTATTATTATTAATTAATATATTATCCTCTACGTATTGCGTTAAAAATAATGTACTTCTGTGTTTGCTCTATCAACCAATACAGATGTAAACGCAGAAGGTCGAAATGTAAGCGCTCCATTAATATTCGGTTTTCCTTTTACTTTCCTGAATTTGACATTTCTCCCGAATAACGGTTCATCTGTTCAGTGAATCTGTTTTAGTAAACTACTCAGTTAACTATTGGAATACTTTTTAATTACATTGAGTTCAAGATCGTTTAGTTTTATTGAAAAAGAATCACAATGGGCCGAAAAGGAAAAAATTCAACTATAGAAGAACGAAATCTTGTTATTTTTCATTTTAAAAAAGGTGAAACTTACAAAAAAATTGCTGAAATTTTAAACATGAAGCCAAATACTGTGGGCGATATTGTTCGAAGATACAAAACTGAAGGCAGAATCGAATCAAGGAAACAATTGGGTCAACCGAAAAAGTTAACGCAGAAAGAAGAACGCTTGATTGTCAGAAAAATTAAAGTTAATCCTCGTCTGAGTGCACCGAAAATTGTGAAAGAAGTTCTGACTGAATGTGGGAAGCAAATATCTGCATCAACTGTGCGTCGTACTATTAAAGCACAAGGATATAATGGTCGTGTAGCCAGAAAAAAACCATTTGTTAGCTTGCAAAATAGACGAATTCGATTAAAATTCGCTCAGGAACATAAAAATAAAAATGCCAGTTGGTGGGTAGACGTAATATTTGCAGACGAAAGCAAGTACAATCTCTTCGGGTCAGATGGAAGGATAATGGTATGGCGGAAAACAAATAAAGAGCTCGAAAGTCGAAATATAAAACCAATTGTTAAGCATGGAGGGGGTCACGTAATGGTGTGGATCTGCATATCGGCTAAAGGCGTTGGAAATTTGATATTTATAGACGGTATTCTGAATAAGGAGCGTTATTTAAACATATTAAGAGAAAATTTAAGACAAAGTGCGGAAAAAATGGGAATTTCAGAAAACTTTAAATTTTACCAGGATAACGATCCGAAACATAAGGCTCACATCGTTCGTGAATGGCTACTTTACAACTGCCCTAAAGTAATCCAAACACCTCCACAATCACCGGACCTGAACCCCATCGAAAATTTATGGGATGAATTAGATCGTCGGGTTCGTGAATATACTGTTTCTTCTCTAAGTGCACTGAAGACTCGACTGCAAGAAGAATGGAGCAAAATCGGGACGGATTATATACAAAAAATTGTGAGAAATATGCCACAACGTCTTAACGGGGTCATAACGAATAAGGGGTATCCCACAAAATATTAAATTAAATGTATAAGTGTGTTTTTCAAATAATTTAGAAAATCATGTGAGAAAAACCGAATATTAATGGAGTGTTTATTTCTTGAGTTGTTTTGGTTTTTTTTTTTTTTTGTTATATTACATTGTTTTTATTTAAAAAAAAACTGTGAATTTTAATTGTCAAATAAAACCTTTTTAAGTAAAAAAAAAAGATTTGCTATCCGTTTGATTTCACGCCCAAGGTTTCGTGTTCCACTCGAGGGTAAAGAAAAACCGAATATTAATGACACTCACTGTACATTAATTTGCCTACAAGTCCAGCCGCGTTAAAACCAAAAAAAAGATTTGTCTTAGAAAAAAGTGGTTCGGGTTTTTTTTTTAATTTCTCAAAAACTACAAGACATTTTTGCATCCGGTTTTCTGTTTTTAACTAAAAACTAATAAGAGAATTGAATTTTTCAAAAAAAAAATAGTACTTAATTACATACAATTTCGAAAAAAAAATAGTTCGAAATTTTTTTTTTCATTTTTTTTTTCAAAATTTTGAGTTTGAAAATTAATTTCTCAAAAACTATTCCTTGAGACAGCTTCGTTTAAAAACAAGATGAAAGAAGAGGTTTCTGGCTTTACAAAAAAGTATATCACGGCATTGTGGATGTAACTGTTGATTTTTAATAATTTTTTTTCCAAATTAAGTCATTTTTTTTTTAGAAAATTGCCCCTCCCGGCTAAACGGGGGGAATAGACCCCTCCTTCCCTAACGATTTTTTCTTGTCTTGACCAGACCTACACACTCTAGCTTTTTGGCACACTGCTAGTGGGACACCCTGTATATGCCTGTGTTGACGTAGGTTTTGGTAGGTGGAATGAGGCGCTTACGGGAGTAAGTGATGGCTTGAATTTACTACACCAAATGTGAATCCGTCGGATTGGAGGAAGCAGGAATAGTAAGGGAAGATATATATTTGGAGATTTTCATATAATCGGCTTTGAAAGATGAGAGTTCTGGGTTGGACAGTTAATATTGAAAAAACGTTTTTTTCTTTGCCATCTTCGAGTACATAAAAATATTGAAAGACAAACTCAATAGCTTATCGACCAACCTTTGAGGAACACATGTTGATTTGGGAAAAGATGGACGCGGTGAAAGAATATTGTTTTGTAAACGATACTCTCAAAGAATTTCGGTATGCAAGAGAGTTTAAATATTCAAAATATGCATGGAATTAGCCTTTTGCTGCGTTTTAATCGAATTTCGATGTGCTGGAGCGTCCAGGGTGCTAGTGAAAAAGTCTGCTTGAAATCGCTTATACTTATGTACTTTCCAAGGTGGCTTTACTGTCTCTAGCCAGGTTTGGCGCTAGCCAACTTGTTTGTCGAACTCCAATTATCATAGTTAAGATCCCCTTATACCTCTGTACGCCGCCTTAGATGTCATCGTCATCTCTTGTTTCGGCCCGCTAGAATCCATACGCTCTATATAACAGGCTTTGATTTTAAGACTCCTCTCTAGGTGGTTGTCGTTATACAATCTGTACCCTGCATGTTCCCGCAGGCCATCTCCAACTGTTTTAAAGAGTTCAACAGGTAGTACTTCTGCACCAGAATGTACAGTACAATATGACCATCCTGACTTCATTCATGAATGGATCAGAGAAATCTTGGCTATCAACGCCTTTTACAAAAGTGTTTTTCCACGTCCTCAGTAGCGACTGCCCTCAACTTTACTTCACTTGTAACCTCTTTGAGAACTAAAGTCAAACACGATTTGATTTGGCTAGAAATATAAAAATAATTTTCATACAGGCTTACCAGAAAAAAAAGCGATGCTTCTGTTATGACAGCAATATCCACGTCAGATAGAAAAATAGGTAACGCAGGCTAAGTGTTCTGAATCATAGAACAGGTGCAATTAAACGTCTTATTTCTACGTCTCGTTTGACCGGGGTATATATTATTGGGGTGTTTGGGTGTAGTTGAGGAAGTTAGTTATATTATCCAGACTGAGGAAAGCGCGCTCAGAGAATTCATCAATACAATTATTATCAAATGTAGGAAACCTACTGCAAGTGCTTGCAAGGAAAGTTGTGCGGACTTTCCCAGAATTGCTACCGAATATGGCGGCGTTATTGACCAGATGTCACCGTGAAATCGAGCCAGTTAATGAACATTTGATGATAAAAAAACTTTTGAGACATTTGGAAACAGATAGTCTGGCGTTCTGTATATTCTAAAACATATCCTAACGTACAGAACAACCATACACGAATCATACGCCCCGTAGCGTATGATTCTTACCCTGCGGTCAAGAAACCATGGTATCGACACTCTCTGTGTCGAGTCTCTGGGGGACTCGAACATCATCAATGAGTTTTGAGGCCTGGCCACGGTAAAGCTGATGTTCACAAATTTTATATCGACACCCACCAATTATTTGGTGATTTCAACGCCCTCACGAATGCTTTATTATGTCATCTCTAGCTATAGTATAGGTACCGTATTGAGAGAACAGATAGAAATTCTTGCTACTACATCATAGCGCAACTTATGATTGTTTCTACATCTGGCTAATATACAAGACATACATATGTAAGAAGCGCCATTTGATTCAAGTACGTGCAGCTGCTTTTATGCTTCAATGGCATTGTTGCGATTGGAGAGAAGTCAATGAGGCATGTGTGGGCATATGGGCATAGAACTCAAGCATTGAAAGAGTACGCGGCACAGCAAGGCCTCATCTAAGGAGGGATATAAAGTTGGAAGAGAACCCCAACCAACTGTAGGTTTGGCACTCAAGGAAATTAGTAAAAGACCGCGTTTGTTAGAGAATTAGTTTGAAACCAACAAAAGTATTGCTTTCACGTAGAAGAAATGTTGTGTGTTGGACCGGTGAAAATATTTAAAGACGCCGAATTGGAGGCAGTACTCTATTAGGACCGATGTCAAACGCAAATGAAAGGTTAGCTATAGGAATGGTCCAAAAACAAGAGTGAACTCCTGCTCTAGCGGCAAGAAATAAATATCATATTATACCTCGCAATGAAAAGTGGATCCGTTACGATAATCCAAAGCGAAAGAGAATAAGATGGAGGGTGCTGTGGCTATACATCAACATCGATAGCCGAGCCAAAATCGAAGTTAGTGCGGTACATTTAGCGACCTTTTTTCGCATTTCTATTCCCATTTTCTTAAGCCCATCTTAAGTCTAGAAGAAATTGTTTATATCTCGCTTTACTATGTCCAAGCTAACATATTAGAACTAATTTTTAGTCTAATGCGGACATTCTAAGCTAAGTAAATATTCTTAGCGTATTTCGACTATGTAAATTAATGACTGAGGTAACTGAATAAAATTATTAAGCTAAGAAAACTGAACGGAAAAACTTGGAATATGATTATAGTTTCCTAAAATTTTCTTTAAAACTTGGAACATTCTTATCTAAAGATAACTTAAGCTATCGATTTTTTTTTATCTACACTTATTCTATTCTACCTCAACCTACGCTAACCTGTTTAAACCAGACATTGATGATTGGCCAGAAATCTTCCAACACGCTGATCAGTCATTTTCAACTATCGACAGCTTTGTTAAGCGTTGACGCTATCGCGCAACATTTCTTCTATCTTGGCATAACCCTATTTTACCGAACCTGACGCGTTTTGGCTCGCAGAGCGGGAAATCAGAAAAATCGCCGTTCCACAGCCTTATAGAATACGTGGAAGATATGGCATAGCTAATCTATCCTAATTTAGCCCAGAAGGGTTTTTTATGTAATTCTTTCTGCTAAGCCACTACTCACATTGAACCGCGCAGGGACATCCATAGGAAATGATGGGCTTGATTAAGGCAATGTAGTAAATTACCTTTACTTTGGGATAAAGTTGGTTAAAATACATATTTTGTTAAAATGAAAACGTTCCGGGCCCTAGCCAGAACAGCTACACCAGTCTAGCCGGTTCCCAAGTTATCTGATTACAATTTGATATCGTCAAGTCCAAAAATTGAAAACCTGCGCTAATTTCTTTTCCAGACAAAAGCGTTCTGAATATTGCTGAATTTTTTTCGAAAACACGCTATAAAAGATTTGTGCTCGATTAAATCTACCGTGCATGCTACAGAATGGTGAAGAGAAGCTATCAAATCGCTTAGGTAAAGGTCTGTTTTGGCAGTTTTCACAAATTTCTACAGACTTACATGTCAAAAATCATATAAAGCAATTACTTAGGCTTTAGTAATTTCCTTCTAACCATGCTATGTTGAAAGTCTTTTCCAAATCAGCCAGACAGAAAGGATATCCGAATTTCGACGCAGCATGGATAACGAAGCAAGCACACGATTCCCACATCTCAATATCCATAAAGGAACCTGGCTCAGTCGACCATCAACCAGATTGATCACATTGCGATCGACGCCAGACACTCTTCCAGCATTCTAGATGTACGAACCTTCCGAGGATTCAACATCGATTCGGATCACAACCTTATTGTAGCCAAGTTACGAATGAGGATATCAAGGATGCTACGGAGTCGAGCAAGACAACAAGAGTTTGATGTCGGAAAGCTACAGTCGCAGGATCTTCGTCGATCGAGTTTCCCTCAACCTCTTGCAAAGTCCGGTAACACCGGCACAATCCACAGATCAACAGTTGAAGCATTGCCAGCAGCGTCTCTGATGTGCTGGGTTTCAAACCGTCATCAGCTAGAAATCCCTGGTTTGATGGGCAATGCAAACAAGCCCATGTAGCAATGCAAACCACCTACAAAGCCATGCTATATAGACGGGCGAGAGCCGCTTGTGAGTTCTACCAGCAGAAAAGGAGAAAGGAACACACGCTTTTAAGGAAGAAAAAAAAAGAGAGAGCGAAAAGCGTTCGAGGAGATGGAGAGATGCTACCACAGGAATGACGCTCGCAAGTTTTAGGAAAAAGTAAAACGAACATGGCAGGGCTATAAAGCCAGAGCGGAAGCCTGTAGGGATGAAGACGGACAGCTAGTAGTAGAGCCACAGTCGGTGCTGAGAATATGGAAAAACCACTTGTGTAGACTGTATAACGGCGATGTTAGGTCTGATACCGCTGTCAGGCAGAATTGTCCAATCGCAACGGACGAAGATACAAGAGAATTCCGTTCACCTGACCTAGATGAAATTAAGCTTGTTATCTCGAAGCTTAGAACCAACAAAGCCGCCGGCGTAGACGGCTTGACTGCTGAGCTATTTAAAGCGGCTGGAGATGAGTTGGTAGGGCGCATGCACCAGCTCATTTGCAAAATATGGTCGGAGGAAAGCATGCCCGACGAATGGAATCTCAGTATCGTTTGTCCAGTCCATAAGAAAGGAGACCCCTATAACTACGTCAAATATAGAGGAATAAGTCTCCTTAACATTGAGTCAAAATTTTCTCCGCCGTACTGTGTGAACGCCCGAAAGCTTTTGTGGATAATCTGATAGGTTCCTATCAGGGTGGTTTCAGACAAGGTACCTCCATAATGGACCAAATTTTCATACTGCGGTAAATCTTGGAAAAGACCCAAGAATTCCAACCCGACACACACCATCTTTATTTCGATTTTAAAGCAGCTTATGACAGTGTGCATAGAGCCGAGCTAGACAGAGCCGTTGAGGTTCGTAGCGAATTAACTGAGACCTTCGATGTTAAAAAAGGATTTGCATACGCGGATGACATTGAAGTAATTGGGCGAGTACAGTGAGACGTCAATGAAGTGTTCAAAAGAATTGAAGCAGCAGCGGCTAAAATGGGTCTTTCGGTGAATGAAGGTAAAACCAAATATATGCTGTCATCCAAAAAAAAGACGCACAACACCGATGTCTTGCTCAGAACGTCACATTTGACGTTTACAAATTAGAAGTGACTTCGCCTACCTTGGCTCACTGACTAGCGACAACAAAACCAGCGCTGAGATCAAACGCAGAATTACTTTTGCCAACCGCTGCTTCTTTGAGCTCAAGAGCCAATTGAAAAGTAGAGCCCTCAATCGAAAAATCAAGGTAGCACTATATAAATCACTGATCATCCCGGTCCTCCTTTACGGCGCAGAGGACTGGACCTTAACAAAAACGGAAGAGGATGCCCCTGGTCGCTTCGAGAAGAAAATTCTGCGTTCAATCAATGGTCCCGTTTATATAAACGGAGGATGGAGAAGAAGATACAATGACGAACTGTACGGGCTGTACAGCGACATCGGCCTAGTACGACGTCTCCGGATCCAACGTCTTAGATGACTAGGCCATGCAGAGCGAATGGACAGCACAACTCCGGCCCGAAGAGTCTTCGAATCCAACTCTGAGGGACGACGCAACAGAGGACGACCGAAGCTAAGGTGGCGCACACAAAGGGAAGGGAACTTAACCAACTCGGAACAACTGGTAAAAGATCGTCCCAGCTGGAGACGCTTGTTGGTTGTGCCCCAATCATACCGGATTATAGGGCCATCTAAGAAGAACAAGAAGACAGCTTTGTCAAGCCATCAAGAGCGTTTATGGCGAGGAATATGTGAAAGGTATGGCACAGCTTATAAGTCCTGAACTAGCCCGTTTCTGTCAAAAAATATAGAGCTTGTTAGGGGACTAAGCCGTTATGCAACTTATGCAGGGGTAGTAAGCTGCCAATGACATTTTATCAGCTATATCAAAAAAATGTTCATCCGTAAAATCCTTGTCCTTTTGTGGAATGCCTCCTTAGTCGGACCCCCAGAATCGGGTGTTCTATGCAATGTTTTCAATTAAGCTAACACTCTCAGTGAACCGCAGGAACTATATGCTATGTTGAAAATCAGCCAGACAGACAGGATATCCGAGTTTCAGCATGGATAGTGAAATCGAACTGGTTCTCCTGAATGGTTTTATAGTCCTCAACCCAATTAGAATGGGCTCTATGTGTCACCTTTCTGAAGATCTTAGAAAAAAATTTTTCGACCGGAGATTTGTCAGGCTGGAAGTGTTTTCACTCCTCTGGATACAACCTACACTGGTGATCAGAGAACCTCGGTTTTACCAGGTACCAATGCCGTCCCCAAGGAAGGGTGTATCTGTTTATATCGATGGAAAAACTCAAGACAATCTTCAAGTCGCTAAAGAAAAAGAAATTCCAAAATTGGCCGAATATCCAATATCGACACTTCCCATCACTGGCTGAAGAGATATACAAGTTTTTGTTGTTGCTGTAGTCGGGTGAAATCATCACAGGAGCTCGCTACTTTATTCAAAAATGGCCACAATACGAGCAAAGACGCGATAAAGTGATTTTGCGAGCGACGCCACTCGGCCACATGTTACTCAGATTGCTAAAACATATCTGGGAACACGACCTTCCACAGTTTCTCTCAATCACCTATTTTCTTTGTGATTAATTTCCTTCCATACTTCAAAATGATCTACTATTTGTTGCCGACTCCGAACAGTGGATTTCGGAAAGCTTTTTACAGACAAATATACAGCTGGCAAGCATCCGGTTTAGGTGAAACCCCACGAAATTCAATTTCGATAACATGGCTCTTGTGGTACTGCAACCAGTGTACGCAGCCAACACATCAACCTCTGCGCGAAGGTGTCCTCAAACAATACGAATAGCACAAATAAGTTCAACAAAAAAAAACTTCAAGACTTCAGTACATGCAACCCTTGAATGACAACAATACGCTACCCTTCAGCCGATATCCTCAGGCATTATATTTGTTCTACTTGATACTACGTGTACTTAAGAACTTTTATTGATTTTTCGATTAGTCCGTTCGTCTATCTATTTGAGATGACCTTGGGGTATTTAAGGATACAATATATACGTATACCATGTGTGTACCTATGAATATCCTTTCAAATCCGGAATTATATGGAGCGCTGTATCACTGCCTACTGTGATTTACTATAATATTTTCTGTGCGGGTGTATGCTTTCTATCAATGGCATTGAAACTGTACTGCTGTAGCCAACAAAACTGACACAATCCATGTGACAATTTTATTCCGTGATAAAATTCGGGTTCATATCCTTGAAACGATTTTTTACCATTAGTGGCTTTTATATCCCCAAATACGGTATATTGGCTTGGGGAAAAAGTATCGACAGACTTTTTGTAATTATTTGAATTAAATGTTTTTTTTAAGGCCATTATTGTCTATGACCTTTTGCCATATTGTGAGCAATTCCAATTTTTGGTATTTCTGTCGAAACAATCAAGACAACTTATTTTCACGGACTGTGTTTGATGTTAATTTCTTTTAATTAAAGAAGTTTTGCACAGATCGCGGTGAATGGTCATCACTGTGTGCAAGGTCTAGGGTATATGCTGAACGAATTGTCATGGTAGAAGACAATGCCCTATTGATCAATTCTAGACGGTTTTTTTGAATTGCTTTCTGCAATCTGGTTAATTGTTTAACCCGGTTGTAGCACCTCATAAATCCATTCCAACCCCAACCTAAGGGGCGTCAATCCTAGTCTTGTGTTGGTGCGACATAAGGTACGACTTTCTGGCAACTAGTCATGATGTGCCATGTCATTGCAATCGAAGAAAACAGTGAGCAAAATTTTCTTATTTGACCGAATTTGGCGTTCTTTTTTCGGTCTTGGCTCTTCTGGTCGCTTCTATTAGGCCTTCGTTTTGACGTCATAACCATGTACCCATGTTTAGTCACCAGTGATGACCCTTTTCAACAAATCTGGATTGTCATTCACATCATTCAGCAGCTCCTTAGCGATGCTCGTGCGACGGTTGTTATGGTCAAAATTTAACAATTTCGGCTCAAATTTTCGTTAAATTCGCTAAATATTTAAAACTGTTGCCAGGCTGGCTATAGTTTTTTAGTGGGGGCAAACACACCCATTTATTGAGCTTAATTCATGCAAACTTAATCTAACTCAATAACTAAGAAGAACAGGTGACGGGGCGCGATCCTTAGAAACTGAGGTTGGGAGAAGGGAAGGCTATTGAGGAAGACGGAGTTTTAGGCATGGATTGCTGAGGTTGAAATCGAAGTTAATATTCGAATTAGCACGTGCCAGCATACGGGCAATGGGTTTATTGGAGCCGTATGAGGTGCGGGGGGTGGATAGATAGAAGAGACGATGATTGCGTGTATAACGAGTGTAGTGTTAGTGTTAAGAGACATGGAGTTAATGAAGTCTATGAATGAAGAGGATGCTAGGGTACTCTTCTTCTTTCGTCCAACGTACTGAAATTGACTAGTTTAAAACGGTCTTGATAGGGCGGTAGGAACAAAGGATTGTTTCAGGGCAGACCTCGAAGACCGAAACGTAAGAAGCGGCGTTGGATGCTTCCGATTCTAGTATTTTGGATTTGTTGGTAAAGGGACCACACTTGAGAGGTGTATTCGAGAAGGGGACGAACAAAGATTATGTAGAGAGATGGGGTAATATAGGGATTGGCGAATTCTTTAGACCAATGCTTCATGAAACCGAGTGCACAGTTGGCTTTAGGAATTATATCGTCGATATGTGCGCGAAAATTGAGCTCATGGTATGCAAAATCGCGGATAACCTGAACGGTGGAGATGGTTATTGAGGAAGTAGAGACGAGGGGGAAATTTGATTCGTTTACGTGAAAAGGTAATTGATTGGCATTTGGAAATGTTAAGCTCTGAGCAGTTTTTAGAACACCTGAACACTTTTTTAGAACAAAAAGCTGTTGTGATCCAGTTGAATAAGGGGGAAAATGGTCTTGAGGAACTTGGTGTCGTCGGCGTACAGTGAGAGGTGGGAACGTTTGATGACAAACTCAATGTCGTTAATGGTAAGAATAAAAAGAAGTGGACCTAGGTGGCTGCCTTGGGGAACGCCGGAAGAAGCTAAGATGGGGTTGAAAAAGGCAGATCTAAAACGGACACTGTAGTAACGGTGTTTTAAATAAGAAGATATCCACTTCAACGCATTGGGTTCAAAGCCAAGGGAAGACAGTTTGAAGAGTATTAGTTTGTGGGAGATTTTGTCGAAAGCTTTACTGAAATCGGTTGAAATAACGTCAACTTCTTTGCCGTTCTTTAAGGCTGATAGGGTAAAGGAAACAAATTCAACAAGGTCAGTGGTTGTAGACCTGCATTTGAGGAAGCCATATTGTTGAAAGGAGATTAGAGATTTTCAGTGAAAACTTAGAGTGTCGTACAAGATACTTTCGAAAAGTTTGGGTATGTATGACAGATTGGCGATGGGGCGATAGTTGCTAACATCATTCTTCGGACCTTTTTGTGAACAGGAATCATATATGCGGTTCTCCTATCTGGGGAAATTCTCCAAGGACAAATAGCCAGCCAGGCAACAGCATAATTGTCTAGCTACTACACCAGGCTAGCCGCCGGGACAACTATATTGTTGTCTGGTCGGCTATAGCCGCCTGGACAACTATACTATTGCCTGGTCGGCTATAGCCGCCTGGAAAACTATACTGTTACCTGGTCGGCTATAGCCGCCTGGACAACTCTACTGTTGCCTGATCGGCTATAGCCGCCTGGACAACTATAATGTTGCCTGCCTGGGTATATCTAATAATAGACATCTTGGTTCGTCCATCTGCAATACATGCTCTCACAGTCGTAGGTTACAATATGCGATAAGCTCTCTTCCTGCATTGTTTTCAATATCCAAATTTTGACGTGCATATGTGTAGTTTGCCTTTTCCTGAGATAATACAAACTTTCACACACAAGGTACACCTGTACATAAACACTGGATTATAGGTGCAAAATCTATTTGTAGTCGCCAGAAACCTTCTTTTTATGCTCGAACGATTGCTCTTATTTTTAGTAGGCGTTAGGTTACTTACATTTGCACATAACTATAAATGTAGAAATGCCGTGCAAGCTGCTGGCACAATACTTGGCGCGTTGAATGCTAAAAGACTTTTCCAAAGCACAGTACCTTTGAAGAGCTTTGACCTAGACCTGTAGAACTACATTGACAATATATTCCGAATCGAACTGAAAAGCCCTGTTGAAGTACCGTGTATTTGTGGAGAATACATAGAGTATACATAGGGATGTGCGTCTTTATTGTACCTATTTTGATGTGTTCTATATTATGTAGATGGGCAATATTTAGATTTGCTAGTGTAAAGCTATCTCAGATGGGCGAGAGAAGAGAAAAGTAGAGAGTAATCGTAATGAGAGAAATGTGTTAAGGGATGATAGCAAGAGCTAAGAGCGTAAAAGGGAATCTCGATAAACAACCTTCATGCTCTCCGTTTTGTAAAGAAAAACCGAAAGATTGTACGAAAATTCATGGAAACATATGACTTTTGAAAAGTCTAAGTATTGCATCATAAGGACTTGTAAATGCATCTACATCCTCAAGTCCTGGGAGCTTTCTAATGGGTAACAGTTTCCTATTTTTAAATAGTCATGCAATTGGTATTTTTAGTTTACACTTATGTGTGCACATATGTATGTACATATGTACATATGTATGATTTCGCATTTGAGTCGATTACAGGTTAAAGTTTATTTTTTTTTTTGAAGGAAATTCATTTCCGCCTTCACAATGAATTGCAGATGGAAAAGCATCAAATCCAAATCTCTCGAACTTGGAAAATGAATTAGAATTAGAAATGTGCGGCAAACATTCACTTAGGTGCAAGCTTACTTAAACGGGTTGTATGAGCTGCTAATTGCATCTACGAGTATCTTAATCTGATTCATCGAAGCGGTTCTCTTCTTCGGGTGGGTGGCATGAACGAAAAATTGTCGTTCGGACGTTGGCATGCGCACCTGGGTTGTATAAAAGTGCAGGATCGGTGGGCGAATCGAGTCTGCTGGGTTTCTTAAAAGCAGCCTAGTGTGCGATATTTAAGCATGTTGTCGAGTGATCAGCCGAGAAAGGCGGAGATGTGCTCCATTTTAGGGTATCAAAAAATGAGTCGAGCAATATTCTTAGGGATCGCATTAAGCTTCACTTTGGACCTGTAGTCCACTTTGCAGACAATTTCGTAGCTATATAAAAAAAATGGTAGCAACACAGATTTTGCGTGAACCATCGTCGTCTTCTTCTTCTTAGATGGCGTTACAGCTCATGAAGAGCCAGAGCCTAGCTTCTCTCATTCACTTATGTTGTGTGCGATTTGTTTTTCACACAAGTGAACGGGACGTACAGTTTAATGCCGATTCCGAACGGCGAGAGTAGAGAAGCTTTTTCAAGGCAAGTGTACTACGGGGGGTTTTGCCAGTTCCCCGCCGAGGAGAGAAGCCGCGTAAATGAACCTTCGATGGCGTTGGTGTTATCGGGATCCGAACTCGCTCATCGTGCGTCAGAGGCCGACACACTACCCACTGCGCCACGGCTCTCGTCGTATGTATCATCTTCGTCTTGGTGGCAATATAATGTTGAGTAGGTCATAGGGCTCGTAGGATGCCATATACCTTTCCTATACTGGTATTGATGTGGTTAAACCTGCACTGTCTAGGTTCGATGGCAAAAAGGGTAGAGGTATTGACCGAGTTACGGAATATAACAAGTGACTTGGACTTACTCGAATTGAGGTGAAAGTTTTTTAGCTTGGACCCAGCTTAGGTTATGCCGGAGAACCTCTTTCATTTTGGCAATGCCCAACCAACAAAGTGGAAATTATATTTTTAACGGCACATCATCTGCATCAGTCCTGCGGGATGGGAATTAGAATATAGAATATTAGAATATCATGGATCTCTGCCCCATGGAAAAAAAACTTACAGACTTAGGGGCAGAGCTGTTGGCTCAGCACTAACTCACATTTACAACACTACATTTAGAACAACATCATAAATTGTTGACTCAGCGCGGTGTTAAATATGGCTGGTCTTCTTTTGGGTAAAATATTCCGGAGGTTCCCCGATTTTGAAAAGAAATGCTCAGAAACTAAGGATCGGTTCGTGGAACATACGCAGACCGGGTGCTTTCGAAACAGTACTCTCTGAAATGACATTGTAGCGAAAAGGGAAGTTCAACTTTCGAACGGAACAACCACCCATAATCTTGGAACAGGATTTTTTTTTAAAGGTTTCGTCCAGGTTCAAGAGTGTATGCTCTTATGGTGTTTGTCACACAACCTGGACGGGGTGCATATGGTTTGAGTCGAAGATTTTCGTTCACTACTCTCCGGGGGTGGTTGTCCTAGATAGAATTTTCGATAGATTCGACTGAATTCGTCACGTTGGTTGTAGTTCACAGTAACTTTTTTGTTTCCATGCCATTAAGGTGTTATATTGGAAATGCACACACAGTGTATGAATTTTGAAATGATCTTATGCTGCGAGTGTTATGCCTTCGTAAGCACTTTTTGATCATCTCTCATTCACAACTAATGTTGTTGCACAGTTTTTCCGTGCCGAAATTGTTCTTGACTATGAACAGACTTGAACTACAGACCTTCGGCTCAACAGTGGGTGATGATTACAATTGTACCAAGACCACCCTTTTCATATTCATCAGTAACAAAATTGTACAGAATGTAATGGACGACATATGACCGAATGTCTATGGTCAAATGCAGGGTCAGCTATAACTTCATATGTACTTCTGAATGTACACTGCGTTTTATGAAACAATGGAGGAATTATTTTTCAATTTTTCATCCTTAGACTTGAAAATCGTACTCGGGGACTTATACAGGCCAACAATGAGAGAAGAAGGTCTCCCTGTCTCCCAAACCATAATAGTCTTAGGACAATAAGTTTCGCTAGCTTAAAAAATATGAACATGAAATCCACAAGATTCAAATAAAAGAGCATACACAAGGCTACAACCAAATTGATCATTTTCTGATACATACATATGTAGAAGTAGCCCATTTAGTAGCACATTTAAGCAGTGCTTTAAGTTTACTTAGACTATCAGAAAAGATGTTGTCGAGGCAGCCTTATCACTTAAATCGAATGCTGTTAGACTTGATTTAATCAACCCTAAATTCATAAAATTGTTACTTCCCTATCTTTTTCGCTTTTTAACCTATATTTTCAAAAATATCTTCAATAACTTCATCCGAATTTACTTCAGAATGGAAGAAAGCCAAATTTTTCCCCATTCTTAAGAAAACGATTGCCCTAGACAACGTAGATTTTTCCAAGGCCTTTGACACCGTTAATCACTCTGTACTAAAACATAGATTTTGTTTCACAGCAGAGTCGTGCAAATTTATTCATTCTTATCTTAATGGCAGACAGCAATGTATTGTCGGAAATGGTAGATCGTAAATGTTCTTCAAGGTGTCCAACAAGGATCCATACCCGGACCTCTGCTCTTTTCAATATTCGATGAATCGACCTAATGCCCATTGCAGGTAGATAACCAAACCATTGCTTATGTTGATACTGCCAGAAATCTGGGTATGGTTTTTAGCCGTACACTTACTAGGAATGATCATCTTAATAGTGCAATAGGAAAAGTTCGTGCTCTTTGGATCACTCAAACTTCATTCCTAAGAAAACAAAAAACTCTTTTGCTTCCTACTTTATTGTAGTGAAGTTTCCAGTGAGACTCCGCGACCAATCGTAAATTACACGTTGTTTATAATAATATCGCTCGTTTTGTATATAACCTTCTTCCATTTGACCATCTTTCCCTTCGTTGCAGTCTAGATACCTTACTGAAATTTCAATCACTTTGTTACTTGCATCAAATAATTCATGCCCAAAAACCTGATTATTTATACTGCAGGCTAAGCTTCCCTCGCTCGATAAGGTCATCTGTTCTTATACGGCCTTGATTCAAATAATTGGAACTTTCTGCTTTGGAACTCTCTGCTATGTAATTTCAATCGTTCGTTCTAGTCGTTCTAGTTCCTTTTAGTTTTAGTATAAGCTCCATATTTGTAAGATTATTTCCTATTCTAAGTTATATTTCATGGCTTGCAATAATTTACAAGACGTACTTACATATGTCTTACTTTGTAAGTATTTTTAAATGAATAAATAAAATAAAAAATAAACAGAAGACATCACGCCAACGAACAAGACGTTAAAGCATAATACCCCGTTTACGAGTACATGCGTAGTTGAATCCGGATTGAACTAGGATCGAAATGCGTGTAAACGCGGATCGAGTTGAAATAGAGTTTACTCGACTCGATCTAGCTCAGCTAGCTGGAAGAAATTCATGTAAACCTGGGTCGAGGAGTTGAACTGACATTTTGTCTTTGTGAGATATCTTTTCTGCTTTTCTCTCTTTTTAACCCTCGACGCAAAAAGAGGGGTGTTATGTGTTTGACGTGTCCGTTTGTCTGTGTGTCTGACTGTGGCATCGTAGCTCCTGAACGAATGGACCGATTTTGATGATTTTTTTGTTTGAAAGCTACCGTGATCGAGATGGTTCCTAGCTACAATTTATGAAGATCTGTGCAGACGTTTCAAGGTTATTACCACTTTTTGTTAGCTGTGGTGGGGATCTTAGTAGAGTTGGGTAGTTCAGGACATGTATGGAAGTATGTCCTCAGTCGGAAACATTTCTGATCGTTCCTCAAACTGAACGAAACATGTCCATAGTTCTATTCAACCTAGAAATTCATCAATAGCGGCGTTCATATTATAAAGGGTGTTTTTTATAGAGGTATAGAACTTTGGAATGGAATAAAACAAAGATAATTTTTTTTTAAATTGACATGAAGTTGACTTTATTCGAAAGATAATCTTCTGACATTATAATTTAAATGTAATTCCTGGCATATGACCGCCACAGCTATATATGAACTTTGACATGTTAGGTAGAAAGTTCGTTGTGAAAATTGCCAACGTGACTTCTACTCAAACATTTGACATTAACAATGGACTGCAACAGGGTACGGTGAACTCGCCGATACTTTTCAGCATTTACTTCAGTGATCTGATAGCTTCTCTTCACCATTCAATAGCGTACGCAGACGATTTAATTGCGTACAGATCAGGTCCAACGATCGACGTCATTGTTACTCTTCTGCAACGTGACTTCGAAAAAATTCAGCAGTATTGTGATGACTGGAAGTTGAAAATCAGCTTCCAGAAATCAGAAACTATTTTATTCAGAACGCCTTTGTCTAGGGCCTCTCGGGACACTAGAAAAAAATGGCGCAGGTTCTCTATCTTTGGCCCAGACGGGCGTCCACTGGCGAGACAAAGTGTAGTCAGATACCTTGGGATCGTGCTAGATAAGTATCTGTATTTTGACAAACATATAGATGCTGCTCTGGCAAGGGCCCGGGGCGCTTTTGCTCTGACAAGATGGCTGTTTCATAGCAGCCAACTTGATTCTAGAGTGAAGGTAATCTGCTACATGGCCTTAATCAGGCCCATGGTTGCCTATGGATGTCCCGTCTGGTTCAATGTGAGAGCCAGCTTAATGGAAAGGATTCGGGTGTTTGAGAGGCAATGTCTCAGGACTTGTCTCGGGTTACATAGGACACTTGAATCTGAGTACACGAAATTTTACCTATACAATTTTACTATACAATAGGGCCAGGATTGTACGGGTGGTTAACTTTCTGATAAAACTGATTCGTAGCCACGTTGCAAGAGCAATGACTTCGGCCAATAACTTGATCTCCGGGGCTTACTACCCCAACTACCTGTACCACGAGAGGGTGCGCCTTAACGGCTTTGTCCCACCAGAGGCATTCCTCTACTTAGACCAATATGGGCTGATCCAAGATAGATTGGCGGTGCCGCTAATTTTCCACGTGGCCCGCAATTCCGTGGAACGACGGTTCCTGTACAAATGTGACGTCGCGCTCCGCGAGCCCGAGCGCCTCAGGTTCAGTAAGTCGAATTCACGCCGAGATCGAGAAGACGTCGTCCGACAGCATCAACGTTTTTGGTGTTTGGAGCGGACTACGTCAGTGGTAAATCTTAATAGGCCAGCCTCTTCAAGGCAAAGCCCGCCAAACACCAATGGCAGGCTTACATAGGTTATTGTAGTTTAGGGTAGGTTAGGGTAAGCTAAGGTAGGCTAGGGTGGTGGGTAGATTTAATTATTTTTAGTTCAAAAAAAAAAAAATAAAAAATTAAAAAACAAAGAAAACAAAAAAAAGATATATATATATAATATATATCATGTATATATTTTTGTATATATATTTTAGTTAAGGTAGGTTAAGCTAGTTTTTACTTAGGTGTAAGTTTTAAATATAAAAAAAAATAAAAATCAGATGCAAAGTTTTTTTTAACAAATATTTTCTTAGCTTAAGTTTAAAATTATTTTAATTGTCATCATTTCTGTTTTGATAAGACCGAAAGGTATAATTTAATGTTCGTCTTACTTTAGAGTGTCCGTATAGGGCCAGTAAGGTAGTTATAAGTTATTTAAGCTAATTTAATCATTTTTGTCTAGCGCGTAAGATAGTTGTAAGAAATTAATATTAAAAATGAATTAAAAAAAAAAAAAAAAAAAAAAAAAAAAAAGGGTGATCAAACAATAATGTCTGCAATCATACGCGTACAGGCAATTCGTTCCGTATTTCGTGAACAAATTAGGTATGTATGAAGGATCGGATATGGATCTCTTTTACCATACTAATAGTTCCGAGTAGATAGTTTTAGAAACTAGTTCCGACTGGGGAAGGAAACGTTCCATGTTCGTTTCGGGGTTGGAACTATTTTACGGAACTCTAGATCTTAGACACAATGGGTACTTACATTACTTTCAAACATATCTGCGACCTAACATTTGAAACACTCATGTATGCTGGTACTACTGAGCTGGTACTCTAATGATGGAACTCGAAGGTAAGAGACGATTGCCTATTAGTAAACCTATTAAGTATGGGCTCATTACATTCGTCTTAACTAGTTCTGTTTATAGTTAAGGTGCTGTACTTGCTTTAAAAACAATGAGTTTATTCCGGAATCGCGATATTAATAACAAAAATAGCTTTATTATAAAAAAATAGGCACAGTTCCGTCGTAGATTACATTTTTGACACACATGTGTAATATAACGGGAATAAGTCATGCTGAATGTGGTAAATTATATGTATGCGGTAGAGTGTTACGAAAAATTAATTTTAAGTAGTTACTCGTACCTATCGGAATTAGGGCGAGTAATTTAAAAAGAAGAATGAAATAAAAATAAAATTAAAAATTTTAAGTAACCCCCGACAAAAAAAAAATACTCCAAAAAGTAAAAAAAATATTTTTTTTTCTCTCGGCCTTTTGACCTTTTTAAGATAACGTCGCCACGTCCGCTTAGTAAATAAAATAAAACCAGAATACAAATAAAAATAATATTGGGAATGATAAAGTATGGATTATACAAAGACCTACCCTTTGTAAACAACGTAAGTAAGTACCGAAACAACCATATCCAATCTTTTAATTAGTGTTCAGTGTTAATAATTTAATCTGAAAAATTCGTGAAGTAGACACAACCGACAACGTCTGCCCTTAATAAAAAAAATTATTTTTTTACTTTTTGGAGTTTTTTTTTTGTCGGGATTACTTAAAATTTTTAATTTTATTTTATCGAGATTTTGTTTCGCTTGTCATTTCAGCTTGCTGACAGTTTTGTGTGTGATAGAATTTAATTAAAAGTGAATTTTTTAAATAACATACATACTCGTAAGTGGTTCAAAACAAAAAAATGAATAGAAGAAATATGTACGTGGGAGCCTGAGGAGACGGTGGCGCTACTCAGCGTGGTGGAGGATATTGGAGCACTTAAACAATTCGATGTAGGAAGAACCTACCGAAATAGAGAAATCTATAAAAAATTCGAAAAGGAGTGAAAGAAGAAAGGGTTTCTCTCGAAAGACGAGAAGCAAGTTGAATACCTGTGAAAGAATCTGAAACGAAATTACATCAAAGCTAAGAAAAGCAATGGGAGAAGCGGCAATGGACGCTCGGATTGTCCATACTTTGATAAATTAGAATAACTTCTTGGAAGCCGTCCATCGGTTGTTTGCTTGAATCAAGGCGTGTATTCGTCTAGATCTAGACCCTAGAAGTACTCGTTAATTACTGTTAATTACTTTTTTTTCTAATGAAATATCATTATTTTATTTAGAATTGAATAACGTACCACCATCCATATGATAGTGAGACATAATCGGAAGAAGAAACAAAATCGTCGATTGCGTCCTTACTCTGTATTGTTATTCTAATATGAAATTGCTCGAATTCGCAAAATCGGTACTCTCTATTTCTATTAGCAATGGCATATTTTCGAAAATCGAACAGCCTTGAATTGCCTACTGAAATATAATTTGTTTTAGCAAAATCGGTACTCTGTATTGCGTATTTATGTCAAACTCATTCGTATTCGCATTTTTTTGTTCGATTGTGTTTTGGTATTCAAACGGTTGTTAAGAAAGAGAATTTAATTATGCAATTATGTTACATATTTGTAAATATGTATATATGTATAATATGTATAATATAAAAATAAATTTTGCAAACAATACGAATTAGGTGTTTCTGGGCTATCAACAGAGGCTTAAGAAAACTGGCATAAGCACCGCCTAATGCAGTAATGCCATATTGCAATTTAGAGTGAGCAAGACCAAAATATATTGTTTTCAAGAGTTTCTCGGAACAGTATTGTTTTAATAGATACATTTTTCTGGTCACTAATAACATAAATGCTTTAACGCTTTTTATGTGTTCCTTCCATTTTAAATTTCTGTCAATTAGTACACACAGATATTTATAATGGTGTACTGTTTCAACATTGAAACATTTAGATGAACATAGTTTGTTGCATAAAAAATTATTTCTCCCGCATCTATGGATCGGTAAGACGAAACTCTTGCAATCGTAAGAATGAAGACAGACGTTAAAGTTTTGTATATCTGTATTGTCCGTTTTAAATGACATAAGTTTGGTTTTATCGCTAGGAATTAGTTTATGTGCGTTGCACCAGACTCTCAATTTTTCTAGATCCTCAGCTATCTTTACAACACATTCGAAGCCAGTTGCACAAAGGTATGTAAGAGTTATGTCGTCCGCAAATGCTGTCGATATACCATTTGACATAAATGAGAAAAAATAGTGGGCCCAGTACAGAACCTTGAGGTACTCCATTTTTTAGGAGTCGAGGTGCACTATACAAATTGTCAACCTTTACTCTCTGTTCCCTGTTTTTTAAATAAGAGCAAAGCCATTTGTATATTACACCTCTAAAACCTGCGTTGTATAGTTTGCTTAGTAGAATGTCATGATCAATCAAGTCGAAAGCCTTGGTCATGTCTAGAAATAGAGCCATTGTTGCTTTGTTGCAGTTTATTCCGTCATGTAACTGACTGCATACTCTGAGAATGGCATCCTCAGTAGACTTTTCTGCTCTAAACCCGAATTGACTGCTGCTGAAAAAGTTAATCTTGTTTAAATAAGAGTTTAAGTAGTTTTTCAAAGAGTTTGGCGAAAGTTGGTAGAATTGAAATGGGTCTGTAGTTAGATATATTCTCCTTACAACCTTTTTTGAATATAGGAATAACCTCAGCACGTTTAAGATATTGAGGGAAACATTCACGCATGACGCTAAGATTAAAAAGATATTTCAGCACGTCTACTAGATATAAGCCTATCCTCTTTAATATTTTACTTGTGATGCCATCACTTGTGCAGGAGTTCTTATATTTCAAAGATGTTATGCTTCTGTAGATTTCATACGAGGAAATGGTATTAAATACAAAACTATTTGAGCTACTACTTTCTTTCGGGAGGGATGATATGGAGCAATTACACTCATTAGAAATTGTAGTGCAAGGTTTAAGTTTGTCTGCGATTTCCGAGAAATAGTTGTTAAAGGCCTCAGCAATGTCGTGCATATGTCATTACACTTTAACTTAGTAGTCTCCATATGTTGTTTAGTTTTGCCTAGGATACTATCAACTACTTGCCATTCATTTTTGATGTTACCCCGGGCTCTGTTTAATAAGTTAAAATAATAATTGTTTCGTTGTTTTTCTATGTTTTCATGTACCGATTTGCACATTTTTTTGTAATCTTTTTTGAGCTTGTTATTTAAAGGATGCTTTTTACATTTCATAGCAAGTGCATTTTTTCGCTTGATTTTACGTAAAAGGTTATGTGACATCCAGGGCTTAAGAAATTTTCTCCTACTTAAGTACAATGGGGTTGAGATAGTGCAATAGCTGATGTGTCTCTATAAGACACTAACAAAGAGGTCAAAGGCAGTAGTTGGATCGTTTTCTGAATAAACCGGGTTCCAAAATTCATATTCAAGTCGTTCTTTTAATGCAATAAAATCAATCGACTTTGTGGTGTTGTAGTGATATTCAGAAGACAGTGGAATATCGGAACTCGAAGACATAGTAAGAGCTACCGTACAATGATCTGTTATGTTTAAATTATAGACTTCACCATTGAAAAAAATTTTGTTGTTTTTGTGAAGGCGAATATACATATATGTGGTCAATACAACTTTTTGTTCGATCGGTCACTCGAGTTGGTTCGTTAATCAGACTCTTTAAGCCATTTGATGACATAAGAAACATATAATTCTCTGTGCTACTATCTGTTTCATCTAAAATATCAATGTTAATATCACCCAGGACAATCAAGTTTTTTTCCTTACAGCTGTTCAAGAAAAGGTTATTGACTTGCTTGATCTCAGCCAAGCATTCGAAGGAATGAGTGAGACTTTGAACTTCGGTTAAATAATCCAATAACTTAATGCTTTTCGACTTATCACCACCATGTTTTAGTTTTCTGTTGAAAAAAATGTGTTCAGTTCTCTCAGGTGATGGTCTAATAATTTCGATGAGTTCCATCTGTTACACCAATTACGAGGGTGGTCCGAAAAGTACTTAGCCTCACCGCCAGATGGCGCCAGTATCGCAAGAGAAACTTACTATCGTAGTACATTCTAGTAGACGGCCACTGTCGAAATTTCAGCCGGATCGGACTCGTAGTTTTGTTTTGACCGCGTGTGGAAGCGGGAGTGTCCGCGGATTTTAGAAAATGGAAAAAGAGTCGGTGATTCAATACTTGTTTTTGGAAGGGAAATCGCGCAGCGAAGTCAAAGAGCGTTTGGATGCTGTCTACGGTGACTCTTCTCCTTCGATGGCGACCATAAAAAATTGGTTTAACGAGTTTCAACGTCCAGGTCCCCGAAAACGGCTACCACGGAGGATAACGTGACAAAAATCCACGATCTGGTATTGGCAGATCGCCGATTGAAGAAGCGCGAGATAGCTGAGACAGTAGGCATTTCAAAAGATCGCTTGGGTCATATCCTGCATGAAATTTTGGGCATGAGAAAGCTGTCGGCGCGATGGGTGCCGCGTTTGCTCACTCCGGACAACAAGCGCAACCGTGAGACCACTTCAGAGCAGTGTTTGACGCTGTTTAAGCGCAATCCGAAGGAGTTTCTGCGTCGTTTCGTGACAGCCGACGAAACAAGAATCCACTGGTACACATCAGAGACCAAGGAACAGTCGAAACAGTGGACTTCACCCGGCGAACGTGCTCCGAAGAAGGCGAAGGCTGTCCCATCGGCCGGAAAGGTGATGGCTACCGTTTTCTGGGATTCACAAGGTTTTATTTTGTTTATTATTGTGCCGATTCGACGCTGAATTGAAGAAAAAACCGCCCCACTTGGCGAAGAAAAAAGTGCTCTTCCACCATGATAACGCACCGGCTCACACCTCCGCCTTCGCCACGGCCAAATTGGTAGAATTGGGCTACGAACTGCTGCCTCATCCATCGTATTCTTCAGATTTGGCCCCGTGCGACTTCTTTTTGTTTCCAAACTTGAAAAAGTCACTCGCCGGGCAGAAATTTCAGTCCTATGAGGAGGCCATCGCCGCCACGGAGGCCTACTTTGCAGACCTCGAGAAAACGTATTTTTCAGACGGTTTAAAGAAGTTGGAGCATCGCTGGGTCAAGTGTATCGAGCTGGAAGGAGACAATATTGAAATTTTTCTTTTGTAGGCTAAGTACTTATCGAATCACCCTCGATGCTGGAAAGACAGTATTTGTTTCTCACATTTATACATTTGTATCTCTTCATTTGTCAGCTAGTATGAGGGCGTATATCCAGCAAGGGTGTTCGCGACTTGGTTTTTATTGAAAATAATGTGGACGCTAAAAAGTATTTAAACATTTTACGGTGATATTTGCTCAAAAGCGCCAATGATTTATTTTCAATGATGGGGAGGTAGGCAGAAAACCAAGTTCAAGTTCTATCAGGACAACGACCCGAAGCATAAACAGCTTACAGTTAAAACGTGGTTACTTTACAATTGCAGCAGAGTTCAGATATCAACCTCACAGAAAATCTGTTAAGTTATGTTCGTTAAGTTATGTAAATATTAACACATTGATTTTAACCCATAGGGTCGCAGAGTAAAAAAAGGAAGCCAAAATGTTCCTATGACAGGAGCATAGAGAAATTGGCAACCGCGATCCAGGTTGAGCGGAATGACTTTCTCCGTTTTCAGAAGGAGCTAGCCGATTGTGAAGCCGAACTCTTTGCCGACAAACAGCGGGAATTGAAGGAAAATTATATGCAAAAAAAACAAGCAAATCTTGAACGAGAGTGTCAATCGATTTTTGGCAGGATTGCAATCCATTTAAAACGGCCCAAATACACCCAGCGCTTCCTCAAATGCCGAGACTCCGATTCAAAAAATTTTACCGCCTTCTCCGCCAACGACGCAGAAATTAAAAAAAAAAACAATTTTTCTGAATTTTTTATCCTCCATTCAAATTTCGCGGCTTTTTTTCGGAATGTGGGATATATAAATTTCAATCATTGTGGCTATATACATATTTCGATACAATTCATAATTTGTCTTCAGACCCATTTTAACTTATGGGGCCCTAGTCTACATGGGGCCCTACATGCTCAACAAAGTACAACGCTCAGCCGCTGTTTGTACAACGGGAGCCATGAGAAGCACGCCGCAAGCAGGGTTGGACATGATTCTTCATCTCCTCCCCCTGGATCTATTCATAAAAGGCTGCGCTGCAAAGAGCGCTCTCAGACTAAGGGAGTCCTTTCTGTGGAAGCAAGCCAACTATAGACATGCGGCCATACTCAGAATAATAGACGACCTGGGAAGGAAGCAGCCTCGCAGTTACGACCGACTATATTTCCCCCCAAAATGACTTCTCTCTCAGTATACCTATCCTTTTCCTCGACAGAGAAGAGTGGCTATCAAATGCCGTAATCAGCGACCACGGGATCACTCTCTTCACCGACGGATCGAAAATGGACACAGGCACTGGGGCCGGGTTCTACTCTGATACCCTCCACAAACAGGAATCATTCAGACTCCCTGATCTGTGCAGCATTTTTCAAGCAGAAATCCTGAGAAAGCAGCTAAACACCTACAGGTAGCCGATATCCCACCATCTGATATCACTATCTTCGTAGACAGCCAGGCTGCACTGAAGTCAATAGAATCCTGTATAACGAGATCAAAGGCTGTCAAGAAATGTCGCGACTCATTGAAGTCCATCAGACACCACAAAGTTAAACTCTGCTGGGTCCCGGGCCACAGCTCAATTGCAGGGAACGAAAGAGCAGACGAATTGGCCAGGCAAGGGTCTGAAATGGACATCAGCGAAGCGGACACGTCATTGCAACCACCGATCAGCGCATTATACCGGATCATAAACGACACAATCATCAAAGAGGCCAACTCGTCTTGGCTTACAAGAAACGACAGCTACACGACAAGATCATCGTGGCCAGAGCTCAATATAGAAGCTCCTAGCGCTGGACCGTAACTCGATCCGTATGCTCGTCGGAGTGATCACAGGACACTGTCCCAGTGGAACAATGCTCCGGAAATGGGACTCGGGATCCAGCGATCTCTGCCGGAGCTGCGGCGATGAGGAAGAAACTGAGACGATCCAACATCTGCTTTGCCACTGCCCAGCTCTCGAATCGAGGCCAAAGATTCTTTACAGAGATTGCGGACGTGGCTAATGCAGATATATCGGATCTTCTAAAATTCATTAAGAGCACGGGGTGGTTTCAGCGTACACGGAGAGCCAGCAGCAATGGAAAACGGTGTTATGCACATAGAAGAGATTTAGGTATAACTGTCAATCATTGAGGAAATAAAAGAAGGAATCCATTGGTTTAAGAGAAACGAGGTCACAGGAATCATCTTCATACCACCGAAATCAGAGACAAATTAACAGAGAAGTTACATGAGCTCATCACAACTAAAGGGTGGGCCAAATAGAAGTTTATTTTTAAAAATACAATTAAATGAACAAAATTTAATTATTGTCCATGTATTATGACTTTATTAGTAAGAACAAATATTCCCATTAATTATGAAATAGAACGTCTTTCAAGGGGCTGCCTCGTCTGACTTCGCAGTAGCGCATTCTGTCACCCCAATTTTCCAAGACCTTGTTGATGGTTTCGGGCTGTAGCTCACGGATTGCTTCGATGATATTGGCCTTAAGTGCTGGAATCGTTTCCAGATTGTTGGCATAACATCGGCCCTTCACGGTTTCCCACAAAAAAAGTCCAAAGGGGTCAAATCGCAACTCCGAGGCGGCCAATTGACATCGCCAAGGCGGCTGATAACACGATTTGGGAATTTGGTGCGTAAAAGATCGATTATGGCATGGGCATGGCGCGCCATTCTGCATTAACCAGAGGTTGTCCAAATCCATGTCTTCAATTTCAGTAAAAAAAAGTTGGTTAACATGGCTTGTAACGCACACCGTTGACCGAAACGTTGCCCCCAGCCTCATTTTCGAAGAAAAAGGTCCAATAATGCCACCAATCCACCTGCACCAAATCGTCACTCTCTGTGGATGCATTGGCTTCTTGACAATAACGTGCGGGTTTTTCGAGCCCAAAATGCCGCAATTATGTTTGTTTACGTAGCCGCCGAGATAAAAATGCGCCTCGTCAGAAAAGATTATTTTTCGTCCAAAATCGTTGTTCAATTCAAGATGCTGAGACTTTGTAAGTGAGTAATCCGAGATCTTTGAGCAGAATTCTCCTTAGGCTAATACGTGAAATGTTAAGCTGTTGAGATCAATGGCGAGTTGATGTTCGTAAATTGAGTCTCACACTCTGGGCCACAGCAGCCACATTCTCATCTGGGCGCACCGTACGACGACGAGGACTATGAGTATTGCCCACTAGCATACCAGTTTCATGAACCTTTTGCAAAATCTTCTTTATACAAAACGCACTGTTTGGGCTACACAGCACTCTGTTTCAAAATAAGTTTTCAATATTTTCCAACTTTGTCCAAGCGTAAGGCGACTCATTTCGTTCCGCGGAGGTTTCGAGCGGGAAACAGCTGTCAGTGTCAAAATAATCTATGATTAAAAAAAAAACCACTACATGGCCCACCCTTTATATAAAACAATGAACTATCACTGAGGAATGGAAAAACTCGGTCATCACACCCGTACTTAAAAAGTTTGACCGAACACAATGCAACAATTACCGAGGTATGTATATCCCGCTAGAAATTTTGTATTAAAGTGGTGTCAAATATTCTCATAAAGAAACTGACTTCATAACCAAAGGAAATAAGTTAAAGTAGGAAACGTCGTGCGGAGAATTTATTACAAAAAAATATGACGAAGAAACAGGCGAACTGAGGAAACTACACAAACCAAGAACTGGAGGAACTCTGTTCAGCCCCAAGCATTTTTCCGAGTAATTAAATCGCGAAGACTAAGAGGGGCAGGACACGTAGAACGAATGAACAGTGGACGAACAGTCCTAAGAATCGTGAGTGGAAAACCTGTAGGAAAAAGATCGCCAGAAAGGCCACACTGTAAATGGGAGGACAATATAAGGATGGATCTAGAAGATATGGGACAGCGAAACATGAAAGGAACACACTCATGACAGGGGGGCTTGGTGAGGAGTGGTCAACGAGGCTCTTAATTTCCGAATTTCAAATGGCCGGTAGTAATACATGGTGGCGCAAAATGAATCTCTCTATTAATATAATTTTTGCCAATGGCGTCGTACGTCATATTTAACATTTGTGAACTAGATTGTTACAGTATAAAAACAGATAAGCAATGGAGTGTTATATTCCGCAAGAACGTGGAATAATTGTGTCGATTTTTTTCACCAATAATCGGTCGGTGATGTTAGCGCAGCGTGAATTTCAATGTCGAATCGTGTCGCGCCAACTGCACCCAGAATATCGCGGCTGTGGCTGTCCAAGTCGCTGAGAACCATGTCAACCAGAGAACGGGCCACGGAATTTGGCATCATCAGTCGGACCCTACAGCGAATTTTAGTGAAAGACGTATACAGGACGATTTTGTGTAGAAAATCATCATGAGCGACGAGGCACATTTCCACTTAAGCGGTTACTTCAATAAGGAAAATCTTCGTTTCTGGGGCACTGATAATCCGCGTATGATGCACGAAGAGCCATTACTCAAAGGCACCGTGTGGTGTGGCGTTCACGCGGGAGGAGTGATTGGGCCGTATTTTTTTTGAGGACGCCATCGGCAATACGGTCACTGTTACTGCCGAACGCTACAGTGCCATGATAAACGACTTCTGTCTGCCGGAATTAGATGAGCTGGGCTTGGTGAACATCTGGTTCCAACAAGACGGTGCTTCCGCACACACAACACGAGCCACAATGGATAATGTGAAGGAAGCGTTTCCTTGTGGCGCAACCCCCCCCCCCCCCCCCCCCCCCTTTTGACGATTTGGCCTGGCTAGCAAGATCGATTACTTACTTAGGTTACTTAGGTTACTTAGGTTACTTAGGTTACTTAGGTTACTTAGGTTACTTAGGTTACTTGAAGTCGCGGGCTCATGTCAATAAGCCTCAGACAATCGCTGCCCTTAAGCAGAATATTCGACAGAAATGCGAACAGTTATCACCGGAAATCTTGCGGAAAGTCATGGAAAATGCTATTAAATCGGTACAGATGTGTAATGGCGGCAGCCACTTGACGGATATCATCTTTCCCACTTAACAGAAAAAAATGTAAAGGCCCAAGTAAAGATTTCCATCACTCAAAAACTTGTAACCCTGTAAAACTCGTAATATTAGCTTATAGGTTAGCTTATGCCATTGATAACTTTTGAGTAAAAGAACCGCCGCATGACCATAGCCCAGAAGCTTTTGAACGACATAAATGACGATCCAGCTTGGCTGAAAAGGCTTATCACTGATGACAAAGCATGGATATATACTCGTAGTTATGACGTCGATATCAAATCCAAGTCATCTCAATGGACGCAACCAGAAGACCGAAGACCGAAAAATAATGCATCAAGTTCGGTCAAATATGAGTGTTTTGCTAATTTTTTTTTTCGATTACACTAGCCGTTTGGGAGAAGCAGTACAATGAAAACGTCCGGATTAGTGGGGAAAAAATTCATGGCTGTTGAATGACGACAATGCACCTGTTCACTATTGTTGCTTGTGGGTAATTTTTCGGCTAAATTTAAAACGGCAATCATGCCTCAGTCAACCACTGCGCTCACCGGACCTAGCTCTGCGCGACTTTTATCTTTTTCCTAATCAGGAAAAATCTATGAATGAACGACGATCTTCCGCGATTGAGGAGATAAAGATCCCATCGTTGGAAGATCTCAAGGCTATACCAAAAGCGCATATCAGATGTGCTTCGAGGTTGGGAAAAAACGCTGGCGAAGGTGTACTGTATCTGAGGGGAATTACTTTGAAGGAGATAAAAAAATGTTGATGAATAAATAAATATTTTTTCGAGAAAAAATAAAAAATCACAAACATTGTAATGAATACGTAAATATGTGTCACTTTTTTAAAAATAAGTTCCTTTTGTTTGTCTTTATTTTTCGAGCTTTTAATGACGTGACCCTTAAAATAAAATTTTTGATAAAAAAAGTAAATTTTTAAACCAGTATTAGCCGACCATTATCAGTCAGTTACGCCAGTATTTTAATTTGCTTTGGCACTCTTATAAAGATACTTAATTTGCTTATATTTAACCTATGCCATGTATGTGGATATTAATTAGCTTACTTCCAAAGTCTTTCACTAAAATATTCTTATCTCGTTTGGTTTACATTTTCGTTTCATAACCTGACATTTAGACACACTACACAAAGGTGCTTCGGCTGACCTTTAAAATTGTTCATGATATGGAACTTAAATTCAACATAACAACCACCTTGCCCATACCACTAGCAGAATCCTTTCCAACTTGCTGTACAATAAGTATGGAACGATTTTACTAAGATTTCAATCACCCACGCAGCATCGGGCTCGCAATCCACCCCATCATCATCATCACCATTATCACGTGAACTCTGACATTCTGATGAAGCTTTTCCCGGGGAAATTCACTGATGTGTATTGGTTGCACTATAATAGCTATAATACCTACTACCTACGATGAAAACAAGTGAGCCCTGCACATTGCACATTACTGCTCAAGGCATTTACTTTAACTAGGCCAGGAATACAACCCTGCATGTGTGTTTATCTATGTATAGCAGATTATATAAAAATGCGAGAGCATGTGCTTTGGTCTATACACTTTTTTGCGAATGCATTTTGTCATAAAATACTCTTGATATATTGCACAAGTGTCACGTGTGCCACTGTAGGCATTGTTGTTGGCAATCAAGAAAAATAGACATTTGCAGCTAATCTACCTTAAACTCGCTTTCAATGCAGTGTTAGATCTAGCTGCCTTCAATCACCATGACTCCGTTGGTTCCTAAATAATATGAGTTGAATGTAATCCACAGCTGAGCATGGCGCGTGTGCACACCTCCCAATGGCATCCGAAATTAAAAATATTTTGTTATAAACAATTTCGAAAATGTCACGTAGCGATTTCTCGTCTTTGACAGATGTAACTTTGTTGTTTTCAAAACGTTATCATATTTTATCTATTTTTACAAAATAAATTGCATTTTAAGTAAAAAGTTTGATAATTAAGAAAAACTCGCTGTTATCACAACAGTGTGCAATCGGCTTTGGTGCGTGCTCGATTTGAAATAAATTCAACCTTGACATTACGACTATGAAATCGATTTTCCTCTTCTGTGTGTTTTTTTTTTTTTGCTATAGGCTGAGTACCATATCTTATGCATTGGTTTGGTGCATTCCCATTTAGCGCAGGGTTAATAGGTCTTCTTAAATAGACGGACATTAAAGGCAATGCTATTGGATTATTATATATGACAACTGACGCGTGACTTTTAATACCCTTTTACCTTCTTTTTCATGAATCTTAGGGGCGACTTGAGTCTCTTCCGCTAGATTAAACTCTGATAGTTTTAGATAGGGCGCCCGACTTTCCTTCCACCTGTAGACGTTATCTTAGTTGGAATCAGAGGCTCTTCAAATCAGAACTTTGCAGACGTTAGATATGAGTGCATCTGTACAGCTTCAATATATACGAGTAGATCTCGGAATTCGTCTCTAGAAACACTCAAGAGTTTCTTCATCGGATTTTGATAGACACCTCGTTTTCCGACCGCTCAATTGTATTTTGAGCTCAGATTCAAAACAATGATTCTGAGTATCTTTACAATTTGAGCCGTAGAGACAAGGCGAATGAAGTCCTCGACTACTTCAAAGACATCCTTATAAATATAGATGTTCTAAGTAAGACGATCATCACATTGCATTCATTCAGGAACCATGGGTGTGGAATAAATGCCTGTGTAGTCTTGGTGTAATGCTACGATCCTTTATGATGAGCGATCCGAAAGGCCCAGGGTCTGCCTCATCATATCGAACACGCTATCGGCACCCAAACTTGGTCAATTCTGTGGTCAAGATCTGGTGGCTGCGAAAGTTAGCTACAAAGCGCACGGAGAAATTGAACACTTCGTCGTGGCGTCTGGTTACTTCCCTTACGACTCGGTACTGCCCCCGCCACCTAAGGCGGTTTCTGAACTCGTGGAGTACTGTCAAGCCAGAAGGATTGGACTCATCATCTGTTGCGATGCTAACGCTCAAAATACTGTTTGGGGCAGCAACAAATGCAACCGGAGAGGAGACCATCTTTTAAACTTCATTCTTTCGTCTGACCTTATCATCAACAATGTTGGCTCTCAACCAACCTTTGTGATGGCGAGGCGACATGAAGTGATTGACCTAACCCTGTCTAATAGGCATGTGAAGGCCAACACTAACTGGAGAGTCTTACCAGATGTTACGCTGTCAGACCATAGATACATCGAATTCCAATTGAAGTGTGGGATCTCCCTCTCGCAGTCCAAGCGGAATCCGAGAAAGACGGACTGGGTGCGATTCAGGGAGGAGCTTGAGAAATCCACTCAAGCCCTGCCTCAATTCAAAACAAATCAATTGGTGGAAGATGCCGTTCATAACCTGAGCAGCGCCATCAGCAACTATTTCTAACTCGCATGTCCTGCCAAAAAACCTCCCAGCAGGAAGCCGGGAAGCCGGTTCCCTGGTGGAACGCTGAGCTCCAATGTCTTCGCAGGGAAGCCAGAAGTCTCCTGAATAGATCTCTTAAATCGAACTCGGAATAATACTGGAATAAATATCGATCGAAGCAGAAGGAATATAAGAAGCTTATTCGTAAATTGAAGAATGATTCCTATAAGAGGTCACCAATCCCTGATTGGTTAACGTTCTCAAACGAGGAAAATCGACAAAGCTGGATGTATTCAGATAGTCTGATGGTACCTTCACCGAGTCTAAAGCAGAAACTCTTAGTTTACTGTTGCAGACCCAATTCCCGGGAAATCAGACTGTCATCGGCTCGTTGCACACTCCCTCATTGGAAACTGCGACTGAAACGATGAAAACAACTCGGCGTAGCTGGTATGTTGCGTCACGCGTAGCAACTACTGAGGCCATTGAATTTGCTGTGGCATCTTTCGATGGCTTTAAGTCGCCGGGCACTGATGGGATATACCCTGTTATGCTGCCAAAAGGTTTTAGACAGCTGCTTCCTACTCTGAAAAAAATTTTCCTTGGCGCGCGGTGAAAGTGGTCTTTATTCCCAAAATAGGGAAAGAAGATTATTCACTCGCCAAGAGTTTTAGACCAATTAGTCTAACATCCTTCTTGCTGAAAAGCATGGAAAGATTAGTAGAGTTGCACGTGCGCAAAGTTGCCCATCGAATCAGCGCGGAAAATCCTGCGAGACTGCGCTTCAAAACCTAGTTGGGAGAATTGAATGCGCTCTCGAAAGGAAGAGTACGTACTAGGCATTTTCGTCGACATTGAGGGAGCTTTTGATAACGCTACTTTCGACAGCATGTGTAACGCTGCTAGACGGCATGGCGTAGATGAAGCACTGGTTTTGTGTATCAAAGCAATGCTCGTGCACAGGACAGTGATCGCTGATGCAGGCTTCGAATAATGTGTCAAGTCTGGAGTAAACAGGGGCTGCCCGCAAGGTGGCGTCTTGTTTCCGCTGTTATGGTGCATGGTGGTCGACTCTCTACTCGATGCTCTCAATGCCTCTGGCCTAGCGCAGGCGGCGCTAGATGTGATCGAAGACTGGTGCACGAGAAATGGGCTGTCGGTTAATCCTCGACTGATGTCGTTCTCTTCACGAGAAGGAGGAAAAATACTGGCATTACTCAGCTGGTGCTAAAATGCATTTCCATCCCGATATCCAAGGAAGCTAAGTACCTGGGAGTCATCCTAGATAGCAAGCTTCTTTGGTCAAAGCATGTTAAGTCCAAAACCACCAAAGTGCTGTCAGCTTTTTGGCAATGCAAAGGTGCATTTGGCAAAACATAAGACCGATAATCTCATATGCATTGGCTGTTTGGTGGAGCAGGCTAACACGCAAACGCGCTGTGGCTTCACTCACCAAACTCCAAAGAGCGGTCCGTCTCAGCTGCACGGAGGCTTTCCCCAG
The DNA here is from genome assembly GCA_958301585.1 of Merodon equestris. NCBI lineage: Eukaryota > Metazoa > Arthropoda > Insecta > Diptera > Syrphidae > Merodon > Merodon equestris. The sequence continues at coordinate 111,758,035 of OY284415.1, forward strand.
CACACCGGGAGCTGCTCTAGATGCTATGATGAATCTTCCACCCCTTGACATATATATCAGAGGGTTTGCATTGAAAGCCATTTCCCGCCTAAAGAGAAATGGTCTTTGGTACAACTCGCATTGGAGTGAAGGTGTACTTGCCTTCTGACGCAGTGACACCAGCAATCCTACTGCAATGACACCAGCAATCCTACTGCGCTGTAACTTCACAGGCACATTTCCATGGCGTCAGAAATGGAATGTCTTCGCATTTTCACAGATGGCTCCAGGACTGGGCAGGGATCCGGCGCTGGAATTTTCGTTGAACGCGAAAACATTCGACTGCACTTCTCGTTAGGAAAATATGCGTCTGTCTTTCAATCGGAGATTTACGCAATCCTAATGGCCATGCACTATGCTGTGAAACACAGATGGAGGGAAAAGAGCATATGTGTCTGCAGTGACAGCCAAGCTGCACTCAAAGCTGTGTCCAACCCTCTATCCAACTCCAAATTAGTGCATGAACTCAAGACCTTCTTGAACAAAGTCGGAAGACTAAATTCACTTAGGCTTGTATAGGACCCAGGTCACTCTGGAATCTGAGGAAACGAGATCTCCGATGAACTCGCTAGAAGAGGCTCAGAGGAGAGTTTCTCAGGACCTGAACCCGCACAGGGGGTTCAATGTACATAGTCGTAGATGGAGGGAATATCCAAGAAGTCTGCAACATTTTTCTTATCCTTAAGGAGAAATGATTGCAGAAGGCTTACGGGCGTCATTACGGGCCATTAAACTTTTGTCAAGCATCTCTACGTGCTTGGCATCAGTGAGACGCCTACCTGTGCTGCATGTTGCAGAACACTTTCTCTGTGACTGTCCATCCTTCGCTCGCGCACCCTTGGGGCCGACGTGGTGGGTGCCGAATCTCTTAGCTCTGCATCACTAAAGCCCCTTCTCACTTTTCTCCGGACAACGGCGAAAATACAATAAAGACCAGTATTTGTGTCTGAGTGCTCCAACAGATAGTAGAAGCCTCCAACAAAAAAAAAAAAAAGTAAGACGCTTGTTTTGGCCACATTAACTAACATACCCATTTAAGTCTCTGCCACCTCAATGCTTGTCCACAGGCTTTACGAGTACTTTATTGGAAATAGCTAATAACTTAATTGACTACAGCTACCTCTCTGGTAATGGCCATCCGGTAAGTAATTATTCGCTTGGTAAAAAGTGGTTTGCTGGTATGTCAGGTATACTCAGGCATAGTCGTTTACAGAATATCTGTAAGTTTGTACTGTAACAACAGAATTCGTGCTGTAAATTACAACAGCGCGAGTGTGTTACCGCAAATAAATAAAATATTTCGGGAAAATAATCAAGATGACATTCAGGATCTGAAGCTTCCGAGAACATCAGACAACGAACGCTTACCACGAACAGTCAACATCGATCCAGAGAGCGCCGTCTTGGATGATGATGATGAATAGATTGCGATGAATAAATGAACGCCAAACAATGGATACCGATTGTGCAAATTTATTTTGAAAACTATGGTGCGGTTCACCACACGTGCGCTACGACCAATTTACGGTCGACATAATCGTCCATCTGAGCAAGTTATTCGGAACGCGATGAATCGCACAAGTACATTCTACTGGATAATATGCATCCCTAAAGACGATAAACAGTGCGACGAGAAGAAGTTATTGCCGTTGTGGAGCGCAGTGTTGAGGAGAATCCGAATGAGTCGATTAACCATCGTGCACAGCAATGCCCATCCACTTTGTGAATGATTTTACGGAAAGGTCATGGCTTAAAAACTTGTAAGATTAAGCTGTTTTTTTTATAGGATTCGCGCAGGTGCAAGAGTTGCGCCCTTATGATGTTTGCCACACAACCTGGACGGGGTGCAGATAGCTTGTATCGAAGATGTTCGTTCACTATTCTCCGGGGGTGGTTATACTAGATAGTATTCGAGAGATTCGACTGAATTTGTCGCGTTGATTGTAATTCTCAGTAACTTTTTTTGTTTCCATGTCATTAAGGTGTTATACTGGAAATGCGTACACAGGGTATGTGCATAAGCTGAAACCGCGTGATCATTATACGCGTCGTAGGTTCAGTGAATGGGCCGAAAACATTACTCCTCATTTTCAATGCAAAATTTTGTTCTCCGATGAGGCCCATGTTTGGTTAAATGGAATGGACAAAACCCAGAAGCCTTTTTCGAGACGCCCTTAAAGCCGCGATCAGAGAACCTTGGTTCCATGATGATTTTATGACAAACAATGCCGTCGACAGTGAAGGGACTAACACCCTGTTCATTTCGTCAGAGAAACTCTAGATGATCATCGACCCATTGATAAGAAAAAAATCCGCGGGAACCGTCGAAATCTTGTGCTCAGGTACCTACGACCAATAGTTGTAGAGTTGTACACCATCCTGTTCAACAATGCTCCGAATAATGCATATTGCATTGGAAGACAGCGATGGTGTAACCCATCCCCAAGAGGGTAAAAGACAACTACAAGCCTGCAAATCTCCAGTTGAACAGTAAGGTCTTCAAAATGGTAGTCCATAGGACTTTGGCTAAATTGACCAATTCGGCTTCAAAGCGGGGTATGACACTAGCAACGCTGCTTCGAGACTTGTATCGGATAGAAAACCCTATCACACAGGCCTGTGAAGACAGTTCTTTCCAGGCTCAGTATCTGGCCAGAGGCAGTCCTGGAGTCATGGAAATTTGACTATGATTATATTATTATATCGCAATAGGATGGCATTGCGTCGGAGGGCGTTTCCATGAGACAGGGGTCGAAGGATATTTCCCGCACAAGTACACGGTCACTCCAATGAAGGTCAAGTCGGTCCATAGTCAAGAACAATTCCTATACGGAAAAACTGTGCAGCAACATCAGTTGTGAATGAGAGATAATCAAAAAGTTCTGACGACGGCATAACACTCGCAGTATAAGATCACTTCAAAATTCATACTCTGTGTGTGCATTTCCAATATAACACCTTAATGACATGGAAACAAAACTATTACTGTGAACTACAACCAATGCAAATTCAGTCGAATCTTTCCAATCCTATCTAGGACAACCACCCCCGGAGAGTAGTGAACGAACATCTTCGACACAAACTGTCTGCACCCCGTCCAGGTTGTGTGGCAAACACCATAAGATGGTACACTCTTGAACCTGTACGAATTATAAAAAAAAAAAAAAAAAACAAAATGCGAGTTGTGTCAAAAGGTTTATCACAGCATCTAGTGTAGTGCCCGGCGTGCTGGGAAAAGCCCCCGTACAGCTGAGAAAAACCGCTCTTTGGAGTTTGGCGAAAGAGGTTACGACTCGTTAACTTGTTCCACCAGAAACCGATACAAATGAGATTATCTGGCTTATCTTGCCTTTTAAGATGATACCTAGGTACTTAGCTGCCTTAAATATCGGCATAGAAATGTCTTTTAGCAATTGCTGGGTCAGTACATTTAGAAGGTCATTATCACAAACTCAGTCGGCTGGGCACAACTAAACCACTCCTGTGAATGATTTTTGACATGCTAATCAGTGAAAGCTGTGATAATTGCTTGATTTCTACCCAGACATCTGAAATTAAAAACGGACTGCACAGGGTACGGTGAACTCATCGATCCTTTTTAGCATATACCTGAGTGATCTGATAACTTCTCTTCACCATTCAATAGCATACGTGGACGATTTGATTGCGAACAGATCTGACCAATGTTGCTCTTCTGCAGTGTGACTTCGGAAAAATTCAGTTGAAGATCAACTTCCAGAAATCAGAATCTATTTTATTCGGAACGCCTCTGTCTAGATCGTCTCAGTACACCAAACATTGTCACATGATTTCAATTTTTGGACCGGATACTGGCGACACAAAGTGTAGTCCTATACCTTGAGATCTGGTCATAGTCGCTTAGTTGACTAGTTTGTTGGGTATGGTTACTTGGTAATCTGTAACTGCCTAGGCTCTGACTAGTACATGTTAGTAATCTTTAGGGAACTTCTGTAGCCTAATGTTGCACTGATTTGGACCTATCAGGTTATTTTAGCAAGAAAAATATTGTCGTCTTTGGCAAAATATCTAAGCGCCTTTTCACAGTGGCGGCCGGCCAGACTGCCTAACATAAAAGTTTTGGCTAAAATGTCAGCGTTGCGCACCTTTGATTGGTGACAGCATAATCGCATATTTGGTTTAAGCCTCACTTACTCCTGCATCCACTTAGCTACTTCTGCTTCAGTGCTTTCGCTGTGTTCGCCCAATCACGGTAATATCATCTGCATGTGCAAGTAATTGTACAGACTTCAGATCGTGCCTCGTACTTGCCCTAGTCATAAATATTGACACAAAGAAAAAGGTATTATAAATTAAAAAGGTTTGAAATTTTTAAATACAAATTTATACATGAGACTTGTTTTAAAATAACCGCAATATGCCGTAAAGCCCTGTCCAATCATCGTCAATCGCTTTACATACCTCATTTATCGCAAACAACATCAACAGCACGGACAAGGGCTCGCTTTAAAGATTCTACATTCCGGTGATTCCCTCTAAAACGAATCAAAACTTGTAATCCAAATGGTCGAGGTACCAACTCGAATACATTTTCTTTAGCCCCTCCTGAGTGCTTTTCGCCCTATGGGATGGAGCAGAATACTGTTGGAATGTCTAGTGCTTGTTTGCCATTATTATTCGGCTTAGAGGCATATCGTTAAGCCTTCAGTCGAAGTCTTGTTTCCTTTTTCACAAAAATGGGGGTTGGTTATGCTATTGAAACTCATTCCGCATCATACTATTAGATTTGCAGGATGGTGTGCTCTTCCGTCTTAAGAGAGTGTTTGATTTCAATGCAACTGTTAGCAAGTGGCTAGTGTGTCTTTTGTAGGCACCAAGTCAAAAACTCTCTTTGATGATGCAAGACTCGCAAGAACCACTTTCTCAGTGGGTTGCGTCTGATTCGAGCCTACACGGTGGGTTGACCTGAAGCTCGTGGGTCTCACACCTTCCGCAGTGTGATTATTGGTCTATTGTGATTATTCTTGTCCTGGGACCACAATGATTTATAGGTATCAATAAAATCCTCAGAGTTTTAGGCATTAGGGGACTTATGGCCTTGCAGTTAACGCAGTTATAGGAAGCCACCTTCTTATATACCGGGACTACGATACTAGGATTCATCACCGTTATAAAGTCTGTTGAAGTGATCTTTACGGGTCCGTTTAATGTACCCAAGTGTCAGCACTTGTCATCAAACCAGCTTTATAGGTGCTAACTTGGGACGCACATCAGCAGCCTGATCACATTTTAAGTCTCAATTTATGTTTTATGCTTTTCACCGATTGAATCGGCTTTTTAAAGATGTTAAGGAAGATGTAATGAGCAAACGTTGACTGCAGTTTTGTTGTTGACCCCTATGTAGGTTTGAACATCCAAAAATCGGAGGAATGCCCGGCATCTATGGCTTATTGGCTTAATGCAAGTCCTAACAAAGGACAAAAAAAGAAAGGTGAACAGTGGTAGAAAAGATTTCTAAGACCGGACTTGGTGGGATTAAAGTCGAAAAGAGTGGAGTTTCGCTTGGCACAGCATTCTGGGTACTGGCTGATCCGGATACGGGTACGGGTAAATCAATATTGCCGGTAAGTAGGTCATGTTTAAATAGTATGTCTGCCACCCTGCGTCATTCTTCTAGGAGCTGTAGGTTGGTTAGCCTTAAGCGATCCTTAGAAGGGAGTAAATTATAGCCCAGCGAAGACTGTGAAGGGAAAATCAATTAGACCTACGTTGAACGGCCTTAATACGTGCATTGTGGATCCCACAAGAGTGGGCAGACTTTATATTTAAGAAAATTCAAGAAGAAGCCTGACTATCAAGAAGATAGTGTATAAGGATATCGAAACGTAAAGATTCAAGAACTTCTTGGACCAACGCTTATTAAGACTGAGGGCGGAATCGGCACGTTTAATAATGTTGACAATGTGAAGACGAAACTTGAGCTCTCGGTCACGGATAACACCTAAACCTGTGGTAACGCAGGCTCTGGGGGGTGAAGGGAATTGCTTGCGAGAGGAGTGAGGTGGTTTGTCTGACCACAAATATTACCAATAGGTAGTTGGGCACTTAATTATTTTGTATTTTCTTGAGGATTAGGAGGATGTACTTCTGCGAAGCTTGTGACATAAGACCTCAAAATAAGGCCGCAAGGAGTAGGGTAGATTTATTTTTTAAATATAGTCTTTTTTTCTTACTTTTTTTCAGGTAGTCAAGGGAGTAATCCTTAAGTCCATCGTTTTCTCTCTTTTAATCGGATTTGAAGCTTTTAGAGAACAGCCTAAGTACGGATTGATTGGAGGCATGCCGAAAACTTAAGATTTTTCGACCAAGTCTACCACGAACTGCAAATCTGCAGCCAAGTAGGTGTGTTAATGTCTCTGTAACAATTTCCGTTATTGGATGCCTTAGATTTAGGGCTTTTTCTAAATGATGAGTAACATCTGGTCTTTTTCTTTTGTGCGTCTGTGAGCGTCGTCAACATGTAATCTATCCGTATACAAGGTTGTTGGTTGATCCAACTAAAAATTATTTTTCGCGTAGAAATGTTAACCCTGAGGAAAATGGTCAAATTCTTATACCTCCAAGAAGAAGGGGCCAGCGTATACCGCTCCTTACCGATCTACGCTTCAAACATAATGCCCGAACGTGGTGTTCACCAAGTACAGGGTGGGCCAAATACAAGTTTGTTTTTTTTTAAATGCAATAAAATGAACAAAATTTATTTTTTTGCATCTATTATGGCTTTATTAGTAAGAAAAAACATTCCCATTAATTACGAAATACAATACAATGTCGTTCAAGTGGCTGCCTCGGCTGACTTGATAGTAGCGCATTCTGTTACCCCGATTTTCCAAGACCTTGTTGATGATTTCGGGCTTTAGCTCACGGATTGCTTGGACGATATTGGCCTTAAGTGCTTGAATTGTGTCCGGATTGTTGGCATAAACTCGATTCTTCACGGTTCCAGCTCCGAGGCGGCCAATTGACATCGCCAAGAGGGCTGATAACACGATTTGGGTATTTGGTGCACAAAAGATCGATCGTGGCATGGGCGGAAAACCAGAGGTCATCCAAATTCATGTCTTCAATTTGAGTAAAAATAAATTAGGTTAACATGGCTCTGTAACTCCCACCGTTGACCGAAATGTTGTTCTCAGCCTCATTTTCGAAGAAAAATGGTCCAATGATGTCTTCACAGTCCGCACCAAACTGCCACTCTCTGTGGATGGCTTCTCGACAATAACGTGCGGGTTTTCCGAGCCAAACACGGCAATTTTGTTTGGTAACGTAGCCGCCGAGATGAAAAGCGTCTTGTCAGAAAAGATGATTTTTTCGCCCAAAATCGTTGTCTAACTCAAGCTGCTCTAAGGCCCAAACTGCGAAGCGATAACCAAGCGGATGGACGCGCGCCTTCAATTGCTGAGTCAATTGGACCTTGTAAGCGAATAATCTGAGATCTTTGTGCAAAATTCTCCTCAGACTAGTGCCTGAAATGTTGAGCTGTTGAGCCACATTCTCATCTGTGTGCACCGTACGACGACGGGGATTATGAGTGCTGTCCACTAGCTTACCAGTCTCACGAACTTTTTGCAAAAACTTGTTTGGGCTACACAGCACTCATTTTGGGAAAAAAATTTCAACATTTCTCAACGTTGTTCAAGCGTAAAGTGACTCATTTCGTTCCGCGGACCTATGATACTGACTTTCTGTCAAGATTGCTGTCAGTGTCAAAATAACGTATGAAAAAAAAAAACACTAAATGGCCCACCCTTTAGTTGCCCATTCGGGCCCTGGACCCCGCGGTTGGCTCCACTTTTACAATTCCAGCAGCTCGGGCTCTTCGGTTTGCCGTTTATTGGGCGTGTAGTGGAAGTAACGACTAGTAGACAAACGCCTAGGTATCGAGGCTTGTGCCACTAGCATTTCATCCTAATTAAGAAATAAAGCAAAAAAATATTTTCAAACGCTTTCATAAAATAGGTAAGCGATTACGTTCATGTGTATGCATACTAACTTGCACAAAACGAATTTCCTGAACTTTATCTTTAGTTGACAGGCAAGTCTATATTCTAAGTCGTTAAAGTAACAAGCAAATGTGTATATGTATAGCATGCGGAAAGGGTATTAAATCAAAACTAATTGCCTAAATAGCATTCCAGCACTTAAGAAATGACAAAATGTAAGTAGGTATCACATATTACGTAAATATGTACATGTAGCATTTCTAGACTAGCATATGCATAAATATCCCTTTTTCAAAGCTCCACTTGGCTTTTGGATCTGAGCCATGGCGTCATAAATAGGAAAAAAGCACTAAAGGACGCTTTGACCTACTTATACCTCCAACAGGCTTGAATAGATATGAAATCAATGTCTGCTCCTTTAGCTCGAGGAATAATTGCTTATAGGTTTCTAGTGCAAATCGACCTAAAATAATTTGTAAAAATTATTCATTTCCTCTAATCAGCACTATTTATCCATCAAGTTATGCACCTAATTGTAATGCTAATTGCTCCACAAGTGCCTGAGCTGGCAATATATGCAATGCACATTTAAAAGCTGATTTATTGGTCGTCCGCCTCCACCACGTTGCAAACTATGCATATACCCGTATCTTAGGTATCAAAGCTTACTATTTTCGGTTAAAGTATTCGCATCATGCTGCCAAAGATATAGGGTCACGAAGTATTAACGACGTGATCCTATGCCTCTTGACAGCAACGCTGAATTTGGGGGTTGAAAAAGAAGTATGCTCTTATTGCTGAGTGGTTACTGAGTAGTATGTGTTTTAATGATATATGTGTTACTAAAGTTTGTGACGTCACATGCCTAGATTGACGTCACGTAGGAAAAGACTTTACAAAGAGCATAGAGAGGCAAGAGAGAGAGAGAAAAAGAGCGAGCGAAAAGCAGAACTGGGTTAATCGAAAGCTTTTTATTTTTATACTAAAGAGTGGAACCGTTATTCACAGACGCAAAACGACTTGATAATAGGTGCCTACAGCCACAGGGGGTGCAACCAAAAGCACCTCGGCTTTGAGTTTTCTCCCATACAAAAAATCCTCGTACAACACCACTAATGTGTAGGAGGTTAGTAGGGTGCTCAGAACACAAATGTAGGGTAGTCAGTCAGTATACATAGGTATGTGCATGTGATATAATAGTAAGTTTGAATTGGTCTTGTGATAGCAGCGAAGTAATGGGTTCGTACATAGTGATATGACGATACATATTTGCATACTATTGTTGTACATATACATACATATCATGTATTCAAGCATAAATTTGTTGGCGTTTTTAAATTAGTTTTTACTCGTTCAATCTCGTTGATGGCAATTGCATGTGATGAACTATGTATTGATAAATAAGCGTGGCGTTTTCGTAATTTCTGATCCTAATTATTGCTTTTATCTTTTGTCATTCAAGTGCCAAGGGAGAGATAATTATTTAACATTTTCAACCAAGGTCCATAGCATTAGAAAAAAAATCTACACGAAAGCCTAGATGCTAGAGTATTGAAAAAAATATTAATTTTCAAGCTACGTAATATATGAAACTAAAAATGCAATGGAAATATTTTTCTACAATAAAAATAATTCTTTTTATAAATTTAATTAAATAAATCGATTACATGTTTGAAAAAAAATATTTAACCTTCAAAAATGTTAAACATTTCAAGAACATATCCAAATACAAAAGCAGTTTGACAATTAATTCCGCTAATATAAAGCATAAGAATTAGGGTTGATACCATTTGTTTTGGTTCAATTTTTTTTTTTACTTCATAACAAAGTCATTAAAATGGAAACATGTGTATTACCTAGTACAACACGAAACTGCAACAATATTTTCGAAGCCAAATCGAATGGCCAAAGCTTTACAAGCCAACACTGAAAGTAGCAACAAAACTGAGATAAAAACGAACAAAAACGTGGGGTAACACTGACACACATATACAAGTAAATTTGCTCCATTTAAAATGCATGTACTACTCAAAATATCAGTGTGTATGCGATGGAACAGCGAGAACGCGCATACCCTACAATTGCATGTTACAAAAAGCTTAACACTTATTCAACTAGATATTTTATATACTGAGAAAACCCAAGCTATGGGCATTATCTCCCAACTATATCATCCCCCTTCGAAGCGCCGGCAACCCTCATAGAAAAAGCTCATTCATGCATTATCATAGAGTAAGAATACGTAAAAGGAGATGATGAGACTGCCCAACTGATATACATACTAAAACAAGCTTTTACTTCTCCTACCTCACCACAAAAGAAACGTGTACTCGTATCTATCGCAAATAAATAAAATAAAGAAACAAATCCAATTTTTGGTCTCTCTCATATGTAATTTTCACTTATTTTTGTCTTTTTGTTTTTTTTTTTTTTCATTTTTATTTCATTTTCGTGTTAGAAGTAGACGTTCTACGATACTTGTACTACATGTCATCATTACCCAGTGGCAAATCAATTTGACTCTCTTGGCTGCGTTTCTCGTGCTTTCTGCTATCTTCTATCCACTTGGTATGGTATATTTCGGTGAAAAGCTTGAATCTAAATGTTAATACAATACCGTCAACAGAACACAGCGCACGCCACTCACAATTATTCTCTGGTTGATAAAATAAACAAAATAAATAAAAAAAAAAAAAAAAAGACGAGCAAGTGCACTAAGAGCAAATAAAAAATCCAAAATTAACTCAAATATTTCGCGATTACTCTTAAAAAAAAAATAAAGTTTTATACAAACAGAACCTACCAAAACGTTATTTAGATTTTCTCGCAATTGTTGTTTCTCTAGATTTTGTGTTAAAAAATATTTATTATAAAAAAAGTACCTTATATCTGCTAGCTGTGCATAGTATCGTGTTAAGTAACATTGATTAAAACAAAATAAAAAACAAGACTTAGTAGAGAATTAAATAAAATAAAAATTAATTCGCCGAATTGATAGTTAAAGAAATAAAATAACATCCCGCCCCTGTACATGTTCTTATTTAAAAAATATATATAAATGCGAGTATAGTGCGTAATAGTCCGATCGTATTGTCGCTAAATTGAAATTGCCACTTAGTACATTTCCCTCTGAACAATATATGAAGATATATGCATAAGACAGATACATATGTATGTGTGTCTAAACAATAATTTTTGTATTTTTCTACTTTTGTATCATTATTATTGCTAATTAAAAACAAAAGCTACCCATCGCAGAATAATAAAAATAAAGGATTTGCTCCACATCTACGGGAACGTACGTGACATAATTTCGTTGATCAGCTGATTTGCGTAACAACCGCAGACCGATGGATATTAAATGAGTGTACTTCGATAAACACATGTACGTAATTACTAAGCAGGGAATATCGCGTGAGAAATTTCTAAATACATACATATATACATGAGTACATAGTCAAAATACCAAAAGGTATTTTTATAGACACCCACCGTCGGGCTATATCTCTATCAGATGCGATTTTGCAATATTTAAAAATTTACGAGTGCAACCAACTTTAAAAACCTCCCAACAAAAAAAAATGTATATATCTAAAGTGCATACCTGTCCGTTCTGAATCGTGTATATAAAACACTTGCCAATGCTTTGAGTTGAACGTTAAAATTCAGACGAAAAAAATAAGATAATTTCGTATCGCATTTATACACTAGTAAAACGCCGTTTGTTGTTCGATTGGGTTTTCTGTTCTATTTGATTAACGTGTTTTATCTGTTTTGTTTTGTTTGTTAACTAGAAAGGGTACCTTCGCATATATATGTTGTATCTATATCTAAGACCGGGAATGAGCGCGAATTAAGAAATAAATAAAAAATTTATACAAACATTATCATCGAGATTCTATGTGACTATTTCGGCTGAAAAGGTGAGTAGAACTATTCATCAGTTACAACAGCTTTAAGTTTATGAAATAATTGAAACAAAAATCTAAAACAGAAAATATATATATGTACGTGCCAGTGGCAGTGCCAGTGCCAATTGGAAGTCAGATGACATTGGAGGCACTTGAGTCAGGCACTTAATCTTTTCGTCACGTGTTCGTCGTGTTATTTAGGTTTATCAGATATCCAAACACACTCATGGATTGAAAATTGGATTTTATCTTAATTGTAATTATGTTCGTTCTCGGTACTCTATAAATGATATGAAAATGCACGTCACGAATGATTTCTTCTATTCTACGATACGATATTATACAATAGAGAAAAGTGACTGCATTGGTATGTTTCATTTAAAATCGACATGCAAAGTAAGAGACAGCCATCCTTGAGATTTTTATAATGTTTCTGTGTCTATACTCGTATTGGAACATGTTAAACATTTCATTTATATCGAACAAGAGCTGCGCCAAAATATTTTAGAATTTGAGTTGTGATGTCATAACAAGTTACAATCAAGAGCTTAAATGCCCTTTGATATTTCTGATGCGCGTTCAACCTTGACCTTTAAACATGTTTGTTTTTTTTTTTCTTGGTTTTTTTTTGGATCAGTGCCCAACAGTCTTTGGGTAATTTTAAATAGCATACTAATAATTGTGGTAACTGTTTGGATCAAATGTTTGGATCACATGGAACTTCATGTTTGTGATACACATCGGGGTGCTAAAATATATTTCCTATGTATATTTGTTGTTCCTATTTCTAGCTAATTATAGTATAATTGTGTAGGGCTCTAGTTCCTTAAATTGATGCCAACATTTTGTTAGGTAAGCGCAATTATTCATGGCCAGGGTATTTCCTAATGCATTTATGGTACAACAATAGTCTATTCATGTGAATCTAAAATGTTTTTTTTTTTATTGTTGGTTCTATGCCAACGTTGAAGAAGTAATTAGCATTAGGAATGGGGTGCATTAAAAAATAATTTGAGAATTCGAAGTGATCTAATTAAAGAAACCTAGCTTAAAATATATTTATTTAAGCTCCAATAGGACCATTTGTTCATGAAAAATAATCGGGAATTATTATTGTACACTTATACCAGCGTTCTCTACAATCCCAAGCTATTGTGGAACTAGTATGTTAGAATAGCAAGCGCTTTTAATCTCACCTGTGCTTTTTCTTGAATGGAATTGTTTCGCCACAAGCCCGGGCTTTTTAAAGCAAATTGGATTAGAGTAGCTCTTATTGATCGGTTGACCTTGTTGCCAAGGCTCATATTGAAGTATGCTCCCTAAAATGCTACCTTCGCACCATAGAGACTATGGAATTTCCATTTCACTATTTTCGCAACATTATTAACTTGATTTACCGACTCAATTTTTGTCGTAGGTTCAACAAATCTAAGCAATCTACGAGGGTGGCCCGATGAGTACTTAGCCTCACCGCCAGGTGGCGCCAGTATCGCAAGAGCTACTTACTATCGTAGAACATTCTAGTAGACGGCTACTGTCGAAATTTCAGCCGGATCGGACTCGTAGTTTTGTTTTGACCGCGTGTGGAAGCGGGAGTGTCCGCGGATTTCAGAAAAATGGAAAAAGAGCAATATCGGTCGGTGATTCGATACTTGTTTTTGGAAGGGAAATCGCGCAGCGACATTAAAGAGCGTTTGGATGCTGTGTACGGTGACTCTTCTCCTTCGATGGCGACCATCAAATTTTGGTTTAACGAATTTTAACGTGGTCGCACGTCGTTCAACGTCACAAAAATCCACGATCTCGTATTGGCAGACCGCCGATTGAAGTTGTGCGAGATAGCTGAGACAGTGGGCATTTCAAAAGATCGCGTGGGTCATATCCTGCATGAAATTTTGGGCATGAGAAAGCTGTCGGCGCGATGGGTGCCGCGTTTGCTCACTCCGGACAATAAGCGCATAATTGAGACCACTTCAGAGCAGTGTTTGACGCTGTTTAAGCGCAATCCGAAGGAGTTTCTGCGTCGTTTCGTGACAGTCGACGAAACATGAATCCACTGGTACACACCAGAGAACAGTCGAAACAGTGGACTTCACCCGGTGAACGTGCTCCGAAAAAGGCGAAGACTGTCCCATCGGTCGGAAAGGTGATGGCCACCGTTTTCTGGGATTCACAAGGTGTGATCCACATCGACTACCTGGAGAAGGGCAAAACGGTCACAGGGCTGTACTACGAGTATGCCAAATTATTGGGCCGATTCGACGCCGAATTGAAGAAAAATGGGCCCCACTTGGCGAAGAAAAAAGTGCTCTTCCACCATGATAACGCACCGGCTCACATCTCCGCCCTCGCCACTGCCAAATTGGTCGAATTGGGCGACGAACTGCTGCTTCATCCACCGTATTCTCCAGATTTGGCCCCGTGCGACTTATTTTTGTTTCCAAACTTGACACAGTCACTCGCCGGGCAGAAATTTCAGTCGAATGAGGAGGTCATCGCGGCCACGGGGGCCTACTTTGCAGACCTCGAGAAAACGGATTTTTCAGACGGGTTAGAGAAGTTGGAGCATCGCTGGGCAAGAGTATCGAGCTAAAAGGAGACTATATTGAAAAATAAATCGCCATTTCTCCGTAATTTTGTTTTTCTTTTGTAGGCTAAGTACTTATCGGACCACCCTCGTACATGGCTCCATGGCATGAACCAATTAATATGCCTACATCTTCTTTGAATTAGCTGATTTTGATTCTACGATCATTTATAATAATTTCTTTCACTTTTTCTGTATTTTCATCGCCTGCTGACGCGCTCGTAAGCTTTAATTTAAAATTGTTGGCAGCACAAGGGTAATACTAAACATTTTAGCTCGTTTCAGTTCATTTTCTTAACAGCATTCAATGCAAATTCTCTGATCCATTTTGTAAGCAATAATGAATAATCGCTGGTCGTATCAAGAAACCTCTAACATGATAGCAGACAACAGACTAAACACGAAGGTCACTGTTAAAGTCTGGATACCATATCTAAGGAAATCTAACCTTTTATTGAATATTTCAGAGTCTTCTAATTTCAGCAGAGAAGCTTACACCTACGAGTCGAAATTTTTCTGCGGAGTGGGGGCCTGAGTTTTCTCCGAAAATCATAGCCGAACCGCTTGATTAGGACATTTTGCCCTTCTAGGCGGAAGTTCCGCCGTTTCTAAGATGTCTCGATCTTTTTTTTCTAATTTTTATATTTTACAATCACCACCGTTTTCCACAAAACCCATCTACCCCAGCTGGTTATCCCAGTTTCAAGTTTTCAGGCATTAATAGTGCCGACGTACTTGAAAGCATACTCAGTATCAAATCGAATGCTGTTGGCTTAGACGAAATGCATCCGTCTTTTTTAAAAATTGTGCTGCCAGTAATATTGCCTCATATAACTTACATCTTTAACACAATTCTAACAAAGGGGATTTTTCCGATGAAATGGAAATTGGCCAAATACGATGTGCCCTGTATAAAGGAAGTGTGTCATTTTTAGTTCTTTTAGATTTCTCCAAAGCGTTCGACACGGTCGAACATGGTATTCCGTATCAAAACCTGCATCGGCTCTACAACCTTTCGACTCACGCTCTCAAGCTAATATCCTCCTACCTGAATAACAGAAAGCAGACTGTAAAAATAAAAGGTGTTCTTTCGGACTTCCTCCCCAACATCCGCGGCGTGCCACAAGGATCCTTTTTAGGACCTCTGCTCTTCTCCCTCTACATATACGATCTTCCGAAATTTATAAAGAATAGCTCGATACACATGTACGCTGATGATGTACAATTTACTCTTAGCTGCCCTCTAGGTCTAATAGAACAGGCTGCAAATTGCATTAATAAGGATCAGATATAGCACAGTGGTCAAATGAAACTGGTCTTTTGCTAAACTCTAAGAAATCCAAGTGCATTGTGATCTCTAAAACACCCTTGGATCTATCTCACCATGAACAATGTCAATATAGAGTACGTTGATTCTCTAAAAAACTTGGGTATAATGTTTTATCGAAGCTTAACCTTGGACAACCATATTAATCTAGTCGTAGGGAAAACGTACGGTGTACTCCGTGCACTGTGGGCCTCTCAGTCTTTCATCCCTATCAAAACTAGAACTTTACTTGCTAAAGCACTGGCTCTACCCGTGAGATTGTGAGATATTTCACAACTGCTGTTACCCCTTTATGAGGAAATTCAATGTCGCCTTTAATAGTATAATACGTTATGTCTTTGAATTGCGACGTCATGACCGAGTCTCACAGTACACCAAGCACCTGTTGAACATGAATTTTGAAAATTTCTTTCATTTGCGCACCCTATGCATTCTTTCGGATATTCTACTTACACATCAACCTTCCTATCTATATGAAAAAATTCGTTTATCCTCCTCAAACAGATCTGGACAGTTAATTTATCCTCACCATACGTGTCTGATATCTGAGCGTCACTTTTTTATAAACTCCATTCGTTTATGGAATGCTTTGCCTCGCAAAATAAGAAGAATAGACTACACTACCAGCTTAAAAAAGAAACTAAAAACGCATTTATGCTCGAATTTGTAAACATTTACTCTTTATTTCATCATGTAACTTTCGCCAAATTGTAAAAATTGTAAAATTGTATGAACTATTGAATGCTATTACTATTTATAAGATATTATATCTTAGAGTGTAGCCAACCATTACGTTGGAATAAATAAATAACTAAATAAATAAATAGAACACACTTACCCTAGACAAAAATACTCAAAACTAGCTTAAATAATGACTGACTTTAAATTACCTTACTGGCCCTAAACGAACACTTTAAAGCAAATAGAACAACCTAAGACTATGCATTTCGGCCTTACGAGTAACTTGCAATAATGATTGTAAAATAAATAAAAAACTTAGGCCAAGAAAAGTGATATGTATTTAAAAAAAAAACTTAGTATCAGATTATCATTTTTTTTTTTTACAAAGAAAGGTTGTTTCTAATAAATCTAGTAGCATGGACATATCTTTTGTTTTTTTTAGCATTTTTTTTATTTCTTTTCTACAATATATCTAACTTATTATAGACCAAAATGCTTATGCCTAGCTTAACTATTTTAACTAATTATAATTACCCTACTGGGCCTCTGCGGGTACTCTAAAGTAGACAGCACGTTCTTAAAACTATGTCTTTCGACTTAATTAATAACTTAATTAAAATAAATGAAAAATAAAAGCTAAAAACTTAGCGTCTGATAAAGAATTTTTGATTTTATGTATAACTTACAATGAATTAAAACTAACTTAACCTACCTTAACTTCAATACACATAGAATATATGTTTACATAATATACATTTACTAAATGCATCTTTTTTTTATGGATTTATGTTTTATTTTTTTTTTCTATTTTTATTTTTATTTTTATTAATTTTTTTTTGTATCCTAATCTAAACCGTATCCTAATCTAAACCTACCTTAACCTATGTAGGCCATCCATCCGCCACCAGAAGCGTTGATGCTGTCGGATACCGTCTCTCCTATTTCGCTCTACTGAACCCGAGGCGCTCCGGCTCACAGAGCGCGACATCACGTTCGTAGCCTCTCTACTGAATTGAGGGAATCGTGGAAGATATGCGGCACCGCTAATCTAAGTCCACATTTATCTAAATAGAGGAATGCCTCTGGGAGGACAAAGCCATTAAGGCGCACCCTCTCGTGATACGAATTATTGGGTAAGCCCCGGAGATCAAGTTATTGGCCGAAGTCATTGCTCTTGCAACATGGCTTCGAATCAACTTTATCAGACAATTGTCCACCCGTTAAATCCTAGCCCTATTGTATAGGACCTCGTTAGGGTAAAATTTCGTGTACTCAGATTCGGGTGTTCTATGTAATCCAAGACCAAGTCGTGAGACATTGTCTTTCAAACACCCGAATCCTTTCCATTAAGCTGGCTCTCACATTGAACTACACGGGACATCCATAGGCAACTATACGAGTAGACCTGATTAAGGCCATGTAGCAGATTACTTTCACCCTAGGATCTAGTTGGCTGCTATGAAACAGCCATCTTGTCAGAGCGAAAGCGCTCCGGCCCCTGGCCAGAGCAGCATCTACATGTTTGTCAAAATATAGATACTGATCTAGCACGATCCCAAGGTATCTGACTACACTTTGTCTCGCCAGTGGACACCCGTCCGGTCCAAAGATAGAGAACCTGCGCCAATTTTTTCTAGTGTCCCGGGAGGCCCTAGACAAAGGCGTTCTGAACAATATAGATTCTGATTTCTGGAAGTTGATTTTCAACTTAAATTTTCACAAAGAACTTTCTACCAATGGATTATATATAGAAGTGGTTTACTTATGCCAAGCCGACTGAGCTTGTAGTAAAGCCCGTCTAACCATACGGTGTCGAAGGCTTTTTCCAAGTTAATCAGACAAGCACCCGTGCATTGGTTCTTGCATTTATCCATTGAATATCAGATACGGCATGCAGATGCGGCATGAATAGTGTCATGTCCGGAATGATTTTATTGTCCTCAACTCATTTAGACAGGGCTCTATGGACGACCTTCTCGAAGACCAAGCTGATACTCGGAAGGAGACTTATTGAGATTTTCCGGGTTAGATGTGTCTTTACCCCTCTTGGGAATTGGTTGCACCACCGCTGTCTTCCAGTGCACTGGATAATATGCATTATTCAGTGCATTGTTGAACAGGATGGTGTACCCCTCTACAGCCATTGGCGAAAGGTGCCTAAGCACAACATTGGATATACCGTCGAGTCCCGCGAATTTTTTCTTCTTCAATGACTCGAAGATCATTTGAAGATCTTCTGTCGAAATGAACAGGGTATAAGCCTCACTGGCGATGGCATTGTTTGCCATGAAATCTTTATTGAACCTGGTAAAACCAAGTTTCTTTGATCGCCAATAATCGATATCATTTCGCAGATAGAAGTGATAAAGCAGAGCTCTGTTCTCCAGGTCGTGGTTCGGGCGAATACCATCCTTGTACACTTCCTGGAAGACAGCTCCTAGTGTCGCCACCTTCTCCTGAAGATCTTCGATCACAAAGAAGTCGTCATCCAGGTTGGCGTTATCTGGATCGATGCTGAATGTTCGTAGTAAACGTTCATTGTCTGACATTTTCGGAAGCTTTAGATCCTGAATGTCATTCTGATTGTTTCTCCTAAATATTTTATTGATCGAGCGGAGCGTAGCGGAGCGAGAGCAATCACCCACTTTTTGGCCTAGCGCGTGCATGTACGGGGAATATAGTGGTCCGAAAACGATTTCGGACTAATCTTGTACGCACTAAATGTAGATATCGGCTATAACCACACATGTGTGCAGCATGTCATTCGATAGATCTAGGTCTGTAGATGAGCCATAAATTATCAAATGAAATTGTTTGATTGAAAAATAGTGAGAAATAACGAAGTAAAGTTTAGAAAAGGGCCATGCGGAGCGAGAGCAAGGTTGATAAAACAACAAATTTGCTCGCTCGATCAAAAATTTTCAGTAGCGGAGTTAAGCCCGCGCATACTGATCTGCCTAGTTTATTTACGGGAACATACTCCCGTTGTTGGATTTCACGGCTCGAATTCTGTTGTTCCAATGCAAACTTAGAGATATTCTGTAATTCTCTTTGATCAACTGTTGGAGATTTTTAATCAGTGACTTCAGTGTCCTGACCTCCGAGTTTTGCCTGTCGGTAAACCGCCTATACCAGAGTTTGAGTCTTGTCAAGAGTCTCGTTTTTTGTCTGACCAATGCGTCGATAGGCATCTTCTATGACAATCAGGTTGACATGAGCGCTTTTTTTCTTTTTTTTTTTAAGGGGGCTAGCACTGCTCATTGCAATCGATGTAGATGTATTGTGCCTCGTCTAATCGGCTAAGACGAAGAGGTTCCTCTTTCTTAATAAGGTTACGGATGTCTCTCGTTGGGGCTAAGCTGATCCCCTCGGGAGATATAATTTCTCTGACGAGGATTCGCTTCCTAAGGTGGTAGAGGCAGCATACTGACATAGTATGTGCTCTCCAGTTTCCACGTCCTCAAGACAGAGTCGACACTCGGTTTCAGACGAGAGGCTAATTTTATTCATATTTCACACTACAGGGTCTAGAAAGGTAACCGACCAGTGATCTGATATCGACTCTATTATATTAGGTGTGGGAAATAGATCGTGGCGTTTTTTTAGTAAAATTCAACTCGTTTTCTTATAGTGTGAAAATTAATTTATTTAAACCAAATATATTCCATTATTATCGACAATGTTTCGCCACTTTTCGGACAGACCATGATGCCATCGGTGAACTTCGGTGGTTTCCGGTTGAAAAACTGAATCAAGTGGTTTCCACAGGCTTCTTTTGAAACCAGCTTCATTCCATTGAAGGAGTTCTGCAGGGGTAGGAACAAGTGATAGTGAGAGGGCGCTATGTCTCGACTGCATGGTGGATGCATCAAAATCTCCCAACCAAGATCTCGCAATTTTTGACGAGTCATCAAAGAAGTGTGTAGTCGGGTGTTAAGGTAATGGAAGACAACGCCTTTCCTATTATTTAATTCAGGCCGCTGTCTTTCGATTGCCTGTCGCAAACTCTCTAGTTGTCTATAGTAGACTTGAGATCTAATCGCCTGACCAACTGGCTCATGGTGGACGATTCTCTTCCAAAAATGCCTAAGCCCATTCAATTAGATTTAAATCCCTCTAGAATAGAAATAGAGTTACTCCTTAACCACTTTCCAAATATCTTACAATTGATCTTAGCCTGAGGTTCCTTTAATTGATGAACACAATAATAAAGCTCCTTCGAGCGATGAAAGTCGTAAATGTTGACAAACACCTTCTTCTCTACTTGGTAGCATGTTTCCTTTGGTTATCGATTCTCTTCACTTTTTAATTCGATTCCCGATTGACAGCCTTCATAAACAGGTGAAAGCCAATTTAAGTAAAACACCTTTACGATTAAGATTTTTCCTTCGATATATTTATTGCTTGGATTTTGCCATAATGGATGTAATATAATATCGTTCAAATGTCCTTCACGGAAGTTCTTGCAGGACTCGATTTTGACAAGACAATTTTTAATTACTTTCCGGCACTTATCGTACAATAATGAATGTTTTTAAAGCATTAAGAGTCCTCATCAGACGATCTTTTGTATGGTCCCAAAAAAAGGGTTCCAACGGTGAAAAATCACATCACCAAGACGCGAAATAACTTGTTTAGGAAATGTTTCTTCCAGTAAAGCCTAAACAGGTCGTGCTCTGTGAGATGTACAACTGTCTTCCAAATCCATACTATCGATTTGAGGCCAGAAACTAGGTTAATAAGTGCCCAAATGCTTTGGTTGCCATGAGATCGATAAATTTGGATCTTCTGCAATACGAGGTTGGTCCGATAAGTACTTAGCCTACAAAAGAAAAACAAAAATTTTGGAGATATGGCGATTTATTTTTGAATATAGTCTCCTTTTAGCTCGATACACTTGACCCAGCGATGCTCAAACTTCTTTAGCCCGTATGAAAAATACGTTTTCTCGAGGTCTGCAAAGTAGGCCTCCGTGGCGGCGATGACCTAATCATTCGACTGAAATTTCTGCCCGGCGAGTGACTTTTTCAAGTTTGGAAACAAAAAGAAGTCGCACGGGGCCAAATCTGGAGAATACGGTGCATGGGGCAGCAGTTCGTAGCCCAATTCGACCAATTTGGCCGTGGCGAGGGCGGAGGTGTGAGCCGGTGCATTATCATGGTGGAAGAGCACTTTTTTCTTCGCCATGTGGGGCCGTTTTTTTTTCAATAGCCAGCCCTGTGACCGTTTTGCCCTTCTCCAAGTAGTCGATGTGGATCACACCTTGTGAATCCCAGAAAACGGTGGCCATCACCTTTCCGGTCGATGGGAGAGTCTTCGCCTTCTTCGGAGCACGGTCGCCGGGTGAAGTCCACTATTTCGACTGTTCCTTGGTCTCTGGTGTGTAGGTACTAGTGGATCCATGTTTCGTCCACTGTCACGAAACGACGCAGAAACTCCTTCGGATTGCGCATAAACAGCGTCAAACACTGCTCTGAAGTGGTCTCACGGTTGCGCTTGTTGTCCGGAGTGAGAAAACGCGGCACCCATCGCGCCGACAGCTTTCTCGTGCCCAAAATTTCATGCAGGATATGACCCACGTGATCTTTTGAAATGCCTACTGTCTCAGCTATGTCGCGCACCTTCAATCGGCGGTCTGCCAATACGAGATCGTGGATGTTTGTCACGTTATCCTCCGTGGTAGCCGTTTTCGGGGCACCTGGACGTGGCTCATCAAAAACCGACGTGCGACTACGTTGAAACTCGTTAAACCAATTTTTGATGGCCGCCATCGAAGGAGAAGAGTCACCGTACACAGCATCCAAACGCTCTTTGATTTCGCTGCGCGATTTCCCTTCCAAAAATCAATCACCCGAATCACCGATATTGCTCTTTTTCCATTTTTCTAAAATCCGCGGACACTCCCGCTTCCACACGCGGTCAAAACAAAACTACGAGTCCGATCCGGCTGAAGTAGCCGTCTACTAGAATGTACTACACGATAGTAAGTTGCTCTTGCGATACTGGCGCCATCTGGCGTTGAGGCTAAGTACTTATCGGACCACCCTCGTACTTTACAACTTCTGTAACCAAGCCTGTCTTCCGGTTTTCCTACAATTATACTTAAAGTACGCTAAGATGGATGATTATGTGAACCATATCTGCTGGTAATGCGTGACCTATTACAGAATCACTATTCTCAAAACCAGCTCGCACAACTTAAGCACGTTCAGTTACCTTATACTAAAAATATACAATTTTGGTTTGAGGTATGTGATTGAAACAGGGATGACAAGTCTAAAACATGAATCGGATCATGTATTACTGAGTCGTTGAACCTATTCGTCTCAGATGTCGAGGCTAAATATTTTGAATTCCGAGTTATTCGAGGTGGGATATGAATGGCGTCATGACCTGTCTCGAAATCGGATTATTTATCAAAGATGACTTTATGATAAGAGTTAGGAAATGTCACCATAGTACAGCACGCGGTTAGAGATTGTATAGGATTCCCTCAGCAATTTAAACCTAATTTTGGCATATAACCATGAATTATCTCTCCCGCCTACCGTTTCAGTTGTGACAAGTTCTTAAATGATTCCACCAACTATAATATATTACGTGAATCTTGTTAGCCACAAGCAGAGGTAGGCACAGAGGAATCTGTAAAAACAGAATATTTGGCGAGAAAGCTGTAGAATTCTTAATTCTATCAAAACGGCCACAAAAGCAGTATTAGAGATATCAGCCTTTGTAAATTTCACTTTTTAATTTCGCAAACACAATGGCCAAACTTTCGATAAAATCACCCACATACGAGTACGTCTATACGGTGGTTCTTACTATATTGTTCTGAAATTAGAAATACTTTTCCGATTTTTTCCATTGTTATAAAACTTTCTTATCTGACTTCGAACTGAAATTATGTCGTCTTCTTTTATTGCTTACAATTAGGAGAAAAAACTTCCTAAATCGACTAAATTGCCGTTTTTTCATGTCAATTTGGGGCAGCGGCTAACAATGGACGGACCAAGCAATCGACTTATATGCTTATATTTAGATTGAATAAAACGAACGAATGAATGCCTGTCTATAGCAAGAGGCAGAACATTTATTAACGCGTCGAATGGAAGTCGGAAAACAATGACGTTTTATTCGAAACATATCAATTACAGGAAAATTACCTTTGCCTTGGTGTGCCCTGCAAAAAGCACGTGGATCAGAAGATAATAGTTTAGAATCTATCATATTTATAGTTGCTCGTATCTTACTCTATCTTCATTCTGGTTTTTCTTGCATATTGGTATACTTGATATTATGTAAGACACGATGCTAGTAGTGATCGTTTGTAACTATGTGAACTCACATAAGCGTATATCGCACATCAATTAGACCATTTTATATACTTTGATAAAATGCCTTGGATTAATTATAACTGATGTGCTAATTGTCAGACGGGATTAAAGTGTTATTTTTTTCATACAATAAATTTTTAGATTTTTATTTTATTTTTTGATTCCATATCTTCACGTGCCATGTCGCAACAAATGTACAAATGTAGAATTGCAAACACCAGATACAGTAGGGCGCAAAATATTGCTGGTTTTTATTCTATTTTTATATTTTCCTGACAATGGTAGTAAAATTACAAAAAATTTTCAAGGAACGTTCAATGGACAAGGGCCTTATTCGAATTCTATCATTTAATTTAATACTTGAATTCGAAAAAAAATAACTAAGCGTTTAAATAATTAAATAAATACAGTGAACAAGGAGGCCAGGAGGCCAGGAGGCCCATTGTGATTCCCTTCGTTTGTGTGGGTACACATAAATTTAACCTGTCCTATCACGTGGTGGCTGAAACCACCCCGTGCTCTTAATGAATTTTAGAAGATCCGATATATCTGCATTAGCCACGTCCGCAATCTGCCTAGCGACACTAGGCGTCGATTCTGAAGAGCTGGGCAGTGGCAAAGCAGATGTTGGATCGTCTCAGTTTCTTTCTCATCGCCGCAGCTCCGGCAGAGATCGCGGGATCCCGAGTCCCATTTCCGGAGCATTGCTCCAATGGGACAGTGTCCTGTGATCACTCCGACGAGCATACGGATCGAGTTACGGTCCAGCGCCAGGAGCTTCTTTGTTTTTCCGATATTGAGCTCTGGCCACGATGATCTTGTCGTGTAGCTGTCGTTTCTTGTAAGCCAAGACGAGTTGGCCTCTTTGATGATTGTGTCGTTTATGATCCGGTATAATGCGCTGATCGGTGGTTGCAATGACGTGTCCGCTTCGCTGATGTCCATTTCAGAACCTTGCCTGGCCAATTCGTCTGCTCTTTCGTTCCCTGCAATTGAGCTGTGGCCCGGGGCCCAGCAGAGTTTAACTTTGTGGTGTCTGATGGACTTCAGTGAGTCGCGACATTTTTTGACAGAATAATTGTTTCGTTGTTTTTCTATGTTTTCATGTACCGATTTGCACATTTTTTTGTAATGTTTTTTGAGCTTGTTATTTAAAGGATGCTTTTTACATTTCATAGCAAGTGCATTTTTTCGTTTGATTTTACGTAAAAGGTTATGTAACATCCAGGGTTTAAGAAATTTTCTCCTACTTAAGTACAATGTGGTTGAGATAGTGCAATAGCTGATGTGTCTCTGTAAGACACTAACAAAGAGGTCAAAGGCAGTAGTTGGATCGTTTTCTGAATAAACCGGGTTCCAAAATTCATATTCAAGTCGTTCTTTTAATGCAATAAAATCAATCGACTTTGTGGTGTTGTAGTGATATTCAGAAGACAGTGGAATATCGGAACAAGAAGACATAGTAAGAGCTACCATACTTCACCATTGAAAAAAAATTTGTTGTTTTTGTGAAGGCGAATATACATATATGTGATCAATACAACTTTTTGTTCGATCTCGTTATACAGGATTCTATTGACTTCAGTGCAGCCTGACTGTCTACGAAGATAGTGATATCAGATGGTTGGATATCGTGGTGTTTGGCTGCTTTCTCTATTGCCAGGATTTCTGCTTGAAAAACGCTGCACAGATCAGGGAGTCTGAATGATTCCTGTTTGTGGAGGGTATCAGAGTAGAACCCGGCCCCAGTGCCTGTGTCTTTCGATCCGTCCGTGAAGAGGGTGATCTCGTGGTCGTTGATTACGGCGTTTGATAGCCACTCTTCTCTGTCGGGGAAAAGGATAGGTATACTGAGAGAGAAGTAATTTTGGGGGGAAATATAGTCGGTCGAAGCTGCGAGGCTACTAAAACCATGTTTCCTTCCCAGGTCGTCTATTATTTTAAGTATGGCCGCATGTCCATAGTTGGCTTGCTTCCACAGAGAGGACTCCCTTAGTCTGAGAGCGCTCTTTGCAGCGCAGCCTTTTATGAATAGATCCAGGGAGAGGAGATGAAGAATCATGTCCAACCCTGCTTGCGGCGTGCTTCTCATGGCTCCCGTTGTACAAACAGCGGCTGACCTTTGTACTTTGTTGAGCATGTTCATATAGCTTTTTGTGCTGCTAGCAGTCCACCAGACTAGGGCCCCATAAGTTAAAATAGGCCTGATGATTGCTGTGTACATCCAATGAATGATGTACGGTTGCAAGCCCCATCTTTTTCCGAAGGTCTTTTTGCATGCATAAAAAGCGTTCAATCCTTTTTTCAGGAGAGTTTTGAGCCAAGAATGATGCCTAGATATTTGGCTTCCGCTTTGAGTGGAGTGCCTCTAACTTTGGGGGAGCAAATATCGGAATTTTACTTTTCCTGAACAAGACCAGCTCGGTTTTCTGGGGGTTTGTACTCAGACCGTTCTGTCTTGCCCACGAGGAGATTCCATTAGTTCACTGATAGTTGGTAGAAATTTACCTTTTATCAAGATAACCAGGTCATCCGCGTAAGCTATGATCTTTGTGTCTTTCTCCATAAAGAATTTGAGGATTTTGTTGACTGTAAGAAGCCACAGTAGGGGGGAGAGAACTCCTCCTTGTGGTGTGCCTCTAGTTGTCACTTTCCTTATAGTACTGTGTTCAATGTTCTTCAACATATTTTCAATCCAGATTACAATGGATTTGTCTACTTTTATAGTATGTCCTCAAGAGCTGTTATTATGGCCTCTGTGTTTATATTGTTGAAGGCCCCCTCTATGTCGAGGAAGGCTGCCATTGTAAACTCTTTTAAGTTCAACGAGCCCTCAATTTCACGGACAACACTATGCAGAGCACTTTCCACTGATCTGCCTTTAAGGTAGGTGTGTTGAGTGTTGCATAAGTTGCGTGAGTTGATGATTCCTCTTATGTAGAGGTCAAGGAGTCTCTTCAAGGTTTTTAATAGAAACGACGAGAGACTAATTGGCCTTTGCGGCAGTATGGGATGGTTTACCTACCTTAGGTATGAAAATTACTTTTATTTCTTTCCACTGTGTTGGGATGTACCCCGCGCGCAGGCAATTGGAAAAAATGCTTACGAGATGGGGTACAGTGTACCTATCCTGTATCTAGTTTTATCCTGTTGTATCCTGTTTGTATCCTGTTCTAGTTTTCAGAACAGAGAAGGGCATACAGAAAGCTTAGACGATGTTAAAAAAAGAAGGTGACTTCTCATTTTTCTTGAAAAATATTTATTTATTCATCGCTTTCAAAGTAATCACCATCAGATGAACTACACTTACGCCAGTGCTTTTTCCAATCCTCCAAGCACTACAGATATAAGCTTTTTGGTATAGCCTTTTTAGCGATATTTTTCATCTTCTTCAATCATCTTTCAGCGACTGGGTGACGCCATCTAGTTCACACTGCCCGCCTTAGACCGCACCAATGCTAACAGGCTTTAGTCATTTCCCAAGTTGATCTAAGCAGGATGACGCACCCAGCCTCAAACTTACTTATCTAACTTATGCATTAAGGGTTGAGGAGCATCTCACCGGAGCGTGTTGGGGAGCGTGTTGCGGGCGAAAATTAACTTTAAATTGTCGATTCTGTTTAGGCCTGCTCTGTCGTACAAGATCTTATTAGGGTAATACTTAATGAATAAGAACATTATAAGAAAAGCCCTAAAGCATTTTCTCTCGAATATATACAGGGTGTCCCACGAGCAGTGTGCCAAAAAGCTACAGCGTGTAGGTCTAGTCAAGACAAGAAAAAATCGTATGGGAGGGGGGGGTCTATTTCCCCCCGTTTAGCCGGGAGGGGCAATTTTCTAAAAAATTGACTTAATTTTGAAAAAAAAATATTAAAAATCAACAGTTACATCCACAATGCCACGATATACCTTTTTGTAAAGCCAGAAACCTCTTCTTTCATTCTGTTTTTAAACAAAGCTGTTTTAAGGAATAGTTTTTGAGAAATTAATTTTCAAACTCAAAATTTTGCAAAAAAAATTTAAAAAAAAATTTCGAACTACTTTTTTTCGAAATTGTATGTAATTAAGTAGTAATTTTTTTCCAAAAATTCAATTCTCTTATTAGTTTTTAGTTAAAAACAGAAACCCGGATGCAAAAATGTCTTGTGGTTTTTGAGAAATTAAAAAAAATAACCGAACCATTTTTTTTCTAAGAAGAACCTTTTTTTTGGTTTTGACGCGGCTGGACTTGTAGACAAATTAATGTATGAAACATTGACCTCTTTTTTATTATTTTTAAAAACTTCGGAGTTTTATTATAATAAATTTTCAATATGATCCCCACTTTTTAGAAGGCAAAGATTATATCTCCTTTTTCTCCTAATGGCTGCACATACCTATGCTTAACAAATTTTCCTGCAATTTGACTCCAGCGACTTCAATCCGTTCTTTCAGTTGTTCCAAAGATACTATTTCCACTTCGTAAACATAATTTTTCATGAATCCCCACACATAAAAATCTAGAGGAGTTAAATCTGGTGATCTAAGTGGCCATTCCGTGGGGCCCCTTCTTCCGATCCAACGGTCACTAAAATGATCATTCAGCCAGTTTCAAACCCGTAAGCTCTAGTATGCTGGTGCTCCATCTTGCTGGTAGATTAAATTATCTGCTTTGGCCAAAGGAACGTTGTCCATCAAATCGGGCAAAAGGTCTCGTAGGAATTGCAGGTATGATTCTCCATTAATAACGGCATTCAAAAACCGGGGCCCGATTACAGTTTGTCCAACAATACCAAGCCAAACATTACAGCTAAATCGGTGTTGTGATTTATTTTGTTTTTTGTTGTGTGGATTGGTGCTACTCCAATGATGCAAATTGTGGAAGTTAGTAACCCCATCTCTGGTAAACTGTGCTTCATCCGTCCAGAATATCCTTGCAAAATAGTTTCGTTCAGTTTCATCTCGAAGCAGTAATGATCGACAAAATTCTGCTCTCAAAAACTTGTCGTTTGAGGTGAGTCCCTGAACTGGCCTAAAATGGTACGGGTGTAAGTTTTCGGTAAGAAGCACTCTCCATACTCTAGATTTGGGCACTCCAAGCATAATAGCCATCCTCCTTGTACTAAGGGAGGGATTGCGTCGGACCAAATCCAAAATTCGGGTAGAACCCATCGGCGGCGGGCGGACCCAGACGAAATTCACAGGTCAGTTTTCAGGCGTTATCAATGAAAAAAAAGAATTAATCCAGGGTTATTCCAATACTGTATCACTTTATTGTATCCTCATAAAACTCCGAATTTTTTAAAAATAATAAAAAAGAGGTCAATGTTTCATACATTAATTTGTCTAGAAGTCCAGCCGCGTCAAAACCAAAAAAAAGGTTCTTCTTAGAAAAAAAATGGTTCGGTTATTTTTTTTAATTTCTCAAAAACCACAAGACATTTTTGCATCCGGTTTTCTGCTTTTAACTAAAAACTAATGAGAGCATTGAATTTTTTAAAAAAAATTACTACTTAATTACATACAATTTTGAAAAAAAGTAGTTCGAATTTTTTTTTTTTAATTTTTTTTTCAAAATTTTGAGTTTGAAAATTAATTTCTCAAAAACTACTCCTTAAAACAGCTTTATTTAAAATCAGTATGAAAGAAGAGGTTTCTGGCTTTACAAAAAGGTATATCGTGGCATTGTGGATGTAACTGTTGATTTTTAATATTTTTTTTTTCCAAATTAAGTAAATTTTTTAGAAAATTGCCCCTCCCGGCTAAACGGTGGGAAATAGACCCCCCCTCCCATACGATTTTTTTCTTGCCTTGACTAGACCTACACGCTGTAGCTTTTTGGCACACTGCTCGTGGGACACCCTGTATAACTAAACCATGCAACCGTAGGCGATAATGGGTTTTAGGGCTTATTAGGGCAACGTAGCATATCATTGACTGCTGTGAAATAGATGCCTTGTCATACCGAAGGCTTTTTTAGCCCCACAAGAGAAACGTCTATATATCTATTGAAATATATGAGTAGAGACTGATCTAGCTAGATACCAAAATATTTAACCGCGTTTCTTACCGCTAGCGGTTATCCATGTTGCCCAATGATCGTGCGAATTTGCTGCAGTTCTTTCTGGTATCCCTTTAGGCCCTATAGAACAGAGTCCTAATCAGCATCGTTTAACTTTCTATCCCAGAGTCATTGGCATGCTTAGCCTGGGGAGCTTTGAAAGTTGACCTTCTAACCATACGGTGTCGAAGGCCTTTTCAAAGTCGACCAGAGAAGCACCCGTATATTGGTTTTTTGCTTTATTCCACTGAATGTCGGGAACCAGTCTTAACGCAGCGTGGATAGTATCATATCTTTCTTTAAAACCAAACTGGGTGCCCAGGACCTCTCATTGCTCAACCCATTTGAGCAAAGCTGTGTTTGCTACTTTGCCTAAAACTTTGTTAACATTCGGAAGCAAATGGGAACAAATTGACTAGAGACTAGAACGATTTGTTCTATCTCTATCCCGTTTAGGAATGTGGTGGACCACCGCTGTTTTCCAATGCACTGTATAATGAACATTGTTCAGAGCATTCTTGAACAGTGTGGTGAAACGCTGTTTGGGATATCGTCGACTTTTTATTTTTAAGTGAGTATGGACAGGAGTTCATTCCCGCACAACATAACCATATCCCGTCGCGCGGCCCTTTTCAGGAAATCTGGATCGTAATTCATGTCATTTAAGAGCTCCTGAGCGATGCTATTGCGTTTCGGTTCTTTTCGTCAAAATTTAACTTTGCTGACACACGTTTCATGCCCAAAATAATGAAAAAAAATCATTGCATATGACAATCAATATGCTGATCCCCAGCCACTTCTCTGATAGAGGTTCTATATATCTGATGCTGAGGTGCCAAAGGCGCGCATTGCCAATAACATCTTCTCGACTTTCTATGAAGAGCTTGTACCACTTATAATTCTTTTTTTTTTGCTCAGAGTAGATTCGACAAATGCCACAGTCAAGTAAGTCGGAGCACTTGATTATATTTTTCACACAAAATTTAATACAAATTTTTTGAGCCAGTCTTTTCAATAGCAAAACATCGATAAGCACACCAAAACATGTCTAACCTTCATGTCTTTGGAAAACAAGCTAAATATCCAAATGGTCAACACAAATTAGGGGACATGTACGTTTCAGAGCTCGGTTGATGAAAGTTCAAACTCTATGTTATAAAAAGCAATCATTGAATATAATCAAGGTGGTTTAGTTTTCAATTCAAAGTTCATCGATTTTCTCCATTTCCCATTGAGAGGAATACCAAGCAGATTACTTATTGCCAAAACGAATAGTATCACTAAACACCACTTTAAATATTTTGTATTCCTCCGACAGCTTATCACACAACTTAATTACAGACACAGTTTCACATGCTGGTGCCCATAAGGGGTTCAAGTCTCGCAACAACCAACATTCTAAAGCACTGAGACTAAGTCCAGGACATGACGATTAAGAAGAGGCTCTCGAGATACTGAACTTACATACTATGAACTCAAAATCTGTAAAGAACTGCTGATACTCTTTTCGACCTCGCAGAGAAAAACAAAGTTAAGCTTTCGTAGGTTCCATAGCCACCGTCTATAAAAATAAATGGTTTCTGACATGAACCTCTGGATCCTTGTTTTCATTAAGGAGAATGTGTTGTCTACTTCATAAAGCTTATTTGGGCAAATCCTAATCTGTCGTCCACGATGATGCCCGGCATACTTTTGTAGATCGGAAGAATGACCAGCGTTTTTAAAACCACTTTACGAATTGATTTCGTTTACTATCTTCCTTGCATTTAAGTCCATTTTTAATATATCTTCAAACTTGATGTTGAAATATGTCTTATAACACGTTTTCGCCATTTCGTTTCTAAACATAATTAAAAATTACCAAGCACTATTCCTTCCAAATCTAAAGAAAAAAATTCTTTATCACGACACGGAAATCGACAATTCGACATTTCCGGCTCGTTTTGCAAACACGAAATAATATCTCACTTCGCGACTTTTATTCATAAATTTGTCTTTCAAATAGATGTTAGTGATTGTGTAGCTCGTGAAATATTTTTTTTTCTTTCGCCCCGCGAAATAATAGAATAGCAACTCGTACAAGTATTCATTTATAGAGTGTTAATGTATAACTGCATTTGATTGTCCCCAACCCAAGTCTGTAGTTATTAAGAGTTTCAAATGGAAAGTTTGGGTTGACTTATCACACTTATTCTCTATTTCCTCAAAAAATAAATTATGAATTGTAATGAATTGTTTTAATTAAAATTAATCGTGTAACATAAATAGCAGAGCTTTATTCCAAGTCCTTTTTCTGTAATGCGTAAGTTGTTAAAAAAAAACCGTTATAATTGGGTAAACATTTAAATTGCCATGAAAGATTAACGAGAGACTCAATCATCAGTCAATCCAGAGAAGAAAAAAAATAGGCAAATTGGGTAATACATCGTATCAGCTATATAAACACGTTCTCAAACTCTTAGGAGATAATGGAACAACTATGTGACCATCGTGGTGTCGAAATATGCATCGACGACTGATGAAATTTAAACTCAATGGGAAAATTGCCTCTGTACCAAAAAAAAAACAAAGAAAAAATTGCTTTTACAAAAGTTAACACGGGACAATACCTTGTGCAAAAGCAAGTGTAATTGGTTAGAATCAAATGGCAAGAAGTACGTGGGGATGCCAGCGAACCGAGCGTATAATCCTTGGCGCACCCTAAAGACATGTGGATCATAATGGAATGGGCAGCTTTGTGATTGGCATGGTGTTGGACCCGTAATTGAAATTAATCTTGACGAACGATAGTACTAGTGCATCCTGGAGAGTCAACAAGTCAATGAAGGCTTGGCTTTCGGAGCTTCCAAAAGATGTGGATTTGCTCGATAGGGACCCTAAATCGAAAAATTTACAAGAATTATAGCAAAATATATTTTTATTTGATATACTTAGAACTAGATAAAAATGCTTAAGACAACCTTAAATATTTTAACTAACTTTCAGTACCTTATTGCCTGGTTGGCCCTATACAGACAGAGCAACCTAGACTAAGCCTTTTGATCTTATGATTAGCTTATGTATAAAAATTAAAATAAAATAAAAATTGTAGCTAAGAAAATGATTACCCGTATTACTCGTATAGAATTTCGTTAGAGTAAAATATGGTGTACCCCGATTCGGGCATTCTATGCAATCCGAGCTCAGTTTGTCTCTCAAACAGCGGAACCCTTTCCATTAAGCTGGCTCTCACATTGAAGCCCACAGGACATCCACAAGCAATGATGGGCCTGCATGGGGCTCTGTAGCATATTAACTTCAATCTGGAATCAAGTTTGCTATGGAGCAGCCAACTTGCCAGAGTGAAAGCAAGCCGGGCCCTTGCCTGAGCAACATTTTTATGATGTCCGGTATGAGTATCGAAAATCCCGAACAAGGGCAATATTTTTTTTACGGATTTTTTCCTGTCCAATGACTCGAAGATCGTCGGGAAATCCTCCGTCGAAATAAACAAGATGTTAGCCCCTTCAATAGCGATGGCATTATTTGCCATGAAATCGTCACTGAACCTGGTGAAACCAAGGTTCTCTGATCGCCGATGATCGATATAATTTCAAAGGTAGAAATGACGAACTAAGGCTCTGCTTTTCAGGTCGTGGTTTGGGCGTTATTTGCTATACTTCCTGGAATGCAGTTCCCACTGTCACCACCTTCTCCTGAGGATCCTCATCCAAGATGGTGTTTTCCGGGTCAATGCTGACTGTTCGTAACAAGCGTTCAGTATCTGCGCCGATTGTTGTGTTTCTCTACATGTTAATAGTATCATGATGTCGTTGGCGAAGTATTGATTGACGATCGTGTGCTTAATTATATCATCCATTTGTCTGAGGTACTCAGTCTCATCAAGTGATATGTTTGAGAGTTCTCGTCAGATTACTTGTGTCCTACTACGCATATAATCGAAAGAGTGTGTTTGGACATACTCCGTAATGATCACTAGCGTATATGAAGGACTGTAGACAATTAGCAGACCCTTCGTTTGTTTCAACCAGCTCTCTACTAAGAGCAAAACAGCATAAGATCCAGATAGAAGCCACCAGATAAGATACCAATGACAGTAGTTAGTACATTAAGTAGGTTTTCTCCAATCACTTTGTTTGGCATTTAAATTACCATCAGAATGAAGAAGTTTTTTATCGATATCGAAAGCTCGGCGATGAAAATATTGGGTTGAGCTCATTCAAAGGAAGAGGTGTATATGCTAGGCTCTGTCCATTTCTGAAAGAAATGCATAGAATGCCTTCAGCATCGGGAAATTTCGCACTTCATTGCTATATATTATATAATTGCATGTTTAAAATGATTTCCAATGAAGATTGCAACTCCCTCGCCTGATGCGGCTTTAGGCCTGTCCCTTCGAATTACTTTGAAAGAACTGTGCCGGATTTTGTGTTTTTCGTTTTACCTTGTTTCATTACAAAAATAGCGACCAAAAGTGCATCCGGACTTTCTGCAACAAGCTATTTATATGTACACCACAGTCGATTA
Source organism: Merodon equestris (assembly GCA_958301585.1). Classification (NCBI taxonomy): domain Eukaryota; kingdom Metazoa; phylum Arthropoda; class Insecta; order Diptera; family Syrphidae; genus Merodon; species Merodon equestris. Next base: position 111,792,463 of record OY284415.1, read on the forward strand.
TGACGACCGTAAAATGCTCGAAGTGCACAAAAAACATTTTTCACGGAGCACTCATTTTGACAATAAAATACGATAAATTATAACTGTTGTATAGCTGTGAATCTTTTCATGACGAAATGGCAATAATAACTGAACACGCTTGATTTAAACACATGTCACGAATCAGATGTGAGCTGTCGAAACTAGGAACTGAAAAACCAATCAGCTAATAATCAACCTTTAATTAAATTAATTAATTTATTAAGTCGATATTTCTCCTATTTTTGTGCACAAGCTAAAAATATTTTATTTTTATCTACTATGTTATTTTATTAATTAATATTTAATGTGTAAAGAGTGAGTAATTTCCTGATCCATCCAATCAATCCACAAATATATTTTTTTTCACAATTATATTGGGTTCGCCAATCGATTATTATTTTCTTGAATTAACATTTTCCTTGTATTGACAGCTTTCAATATATACTCTGGGCACGATATCGAAGTCGTTTCATGTCAATTTAAGGGTCATGTGAACAAAGCACAATTTTGATAGTATTTTATCTTGGGCCTTCATTTGCTTGTTACCCTTACGGGTACGTTATTAAAATATCAAATGTCCTTGTGGTATGCGTAAAACATGAGTAAAAGTCTAATGGTGAACTTGAACGTAATTAGAACCTTTCATATTCAAGGCGATAAAATAAATTGTTCCGTAATGTGCCTTTTAATTAAATATAGGCTGAATGGGTATCTCAAATTGGATCCCAACAACCTGAATTCCCAAACAAGACATGATTTATTGTAATCAAATTGAAACAGAAATGATCGCTTAAAATAGTAGTCGCTACGAGTAAGTTGTTCGGATTCAATCGAGTAAAAAATGGTAATTGGGGTACCCTAAAGTAGTATTCTTTAACATATGTTTGTTGGATTTGTTTTTACACTTTCGGTATCTGTTTTATAAACAACCTTTTGCTCGAATTATTTTTTTTTAATTATGAGTGTAAGCAAATACTATATACTAGACTAAACGTGTCACTTTCATTATATTATTGACATTTTTCTCAAGCATGCATATTTACAAATAATTAAATTCACAAAGCCTTTTCGAAATTCATCAGGTCTTATTATGAGTGAGGAAAGTTTCCTTGATATTTATTGAAGATACGTTTTTCAACAATTAAAAATTTTTAAATTGTAAAATTGGCATAACCGAACCTTCCAACTTTCTCCACACAAGCTCAGTTAAATAACATTCCAGATTGTCAGAAATGAAATGGAGTGCCTCCTTAAACCATATCCAAACGATCCATGGGTGTTCTAATTCAAATTGCTTAATCCAGAAAAACATTTGGACATTTGTTCACATTCAGGGATCTAATAATATTTTTTACCTTGCACCCAAGTGTGTCTGTGGTATGCGGTTCCGTTCCCGGCGAAGCACTACCATGCGTGTCTCCGTTGTTTGGTATTTTTTTAATGACAACCTTGGCTTTCCAAAATAACCGAAAAGTAGCATGAATTCCCACCGGGAGAATTCGATAGCCACTTTAACAAAGAAATGATGCGCGGAACTTATTGTTGGCATTCTTGATTTCCTCGGGCTTTGTAGGAAGATGCAGAATCCTGTTGGAATGTTCAGTCGTTAGCCGAAATATTTGCATGCCCAAGGCTTCAACACAGCTTCCATAAACTGTCGCGTTTATATTAATACCACGGTCCAAACGAAGACTGACTATCGACAATCACTGCGGCGCAAACCATCTAAGACGGTGGTGCTTGCTATGTGCTAGCCATGTTTTTGGCCAATATTGTCGTATGATCTCTCTGGCAAGTAAACTCGATCATTTTGCTTGTTGACATACTGCTCAACGGTGCTTCATCAAGGGTGCCAGTATCGCAAGAGCAACTTACTATCGGACTCGTAGTTTTGTTTTGACCGCGTGTGGAAGCAGGAGTGTCCGCAGATTTTAGAAAAATGGAAAAAGGGTAATATCGGTCGGGGATTCGATTCTTGTTTTTGGAAGGGAAATCGCGCAGCGAAATCAAAAAGCGTTTGGGCGATGTGTACAGTGACTCTTCTCCTTCGATGGCGACCATCAAAAATTGGTTTACCGAGTTTCAACGTGGTCGCACGTCGGTTTTTGATGAGCCACGTCCAGGTGCCCCGAAAACGGCTACGGAGGATAACGTGACAAAAATCCACGATCTCGTATTGGCAGACCGTCGATTGAAGGTGCACGAGATAGCTGAGACATTAGGCATTTCAAAAGATCGCGTGGGTCATATCCTGCATGAAATTTTGGGCATGAGAAAGCTGTCGGCGCGATGGGTGTCGCGTTTGCTCACTCCGGACAACAAGCGCAACCGTGAGACCACTTCAGAGCAGTGTTTGACGCTGTTTAAGCGCAATCCGAAGGAGTTTCTGCGTCGTTTCGTGACAGTCGACGAAACATGGATCCACTGGTACACTCCAGAGACCAAGGAACAATCGAAACAGTGGAGTTCACCCGGCGAACGTGCTCCGAAGAAGGCGAAGACTGTCCCATCGGCCGAAAAGGTGATGGCCACCGTTTTCTGGGATTCACAAGGTGTGATCCACATCGACTACCTGGAGAAGGGCAAAACGGTGACAGGGCTCTTCCACCATGATAACGCACTGGCTCACACCTCCGCCTCCGGTCATCGCCGCCTACTTTGCAGACTTCGAAAAAACGTATTTTTCAGACGGGTTAAAGACGTTGGAGCATGGGGTCAAGTGTATCGAGCTAAAAGGAGACTACATTGGCCATTTCTCCAAAATGTTTGTTTTTCTTTTGTAAGCTAAGTACTTATCGGACGACCCTCGTATGGCTATTGGCCACTTACGTCCAAGCGGATCAACTCTATCGCTCCATCTACTCTTAACTATTTTTGGCCAAGAGTGGGGTCAGGTTATGTTTGGAACTTTAACTCATATCCATTCATATCGGTCCACTTTAACTTCCACTCATATCGGTCCCGGGCGCACTACTTCCAATTGGAGGATCCAAGTTTCCTGATGTCCGCGATCACTTGGCCTTCTCGAACCAGGTGGCTGGGATTCGAAGACCTTCTTTGCTGGAGCGCGGTCGTCCATGCGCTCGATGTGGCGAGTAAATGTAGTCGAGAGACTACGTCGAGAGAGACGAGTCGGGACTACGTCCACTTCATTATACAGCTCGTAGAGTTCGTGTCTTCTCCTCCATTCGCCTTTCCCGCAGACAGGACCATATATCCGACGGAGAATTATTCTTTCAAAAGAACCCAGGATCATCTCTGATTTCTTGCTCCGTAAGCAGGACTGGCAAGATCCGTATTCTGTAGGATGCAATTTTGGATTTCCTAACTGTGAAGTAGACCAGGGTGATTCTTTGTCGCCTTTTTTAAATATTGGGCAAGCTGATATGCCAGTCGTCGGGCAAATTCGACATATGATCTGTTGCATGATCCCTACCAGAACATCACCGCCAGTTTTAAAGAACTCTGCCTGAAGCTTTGTTTGATCTCAGCTTATGTATAGCATTATTTTTTTGGTCCGATAACACGTTGAAAAGTTGGTAAAAATTCTGATCACCTCGGCGTTAATGGGTTAACTGACTTGTTTAAAACTGGGTGGGGCGGGGTTAGTTCTCTCACTGGCACTGGGTTCTCTTCTGACCCTATCACTTTCTCTTGGTTATGTGGGCCATTACTGGATCAAATCCTTGGGAGTGGTCAAAAGACAAACAAGATGTCAAACGTCGTTTTTTCATCAGCTGCTGCTTCAGCTCTAAGAAAGGAAGGAAGAAATGGTGAAATAATCCCAACAGGTCCCACTTATATCTAATACCTGAGATTAATAAGAAAATAGATATCCTTAGTAGTTTTTTGACTACATGTTCCCACCAGCTCTTGACAAATTAAGTCTACGCTCTGCCATTGGTACTCTCATCCGATTAAAATTCTCATACAAGAAAGAATTATTTTTTGGGCATTTCAAGAGAAACCCGAGTGAGCCAATTATACCCCGAATCCCGCAGTTTTCGTTTTAGCCAATGCACCTTTATGTACAGGTGACATGTCCAGGTGAAAAATGATTTCTTTTTCCAAGCTAGATTTTTTCTAGTGAATTTCAGTATCCAGCTAACCAAGAAGCTTTTACAAGGTAATTAGTTGACAGGATCTCTTTCGCCTCCCAAAATACCCTTGCTATGTTTCGGCAGAAACAATCGACTTCTACCCATTGCTGGCACTACTGTTCTGGGGTGTAGTAGTGGACCCAAGTCTGATCTATGCTTCCCACAGCCTCAGCTATCTCACTCACCTTCACCCCCTTGCACCTTTGTGTGTGGTTTCAGTTTTTGGTCGTCCTTCACATAGGTGATCTTCAAAGGATGTGCGACTTTTTAACTCTTGATATCGAAGGAGCCTAATCCACGTAAGCATTTGTCAACTTTCGATGAATTTCTTTAGGGGCTAATCTATTAAAAAAAAAAAAAGTTTAACGATAAATCTCGTGTAACTTGAGAAAACTTGCCAGTATTTAGGTCACTGAAATCCACCTGGAAACATTGAAGAAGGACTTCCTACCTTCTGACCACCATCTATTCTCATCGATGGCGAATGGCTATGCTGAGTAGAACTAGCGATCTCTTAATATTTCGCGGATCGTCTCAATATTCGTTTAATAAAATTTGAATATTGCCAGAAAGATGGACAGAAGTTATAGCTTACGACAGTACTTTATATACCGAACTTCAAAATTAAGCCCCAATTCTGGTCTGTCCTTGAAAAAAATAGTCACCATCCGTCTAGACACTAGTTTAACAGTTTACTTGCTGAAAAAGTGGTACTTTTAAGACATTTTTGTATAATTTTGATATTTTTCTTCGGCATGATATCAGGTTGTAACATAAGTATTGCGCCTTTTTCGGGAGTTATTTTCACTAAAATGCACAAAAACAATTTAATACTTATTGAAATTAGCATTTAGGATGAGCTCCTAAAGTCGGAAATCACACTTTACATTTAGGGAACTGGCAAACAAACTTAAAGTAAACCATATGACCATCAAACGACACCTATCAATGGGAAAAGTGGATAGCTAGCCACCTATAGCAAAATACAGGGTGGCCCAAGTACAAGTTTATTTTTAAAAATGCAATAAAATAAACAAAATTAAATTTTTTCCATGTGTTATGGCTTTATCAGTAAGAACATTCCCATTAGTTATGAAATACAACGCCGTTCAAGTGGCTGCCTCGACTGGCTTTGCAGTAGCACATGCTGTCACATCAATTTTCCAAGATCTTGTTGATGGTTTCGGGCTGTAACTCACGGATTGCTTGAATGATATTGACCTTAAGGGCTTGAATCGTTTCCGGATTGTTGGCATAACATCGGTCCTTCACGGTTCCCCACAAAAAAAAGTCCAAAGGGGTTAAATCGCAGCTCGGAGGCGGCCAATTGACATCGCCAAGACAGCTGATAACACGATTTGGGAACTTGGTGCGCAAAAGATCGATTGTCGCATAGGCCTGCCATCCTGCATGAACCAGAGGTCGTCCAAATCCATGTCTTCAATTTCAGTAAAAAACAAATCCGTGAACATGGCTCTGTAACGCCCACCGTTGACCGAAATGTTGTTCCTAGCCTCATTTTCGAAGAAAAATGGTCCAATCATGCCACCACTCCACAATCCGCCGTCTGTGGATGCATTGGCTTCTCGACAATAACGTGCGGATGCGGCAATTTTATTTGTTAATGTAGCCGCCGATATAAAAATGCGCCTCGTCAGAAAAAATGATTTTTCGCCCAAAATCGTTGTCCAATTCAAGCTGCTCTAAGGCAAAAACTACGAAGCGATAACGAAGAGGATGGTCGCGCGCCTTCAACTGCTGAGTCGATTGAACTTTGTAATTTAATTTTTTTTTTTTTTTTTTTATAATTCGTGCAAGTTCAAGAGTGTACGCTCTTATGGTGTTTGTCACACAACTTTGACGGGGTGCAGATGGTTAGTGTCGAAGATGTTCGTTCACTACTCTCCGGGGGTGGTTGTCCTAGATAGGATTTGAGGCATTCGACTGAATTTGCATTGGTTGTAGTTCACAATAACTCTTTGATTAGTTTTAAGAATTTGGGGTTCATGAGATCCAAGCCAATGGCGTTAGATTTGATTACAAGGGTCGATTTAAGCACATGCTCTTCGTAGATTCTAGAAAAACCAAAGCTATAAGTCAAGTTGGGAATATTACGGGGATCTATAATATCGCATTCGTTCGGATCCCCATTGCCATTATCAGAGAGAGAAGCGACTGAAGCGAATTTCCTATTTGGCTTTTCGATATTGATGTCTTCTAAAGTCTCAGCCTTGATTTGTTTACCCATACCTAGCGTCTTAATAATTTTCCACGTTTGCTTAACATTTAAGCCAGTTTTGAATTTGGATGCAAAAAACTTGGTTTTCACACACACCTAGTATGAATTTTGAAGTGATCTTATGCTGCGAGTGTTATGCTTTCATCAGCACTTTTCTGATCATCTCTCCTTCACAACTGATGTTGTTGCACAGTTTTTCCGTATAGGACTTGTTCTTGATTATGGACGGACTTGAACTACAGACCTACAGATTACCATTCCACCACGATCACCCCCTGTAAGCGAATAATCCGAGATCTTTGTGCAGAATTCTCCTCAGGCTAGTGCGTGGAATGTTGAGCTGTTGAGATCGATGGCGAGTTGATGTTCGTGAATTGAGTCTCACACTCTCGACCACAGCTGCCACATTCTCATCGGTACGAACCGCACGATGATGGGGCCACTACGTTGTTCACTAGCATATCTGTCTCACGAACTTTTTGCACAAACTTGCGTACAGCCGTCACGGTGACGGCTTCATTTCGGCCAAAACTTAAAAAAAAAAAACGCAATCACTTTGGAAATAAGTTTTCAATATTTCCGACCCATTTCGTTCCCCGGAGGAATGATACTGACTGTCTGTCAAGATTTCGAGCGGGAAACAGCTGTCAGTGTCAAAATAACCTATAATTAAAAAAAAAAAACACTAGATGGCCCACTCTTTAATCTTCAGCAAAGAATGGAAGCTTGCACTGCGCTTCTGATGCGTCTAATTAAGAATCCTTTTTGAACTGGATGTAAACGACATTGAAACATGAGTTCTTTACAGTGACTAAAAACCGACCAGCACAATATCCCATAGATGGGCTGGATCCATTCAAAGTGTTACTGAAATTATTGTGGGATGCTAAGGATTTTGAACTGAGATGTTGACTGGGCCAAAGTAATCGAGGCCCGTAAACGAATATGTAAATGGTCTTTTAAACAATGTGAGACGAATGTCTTGCAATTGACCCTTTAACGGCGGCAGCGGTCTGGCATTTCTCTCGTTGCGCAGATATGCAAGGGTGATAGCTTCGTGACCCTGACATCGTTTGGCAGGATAACCGGGTATATAATGATGAAAGGTACTGTCATAGCTTCGCCGGTTTGTTTTTTTTTGCTTGGAGAAGTCTATCTCATACAAGTCGATAGGTTGAGGGCTTTTCTTTGTCGATCGAAGGTCTTGTCGTAGTTTCATGATGTCCTCGGGAAACGCTTACTTGAGAGCATACAATACGCTCAGCTTTTTCGAGCTAGTTCCCCTTGAGTCAAACATCTTCTCCTGCACGAACCAATGAAACATATTGTCCAAGCCATCGTTGCATCTTCAGGAACGTAGAAAATCGTTCTGTATTGAACATTTTGTGGAATTTCGAGTTCAGGACCAAAACAGAGTTCAGCCGTAGTTTTTCTTTGGGGTTTTGTTAGGTAATACCAACCGGCGGTTTTGACCACTCAGCTTCTGTTGACTTTAGAAGCGGTGGCCCCTTGACTTAAGGGTTGTTAATGTCGAACTGGGGGGCAGCAGCAGGCTCCGATACATTCGTTCTTTTAGTTAAATCGGGACGGAATCCAACGAAATTGTTGATTAATTTCTAAAATTTCCAGTACTCGAAAGGCTAAGCGCCTCCTTGTGGCGGCGAGGATCGGTATAAAGCCAGTTTTGAATCACTCGACAAACTATCGTAGCCAGACTATCACTGCAAAAGTCTATTGTCAACAGCAGATTAAACTCTACACTAGAGCAGAAACGGCCAGGTCTGGTTAATCAAAGATGTGTTCTATTTCATCAGGATTGCGCTCGCCATCATAGAGCTGCCTTAATGCCAAGTTTCTACTTGGTCCGAAGAAAAAATTTAGATCTTGAAATGATTTCCCAGAGAGATGGGCAGAGGTTGTCCAATGAAGGAATTATCAATTTTTGTAACGTTAAACAATCATTCAATAATCGCGCAATGCCATACTTACAACGTGAAATATTCCTCCTGAAATGTAAAAAGTGCGTTCGATAGTGGATCTCTCACATAAAAGCAAAAATGTTTGACACATGAAATAACAAGTATGCCACGATATACAAACATATATTGGAGGAACACATAATAATCCGCATCAAAGCTTTTCCATATCCAACAAAACACGCGGCAGCATATGCATCCGCGAGTAAGCAACTGCAGCACTCAAAACAAATTCCTGTGGCTAGACTAGATTCTACCACATTGCACGAAACGTGAACTAAGAGGAACAACAACTGAGAATCCTTAAAAGTGCGCCCTTGGCTCAGTCCTGAAGAAAGATATTCTCGCAACGAGTGTAGCACACATTTTTTTTTGTACTCGTAGCTGAATTGAAAATCAATGCCAAGCTGCATTATTATGGCATAAAACAGCACGAATTACCCACAAACTTCTTATGCAATAGCTCTGTATGTACGTACGTACCTCATAGCCGAGTACGAGTATGTATAGTGCCTATATACGGCTAATGAGCAACGTGCATAGAGCAATAACGATTCCGCAATAGCTAGAAACAAAATTTTCCAAGATTCAAATCAGTGTGAATTCCAATTGAATTTATCAAAATATATTGCGCACTTATTTTATATAATATCGCTGTGTAATTAATATACTATACGAGTATGGTAGGAGTAAAATAAAATTTCACCGACAAGATAATAGATCAAGAACAGAAGCGAATAAACAACCCTACTCAGCCCGGCTCAGCCAATGACATCGACGATACGACAACGACTATGTACTATACATGCATACAATCAGTAGGCATTGTTGGGGAGCCCGTCTTCACAGAAAAGACCTTCAGAAAGTTCAGTTTGTCTCCGCTGTTCGAAGGTGAGCCCACATAATGGATGCGAACCTGACACAGTTTCATCGAATGGTGAAGCTACGTCAATGTGAAACCAGAATGTGAAGCCAACAATTGTTATATCCCCCGACGACGGGGTACACATACGAGTATTAGATTGAAGCATGCTGATTTGGTCTTGTACCGAGAGCTTTATTATTGTCGACTGTGACGGCTAATTAGATATACGAGCAGTTACGAATAATATAGGCATGCATGTACGTATATATGTACTTCCTTTGGAAATTGTTCCTTCCTCTAAGCTATGACCTTCTACTGGCCATAAACCATGTTGTAGTCGATATCAGATTTTTGATTTCGATAATCACGAGATCTACCATAGATAGAGTCGGACCTGGTGGTCCTGCGTTTTATGTTTTGTTTACGAGAATGACAGATATGCGTATTTAGAGCAGTCACAAATACTCTTGCAGAATTCAATTAACATGTTATTGAGAAAGGTCTAAAGACAAAATAAAGTGAATACAAATTAGCATCGTTCATGGTGATTGAAGCGTTAATGATAGTGAAAAAAAAAAACAAAAAACAAATCGACTTAAAAGCACATTTTTGCATGGCAAATTGTGAAATAAATTCGTGATATCTACGTATGTGTATCGAAGCGTATAAATAAACAAGTCCCCGAAGGCATAATGAAATTCGTAGCAGTGCCCGATAATAGTGTATTTTGTATCCGACCTATCTCGTGAATTGAATACTCATAAGTACTGCGACACTATGAGTAACGGTCTTGTAATTCGTGTGAAGGGTTGCCGTAGACGGTCTTAATGACGTGAATTTAAAAATAAACAGATTTTAATAGAATTCTGTTCACTATTTGTATAATGACACTTGACATCAGTGCCAATATTAGACGAAAAACAACATCGATCTTTAGTCTCACTTATGATGAAGGCTCACAGTAAGGCATCGACTAAAAACAGATGGCAAAAAACTAGCAGGCGACTATATTTTTACACTTCGGTATGGTGTAGACGAACGTCTTGTGCACCCCGCGATACCTCTCCGTCTACCACGGTATTTTACTCGTTTGTTGATGTCCCATTTGATCTGAGCGTACCACCTTAGATGCGATGATTCCCTGATGATGTGTCCATTCGCCTAACATGGTCTTCTTAGGCGTGGGATTACGTGGTGTCTGACTATTAGGACCTTCAACAAGTTCTCGTTGTTTCCTTGTGAACATTAAAGCTTTATAGAAAGTATGTCACTTTATGGTAAGTGTTGTCCACTGCATTCGAACTGCGCATCATGATGCACGAATCGGTTTAATTTCTAGCTTCTTTGAAATATCAGAACTGCCATCAACGAGGCCATGAGATCGGAGCGATATCTGGGAATTCTGCGGGTAGGCAGGGACATCCCATTTCGGGACTTCCAGGTAGATTTTTATGACCCACGTGTGTCTGAACGGTGTCATGTAACAAAATCACTTTGTCGTGCCTTGGCTTGTATAGCAGCCGGGTTTTTCTTAAAGCTCGACAGTCAATTGCAGTCGATAGCGATCTTCCATGATGGTTTCGTTCGGTTTGAGTAGCGCATAATAAACTACACCACCCTGATCCCACCAAATGCATAGCAGAATCTTCGAACGATAATATTCATGTATGGCCCGTGATCTTTTCCGGTTAGGGTTATCATACTTTTTCATTGCCAGTCACGATATGATAAGATGTGAAACCTTTGCTTTTCTGCCGTTGAAGCAGCTGTTCAAACGCCGTTCAACTTCTACAACCTTCAACTCAGATGGCACTGGCCTCTTTTCATGATTATTATGTTATTTACGAGGGTGGTCCGATAAGTACTTAGCCTACAAAAGAAAAACAAAATTTTTGGAGAAATGGCGATTTATTTTTCAATATAGTCTCCGTTTAGCTCGATACACTTGACCCAGCGATGCTCCAACTTCCTTAACCCGTTTGAAAAATACGTTTTCTCGAGGTCTGCAAATAGGCCTCCGTGGCGGCGGTGACCTCCTCATTCGACTGAAATTTCTGCCCGGCGAGTGACTTTTTCAAGTTTGGAATTCGCACGGAGCCAAATCTGGAGAATACGGTGGATGGGGCAGCAGTTCGTAGCCCAATTCGACAAATTTGGCCGTGGCGAGGGCGGAAGTGTGAACCGGTGCGTTATCATGGTGGAAGAGCACTTTTTTCTTCGCCAAGTGGAGCCGTTTTTTCTTCAATTCGGGGTCGAATCGGCCCAATAAGTTGACATAGTACAGCCCTGTGACCATTTTACCCTTCTCCAGGTAGTCGATGTGGAGGTCACCTTGTGAATCCCAGAAAACGGTGGCCATCACCTTTCCGGCCGATGGGACAGTCTTCGCCTTCTTCGGAGCACGTTCGCCGGGTGAAGCCCACTGTTTCGACTGTTCCTTGGTCTCTGGTGTGAACCAGTGGATCCATGTTTGGTCGACTGTCACGAAACGACGCAGAAACTCCTTCGGATTGCGCTTAAACAGCGTCAAACACTGCTCTGAAGTGGTCTCACGGTTGCGCTTGTTGTCCGGAGTGAGCAAACGCGGGACTCATCGCGCCGACAGCTTTCTCATGCCCAAAATTTCATGCAGGATATGACCCACGCGATCTTTTGAAATGCCTACTGTCTCAGCTATCTCGCGCACCTTCAATCGGCGGTCTGCCAATACAAGATCGTGGATTTTTGTCACGATATCGTCCATGGTTTCGGGGCACCTGGACGTGGCTCATCAAAAACCGACGTGCGACCACGTTGAAACTCGTTAAACCAATTTTTGATTGGTTTTTTTGATCGAAGGAGAAGAGTCACCGTACACAGCATCCAAACGCTCTTTGATTTCGCTGCGCGATTTCCCTTCCAAAAACAAGAATCGAATCATTGACCGATATTGCTCTTTTTCCATTTTTCTACAATCAGCGGACACTTCCGCTTCCACACGCGGTCAAAACAAAACTACGAGTCCGATCCGGCTAAAATTTCGACAGTAGCCGTCTACTAGAATGTACTACACGATAGTAAGCTTTTGTGATACTGGCGCCATCTGGCGGTGAGGCTAAGTACTTATCGGACCACCCTCGTAAAGTAAGTCCTAAAAAACTTAAACTATTGTACTGCGTTCGAATAGCTGCACGTCATGATACATGAACCGGTCTAATTTCTAGCTTCTTTGAAATATCAGAATTGCCGTCACCGACGCCATGAGATCGGAGCGATATCTAGAGAATACTGCGGTCGGGGTGGGCATCTCATTCCGGAGCTTCCAGGTAGATTCTTATGACCAACGTGTGTTCGAGCGTCGTCATGTAACAAAATTACCTTGTCGTGCCTTGGCTTTTATATCGGACGGGTTTCCTCTAATGTTCGGCAGTCAATTGCAGTCGATAGCGATATTCCATTATAGTTTCGTTCGCGCATAATAAACTACACTCCCCTGAACCCACCAAATGCATAGAAGAGTCTTCGAACGATGACATTGATGCATGGCCGGATCGAACCCAAGATCTTTTCCGCTTCGGGTTATCATACTTTTTCATTACCAGTCACGATATGATACGATGTGAAACCTTTACTTTTCTGCCGTTGAGGCAGCTGTTCCAACGCCGTTCAACTTCTACAACCTTCAACTTGTATGGCACTGGCCTCTTTCCATGACTGCTATGTATATATTTTCTTAGAATGGTTTTGCAAGTTCAGTTAATTTCTGACTAAAGTCCTCATGAAGTAAAGCTGCGGATTCGTCGTCTTCCAACTTTTCCGGTGCGGCAGACCGTTCTTTATCTTCCTCATTAAGCTGATAATTTCTGAAGCATCGAAACTAATCTCCACGCCGTTTCTGTGTGCTTCAACTGCAAATTTTTTTTTGAAAAAAAATTTGGAATAATTGCCTAAAAAAACACTTTGCCTGGCCCAAGACTGGGCATGTTTAAAACTAAGAACAAAATTGTTTACACCTCAACAAACTAACATATTCATATAACATATACTAAAATTTAAGCTTATCTGAATTACTCCCTTGTAATATGTGATTTTTAATTGTTTGGTTTTTAATTATCAAAGACAAAAAAATCAGAAAGGATAAAAAATTCGATAACAAGTTGATAAACCAATATTTGCCATTTACTTTTTAAATATTATTGTGTTTTAAATTTTGATAACTGCTACATTTTAAGTGGTCCATACGGAGAGTCTAATTTTGAGTCTCTTTTTCGGGCACCTTGGCTGATACCTCGTTAATAACACGTGTAATGTTGTCATTCAAAGCTGCAATTGGCGCTGGCTTATCGGCATAGACGATTCGACGTATCTCCATAAAAAGTAGTATTAAGGTGTGAAATCGTACGATCGAATCGTCGGTCCAAAATGAGAGATAAGTTGCTGGCCGAACTCATTTCTTAATTGATCCATTGGGTGCTGTGGACCATAAAGCGCCATCTGGCGGAAATCACATGTCGACCAGGTTCAGCTCGTGCATTTTGAGCGAAAAAAAGTTCGAAATCATTGAACGATAGCGGACGCAGTGCATTTTCCGGGTGATTTGGCAGCTCTTATCTTGTCTCGTCGGACCAAATACAGCAGTCTTGTTTACTAACATACCCATTCAACCAAGAATGAGCTTCGTCGCTAAAGACAAAGTTTCGATAAAGAAGTGAATCTACCTCCAGGTTTATAGGTTAGGTTAGGTTAAGGAAGGGGAGTGTGATGGTTAAGCATCACTTCCACTCGGAGGCCAAAAGGCCTACTGTGATTCCCTTCATTTGTGGAGTACACATATGTATAATTAACCTGTCCTATTACGTGGTAGCTGAAACCACCCCGTGCTCTTTATGAATTTTAGAAGATCCGATACATCTGCATTTGCCACGTCCGCAATCTCTGTAAATAATCTTTGGCCCAGCGACGCTAGGCGTCGATTCTGGAGAGCTGGGCAGTGGCAAAGCAGATGCTGGATCGTCTCAGTTTCTTCCTCATCGCCGCAGCTCCGGCAGAGATCGCTGGATCCCGAGTCCCATTTCCGGAGCATTGCTCCAATGGGGCAGTGTCTTGTGATCACTCCGACGGGCATGCTGATCGAGTTTCGGTCCAGCGCCAAGAGCTTCTTTGTATTTCCGATATTGAGCTCTTACCACGATGATCTTGTCGTGAAGCTGTCGTTTCTTGTAAGCCAAGACAAGTTGGATTCTTTGATAATTGTGTCATTTATGATCGCAATGACATATCCGCTTCGCTGATGTCCAGTTCATACCCTTGCCTGGCCAGATCGTCCGCTCTTTCGTTCCCTGCGATTGAGCTGTGACCCGGGACCCAGCTGAGTTTGACTTTGTGGTGTCTGATGGACTTCAATGAGTCACAACATTTCATGACAGCCTTTGATCTCGTTATACAGGATTCTATTGACTTCAGTGCAGCCTGGCTGTCTACGATGATAGTGATATCCGATGGTGGGATATCGATTACCTGTAGGTGTTTGGCTGCTTTCTCTATTGCTAGGATTTCTGCTTGTACAACGCTACACAGATCATTGAGTCTGAATAATTCCTGTTTGTGGAGGGTATCAGAGTAGAACCCGGCCCAGTGCATGTGTCCATTTTCGATCCGTCGGTTAAGAGAGTGATCTCGTGGTCGTTGATCACAGCGTTTGATAGCCACTCGTCTCTGTCGGGAAAAAGGATTGGTATTCTGAAATAGAAGTCATTGTGAGGGGAAATATAGTCGGTCGAAGCTGCAAGGCTGCTAGAACCATGTTTCTTTCCCAGGTCATCTATTATTCTGAGTATGGCCGCATGTCCTTGGTTGGCTTGCTTCCACAGAGAGGACTCCTTTAGTCTGAGAGCGCTCTTTGCAGCGCTGCCTTTTATGAAGGCTGAAGGGAAGGAGATGAAGTATCATGTCCAACCCTGCTAGCAGCGTGCTTCTCATAAGTCTCGTTGTACAAACAGCGGCTGACCTTTGTACTTTGTTGAGCATGCTCATATATTGTAGGTCTTCGTGCTGCTAGCACTCCACCAGACTAGGGCCTCATAAGTTATAATCTTTTGCCGATGGTCTTTTTGCATGCATAAAAAGCATTCAATCCTTTTTTCATCCTTCCCTCCAAGATCCTTTTCCAGGAAAGTTTGGAGTTTGAGTTTGAGTGACCCTCTAACTTTGGGGGAGCAAATTTCGGGATTTTCCTTTTCCTGGTGAACAAGACCAGATCGGTTTTCTGGGGGTTTATTCTCAGACCGTTCTGTCTTACCTACGAGGAGAGTTCCCTCAACGCAGATTCCATTAGTTCACAGATAGTTGGTAGAAATTTACCTTTTATAAAGATAACTGGGTCACCCGCGTATGCTATTATCTTTGTGCCTTTCTCCATGAAGAATTTGAGGATTTTGTTAACTGTAAGAAGCCGCAGTAAGGGGAGAGAACTCCCCCCTGTGGTGTGCTTCTAGTTGTCACTTTCCTTATAGAGCTGTGTCCAATGTCTGCATTGATAGTTCTGTTCTTCAACATATTCTCAATCCAGATTACAATGGATTTGGAGCTCCTCTAGGCCTGTTATTATGGCCTCTGTGTTAACGTTGTTGAAGGCCCCCTCTATATCGAGTTGGGATGCGCGCAAGCAATTGGAAAAAAATGCAAAAATGAAAAAATTGAAAAAAGGTGGGGTTCAGTGTAGGTCTGTGTTTTTTGAAGCATCGTTGGCAAGATATCGTCCGGCCCCGTTGATTTAAAGGGTTTGAACGAATTTATTGCCCATGATACTTTATCCGTTGTGATAATCTTGTTTATTACTTCGTCGGTTGTGTGAACCGTAGGAACCGGCGTCTCGAAGGAGACTGTGGTTTCAGGGGTTTTACAGCCTGTGAATTGGGTTTCAGTCAGCAGTTCTAGGGATTCCTTACTGGATTCTGTCCAAGAACCATCTGGTTTATGGATGAATCCCGGGACGCAGGGGTCCTTGGATAGGATCTATCTGAGCCTTGCGGCTTCGTTGAGAAGGGACCAGGTTTATAGGTCCACTCACCGAAAATTCGATGCTGTGTGCTTTAGTTCCTGCACAAGCCGTGTTTTGAGAGACCAAGATCCTGCTTGCTCAGTAGGTCGAGTGCCAAAAAAATATTTTACACAGATCACGAATTTTGATAGTAAAATTCAGTAATTTGTGAGCGTTATTTGGGTGGAGTTCTATTCACGATAGAATTACAATATCATTTGAGTGTGAATGAATCATACCTGAGCTGTCAAAAATAGATCAATACGGATAAAAAACCAAACAGCAAAGAAATCACACTTTAGACGCGTTACCATCTTTAATTATGAGTATATGTATGTGCGTAGTTCTGGTAACGTCTCCTGTCGGGAAACTGTGTGGCCTTCTTCACGTTCCCAAAAACACAATTAACTCTACAATTTGTAATTGAGTATCCTTCTCTATTCTTTGCCAACATAAATAAGGTCATCCTACACCTAGAATTTTTAACTCTCGAAAGAGTCTCTTTACTCGCTGCTAAGATCCAACCTCTAATTAGCGATGGCCTCCGACATTATGTACGTCTCTTTTTAGCTTCGTATGCAGATAACTCATTTTAGCCACAAGTGCATCTCGTTAATGGCGTCTGCGTATGCAACGTGTCTCTTTTATTGGTCGGTGATTTTTGGCCTAACATTCCAAGAACGATGTTGATTTGCTTTCGAATATCTCGGTTAGATCACGATAAAGGTTATCGCAGACAGGTTTAAAGTCTACCAACAAATAGGTGTTCAATCACAATCAGAAGTTCGTAAAATTCCAAAATCTGCTTTTCTGCCGTAGTACGTTTCCAATGTTTATGTTTATGTTGGCCAGGATTTCAAAACTAGCAATTGAACGGTATGAGGTTTGTCCAAAAAATAAAGTTTTTATTTTTCTCGAAAAATATTTATCATCACGATTTTCCGGCAAAAACTCATGATGAACCATGCCATTATAACCGAAGAAAAGAGTGACCAAACTTTCACATGAAAGAACTTGGTGTGTTCTTTCGGGTCTTTGCTCTTTCGGTCGCTTTTATTGGGATGATTGGTATACTCATGTTTCGACACCAGTGATGAACCTTTCCAGCAAATCTGGATCAACATTCACGTTGATGACGCTCCTGAGCGATAGTTCTTTTGGTTAAAATTTAGCAATTTTCAACTTCGTTGAAACACGTTTCATGCCCAAAATATCTGAAAAAATGTATTGGCATAAGCGAACCGATAGCCAATATCGTCAACGATTTTTCTAATAGTGATTCGACGAATGTTGACGTGCTGAGGGGCCATCATTAACATTTTCTTGGCATTCTGAGAAGAGCTTGCACCACTTAAAAATATTTCATTGCTCAGAGTAGAGTCATCAAATGGCACAGTACTCGTATTTCAAGTACGTTATAGCACTTAAGCTTATTTTTCATACAAGATTTAATATAAATTCTTAGAACCGTTTATTTTCAAGAGCAAAAAATCGTCAAGTACACCAAAACACGGTTTACCTTTATACCAGTGGAAATCAAAATAAATATATAAAATGGGTTACAATGTCAACATATATTAGGGGACATGTGTACCAAGATAACAGAAAAAAAACAAATTAATCGAAAATCAAATCTACTTAGGTCGCGAATTTTAAAAAGTCACCTATCGTATAGTCCGTATCTGTGAAAGACGTCGTAGGTAGTTTTGAAGTCGATCTGAAATTCCAGAAATTCCAAAATCTTCCCTAGTTTCGCTCTTTACGTAGATACTCGCGTATAACGCGAAGAAGACGATCTAGGAGATATTAACTAGGCCTCTCCTATAATTGACGGATCAGGCAAATCACATTAAAGTTTCGTTCACCGGGTATACTTTCCTTTGGCCATTTGTTCCCGATTAACAAAACTGCGCTCCCAAATGACTGCTCAAAAAAATTTTAATATAGCATGTCTGTCCTAACAGCTTTGTGCGATTTAAGTTACTACTCAATCACTATCTCCATGGCAATCGACACCAAGGATTTTGTCCAAAAATCAAATTCATTCAAGCTGATTGCGATCAATACTTGCACTGATTCATTAGCAAAATATAGAAACCCTTTCTCATTGATTTTAGTCTAAAAAGAGAGACGCCCTTAGATACGCTTAGTGGTTAAAGTGTTGTTTGAAATTAGGCAATTGCTGGATGCTCATTTTCTAAACATCCATTTACAATCTAGATCAAATTCGGAGCGATGTCGAAATGTAATATATCTAGAGAAAGGCTGCTCTTTGGAAGGCGATTTAGCAACGTAAATAGGACATGCTCTCCCTCGACCCGGAGTATCCATCCCTGATCTAGGTCAAATGGATTTAATTCCATCCGTTCCTTTTAACATCACATTATACCTGTCTATCACATCGAATTTACAGTCAGTAACCATTTTGGCACTTTTTACTATTGCATACTCAAATGTTCTTAGGCTTTGTATTCCGAAACCGTACCCCAGTCAAATTATCAGTCAAAATTAGTTCTACAACATCTGGAGTGTTGGGGGAGTGCCAGATGTCAGTCGTAATGTAATCAATCTGATTGACAATTAATCGCTGTATTGATACATATGGGAGTATAGAATTGGGAGTCACATTATGGCTTACACAAAGTGGAATGGTTAATGATATAATTGATTAAAAGCTTGATATCTCGTCCCATTGGTTTTTTTATGTAACTTATATTGCAAATCAGACTAGAGGGTTGAAGATTTACAAATGTGGGAAACAAAAAATTTGTGAACATTCCGATTTAGAAATATTTTACACAGCTTTCAACTCACTTGAACCCTACTTAAACATTTGTTTAAAAAGTTTGAAATAAAATACATTTTTATTGTGTGATTTAAAATTTTCTTAATTTACGAACCTTCCTTCTCCTTTCAGACTGCGATGTATGCAAGAAATGATGGAATTTTGAGCGTATGATAACCAATGTAAGTTTTTTTTTAAATAAATTTAAATTAAAAAAATTTAAAAATGGAATACTGAACAGGCGACAAGTTTTTGTTTTCTGGTTCCCCTTCTATTTCTGTTGATTTTTCTAAATGCTTAAGTCATGGCATGGAATCAGTTAAATCCTAACGATGGGCTTATAATATTTAGAATACCATTAGCATTTTAATGCTTAAATTATTTTGTATATTTAAAGTCGCAACACGAAAGCTAAAAAGTTATCTAGGCCAATCAGTCTCGGGTAGGGATTCATCTTATTACGGTGATAAATTTGACTGAAGAGCTTTTTTGGACTCTGTTCCAGTGGCACAGATGTTATGATTGTTCCCAACTATTTAAACATGACTTGAACTTAGATTTAGAAATACTCCAGAAAAGTTACGAAATTATTCATCTGACTAAATGTAGGCAATGGCGACTAAGGCACCCAGGGCCTGACGACGCACCTACGGTAAAATCTGGGGATTGAAACCTAAAGTAATCCACTGATTATATACCGCGATAGTAAGACATATCATCACGTCTGCTGCATGGTGGACAAAAATTGCACTGAAAACTAAAATAGCGAAGCCTCAACGCTTTCAGAGGGTAGCATGTCTCGGCATTACAGGTGCCATGCCAACTTGCTCGAAAGCAGCCCAAGAGGCACTGATCGGAATTACTCCACTCCTACTGCACCTTTAAAAAGAAAAGGTTGCTATACCTAATGCAATCAGACTCCTCCGTTCGGAAACGGACCGGCCATGGGGTCACATGTCCACACTACAACACCTTCCTGAGCTGGATATGGACGCCACAGTTTCGGGCGCATTACTACACACGATAACCTTTGACAAAAGATTTGAGATATTGATCCCAAACCTCACAGCTTGAGAAAGTGTTGATCCCTAGCAAAATGTTAAAGGCTCCACAATGGATTCAGGCATTGGCGTCGGCATCTTTAGACCAAATCGGAAGATATCGAAGGGCCTGGGAACTAGTCCTAGTGTCTTCCAAGCCGAACTATACGCCATCCTCACGTAAGTCATCCTAAACTTAGAGACTGGCATAAGAGGTATAACCATCAATATACTCTCAGACAGCCAGGCAGCGCTTAAAGCGTTGGACTATAGTACGAACTCAAAATCCTTCAAGGCATTCCACGATGCCTTGCAAGACCTAAGCAAAAGAGATAAGGTCAAACTCTGGTGGGTGCCAGGTCACAAGGGTATTAAAGGCAACAAGATCGCCGACCAACTCGCTAGGAAAGGTTCCGGCGAAAGGTACATAGGTGCCGAACCTTTTCGCAGAATCACCAAGTCAAAGATTAATTTTCTCGATTTTTCCCACTCAAGTGGGAAACACCTGTGCTTTTGGAACAGCGTTCAAAGACTCCGAAAATCGAAGAGATTCATACGGCCCCTAAACAAAAACTCTATCAATATTCCCAAATGTAATAGAGTCGACTGGTCAGCTTCCTTTCAGGACACTGTAGTCTGAGATATCCTCTTAACAAAATTAACCTCTCGTCTGAAATCGAGTGTCGACTCTGTCTAGAGGACGAGGAAACTGCCGAGAACATACGAGTACTATGTGACTGTGCTGCCCTCTGCTATCTTAGGAAGCGTATCCTCCTCAGAGAAATAATGACTTCTGAGATGATTAGCTCAGCTCCTACGAAGGACATCCTTTAATTGGCTAGCAGGCACAATAGACCTACTCTGGTCGCAGTCCTCTATGCTATCTGTTAGTACTAGCCCCCAATTAAAAAAAAAAAAATGTAGGCAATTTCTCTGTGTCCAGGAACCCAACAAAATTTAACCTCGTTAACCTCCTTTGCCAAGTTCTCTAGTGCATCATGGCAGTCATTAATAATGCCAAGGATCTCTCCTTTGAACATGGCAATACCAACTGAGTCGGTCGCGCTCTATCTTTCTTGTGATGGTTTCTTTTACGTGGAGGCTTCCTCGGATCTTTGAACTTCTAATTCTGTCACGCTTTGTTACTCCCGCTGTCATGCGAAGCATCTTCATCTCAGCTGCCGTTAATTTGCTCTCATACTTTTTGTGCATTGTCCAGCATTGTGAACCGTATGTGAGCGCCGGACGTACAACTGAAGTGTAGAGCCTTCCTTTCAGCTTAGGGGGCATTTTTCGATCACAGAAGATGGCGGAGTTTTCCCGCCACTTCATCGCTTACGCGATGGTTGATGTCGTCATCACAAGTTGCTTCTTTATAGATTCCAGATATTTCAACTTTTCACACTTGGGAAGCACTCTTCCATTCAAGTAAATGTCTGGAATAGGCTGATGAGGGTCAGAGAACGGGCAGCACAGATACTCTGTCTTCTTTGAACTAATACGATACCCGTGTCCCTCAAAAATTTCCACCCACACATCAAGTGCTCGTTGTGTGGACGCCTGATCATCACTTATAATGGCTCCATCGTCAGCAAAGAATAGCTGGTGCACATTGGGGTCCGTCACTTTTCCTTCAAGCAAGCAATCAAGGACTGCTATAAAGAGGACGCTCCCTTGGTGTACACCGACTTTGATTGCGAACTCTTCGGTGACTCCTGGGGTCCATCTTACTCTTGTCGTTGCTCTATTGTACATGTCCATGATCACTCGCACGTAGGTTTCTGGAACTCCTTTTGGTCTTAGCGCTACCCATAAAAGATCTCTTGGTTGCTGGTCAAAGGCCTTCTCGAAATCAACCAACACCATATGCAAGTCCTTTGACGAATCACGATGCTTTTCCATCATGACCCTTATACTTTGGATTGCATCTGTTGTTGATTTACAAGAGACCCGCACTGGTCATCAGATAGTCGTATTATTTTCCGCAGTCTGCTATCTAATACCCGTTCAACGATCTTCATGGTGTGCGACATCAGCTTGACAGAACGGTAGTTATCACAATTTCGCGTATCACCCTTTCCTTTGTGCAAAGGAAGAAGATAGCTTTCCCTCCATTGATTAGGCATAGTGTCGCCTCTCATAAGTTTGGAGATAAGAACCATGAGCCATCTAGACCCGATGTCTCTCATCTTTTTCCAGAACTCAGAGGGTATCCCGTCCGGCCCAACCGCTTTTCTTTTCTTGGAGTTTTTAACCGCGTACCGACTGTGATGTCGGATATTTCGGCATGATTCGGGGCGGCTCTTGGAAAGTACCCTCGGGGAAACTGTTCGTTCAGAAGTTCCTCGCAATACTGTCGCCATCTGTGGAAATTTTTTTCGTCTTCTACAAGGAGTTGGCCTTCAGCATTGTTAATAAACTTTGGGAAACGAATCTCCTGAGCATTTCTTCTTCTCTGGGCGGCTATCTTAAAAATATTTGTTCCTTTGTTCAAATTTGTCCTGGTAGCCTGGTTCCTGTCAGACGCGGAAGACGATATTTCTTCCAACTCCTTATAGAGGCCTTCCATGCTTTTCGCTTTGAATTCGGCGCATTTTTTCTTCGCGATACCTTTGCAATGCCTATATACCTTTTCACGGCGAGCTTTTTCCTCTCTATTAGTAGAAGAGTACTTTGACCAAGCTTGGAAAGCCATTTTCTTTTCGTGTATCACTGCTTTGGCTTCGTCTGTCCACCACCAGGTTTCTTTTGCGTGTTGGCAAGGGCCTTTAGATGTTCCGAGCAGTGATTTGGCTTTCTCCAGGCCAGATTGTTGTAGGGAATCCCACATGTCTTGTGCTCTGCACTCCTCATTACCGACCTCATCGATAATGGAAAAGAGGTAATTTTTCATTTTGATAATAAAAGCTTCGCCTTTTCCTTTATCCAGCTTATATCACTTAATTCTCTCAGACACCTTCGTTTGCTGCTTTGACTTCTTACTCGCCTCCATAAAAAATTCAGTCAGGAGGAGACGGTGTTGAGGGGCGATCGCGTCTCCCAGGATCACTTTGCAATCTTTAACTCGTGACTTCATGAAACTGGATACCAAATGATAGTCTATTTGAGCTTAATTTCCGCCGCTGCTATAAGTGATCAGGTGCCGGCTTTGTATGACGAACATGGTATTTAGCACTATAAGACCGTACGACTTGCATATGTTTAGGATATCTTCATCTGAAGAGTTCCTGGTGCCGTATCCCAGCCCTCCGTGGTAGTCTTCATAGTCT
This sequence comes from Merodon equestris, assembly GCA_958301585.1. Lineage (NCBI taxonomy): Eukaryota > Metazoa > Arthropoda > Insecta > Diptera > Syrphidae > Merodon > Merodon equestris. The sequence goes on from OY284415.1 coordinate 111,815,776, forward strand.
TCGCTTGTCTTCCCGACATGTGCGTTTAAATCTCCCCAAACAAACAAAAGTTCTTCCTTTGTCAAGGTTGTGGAAATCTAGCCAGAATGCATCTTTTTCTTTTTGTTCGCATCCTACTTGAGGGGCATATGCGCTTACGATGTTCCACATCTCACCATGCATCACCAATTTGAGAGCCATCAAACTGGACTTTGAAATGGTTAAGACGTTGCCAAGTAGCTCTGCCGTAAGGATGATGGCGATTCCGTTTTTTCCTTGTTCTATTCCATAGTAAAACATTTTGTAGGCTTTTGTTTTAATGTCCAAGAAACGTGCCCGATTACCGGTGTTTCGCCATTTCGTCTCTTGTACGCACAGGATGTCTACTCGCCTTCTAACCATCATTTCTTCAAGCTCATAGCTGCGACCACTCATGCTTCCAACGTTCCAACTCGCGACGCTTAAGTGTGGCTTACGCCGTTCATTACTTTGCTATTCCCCGGAAATCCGTCCCAGGATCACGACCATTAGTAGTGCCTGGCGGGGTAGTGCTTTTCCTTTTAGCGTTCTTTTCCATAATGCTACGGTTTGACCGTTTTCGTTCTTCCCCTCCTTTTTTGAAACGGGCATGCCCCAAAATTTTAATTTTTTTACTTACAACACCGGTGATCTCCAGTGGTGCACCGTGATTTGCATGCACACTTGTGGGTCAGTTTAATGGTGGTATATGTGTCCCTAGGCTCACCTTGGTGTTTTCTAAATTGCCTAGATGTGGTTTTTGTTTACCTTTGTTTAGTCGCCTTTTACGTTAAGCGAGAGGTATCGCTGCAGGGATATTCTTAACCCGTCCCTGCACAGGGGTTTTTATAAATTTTTCTTATAGTCAAAATATGACCATTGACATCTTTAACCTTTTTCTACCGTGATTCAAGGTCCATTATTCCCTTCCTAAAGAAGGCTTAATTTTTTTAACGCTAAAAAAATTTCAAAAACTTCTATGACCTCTCCTTGGTTTCGGAGCACCTTTTGCCGACAAAATAACGCCAGACTGCGGAAAAGGTGATAATCAGTTGGAGAAATATCAGGAGAGTACGATGGATGTGGAAGAATTTCGAAACCCAACTGTAGCATCTTTTACACCGTTACGAATAGGGGTATTTTCATCACATGTGATTATACGATACAAAAACGATGCATTTCGGTGTCGTTTCTAAACGGCATAGTTTTTGGACCTCGTTTAATTCATGGGGTACCCACTTGTCGAGTTTTTTCACTTTTCCTATTTGAGATAGGTGTCGACTTATTGTCATGGGGGATACTCCCATGGTGTGTGCAATGCCCAGCACCGTTTTTGTTGGGTCTGCATCCACCGTTTCTCGTAAAAAGGCGTCCTCAATTACCGTTTCCAGCTTCCCACGCGGTTCGTTTTCGAGGCTTAAATCTCCGGAACGGAACTTACCAAACCAACGCCGAATGGTGCGTTCGATCACCGCTATATTCCCAAATGCGTCATTTATGTTTTTGGCTGCCAGAGACGCATTATGTCCCAGTTTGAACTCGTAAAGGAAAAGATTACGAATTTGAACCGTCTACAGCATGATATAAAATGCCTATGTTTTATATCAAAAGGTTTTGAATTGCTTTCTCTTATTCGTTAAGAATTTTCTGAATTATTTTAAGCCAATATCAGAAAGTTGGATTTGAGAGAAAGAGGTAAAAAAGGATGTTTACCTGCAATGTAGATACCTCTACATTCAATGGGAGCACCGAGGCTCAGTATTGGCATCTGATGCCGATGACCCGGGATTCGATTCCGAAATTGAATTTCGCGGTGTTTTTTCCCAGTAAGGTACTGATAAAGCCTCTTGATGGTACTTGTCGGGGCAGTAAACGGTAAGTCTCCTTGATCTATGGATAAACCGAATTACACACAGCACAGTTGATTCAGAGAAATTTGGCCTTGGTCCTATGTACATGCGTTTGCACTTAACAAAGCCAAATTGATTTTAGGCATGTGTAAGGTGAGAGCTGACGAAATTGAAGATAATTCATCAAAATAGAAAATAAATTACCGACAGTCATAGAACTCATTCATCACCTGTATTCCTACATATCGTAAAAGCTAACTTTATCATTGAAGACCACGTGTCATAGTTTGTCCATACATCTGGCTGATTAGATAAAACATTGAATTACTCACGCAAAAGCTATATATCTACAAACATAAATTAGTAAAACGTTAATTGGAAAATACGACCGAAATAAAAGATGACGCCTGACATACCTAAAATATATAATAGTAACTTTCCATAAATAGCATTAACCACTCGTCATCATACATACTCGTATGTAGATTTCCAAAGATAATTTAGTTACCCATGGCGTAATTTCACCAGAAGTTAAACTCCAAACGAATACCCCTGAAAGGGGCGGATATTCAGTAACCTTCATCATACAAGCTCGTGATTATTCTCAACATATTTAAAAACAATTTTTTGTCTCATATCTTTAAAGACGCATCCATGCGTGGACATGTGAAAATCATATATTTTATTCAGTACGATACATGAATACCTAAGTTCATGCGTAGATACCAGCACTTAATTAACATGGTTTTTACTATCATGTGTATTTCCTTTTTAACCATTTTTTTTTTGTTTGTTTTTTTTTTTTTGATATTGTATAATGCCGCCCCTGAGCGATAAGATAAAGTACAAACACGACAGAGCGACAGAAATAAGATAGTCGTGCGTCATGATGTTAGTCGCTGTTTGTAGTACGAATTTTCCTACTACTTTATTCAAAGGAATTAATTCATTAATTTAGTTTAGTGCTTGACATATTTGAAATATATTTATATAAGGAACGTAAGCGTAGTAGGAAGTCTGTGTTTCGGTACGTGGAAATGCATTTATTGAATTAAGTTTATTCGCTGTGGATTCTCTGATTCTCTAGACTCTGTCATGTAAATATCAAAACCGGGATAGCACGTCATCCTATAACGTGTTCGACTCACTATCGGACTTATTTCACTAGTGTAGGCGATGTACACAATAATACCTGGCTTCAACACTCGGGCCAGACAACACCCGAACGTTAGTAAATGAGCCTACACGAATATCTGAAATTGTAGATCATAATAATGGATGTCATTCCTCACCTCTCATCCTGACAAATATTTTATTGACATATTGTCACCTCACCCCCATCAGTTTCAGAACAAATTTCGAACAGTGGTTATACGAGGAAGACAATTGAAGCAGATAAATTAATTCTTTGGGAATTTTTACTGGTCACTATGCTTCCATAACGGTTACGTGGGCAGGGCATCCTTCATTTCTCAGATAGAGTATAAAAACCAAAGCCAATGCATGGTACGACTCAAGCCGCAAAGAGTAAGAGAGTTGAGTTTCCGGACTTAAGCCAACCTCATATTTATTTCATATTTCATATTTATTTATTTATCATAAACAATTGCTTCGCATTGAGATGACATCTCATAGTTTGCGAAGGCTATATAAATAATTGTTAGAGCTTTAGGATTTAACAATAGATATGTTTAACAATAAGTACAATGGAAAACAATATTAACATAAATTAAGTAAACTAATTGCATTGATATAATTTTATTAAACATCTCTTTTCGCATTCATATATCACTGGCCAAGTGTTTCAAAAGTTTATTTTTAAATGAGCTTGTTTGTGATTCTCCTCAGTGCAATAGGTAAAGGATTCCATAGAAGAGTGGCATTAGGTACGCTCAGATAGCTGTTCTTTGCGAGCTGATAAAACTCAGTCTGCTGTTGGGTCTGCATGATACCGTGCAGAAGGATAAGTGTTCTGAGATTAATAAGGTTATCGAAGGTGAGGACAGAGAGTAACAAGATATGTGGCCTGTAAAACGTTTTTTAAAGAAATATCTCGCTAGGCTTTTGTAGGTGTCATTTAGTTTACGCTTCGTGTTGTAATCGACATGACAAACTTAGTTTAGTTTTAGTGGGCAACGAACCTTGTGTAGACCATAGATGTCGGATACCGCTATATACCTTTCCTATAGTATCTGCAACATCATCGGTCTAGGTGAGTGTGTCGTTGACTATCCCTAGATTTCTAGCCTTGTAGACATATTCAATTGTTGTTTACTTACTTATATGGCGCTACAGTCCGCGGTGGACCTGGGCCTCAACCAACAAGCGTTTCCAGCTGGCACGATCTTTCGCCAGCTGTTTCCAGCGCCTCACGCCCAGACGGTTGAGGTCCCCTTCCACCTGCGTGCGCCACCGAAGATTCGGCCGTCCCCTGCTGCGTCGCCCCTCCGGGTTGTATTCGAAGACTCTTCGGGCCGGAGCCGTGTTGTCCATCCGCTCTATATGGCCCAGCCATCTTAGACGTTGGATCCGGAGACGTCGTACCAGGTCCATGTCGCTGTACAGCCCGTTCGTTGTATCTTCTCCTCCATACACCGCTAGTATAAACGGGACCATAGATTAAACGCAGAATTTTATTTTTTATTAATTTTAGTTAAAGTCCAAGCCTCCGCGCTGTAAAGGAGGACTGGGATGATTAAGGTTTTGTACAACGTTATCTTGGTCTTTCGAGAGAGGGCTCTACTTCTGAATTACCTCTTGAGCCCAAAGAAGCAGCGGTTGGCAAGAGTTATTCTGCGTTTTATTTCAGCGCTAGTGTTGTTGTCGCTGGTCACAAGTGAGCTAAGGTAGACGAAGTCCTTGACTACTTCGAAATTATAGCTGCCAAGCATGACGTTCTGGCCCAGACGTCGGTGTTGTTTGTCTTTTTTCGATGACAGCATATATTTGGTCTTACCCTCGTTAACGCTAAGACCCTATTTGACCGCTTCCGTCTCAATGCTTATGAATGCCTTATTGACGTCTCGCTGCGATCTCCCGATCACGTCAATGTCATCTTCGTACGCAAGCAGTTGGGAGGACTTGAAATAAATCGTACCTCTTGTGTTGGCCAGTGACTATTGTACGATCTTCTCAAGTATGATGTTAAATAAATTGCATGACAGTGTGTCGCCTTGTCTAAATCCTTTTTTAACACCAAAGGTCTGGGTTAGCTCATTACCGACCTTAATCGAGCAGCGAGAATTCTCCATTGTCGACCTGCACAATCGGACGAGTTTGGCAGGGATGTTAAAACTAGACATGGCACCGTCTCTATGCATACGCGGCTTTAAAATCGATGAAGAGGTGGTGCGTATCGATTTGAAATTCTTGGGTCTTCACCAAGATCTGCTGCAGTGTGAATATTTGGTCTATTGTGGATTTGCCTGACCTGAAGCCACATTGATAAAAGCCGATCAGGTTATCCACAAAAGGCTTCAGGCGTTCACACAATACGGCATAGAAGATCTTGTATGCGACGACGTTGAGGAGACTTATTCCCCTATAATTGGCGCAATTATAGAGGTCTCCTTTCTTGTGGACCGGGCACCCGATGCTGAGATTCCATTCGTCGGGCATGCTTTCCTCTGACCATATTTTAAAGATAAGTTGGTGCATGCGCCTTACCAACACATCTCTAGCCGCCTTGAAAAGCTCAGCAGAAAGGCCGTCCGCGCCAGCGGATTTATTAGACTTAAGTCTCGATATCGCTATTTTAACTTCGTCTATGTCGGGTGGACGGGATTCTCTTACGTCATCGTCCGTGGCGAATGGATCATTCTGCCTGACAGCGGTATCTTGTCTATCATCGTCTTTATACAGTCTGCAGAAGTGGTCCTGCCATATTCTCAGCATCGCCTGTGATTCTACTACTAGATCGCCGTTTTCATCCAGGCAGGCTTCTGCTCTGGCTTTGTAGCCCTGACATGTTCATTAGGAACTAGTATCATTAGGATTAGTAGGAATCGTGTACTTACTACAATGAGATTATGCCCTGCTAGAAAATCAATTAACCTGAGTCCATTATCGGACGTCGTGTTATGTGGGCTATGCTTTCCTATGATTGACTCAAAAATGTCCTCTTTGCCCAGTTTTGCGTTTGTTGTTTGTCCTAACAAAATCGTCGGAAAAGTAGATGTATCCAACTGACATTTATAGATACAAAGAGACTTTGACTTTAAAGGGTTGAGCGTAAAGTTGTGTTTAAGAGCCCACTGCTGAATGACCTCTAGATCTTTGTTTATTAGCTGAATGGAATCATATCAAACGGGCAGCGCATGAATAATTGAACATCATCAGCAAACATGTGGACCGTAGAATTGTGTGTTAGCTGTGGGAGTTCATTCACATAGATTGGAAATAATATGGGGCCGAGGATAGAGCCCTGTGGAACTCCGATAGGTACCCCAAGAAGTGATGACGTTGTGTTACCTACGGCCACGCACTGCTGACGGTCCGTTAAGTAGGAGTACAAGAGCTTGACTGCCTGATAGAAACTCGAAACCTCTCTAAGGAAAACCGGAATAAATTGAAACCAGTTAGAAATGAATGTCGAATTCTCCTTTCATCAAAAGTTAAGGTAAAAAGTGCTGCAATATCCTAAAGGTAGTAAAAAACGTTTGACCGTTCGTAAAGAGTCTAAAGAAATCTCTTTGGGCTTCAATTTCCACGCTTATTTGCAATGACATCTAACTATCGGCTCTTTAGACAAAGCCAATCTGCTTGCTAAGCATTTGGAAACCAGTTCAATTTTCTGTGGCCAATTATCTTGGATCTTGGATCGCGGAAACTTTTTAACGACCAACTATATGGTTTCCGTAGCAACAGGTATACTGGTAATTTGATGGCATCTTACCGAAAAGTGCAACCAATCTTTGCACAACCTCGATGAAACCAAAATTTTTACATATTTCTAAAGCATTTGAAAAACGTTGGCATTTTCGTGCAGGTTCAAGAGTGTGCCCTCTCTTATAGTGTTTGTCACACAACTTGGAAGGGGTGCAGATGGTTTGTGTCGAAGATGTTCGTTCACTAATCTTCGGGTGGTTGTCCTAGATAGGATTTTTTGAGAAATTCGACTGAATTGTCGCGTTGATTTTAGTTCACAGTAACTCTTTTGTTTCCATTTCCATAACACCATTTCCATATTGGAAATGCACACATAGAGTGTGAGTTTTGAACTGATCTTATACTGCGAGTGTTATGCCTTCGTCAGCACTTTTCTGATCATCTCCATCGTCGCCTTCACAACTAATGTTGTTGCACAGTTTTTCCTTATAGGAATTGTACTTTGCTATGGACAGACTTGAACTACAGACCTTCTGCTCAACAGGCGATGATGATTACTAGTGCACTACGCTCCCCACGATGAATCTTCTCTTCTTCTATGGATTAGAAATTACCTTTGGGCCGTTCAGTTCAAATCGTTTTGGATAGTTTCAATGGTGGGTCGATTCTGTCACCGACACTCTTCCTTATTTTTATAAATGATCTTCTGTCTAATCGAATCCATTCCCTCATTGATTACAGTCAAGCTTATAATATTCGTTTCAAGGCTCACGTTCCCGCCGTTGAATTGGAAAGGCATTGTATGTTAAGCACATTCAATTCCGACCTCGATAACAATTACATAAGTGGGGTATAAGTAAACAATATAGTGGAATTTAAGGCTTCCAAAACTCATTGATCATCACCCTAGCGAACCCCAGGTACTCAATCATTATTTATGAATAACGCTTGTGGCGTAGAAACCGAACTAGTTTTCATCCTTGGTTTTTTTTTTTTTTTTTAGGCTTCTGCTATCTGTGGGAGCACTCAGACACAAATACTGGTCCATTGTACTGTACTGCCAGACCTTAGATCGCGTTAGAGCACATCAAGAGACAGAGCCAAGCTTCTTTCTTATTCACTTATGTGAAGTGAACGGAACCTAAATCTTAATGCTGATTCCAAACGGCGAGAGTTTTGCCAGTACCCCGCCGAGGAGGGAAGCTGCGAAATAATCATTCGATGGCGTTGGTGTTATCGGGATCCGAACTCGTTCATCTTGCGTCAGCGGCCGACATACTACCCACTGCTCCACGGCGCTCCCCCATCCTTGGTATAATAAGACACTTTGTTGGAATGACCACATATTCGAGGTCGCCAAGAACGCTGCGAAATGCCTCAGTTCCTTTAAATGATGCAAGAAATGGTACATCCCCTCTGATTTCGCTTCATTCTATGAGTACTCGTACAACGCTCTTATCTGGTCCTCCTCACGACCTCTTTGTACCTGATATACAGAATCCAAAAGCTGGCATTTAAAAGTATCATTGTTTTATTGTTATTTCAACATACAATGCTCAAGCGAACTAGCTAATTACATTCCTTTACATTCCTTTCAAGAATTTAATCGCAATACTCGCTTCGCCAGGAATTTTCATCAATTTACCCTTAAACCTCTCTTCTCGTTTTTTACCCGACCCACACGAATATGGAACGCTCTTCCCACTTCAATATTTCCCACATATAACATTCCATAAGCATTTAAAACCAATGTGTACCGGTACTTCCCTTTCCTTCCCCCCTTTATACCTTCGGCCAGTGCTGGGTCGAAATGTTTGACGAAGATTACTTAAGGGAATTCATAAACCTTTTTGCATGCGCTTATTATAGACATAAAAAAAACAAGATGCCATTAGAAACTGCATGAGAACATACCGGTTTCAGAGAAGGCTTTCAATCAATTTTGCATAGTCCAATGTGCAACGGTAATCATCAAGATCAATTCCTATATGGAAAAACTGTGCAATAACATCACTTGTGAATGAGGGATGATCAAAAAGTGCTGACGAAGGCTTAACACTCGCTGCATAAGATCGCTTCAAAATTCATACTCTCTGTGTGCATTTCCAATATAACTTCTTAATGACATGGAAACGAAAGAGTTACTGTGAACTACAACCAACGCAAATTCAGTCGAATCTCTCAAATCCTATCTAGGACAACCACCCCCGGAGAGTGGTGAGCGAACATCTTCGACACAAACCATCTGCACCCCGTCCAGGTTGTGTGACAAAAACCAGACAAAAACCATAAGAGCGTGAACCTGCACGAATTATAAAAAAAAAAAAAAACTCTCCTTATACTGGAGACGAACATGCCTCATCGAAAAATGTAGCTTGAGTTGTAACTAAAACTTATTCTATTATATTAGAAGTTAGGCCTTTATGACTTTGTAAATGTTTTATTGAAAGGAGTAAGAGTTGTATTAGAATATACTTTCATTCTAATGTCTGCCTTTGCAGTAGTTGTGCATTTGTATGCCCAATTTGGAGCTGAAAGATCGACCAATATTGTGCTTCAGTGACTGAATTGATTCAAAACTTATATGGGTAACACCGATCTTTAAGGGCACAAATGGCGTCAGCTTGCAGCTCGTCGTAGGATATCTAATTTCACCAAAACGCTCATTGAACTCAGTGCGCAAAAGAAGAATTGTTGAATGCATAATCCTGCTGCAACCGTAGCTCTGTCAAAATTCTGTATCATTCTCCGTTGATAGTGACAGTTGCCAAAAATAGCCAATAAAATTACTCCAAAGACCAGATAAAAAATGCACATCCTGCCCTTGCTATAATAACATAACCGCTAAAAATGAGCCTCATCTGAGATGTTTTTCTCGATATCAATTTCTAGCTGATCTAAAGAGCAAGCGGAGAATTAATAACGAAGAGGTTGTTATATTTGCTTAAATGACTGAGTTAGTTGGACTTAAAAGCCACAATCATAATTTTGTTATCAACCATAACAGAGAGCCCAATTTACACATTATTTCGACCAAAATCCAACACTCATTTTGAAAATAAATTTCACAATTCTTCAAATGTAAATCAATACATTTCACACTTCGGAACTAATCACTAAATAATTGTCAAATATTTTGAACGAATCAGTGCACCCAATTTCTACATAACCAACTCACTCTTGAGTAATATGAAAGTTATCTAATCCCACGTAGTGGACGTCATGGATGCCAATACGCCCCATTGAGTGATATCGCTCAAGTGGTGATCGTTCCGGAGCTGGCATCAAACTAGGACAGGAGATTATCAGACCATCAAGTATATTTTATTTAGGGGGATGGTCACGAGTTGACAGATGAACCTCTATCTGGTCGATTTGACTCGATCTAATGTACTGTGTAAAACTATAAAACTAATCTAACATTGAGAAATGCGGATCTTAATAGAGCTTCAAGGCTACGATGCTATTTTGCAGTACTTATTGCATTTAATAAATAGTTTACGGTTCAACGACTGCGCTCATAACTTTTACATGAACCGGCCGAACAGAGAGGCAATACGGCAGGAGTGATGTTCGAAAGCCTGAACGAGACACGAACTGGATGATTGTTTTACGGTTTGGCAATTTTTTTCCAACCAAAGCTAATTTTGCAAATTTTGCAGTTGACAGCTGTTTTATACGTAATAGAGTTTGCCATTTTATCAATACTAATATAGATTGCACGGAAACGTAAGCCAAATATGTATTCAAGCTTTCACAGAAAGCAACGGCGACTTAAATGAACTTCTAGGTAGATGGTATATTGGTGACCTAGGATACCACAACTGTGCGAGAAAATGTTTGCTGTTAGATCGATACAACTGAGCGACGAGGGAAACAGTGGCTCAAAGTTTGATTTGTTTACTTCTGATGCTAATGACACAGGTTTTGGGTTCCATAACAGTCGTCATCGAGATTGACGAGATTGAGTATTATACTTATCTTGAAATGAATTCTCGAGGCTCACCATTTAGAGTTGGACTTAAACTGTAGACCTATAAACCTGATTATAGAGCTAAGGAAAGCCAAAATACGGAGCACTAGATACCCGCAAAGAGAATCAGCTTTCGATATGGAAAACATACTTTCAGAAAATTCTAAATGCTATACACGATGAAAGCTTAGAAAGATTCGAACTAAGGTCACGACGCACTCCAATTAATTTTTTTAGCGTGGATCCACCTGATATATTAGAGATTACCGCGACAATCGAAGCAATTAAAAATGGCAAGGCTAGTAACAATGACGGTATACTTGCTGAGTTCTTCAAAATAAATGTAGAAATACCAACTGATTGGAAGAAATTGATTATAATTCTTACCCAAAAAGGGTGACCGTAAAAAACGTGAAAACAGGCTAACGACAATCATAAAAATCTCCACTCAAATTATTCTGGAACGAATAGCTGCACCACGATTAATAGCTGCACGATAGATAAACGTATCAGACCCAACCAATGAGGTTTAAGACCTGGACGCTCATGTATTGACAATATCCACACCGATAGAATAGAGCAATCAGCTGAATATTATTCACTCCTTTACCTGGTATTTATCAACTTCGTGAAAGCGTTTGATGCACTAAGGCGTGGCATTTTTTGGTCGACACTTTCTGCTAGAGGTGTTCCCGACAAAATTGTTAGTATCATTAAAAGCATGTATGAGTACTTTACGACTGTTTCAGGAGTAAAGCAGGGCTGTGCACTCTCCCCATTGCTTTTTAATATAGCAGTGGGTATAGTATTTGAAGCATATAATAGATGTGGTATGAACTGGAAGATGACGCAAAAATGTTGAGGCTTGTCATATGCTGATGATGTTGTTGTGATTAGCAATACAATACTACAACAAAATGCAAGAAAGACTCAGATCTAGAAAGCTCGGTCTAAAGTAAAAACAAAGAAGACCAAATCTATAGGAGTTAACGTTAGCAACAACGCGCGGACTGAAACAGCTGGAAAAATTGTGAATGATGTTTTGAGTACCTGCGAAGCATTCCGACCCCCAACAACATCTTATATTCAAGTAGAATATCCAAAGCGCCTGGCACGTTTGCTGGGCTGTCGCGAATGTGATCAAATAAATCGCTCAAAAGATAATTGAAAATCAGTCAGTTTACATTTTATGGCAGTGAAACGTAGCACATGAAACGAGAATCTGCGGAAAACCAAAGTCGGCATTTGGTGGCCACACTCCATTTCAATACATGTGGCAACTGACATATCAAAAATCAATCGAAAAAGAGTTTATAAACAGAAAATACAAATTGTTCGGACACATTCTTCGAAAAAGCTCTAACGAAATAGTGCACTCGGTTTTACAATGGAATCCCCAAGGTGCTAGAAATAGAGGGCATCCAAAAATGACCTGGAGTTTGCCATTAAGGCTTATGGCTACACTTACGGAGACCATCGTAAGACAAGCGGGAGAACAGAAACAATGACGGTAAATATATTTGCAATGCTTGTTGTTGTAGAGCCCTGTAAAACGTACGTTAGGTTAAGCTTTGCTAAGAATATTAAGCTTAACTCAGGTTTTAACACTGAAAAATAAAGGTCGTTACAGATTAGTTTTAGTTTTCACCCATTGCTCAGTGTGCTATTATATGGTATGGTGTTTCAAAAGTAACGCCTAGATTTTGTTTTCACAATTTCAACAGCGTAATGCTATATGCTAGAAAAAGTACTAAAGTTATTAAACTTTTAAAAAAATATATCGTCAATATAGTATTTTTTAAGAAACAATTTAAAGAAACTGGTTCTGTCGTGGATCGTAAAAAGACTGGTAAACCAAGAAGTGTACGCCATACCGAGAACATTCATCACCAATATCTATATTCAGAAATTCAGACATTCAAACATAAAGCGCTCATCCAGCGTTTAGAATACACCCAAGGAAATAAATATACTTCCATAAAGAAAATTTATTTATTTTTCAAACTATTTATTTTTGATAAATTTTTCAAAATTTATTTTTTTGAACTTTAAAAACTCTTCAAAAAAGATTTCAAAATTGCAATTTAGGAATTATATTTATTGAATTAAAATAAATATCAAATTGTTCGAAGGAAAAAAGTATACTTCCACTTTAACATTTATTAAGGCATTATAAAAAAAAGTAGAAAATCAATTAATAAATCAAACTTTTAATAATGTGTATGTATACCGGAGTTGGACACTACTTCCTCCATTCGTCGGGGCAAGGAGCTAATTAATTTTTTAAACTCTGATGATGGGATTTTTCTCGAGGCTTCATTTATTGCTGTTTTTAACTGGGATAAGTTGTCGTACTGCAATCCATTAGCGTAAACAAGATTTGACAATGTTCCCCAGATATTTTCTATGGGGTTTAGATCAGGGCTTAAGGCAGGCCATTTTAAAACGGGAATATTTTTTTCGTCCAGCCAAGATGTAACAACACCAGCACGATGAATCGGTGCGTTATCATGTTGAAAAATCATAAAAGATTCATCAATTTCGTCTAAAAATGGCAGTAAGGCCTCATCCAAAAGGCTGATATAACTTGTCGAATTCATTTTGTTTGACACAAAACACATTGGCGTTCGACCGGCAAAGCAGAAGGCAGTATTAGGTTTCCGCCTTGAAAATTTCTTTTCAAACTTACAGGTGTTTTTGTCATTTTATCATGCCAACATCGTTGATAACCGTCTGGGCCGTCCAATGTAAACTTTTTTTCGTCGCTTAAAATTACTTTTTGCCATTGGTCAGTCCAGGACAGATGTGACATTTTCAAAAAGGTTTTGCACCTCCAAGAACTGAAGCCAATAGATCATCATCAATGCGACTGGAACATGATACTAATTTTTTCACGCAAAATTTTCATTAGTGATGAAGTTCATTTCATATTGGATGGATTCCCTAGCAAACCAAATTGTCACATCTGTGATAATAATTCCAGAAAAAGCATTACATATACGAGTACCGTTTGATTGGTTTTTAGGCTAGTGGAATAGTATATCCATTTTTCCTTGAACATGCAAATGAAAGAGCTATTACTGTATGTAGAACGCAATAAACAGTTTATTAAATATTTTCTGTGCCCTCGAACTGAAGAAATAGATACAGGTGATTGTTTCAACAGAAGGGGGTTACGAGTCATACAATGCGTAAAATCATTGAGCTATTTCGGTCTAAGTTTCTATTGTAGGTCGATTACTTTCCCGTATTGGTGACATAAACTTGCCAGCTAGATCGAGCGATTTTTTTTATAGGGTTCGTGCACGTTCAAGAGTTACGCTCTTATGGTATTTGTCACACTACCTAGACGGGGAGCAGATAGTTTGTGTCGAAGATATTCGTTCACTACTCTTCGGGGGTGGTTGTCCTAGATATGAATTTTTGAGAGATTCGATTGAATTTGTAGCGTTGATTGTAGTTCACAGTAACTCTTTTGTTTCCATGTTAGTAAGGGGTTATGTTGGAAATGCACACACAGCGTACTAGTTTAGAAGTGATCTTCGTCAGCACTTTTTTGATCATCGATAGGAATTGTTTTTGACTACGGACAGTCTTGAACTACAGACCTTCGGCTCAACAGTCGGTGATGATTATCATTATACCACGGCTATCCCGAAGTCGGTGTGGATAAACCAACTACAACTGCATAGCTGAAGAACAATATTCGAACCGAAATGGGGGAACTTATGGCGATAGTGATTGAATGAGTCCTTGAAAAAGTTAATAAATAAATGAAAAGTATGGAAGAACCTATCGTTTTTTTTTTGTTTTTTTAACTGGGGGCTAATGCCAACAGATAGCATAGAGCACTGCGAACAGAGAAGGTCTATTGTATCTGCTAGCTAATTAGACGAAGAGTTCCTCTACTTTATTAAAGCTGAGGATGTCACTCGTAGGAGCTGAGCTGAGCTGATACTCCTCGCATAGTATGTGCTCAGCAGTTTCCTTGCCCTCTAGACAGAGTCGACATTCGGTATCAGACGAGAGGTTCATTTTGTTAAGATGATATCTCTGACTACAGTATCCCGAAAGGTAGCTGGCCAGTCGTCTGATATCGCTGTTCTAAAAGCGCAGATGTTCCCACTTGTCTTAAAGAAAATTAACCTTTGACTTGGGGACTCCGCAGAAACCTAAACCTCTTATGCCAGTTTCTAAGTTTAGAGTTTGACCTTATTTCTATTGCCTAGGTCTTGCAGGGCAACGTGAAATTTCTTGACCGATTTTGAGTCCGTACTTAACGAGCCTAACACTTTGAGCGCTGCCTGACTATTTGAGAATATATTGATAATTATACCTCTTATGCCAGTTTCTAAATTTAGGTTGACGCACGTTAGGATGGCGTATAGTTCGGCTTGGAAGACACTAGGACTTATTCCCAGGACCTTCGATATCTTCCGATTTGGACCAAAGATTCCATCGCCAAAGCCGAAATCCATCTTGGAGCTATCTGTGTACCATGTCAGGCCTTTGACATTTAGCAAGGGATCGACGCTTTCCCAAGCAGTGCAGTTTGGGGTCATGTGTGGTAATGCGTCCGAAAATCATATCCAGCTCACGAAGGTGTTGTAGCATGGACATGTGACCCAATGGTGTACATGTCCGATCCGTATGCGAGATGAGGAGTCTGATTGCACTACGTATAACAATGTTTTTAATAAAATGGTGCAGTGGAGTAATTCCGATCAGTGTCTCTTGGGCTGCTGTCGGGCAAGTTGGCATGGCACCTGTAATGTCGAGACATGCTAGCCCCTGAAGGCGTTGAAGTTTAACTATTGTAGTTTTCTCTTCAACTACTTCTGTCCACCATACTGCAGATGCATAAGTGAGGATAGGTCTTACTATCGCGGTATATAATAAGTGGATTAATCCCCAGGTTTTACCGTAGGTGTGTCGACAGGCCCAGAGTGCCTTAGCCGCCTTTGTAAGTTTGCTTTTGATGTTGGAATTCCAGTTAAGTTTTCGATCGAGGTGAATACCTAGATATTTGATTTCTTCTGAAAATCCGATGTTTGTACCGTTTAGGGAGATGGGTCAAGGTGTGGGTTAGAAGGCAAAAGATTTTCTTGTCGTGCGACAAAAAAAAACGTTTCGTCATCTTCGGTTTGGGTTCAGCCTTAGACGTCTTTAAGATGACCACATGTTGGGAAAATGATTGGAGACTACCAGAACGGCTCGACGAGTGACTAGATTTTCATTATATGAAAGCTTTTAGGAAAAAAAATGGAAATTCCAGAAAATAGTCCACCAACTATTCCTAGATCCTAGAAAGGCTATGACTCTGTAGACCGATTGAAAATGTAAAACAAGACGGGTTAAATAACGAAGCGCCCTATCTGAAACATTGGAGATAATTAGAGGATTGGGAGGCGACGGCTTGTCACTACTTCTCTTTAGCTAAGTGCAGGAATTCGTAACGAGGTCCCTTCAGAGAAATGAGAGATGAATAACTATTAATAGAATCACATGCGCTTTGGCTTACGCCGACGGTGCCGTCCTTCTAGGAGAGTAACAGTCAAGATAAATGCAGAAAGTCGAATAATGGTAGGTAGGTATAATGGTAAGTTTAGAAGTAAATGAAAGAGCAACCAAATATATGGTCATTGAACGACTAAAAAAATTTGGCCGTACGTGATTACTCTAACCCTTTGGGAAAGGTGACGAGTTCAAATATCTGGGAACCGTATTGACTGCCAAAAATGACCTAAAGCTCGAAAAAAATAAAAGACTGCGTATGTGACGGCATATTTCTCCATAATGAAGGAACTTTAAAATACATATTTGGGATCCAGTGACACTTTGAGGATGTTAAACCTGGTCCCTGACTAAGAAGGAGGAAAGTAGATGTCTGGTCTTATAGAGGATCAATGATGGTAAGCAAGACGAAAAAACAGCCGAATAAAGAAAACCACATAAAGTAATAAAATGGCGAAGATCAAGATGGGTAGAGGACATAGAACAAATGGACAGTGGACAAACAGTTAAAAGAATATTGAGTAGAAAACCCAAGGGAAAAAGACTGCCAGGAAGGCCGCACCGTAGATGGGATGATCTGCAAGAGAAAGAAGAGAAACAAGAAAGTGAAACCTGAAAACTTCATTGAAGAAAGGCTTGGCGAAGGGTTGTCAATGAGGCTCTGAACCTCTGAAATCCAAATGGCGCGTAATTATAATAATAAAAGTGTTAAAGCACACATTTAAATTTTGTTTTATATCATATTGCATATAGCTAACAAGGACCAAGTTTTGAAAAACCCTTTCCTAAAAGCTCCTACTATTTCAGCGATGAATCGCTTGACCGATTTGAGAGGTTAATTTTATATGCATTCTTCGATCCTGTTTGTTTTGAGGGAGAATAAGAAAACAGTCTAAGTCGCGAACTGTATCATATATCAGGCTAGTTGACCGAATCAACGCCTACAAAAGCTAAGCCATATTGACTATACGGACGCCACACCTCTCACCTGAAGGGTTTTCGTTTCAAACACCCAAAGATGGCGAAGCAAGGCGCGCACACATGGGAAGAGAGGCATCACCTAACATCGAAGATGGAACTGTAGTGTCATGTTAGAAGAAAAAGAAGATAAGATAAGAAAGCTTGTGTCTTATGAATTCTCATTTCTCTTGATTTAGTTCGGGAAACCTTCCAAACGCTACGACAGAATCATCCATCTGAGCAAGTAATTTGTTGCCGTTCAGTGCGCACCGAAGAACTCGATTCATCTTCATAGCAAGCAATTAGAATTGTGCTTAATAGAAAACTTTTCTTCAAGATCAGACAACGGAGAGCAATGTACTGTAGACCCATGACATGAATATCATGGAGAAAATAGCTCTATCAAGACACTTTCTTAAAGGCAACGTTCGATGATAAATCAAAGTTGATACAAGACTTGCAAGCTAGTTTTTGCCACAAAAGAACTCGACTTTAAAATTGCACTTGATCGAGGCTCTTACCTCCATATGCCATGGAATAATGGCCATTCTAATGGTTTTTAAATATTTTGTAATATTTTTTACTGACCTTCAAGCTGTAGATGTCTAAAGGCCGATCATTCGACCTTTTTTTTTCTCTAACATCAATCTTATATCGAAGGGGGATACGAAACTTAGTCGTCAACAAAAGAAGCACAACATGATTAAAATCCACACAATAGTTCGCGTGCGCAAGAGACATTTTTGATTTTGGGTACACACAATGAGTCATTAATTGAGCTTTCGCGGGCATTGAAGCGGAAGCGATTAGCATGCGTCTGACGGAAAATGACTTCAAAACAAAGTACTTAGTAAATATAGTCATTTAACAAGGACATTGAAATCAATTTCATGGTACTCAAGGTCTTATATGTTTATGCTTCATAATACAGGAATCGTTCTATTATGTATAAGTAATAAGGCACCCGAGGATCAGTATAGCTCCGGTTGAATAGAGGGAAACGAAAAAACAATTAGAATGCAGGCTGCAATTATAGAGTGCAATTTATGTTTAGCTTGCGACAATGAAGATCACAATTTGTTAAGCAACGCAGTATAGCCAACCCATGCTTATAACGCCAATAGATGGAAAGAAAATTATCGCAATTAGTCAGGCTAGGACCCGAAAATATTATAAGGAAATTGCTTACTAGCTCACTGAGTCGCCTAAAACCTAACCCGTCTTTAGGCTAATTGAGGGAAATAATATAATAGTGCCTAAGCTAGCAAATAGCAAATTAGGATATAATAAATTGTCAACATTACTCGAACGACTAACTGTAAAATTACCGTGATTTTTCAAATAAATTAAGCGATTTTCCTATTGAACGTGTTTTACACGAGCGTGTTCACCGCCCTTGAAAATTTTCCTATTTGTTATGCCACCTTCGCCGTATCTTTCCGTTCACATATTATTCAACAAATACATAAATAACACAAATACAATTTTAGAAAAAAATAAAAATATAAAATCAAATTAGTACAAAGCAATTTTTGTTTGTACAATACAATAGAAGAAAAACTTGAGCAGAGGTGGAGTGTATCGAGTAAAAATACCACAAGGTCAGGTGTCATTATTATATATCCAAAGATGCTTATCACAACACCTCTCAAGTGCGTGCATTGTATAGCAAACTGTAGGTTTTTCGAGTAAATTATCTTTCAAGCTTATTAACATCACGTGATTTAATTTACCGAATCCAAACTAAATTTCGGAAGGTGTTAAATGACAGTACGCTATTTGGGTGTTACGTATTGTACAAATGACGAAAGATATTGTATCGTGTGTACGTTTAAGTTGCTGCCAACTTTGAAACGATGTATTTTTACGAGCTCTTGGTCATTTGCATTTATGTAGTTTAACGCTATACGAGTAAGGGGCACTAAGTCCGCTTTTTTTATAATTTTTTTTATGGCTGCTTGCCATTAGTTGATTTTTTAATATGCACTCACACCGGAAACATTTTCCGCATTAAGGTCAGATATGATGAGCTTGAGCTAAAACATTTGATCAGTCATTAACACCACAGAGGCCTTAAACTCGAAATCTGAAGTGAGGCACAAGTGTCAGATATTTGCTAAAAATCGCACACATTGAACAACTGTTTCCGCAATCAATACAGTGAAAAATGCCGAAACTTCGATTCGCATACCGACGTATTTAAAGACACCCCTTAACGCGCCTGATGATAAAAATATGCTTTAAAGTGACATTTAGGAAAAATAATCCAGATGGAGGGAAAGTGCGGACAAAATAAATTTCTCTTTGATCTGTGCTTTTTAATGCTTTAAATTTTTGGTGGATTTCGTAACACGCTATAAGCTTTTAGCAGCGTGATTACCAATTCTACGAAGGGATTTGGCGTTCTTCAAAGAACTGATTGCATTGCAATCAACGTCAGGTGGTCTTAAAGCGTGCTTTTCCGATAAAAATAAAAACACAAGTATAGAAGCCTCTCAGCTCGATACATTTAGTCGAGCGATATTTTAATTTTTTAGCGCCATTAAAAAATATGATTTAACGAACTTCGTAAAATAGGCCTCTCTTCCTTCTTCTTTTGACGTGAATTTGAAATTCCATTCCATGTTGCGAACGAAAAAGAATGGGGCATGGGGCTTAATTTGGGGTAGAATAGGATGCCTCATTCGTGGAGTACATTGACACATTTTGGTGTGACGATTGCGAATGAGGGAGTTGATGCGTTGTCATGGTGAAAGGGCATTTTTTTATTTTTTTTTAATTTCCAAAAAACGATAGCGTCATGATCGATGGTCGGAGGTTCAACAGGTGAAATCCAGTTCCGACTGTTCTTTCAATTTGGCTTTTAATGATGGGTCCATATTTCAGTCAGCATATACAAACCGTGCTCCGTAATTGTCCAATCTGCACTCACCTCGCCGATAGCTTACTCATTTCCAATTATCCATCGTGTAGTATATTTATAATCCTTCAATTGAGATGTCTATAATGTCAGCAAATTGTGGTTTTCACCGGGCGATCTGCTTACAGGATATCATGAACTTTGTTTACCCCATCCTCCGTAGTCACCCCAATCCGACGGCTTGCACGCCCCTCATCAAAACGGAAGGTTAAGCCAGCCACGCTTGTATTCATTAAATCAATATCTGACTACCATCATTGAAATCCTTCTAAACGGCGGGCAACTTCCCTTCCTCCCACGACTTTCCACTCAAAAAGAGAAATCATATCGTTGATCGATATCGCTCTTTTTTCATGGTAAAAATAAGAACTTGATAACGTTCTAGAGCTGTAAAAATTAATCGATAAATCTGTGTGAAATGTTGATAGCTATTGTTTTAAATATGACGTTCAGTGGTGGCGCCATCCGCCACTGAACACAGACCGCGTATATATTTAAGGTATGGATTGCCTTCATATTTAGGAATAAAATCGTGTTTCGGAAAATAAATTTCCTGAAGAAAAAAAAAGAGTTGATTAGGGATTTCACAAGCAGGGCGTCGTGCTCCATCGCAGTGCCACATGGTTCTTGATTAATTCCTATACTTTTTGTGATTTTTTTCTAAAGCCTTATGTAGGTACTGAAAAACCTCTCTCTGAACCCATTTAGGCAAACTAATCGGAGATCCCATTAACCGAAATCTCAAAATGACCTGGAATCCAAGCGAGACAGTGCAATCAGTGATTGAATTCGGGCACTATATTGGAACTAGTGATAGGGTTCTTCCTTCTCTTACACTCGCGCTGCAATGTATCCATTAGGGCAGACTTCATTATCCCATTTAGACAGATATATTATCCTCCGTCAAAAATTGTCACGGCCCACAGAGATCACAGAATCAAACTCCTCCCTAGACTTAAACTCTTGCCACTCAGTATCGGGCTAGAGGCAGTCCTAATACTATAGAAAACTAACTATTATCCCAGGAAATGAGATCTCCGATGAACTCGCTAGAACGGGCTCAGAGGAGGGTTTATCAGGACCTGAACCCGCTTTAGATCTATTTCCTTTCACGATAAAATCCTACATAAATGATTTAATTCACACAATCGTAGATGCAGGAAGACGGGGAGTCGTGGTGCGATGGTAATCATTATCGACTGTTAAGCGGAAGGTATGTCGTTCAAGTCGTTCATTCTTATACGGAAAAAATTGTGCAACAACATCAGTTGTGAATGAGAGATGATCAAAAATACTGGCATAACACTCACAGTATAAGATCATTTCAAAAGTCATACTATGTATGTGCATTTCCAATATAATATAATTAATATAAATATCCAATAATGACATGGAAGCAAAAGAGTTATTGTGAACTATAACCAACGCAAATTCAGTCGAATCTCTCAAATCTTATCGAGGACGACCACCCCCGATGAGTAGTGAACGAACATCTTCGACACAAACCATCTGCACTCCGTCCAGGTTGTGTGACAAGCACCATACGAACCCTATGAATACCAAAAAAAAAAACAGGAAATAACTAGGATGCATGATGACTAAGCACGTACGCCGATGTCTGCAAGAAATCCGCAACATTCTTCTTACCCTTAAGAAGAATTGATTGTGGAAGACTTGCGGGCGTCATTACGCGCCATTATACTTTTGCTAGGCATCTTTACGTGCTTGATATCAGTGAGACGCCTACCTGTGCTGCATGTTGCGAGGAAGATGACACAGCAGAACATTTTCTTTACGACTGTCCCGCCTTCGCTCGCGGACGGTGGCGCACCGACGTGGCGCGTATCGAATCTCTTAGGTCTACATCTCTAAAGCTTCTCCTCGTTTTTCTCCGGACAACAGAGAAAATAATGTAAGGAAAGGTGGCTGTCTAATAGTACATTGCACCAGTATTTGGGTCTAAGTGCTACAGCAGATAGCCTCCAAAAAAAAGAAAAATTGCATTTGCAAAACAACTCAGAGGCTGGGACATCCATCATATGCTTAAGACGAGGGTCATAGGATAATTCTTACGCAAGTTTGTCAGAGTTTCAGAACGAATTGTACCAAATACAATCATTTTTAAGACGAGAGATGGCCTTTAGTCTATTATGTCTACTATGTACTTTTAAGAGGGCAAGATTCATCATAGCATCAAGAGCAGAATTCAGCATGATAGACCGTTATTTTAATTTTGGCGAAAGAACCTATAACGTGTATGCTTGTTGGCCCGTTGTTCTAGTCAACTGAACCGTATGAAATAACAGCTCCCGTAAATCCTCTCGTAAATACCTTTCTGGCGGATAAACCTTAAGCTTCGACAAAAGCGATCGTGCATTGCCGTTTTTATCTCGACAAGTTATAACGCCAATAATTTACTACCTAAGACTACTCCCAGGTATAAAGCTTCTTTCAAGATCGGACTCAGAAAAACAACAGAGTCGAGAGGTTTAACAGAGAGCCCAATTCGCATAGACTGTGTAGATATATTGTTTTTGCTTTTGGTTAGGACATCATTCGCTGTGTCTTATATAAGGTGGCGCAAAATTGATCATCCAATTTTGTTTTTGAATTAGTTTTTTACTAAATAAAAAAAAATGATTTTGGGTAATGAAAATTTTTACTTGGACCTTAATATTTTTTTGCGTTAAGTGGAAAAGGTGATATCCATCAAATAGCTACCACCAATGTTGATACACATTTTTATCCGTTTTATCGCATTTTCCATGACTTCTCGTAAAATGTCCGGTGATAACTGTTAGCATTCCTGTCGAATATTCTCCTTATGGGCTGCGATTGTCTGAAGCTTATTGGCATAAACACTTCGTAGCTCCAAAGACAGAAGTCTGGGATGGTTAAATCGGGTGATCTTGCTGGCCTTGTCATGTCGCCAAAACGGGAGATTACGCGTCTAGGAAAGGCTTCCTTCACAATATCCAATGTGACTCGTGCTGTGCATCGTCTTGTTGAAATCATATGCTCACCCAACCCCGCTCATCCAATTCTGGCAGCAAGAAGTAGTTTATCATGGCCCTGTAGCGTTCGCCAGTAACAGTGACTGTATGCCGATGGTGTCCTCCAAAAAAATACGGCCCAATCACTCCTCCCACGTGAACGTCGCACCACTCAGTGCCTTTGAGTAGATGTAATGGCTCTTCTTGCATCACACGCGGATTTTCAGGGCCCCAAAACGAAGATTTTGTTTATTGACGTGCCCGCTTAAGTGTAAATGCGCCTCATCGCTAATGACAATTTTCGACACGAAATCGTTCTCTTCGTTGTTGAGGTTAAGTATAACTTGACATCAGCTCACTCAGCAGGCATTAACTGATGCACTGATTGCACTTTGTACGGGAACATATGTAAGTCCTTCACTAAAATTCGATGTAGGGTCCGTCTGGTGATGCCTAATCACGTGGCCCGTCGTCTGGTTGATGTTTCTTCGTTCTCAGCGACATCGGCGACCACAGCGGCGATATTCTCGGGGAAACGACCTGTCCGGTGACACCCACGCCCTGCATGGTCTTCTGTGGTTCAGTCTGCTCGAGTCGAGTAACTAGGTGCTGGAATGTTTGCCCAGTTGGCGCGACACGCTGCGCTAACACCACCGACCGATTATCGGTCAAAATAATCGACACAATTATTCCATGCCTATGTGCGCTCCATTGCTTGTCTGTTTGTATACTGCAGCTGTCTAGTTCACAAATGTCAAATATGGTTGACGTAAGACACCATTCGCATACATTATTACATCTTCCGATTAGTTTTGTGCCACCTCGTATAAAGTTTGGACGTGGTCAATCGGGGTCTTCTCTACAAGATTTCTTCCAAAAAACATTGGAAAAAATGCCAGTCATCGCCTTGTGTAGTTTTTCAGTGAGCCCATTGAGACAGCTCTAAAATCAGTAGTATGCGCCTCTGGCCGCGAGAACTGAGCTCTTTCTATCGCCTAGCATATTGCAAGTGATCTTCGCAATGTCAACTTTGACTTCGTTGTATACTCGTATTTAGTTGGGCTACAATTTACGGTAAAATATTGAAACTTATTATCGAAGGCAGGTTCTGCGACTAAATTGAACCACCGTCTATATGAATAATCGTCGATGGAAAATTGCGGCATAGAGCTCCATCTCTGGCCCTTTCAACTGTAAACTAGATGGCGATTAACAGAATAAAAACAGCGCTACTAGCTTAGAACTTTGCGGAACTCCACACTTTACTTTCCCTTCTATATGTAATTGTCCTGGACTTATACACCAATAGTTCTTTCTTGAAAGTAATCGAACAAACGTCTTTCTAGCCACATGGATCAAAAGATTAAAGCTTAATTTGGCGAAGTATACAACATGTTGAGAAGCAATGCAACAAATAATCCGTCAACACGGCATAAGAGTGTTAAAAGAGTGATAAACCTAGCCACCAACCTGACAGCCTTTTATAATAACTTTCGATAAAGTCACGAATGTAACATGTGTAAAATATATCGACTATATCGAATCAATGAACCGAATCGAGGGTTAACCCTGATAAGTGGCTCATAAATATGTGGCCCTTTTTATTGCTCTGTGATAGTACTTCCGAATACTATTAGTTCTATGAGCATTTTCCATGATATTAACAGCCTTTCTTAATCTATTCTTTTGAAAGACACGCAATGAGTTATGTACACTATTAAAAACAATTCATTTTTAAAGACTATTAGTTGTAACTGGCGAATGGCGGTCAAGGCCATCGTTTCCAGGGCTCTGTGCGTGTCTGCTTCTGAATTAATTACCTTTATTAGTTCTTGTATCCCCTTTATTTACTAAATGTGACTTCAAGTATAATAATTTGTTTTTTTTACTTGATTTGAGGCCCAGCCCATACTAGTAGAATATACCTAAGTGGGTGAATGAATATGGGAACTTCAAGGTTTTATTCATAATCGGGTTTGTTGTAACGAAGGACTAAGATGGTGAATATAAGTTGTCGAAATGAGATTTCGTTGTTGTACTTATATTGCTCAAGTTAGGAGTATGCTTAAGATGACGACGATGGTATGGGACCATTTGCCTTCCTTGACACCAGCAAGTATTGGGTTTGGTTCTGCTCATACCTCATGAAATAAGACGCTCGGAAATGACTGACTATGTCAGAAAGTACCTTTTGTTTTGTTTTATGCGCTTAAAGCGTAATATTCTTAGAATCCATAATAGTATAAGTGGAAATTATTCCGAAGAACTAAACCTAGAAAAGACTTAAGTCTTTTCCTTCGAACAATGTGTAAGCGTTTTTTTCTTGGGACTTGAATCCTAATAATGTAGTGACTGCTACATGACTTGGAGGTCAAACACCATACCAATTTCCAGCTGAATTTTTAGGATTGTTTATGTATAAGACTCTAAGCTCGAGTTTCCAATGAATTTCTGCTAAATGTGGTCGGATAATCTTTCACATAATAACTAGTCCACAACCTATTCGACGTTAGCGTGGAATTATTTCATAGAAATGGTAAGGAAGTTTGGCAAATGGCTGTTGAAAAGAGGATTCACCTTTATCCAGGAAGGATTATGATGACAGTCATCAGCAATGGTTTTGATAAAATATTCGACAGTTCGACGAGTAGTAGTTTGTTTATGGCCAGTGCGCATACATTTTGCTGTGTGATGGTTTTGAATACAGCAACCGTGGCTCAGTGTGCTAGTGTGTTGGCTTCTGACGCCGATGACACATGTTTCCAGGCCCGCAACAGATCAAACTGATACTTCGAGAAGACTAGTAGGTACGATGCCCTGTGGTATATTGCCCAAGAGGAAATTTTCAAAATTCGCCGTTCGGAGTGGGCAGTAAGCAGTGGCTGTTCACAGAATAAAAGTTGATTCTCTTGCTGTTGGGGTTCCAAGTGTTTTACTTTTGACAGCTCACGAGTGATTGTTGACATGTGTTAAAATCTAACATGCTCAGTTAGTATTGCAATCTTATCATAGGGAGATTTACAACCAAACAACGCTTATAATTTATCGAATTTTATTATCCAAATTAGTGCTGTGTGAAAATTGTTTTTTGCGCACTTCGACAATTTCACGGTTATCACAATCGACCTATTGAGCAAGCAATTTAAGCTATATTGACCAAATTACTCTTGAAATCAAGCCACGTACGGAACAAAATTGTTCCGGTTCATCCGTCAGTGTTAATGAAGACGTCTATTTGCCCATTCGTCGCCGTACACGCATCTTGGTCTAAAACTTTTAAAAATGCAATTCTTGCAAGAATTGAAACCGAAAGACCTGCCAATTTTTCGGTGAGTGGCGGAAATTCGGAAGAAGATCCACATTTTTATGGTCGAATGGAAATGTCATATTTGAACCGACGAGTAACCTCAGGCAATACGAAAACTGCCAATACCCTCGGAAAAATGCACTTTTTGGTGTCGTTTATGGTCCATCTTTTTTCAGAGAAGACCGTGAAATCAACGTTACTGTCAATAGCATCAACTGAGAAACGAATTCGGTGAGTAATTTATCTCACGTTTTGGACAGGTGAATTAGGCAGCTAAATTGTGCGATTTGACACCCTTAGTTTATTTTTATTTTTGAGGATACGTCAAATCACTCATCTACAACGGTTTTCCGATAAGTACTTAGCCTACAATAGAAAAACAAAAATTTTGGATAAATGGTGATGTATTTTTCAATATAGCCTCCTTTTAGCTCGATACACTTGACCCAGCGATGCTCCAACTGCTTTAACCCGTCTGAAAAATACGTTTTCTCGAGTTCCGTGGCGGCGATGACCTCCTCATTCGACTGAAATTTCTGCCCGGCGAGTGACTTTTTCAAGTTTGGAAACAAAAAGAAGTCGCACGGGGCCAAATCTGGAGAATACGGTGTATACGGCAGTTCGTAGCCCAATTCGATCAATTTGGCCGTGGCGAGGACGGAGGTGTGAGCCGGTGCGTTATCATGGTGGAAGAGCACTTTTTTCTTCGCCAAGTGGTCCCGTTTTTTCTTCAATTCGGCGTCGAATCGGCCCAATAATTTGGCGTAGTACAGCCCTGTGACCGTTTTGCCCTTCTCCAGGTAGTCGATGTGGATCATACCTTGGGAGAGTCTTCGCCTTCTTCGGAGCACGTTCGCCGGGTGAAGTCCACTGTTTCGACTGTTCCTTGGTCTCTAGTATGTACTAGTGGATCCATGTTTCGTCGACTGTCACGAAACGACGCAGAAACTCCTTCGGATTGCGCTAAAACAGCGTCAAACCCTGCTCTGAAGTGGTCACACGGTTGCGCTTTTTGTCCGGAGTGAGCAAACGCGGCACCCATCGCGCCGACAGCTTTCTCATGCCCAAAATTTCATGCAGAATATGACCCACGCGATCTTTTGAAATGCCTACTGTCTGAGCTATCTCGCGCACCTTTAATCGGCGGCCTGCCAATACGAGATTGTGGATTTTTGTCACGTTATCCTCCGTGGTAGGCGTTTTCGGGGCACCTGGACGTGGCTCATCAAAAACCGACGTGCGACCACGTTGAAACTCGTTAAACCAATTTTTGATGGTCGCAATCGAAGGAGAAGAGTCACCGTACACAGCATCCAAATGCTCTTTGATTTCGCTGCGCGATTTCCCTTCCAAAAACAAGAATCGAATCACCGACCTCTTTCTCCATTTTTCTAAAATCCGCGGACACTCCCGCGTCCACACGCGGTCAAAACAAAACTACGAGTCCGATCCGGCTGAAATTTCGACATTTCTACTATAATGTACTACACGATAGTAAGTAGTACAGTATCGCTCTTGCGATACTGGCGTCATCTGGCGGTGAGGCCAAGTACTTATCGGACCATCCTCGTAATACAACCTAGGAAGACAACTTTATACGTATTATTAGCGGGAATTTTAAATTAATTTTCGTGGGGGCAGACACCACTATTTGTTGAGCTTAATTCATGCTTACTTAATCTAACTTAATAAAAAGAACGGGTAAGGGGGGCGCGATCCTTAGAAACTAAGGTCGGGAGAAGGGGAAGCTGTTGAGAAAACGGAGTTTTTCCATGGAGTGCTGAGTTTGAAATCGAAGTTAATATTCGAATTAGCACTTGCCAGCATACGGGAAATGGGTTCATTGGAGCCGTATGAGGCGCGGGGGTTGGATAGATAGAAGAGACGAGGGTTGCGTGTATTACGAGGGTTAGTGTTGACAGATATGGAGTTATAAAGGGTTGCGCAGTCCTGTAGGAAGACTATGAATGAAGGGGATGTCAGATACTTTTCATCTTTCCTGATAATGCGGTAAGAACAATGGAACAATAGGGCAGACCTCGAAAAACAAAACGTAGGAACCGACGTTGGATGATTTCGATTCAAGAAATGTGGGTCTGTTGATAAGGAGACCACACTTAAGGTGCGTATTCAAAAAGGGGGCGAACAAAGCTAATATAAAGGGATCGAGTCACGTAGGGATTGGAAATTTTTTTAGACCAATGTTTCACGAAACCGAATGCAGAGTTGGCTTTAAGAATTATAACGCCGATATGTGCGTGAAAATTGAGCTCTTGGTCACATAATATACCAAGATCGCGGATAACCTGAACGGTAGAGATGGGCTGATTATTGAGGAAGTTGAGACAAGAAGGAGGTTTGATTCGTTTACGTGAAAAGAAGCAATCCTTGAAATTTGGAAATGTTAAGCTCCAAGCAGCTTTTAGAGCACCCACTAAACCGAAAAGCTGTCGAGGTTCGAATGAATAAGGGAAGAATCTTGTTGCGAGGAAATGGTCTTGAGAAACTTGGTGTCGTCGGCGTACACTGAGAGGTGGGAATGTTTGATGACAAGCTCAATGTCGTTAATGGTAATGGAATGAAAAGAAGTGGACCTAGGTGGCTGCCTTGGGGAACGCCGGAAGAAGCTAAGAAATTAGTAATCCTTATTTTTTTAATAAGAGAATTTCAACGCAGTGGTTTCAAAACCAAGGGAAGATAGTTTGAAGATTATTAGTTTGTGGGAGATTTCGTTGAAAGCTTTACTGAAATCAGTTGAAATGACGTCGACCTCATTTCCATTCTCTAATGCAGTGGAAACTAAGATTATCATACAAGATACTTTCGAAAAGTTTGGGTATATGTGACAGTTTGGCGATGGGGCGGTAGTTGTTAACATCATTTTTCGGACCAGGACAGGAGTTATAAAAGTGGTTCTCCATATCTAGGGAAATGCTCCAACGGACAGTGATGAGTTGAATATTTTTGAGAGCGGGACAGAAATAATGGAGGAACATTTTTTTAGTAATACGGCAAGGAGACCTTTGGGCCCAGGAGTAAATTCATCATAAGCTGATTCAATTTATTTTCGATGATATGGGTATCAAAAGTACATGGGAGAAATGGTCCAAGAGAGAAATTTGGTAAGTAGTCGAAGTAAGAAGTGTCCGGTACAAAGTAGTCTTCAACAAAAGATTTTTTGAAAAATTAGGAAAAAAGTTGTCGATAGTTTTGGGATCATTCGAGGCTTCGCCATTGAAGGAGAGTGAAGTTAGGTAGCCATCAGATTTCCTTTTTTAGTTTGCAAACTGAAAGAATGACTTAAAATTGTTTATAGGATTGGCTTGCGTTTCGATCAAATGGCGTTCATAGAGAGAGTTATTGTAGATAAATACCAATATAGTTAGAAAAAAAAATTGGGGGATTGAATACGAAGGAAGATTGCCCACAGTTTGTTTCTTTTGTTTGTTGATTATACCAAGGGAGGGAAACCAGCCAATATGGTCATAGAAGTGACTCAAAATTGGATTGTACGTATTGATCAGTTCAAACCTACTCGCGTTCAACCTTTACATGAAAAAATCTTCAAAAAGTGTATGGCAAGATTAAACAACTTATATAAATATGGAATTTTGAGTTTTTTTTTTCACTATCAAAAAGGTTGAAAAATCACATACATATTACATTGTTCTAATTGCAAAAGTGCGTAGTAGAATCGTAGTTGTCCCGAAAAGAAAATACATTCAATGAAAAAAGACTTCAAAATGAGGGAAAAACTACAAAAGGATTCGAAATGCTCTTAAATGGCAAAAAGTCAGAAAAACGGTAAAACCATGCAAAACAAGGGTCCGGGATATTAACTAAAAGATTAAAAATTCAGGCGAACTGAAATCTGGAAATTAGTGTTGTAGCTGCAAGAATGAAACTTCCACATTGAGAGCAGGAAGTGCGCAAAAAGTCAATAGTCAATAGTCACTGTTAAACCGAGATATATCTTTGTACGAGTCAAAGATTTAAATATTCGGCTCTAGTGAGAACAGGGAACATGATTAAAGATCGGAACATATAAGAACAGGTGATGAAAGCTGGCTCTTAGATATGACGTCAAAACTGGTTCAATTGTGAAGCCATTATGGAAAGCTACGGCTAAAAGAAACTCGACAAGTGCATTCGAACCTGATGGTCATGCTCTCTATGTTTTTCGACTCTATTTATATGACGCAGTACACCAAAAGTTCTTCCCACTTTTTCTGTTCCCAAAAATAAAAAATACGCCCAAATGACATGAAATGTATGCCATATCACTAAGAGATCATCCCGCTATTAAAATATGTGGTTTTTAAAGCGTTTGGTTCTTAATTGTCAAAAAAGAACGGGAAAATTAAAAAAGTGTAGGTATACAATTTTTATGTAAGTTGATAAATCAATTTTTGCCATTTATTTTTTAATGTTTATCTTGCATAAATGTTGACCACCATTAGTCCAATACTTAGTCGCATTTCGAGAATATTGACTGGTATCTCGCTAATAACATCTGTGATGTTGTCTTCGAAGCCCGCGATTGACGCTGGTTTATCAGCAAAGGACTAGTGAATTGACGTATCCCAAAAAACAAATTGCGCGATCAAGCCGGCCAATTCACTGGTGAAATGAAAAAAAAAAATAAAAAGTAAAAAGTATATCAAAAATAGCACACATTTTTGTAATTACAACTATAATTTCTAACTTATGGTACTGTTTTCAGAAAGATATAAAAAAAGGTTCCTTCGGAATTCGGCGAATGTTTGTATTGTCTGCAATTCGTGCGAAAGGCGGTTCCAAAGGCGAATTGGAGATACGAGGAAGGACTGTTCTCCAATGCAATGTGTAAATCGTGGTAAAATGAATTTTAGACCGCGAGCTGAACGTGCAAATGTTAGCATGTCGTAAAGGTACTCTGGGCATGTGCGACGAATAATTTTATATAGTTTCAAAATATTACAAAAATCAAGAAACACATCCAGTTTCATACCTAACACCCCAGCATTAAGATGAGACACACTACAATACCTAGGAACATTATAGATAAAACGAACACAGTCATTAAAAGCAACATTTAATCTTCTTTTCCATTCACAGTCAAGATGAGGGTAGACAGAACAATTATATGTAAAGAACGGCAAGATTACACTTTTAAAAAGACGTAGTTTTATCGATAAATTTAACACGTAAGCGGAGTGTCGTAAGTATCGCAAGCTGGTATAAATTTTTTTAATGGTGTCAGTTATAGCATTACAACATGTTAGTGACGAATTCATTTGGTACCCCAGATATTTGACATTATTTGCAACAGATATGATTTCACTATCTAGAATTATTGGTGAAAAATATGTAGGTCAAATGTACTTCTTGAGCAGATAATACTCGTGTACTTAGAGGGATTTAGTTTGAGTTTGTTCTGCGATGACCACAATGCAATGCTGCAAAGATCCTCATTGATTCTCCTTATACAATCTTCACTTGATCCGATTGGGCGTGAGATATATAATAAGACATCGTCCCGCATACATATGAATTTTACAGTTCCGTATCACTTGTGGGAGATCATTATTATATAACGTGAATAGAAGTGGTCTCAAAACAGAGCCCTGGGGGATTAGATATTAGTTGGAAAAGGAGTTGACACACCGAGTTCCGTAATTACAGTTTAAGTGCGGTCATGTAGGTAAGCTTGGAGTAATCTTATCGAAGAGGAGGAGAAACTGAAATATTGTTTTAACTTCATAAAAAGTATTGAGTGTTTAATATGGTCAAACGCTTTGGAAAAATCAAGCAATACTAATACTCCAATGTTGTCGGCATCCAATGAGAATCTAAGGTCGTTTGTTACCTTCATTACTGCAGATTCACAACTGTGTTTTGATCGAAATCCCGACTGCCATTTCGACAACAAATTGTTTACGTCAAGATGTTGTTGTATTTGTGTAGCAAGTATTTTTTTCAAATGCTTTCGCCAGAAAACAGAGCATACTGAATGATCTGAAATCAGAAGGATTTTTAGGACAATTGTTCTTTGGTATCGAAATTATATTCGCCATCGGGAAATTGACATGTATAAATACAAAAAGTGAAAATGTGTGTTATATACGGGAACAAATGAGGAAGAAGAAGTTTTATGAATCTAGGGCTGCAACCGTCTGGACCTGTTGCGTTCGATTTTACTGACATGATTGCTTTAATAACTTCTACATCGCTGACACATTCAAAGGTAAAGGCACTAGGAACATCAGATGCTATATTACAAATATTTGATACATTCGAGGCACTTGCATCGGGTGGCTTAAAAAAATGTCTAACGACATTGGGACATAGAAAGCAACTGCGGGATTTTTTGTTCGATATTACACCCAGTTCCTTTAAATTTCTTCATAGTTCCTTAGATGTCAAACTAGGATCGAGTTTGGTAGAAAAATATGATAGTTTTGACTTTCGAATAAGCAAGTTAACTTTGTTTCGAGCTACACAGTATTGTCTTTTATTCAGTTGAGTTGGGTTTCTCTTATAACGTGGGAACAGTAATTCCCTTTCCTGTATACGATTTTTAATACAATATATCATGAATGAATTCACTGATAGGCTTCACTTGATCGATACATAAAATGTTAGATACGTTGTTAGTTAAAACATGTCGATTAGTGAAGGGTTAGTAGAGGAGTAGAGATAAATTGCTCACTCTCTCATGATCTCAGCTGGTCCATCGATTTCGATCGTTTACTGTGTAGCGCCATCTTGCTGGAACCTAATCTTGACCAGATTCAGCTCATGTATTTTGGGTAAAAGGAAAAATTCGAAGTCATTGAACGATGGCGCCACTGATGGGAACGTTGTTCCCATGGTGATCTTTGAAAAAATGCGGTTTTCATTAACACTGGCAGTAATAGTATTCACTCTACGCATACGGATAAATAATTTGATGTCCAAAAATTGGTACATTATTTAGTCACTGTGGATTAAATTTCTCGCTCAGTTGAGTGCGTCAAGGACATATTTTCACAGATCATGAATTTTGATATTAAAATTCAATAAATCGTAAGCGTTGTTTATAGGATAGTTTTCCTACAATAAAATGGCTGTTACCTGTGATGTACTCGGGTCGGAGGTTATAAGTGAACTGATTAATTTCATTTGCCTTATCTCTAAATGCTAACAATTTTCCTTAAAATTAAATGCCCTATAAGCTGATAGGTGGGGTTTTATATTATACATACTTGACACCTTCCTTTACAAGTTGACAATTTCATAAAAAAAAAAAATCATCAATTAAAAAATCTACTTAAACAATATTTTCCAAAAATAAATACATATACTTATATGTGTATTCTTAAACAATTCAAGCTTCATAATTAATCCGTTCGACTGGTCTTAACCCTAATCTAGTACGTGGTGCAGGAACAGCTGACTCATCCCTATTTGCTTCGACAACCGTCGCTGAATCCGTACTAAGAACCGGTGTTTACGATACTCCTGCTTTTGTCTGTCTATCGATTTTCGTGCCTCTGATGATTTTCCAGAGATCATTTGGTTCAAATGTATTTTGATTTTTTTACTATTATCCGTAATAATAAAACTGTATGATCGTGAACCAATACGTTTCTTTACGGTGGCGGGCTACCAACTAACCTTATTCGGATCTGAATAATCGCGCACGAAATCGTTTTCGCCTTCCCTGAACTCTTCATTTCTCGCCCCTATATAATAATTTTTTACATTCGATTTTTGACTCTCACGAATCTTTTCTTTAACCAAAGGTGGTTTCAGTAAACTAAAACGATTTTTTAATTCCTTGCTAAGTAACAACTTCGCTGGTGATTCCCCAGTGGTGCAGGGCTTTGCACATCTGTAGTCGAATAAGTAACGGTTTTATTTTTTTTTTATAATTCGTGCAGGTTCAAGAGTATACGCTCTTATGGTGTTTGTCACACAACCTGGACGGCGTGCAGATGGTTTGTGTCAAAGATATTCGTTCATTACTCTCCGGAGGTGGTTGTCCTAAATAAGTTTCGAGAGATTCGACTGAATTTTTCCCGTTGGTCACAGTAACTTTTGTTTTTTTTTTGTTTCCAAGCCATTAACTCATTTGAAATGAACACACAAAATATGAATTTTGAAGTTCTCATACTGCGAAGGTTATGCCTTCGTCAGCACTTTTTTGACCATCTCTCATTCACAACTGATGTTGTTGCACAGTTTTTCCGTAAAGGAATTGTTCTTGACTATGGACAGACTTGAACTAAAGACCTTCGGCTCAACAATTGGTGATGATTACCACGATCACCTCCACCCCCGTGCTAATGCTTTAGTCTTTACAAACCTAAATGTGAGAGATGCAACTCTTTTAAAACCTTTTCGCGTAACTTCAGCGGAACAACCATGCGATATCCCCATAGAATACAATTGTATTCAACTAAGAGTTCATGTTTCTTATTACGAAATGGGCTAAATTTGTCACCGTTTAAATCATCGATAGTATAAGTATTTAATGCCTCGTCAACTTTTGATAAAAACAGGAAAACAGCGCCTAGTTTTTTTTGCTATAATTTTGAAATCCAAATTTAAATGGTTGTCCGCTTCAACAAAATTAACTTAAGAAAAATCATTATTGATTTCGCACACTTTTTCTTGTGGAATACGCGATAAATGATCGGTTTGGTTCACTGAACTTTAACAAATCTAATATTGTAGTCGAAACCAGATAAAATAAAGGCCCATCTTTGCATCTTGCCACTGCCATGATTGGCAACCCTTTATTTTCCTCGAAAATGGCTAACAGTGGCTTGTGGTCTGATTCCAATGTAAAATGAACGCCCACCAAGTACGTACCGCTTTAATTTCATGGCCAATGCCTCCTTTTGAATTGTCCTGTAGTTTTTCTCAGACGCGATCGGCCTTTGAACCCCGTTTGAGAAATGTGTGACAACACGCCCGCTACCGCTGAATTTGCAGCATAGGTTGATAAAACCATTGGAATTTTTGGATTAAGAGATAAAGAAAATGAAATATATCAGTTCACTTCCAACCTCCAGGCCGAGTACATCACACTACCTAAGCATGTCTGACTTCGACATATGTGACAAATCACTGTGAGCTTTCAAAAATAAAACACTGAAAAACCAAACAGTAGAAAAATCACACTTCATAGAGTTATGTATAGTCCCAGAAAGTTTCGTAAATCAAAAGAAACCCTGGCAAAAGTATATAAATTCGAATGGAGGTTATTTTGGAATAATTAATGTTAGAGAATACGAGGGTGGTCCGATAACTACTTAGCCTCACCGCCAGATGGCGCCAGTATCGCAAGAGCAACTTACGTGTAGTACATTCTAGTAGACGGCTACTGTCGATTTTCAGCCGGATCGGACTCGTAGTTTTGTTTTGACCGCGTGTGGAAGCAGGAGTGTCCGCGGATTTTAGAAAAATGGAAAAAGAGCAATATCGGTCGGTGATTCGATTCTTGTTTTTGGAAGGGAAATCGCGCAGCGAAATTAAAGAGCGTTTGGATGCTGTGTAGGGTGACTCTTGTCCTTCGATCAAAAATTGGTTTAACGAGTTTCAACGTGGTCGCACGTCGGTTTTTGATGAGCCACGTCCAGGTGCCCCGAAAACGGCTACCACGAAGGATAACGTGACAAAAATCCACGATCTCGTATTGGCAGACCGCCGATTGAAGGTGCGCGAGATAGCTGAGGCAGTAGGCATTTCAAAAGTCATATCCTGCATGGAATTTTGGGCATGAGAAAGCTGTCGGCGCGATGGGTGCCGCGTTTGCTCATTCCGGACAACAAGCGCAACCGTGTGACCACTTCAGAGCAGTGTTTGACGCTGTTTAAGCACAAGGAGTTTCTGCGTCGTTTCGTGACAGTCGACGAAACATGGATCCACTGGTACACACCAGAGACCAAGGAACAGTCGAAACAGTGGACTTCACCCGGCGAACGTGCTCCGAAGAAGGCGAAGACTGTCCCATCGGCCGGAAAGGTGATGGCCACCGTTTTCTGGGATTCACAAGGTGTGATCCACATCGACTACCTGGAGAAGGGCAAAACGGTCACAAGGCTGTGAATTGAAGAAAAAACGGCCCCACTTGGCGAAAAAAAAGTGCTCTTCCACCATGATAACGCACCGGCTCATCACACCTCCGCCCTCGCCACAGCCAAATTGGTCGAATTAGGCTACGAACCCATCCCACCGTATTCTCCAGATTTGGCCCCGTGCGACTTCTTTTTGTTTCCAAACTTGAAAAAGTCAGAAAAAAAGGCAGAAATTTCAGTCGAATGAGGAGGTCATCGCCGTAACGGAGGCCTACTTTGCAGACCTCGAGAAAACATATTTTTCAAACGGGTTAAAGAAGTTGGAGCATCGCTTGGTCAAGTGTATCGAGCTAAAAGGAGACTATATTGAAAAATAAATCGCCATTTCTCCAAAATTTTTGTTTTTCTTTTGTAGGCTAAGTACTTATCGGACCACCCTCGTACCTTGTAGATGACACTTTCCATACTGGACACTTTGGCGTACGTTATAGTGTAAAACAGTCGGAAATATAACCACTATAACCTCTTCAGAAGTCGAGAATTTTTCGAAAGGAAGCATAATTCCGAAAAGCCTTTTTCCAAATAACATCAAAATTATAAAATTCTTAAATTTTTATTCAAAAAATGTAAATAATGTGCAATGTAACGAAATATGCTATTACAACGGTCATGACACAGTGCACATCTACTTGGCATTTTCAAAACCGAAATGCTTCAACCTTTGTTAGTTGTTGTTTAATATGGGGATGAGTGTGTATTGATTCACCCTCGGAGAATAAAAACTCGTTACATCTCACATGCATATAAAATTCCCTCATCCGCTAGGTCAAGTAAACTTGTTTCCTGAAGGATATTATATATATTTATGTGCCAGATTGAAAACCGTCCACTTTTAGCCTAAGTATACAAAAATAAAAAGTATAACAGATATAGCTAGTATGACTGCTATAAACCTCTCCATTACTGCCTCAACATTTTACGCTGGCATACGCATTTCATCTTGGCATATACATATACAAGGGTGTAAATGATTAAGTTTTGTTCACTTTTGAGAAATATAAAAATACAATGTCAATATGACGTAGAAAATCGGTATTTTCAAATTATGATATAATGTATTTGGGCAGTAGTAAATGAAAACATGGAATTTGTTTTCAATACTTTACATGGATACATATGTACATAGAATATTCAGGATATGGTAAGGGAAATCGATAAAGCCGAAGCTGTTAACCTACTTTCCACTGGGCTCTCTCGCACACTACATACAGTAAGTCAGTAGTATGAGGGTATTTATATGGAACCACAGTATTTCTGTATACATCAATTAAAAAAAAAGGACTTAAACTAGAAAATTACATAACATTTCGTTACTGTACAAAAACCGAATCCAACTTGAATGCACATTTGTGGCATTTCAATTGAAATTTAATCAAAAAACTTACTTTACCCAAGGGACAGTCTGCCTGCAAAAACCAAAAACAATAAATGTTGTATACTGAATCCTTCACTAGGATACTTGCCTTATACTACTTTTATATACGCAAGCTCGTAGTGATACTGATGTTTCGTATGTATTAGTGAAAGTTTCAGTTTCGAAAATATATGCCATACTTTCTATCCTGGAGTAACGTGGCACTTTTTGATACTGACACACAGTGCGAAATGGCTCTCAAACCGTATCAACATAAAGTCTTATATGTTAAAAATACAACCAGCTGATTTCATGTGTATCCTTGCTTCGGTGCAAATATAATTAAATACGAATATGAACGGAATTGGACAGTCTGCAGTGTAAATAGAATTTATTTAAATCTTATTTAACTAGTTGTAGTGATAAACAATAAATAGGAAGGGACTATTCGTAAAAAAAAATTGAGGAAAAAGTGCAACATATACGAGTAGTAACGAATATTTTAAGAAAGTGATTCCCTTGTTACATAATACGTTTAGTTGGGGTATTTGTTTAATTGGACTCTAATTCAGTTGATTTTTTCTCCCATGAAACCCGAATGCGAAGCTTTAAGATTCATTTGAAATTATTTACTAACTATTTCCGTTAATTTTCAAAGTCCACAGAGTAGTGTAGCAAATGCAAAATAATAACTCATAACTCTACAAAACTCTATACAATAAGCCTTTTCGTTATCCGTTCGTCATTAAAGCAAATTTCGTCGAATATCATGTGAGACAGTAATAAATACATTCCCAGTGCCAAGCATTAAATCATTAGTACCATGTGATCGTATGTAGATACACGTTTGCGTGTTTATACGACAAAATTACTCTCAAGACAAAGCTACTGTCACAACTAGCTCCTTGTGATGTGACACAAATATACGTGCTTTCTTCGACTTTTTTGTGTATTTTTTTTACTACCCCACTTTTGAAAACTACACCAGCTGACCCAGATTTTATTGATTTTTGTTTACATCGTTACACAGTGTTTTATCACCGTTACATTGGTGTTTAAATTAAACGCATGAACATTCAAAACAATTTTATTCATATACCATTATGTGCTGTGTAAAATTAATAACTTTTTATCGTATATTGCCGTCATGGCATCCTAAATATTTAATAATTTGTGTCAATCTCGAGGAAATTCTCAACTTTACCGTGAAGTGTTACAGCAAAATTCTTATTTAAAGACCTCATAACGACGTGTATGAGAGACCGTTATAAATACTGCGTACTTCTCTGTATTATTACAAGAAATTAGCTTTGGTCCTGAATTCGTTCTTAATTTAGCAGAAATACTCGTAAATATGCAATACCACGTCGTGAGTAGTATGCTGGCCTGTGATGCCGATGACGCGGGTTCAAGTCTGCATACTACACTTGGCATTAAATCCCTTCAATTTCTGAGAAATATATAGAACCAACATTAAGGGTATCCGTCAAATAAATCTACAACTCATCTTCATCATCTCGACAGCACACCGTCTGACGTCAAATCATGCCTATCAGGAAAGGCATTATCACATGCTGAAAGCTTTCGTATTAGTGAAACGTGCGTGGGTACTAGTTCCACCTCCGAACAGCTTTAGGAAAGCTATCTTTTCATAATTATACGTTTACCATATATTCATCTAGCATCGGAGGAAACATTTCTTTATAAATATTTGATGTGAATAATGCATATTTAGGATGTTTGAAAGCAATCGAATACAAAGTGCCTAACGAACACGCGAGGCCGATGGTGCGTCTATCTCCTCGGCCTATGAAGAGCGCATTATCAAATACCGAAAATGTCGGTTGTTCATTTCTCTTTTGGCTAACATTGAAGAAAGCATCAACGATGGTTTATTTTTGCGTTGGCTAGTCGCCTTTTCCATAATGCCATCGTCAGTCGATTCCCTCGTAAACATACAATAATACCAGTAGCCTGATGCGGCGCGTCAACTCATTGGATTCCATCTGCTTAAACGATTGCTCGCTTCTACTCTCGTCTCGTAACGAAATATTTATATTGGGCCATGACTGGCATGAATTGCTCGTCATGATAACGTTGCTAAACATTTAAGCATTTTCTACTTCAAAAACCTGCCTCTAAATAAGCGGGCTTCTTTCCATTGTTCACATTTTGTTCAAATGTTCTAATCACTTAAATTATATAAGGTGACCCCAGCTTGAAAGAGCTGATACTGCTCGTCGTTTACTGGCTATAACTAGCTGTCTCTTCTCATAATTTGTATTTAACGTCCTCTCTTTAATTTCACTGCACCCATGCATCTTCTTCGTAAAGGTATGATAATTGGGGTGACATCAATCCCATTACTTTATTGGAAGCTCTACCTCATACGAGTTCACATTAAGCTATTAGCGTTAAACATGCGGATAAACGACACAAGCAGACTGCAAAGTAATTGAAAGGAATGACCCTAACTATGGCATGAAGCGATCCCCCGGAATAACTTCTAAAACTGGAAGAATCGAGAAATGCCACAGTTTTTGATTACCGTCAACGTCCAATATCAGGCTCACAGTCTAGGAATTCGATAGTATTGGACTTTCCTGACTCTTTTAGGGCATAAAATGGCTCTTTATCTTTATCTATAAATAATCAAGTTTGCAGTCCGCTCCATGTCCGACTGCTCTGTATAGTCTGACCCTGACAATTCGAATTATGATGTGGCTTCGGGAAGAAACCTATTTGTTTAATGTTGATTCGGGCAATAAAGCTGTTTTTAATTATCTCGAAATCGTCATTGGTTGTATGGCTCTATTTAAAAGACATGCACCCAGGTCATGTACTTGAACTTAAGTGACTATTTCATTACAACAGGGGATTGAAGGGATCTGGACGTGAACTATAAACGAAAAGACATTTAGCCTTCCTATGGTCATATGTTGAGTTCGGCAACCACACAACCACAACTATTCAAGAGATTTTAGCGGTTCCTTGGTTTACAAGCAACTTGTATCTTGATCTTGTATCTTGATTTTTTTTAGTAAAAAAATCCATTATTTTCCGACAGATGGCTCTCTTTCACGTTGCATACATTCTATTGACGTAGACTAGATGGCGTTGGAAAGATGAGGTTTCGGACTAGAAAAACTGCGACTGATTTGGGAGTTAGTTTTGTTTGAGCGCGCGTCCGGACGCCAGCAACTTCTCTTACAATCTTCGGTTAAGGTGAAAATGCAAGACAGGCGGCTGAAAATGTGAATAGTGTTTATGAAACTTTTACAGTCAATCACGTGCATTTTTGATCACCGATTTCGTTCCGGTAATTTCGACACTCTGGAAGGAAAAGCATTGTCGAAAATGTCAATAAAATGGAAATGGAAATTGTTTGAGTCTGGTCGTCATGTAAACACTGTTTCGATTTGGCAGTTTAGTTGAGTTGATCATTGCGTAAAAAAAAACCTTTGGAACCGTATGAATAAGGGTGGATACTAGAAGAAGCTCGATATATGGGTGCCATAAGAGTTAACTCAAAAAAACGTCATGGCCCAAGTTTCCACTCGGTGCTGAATTGCAACAAAATTGATCAATTTTCGAAGAGAATAATGACTGGTGATGAAAAGTGAAACACTTTTACATCTCAGATCATTGCATGACGAACATAAACTTAGAAACATTTCGAAATAATTTGGATAGATATATTCTTTTTAAAACAATAAATAATATTAATTACAAAAAATTAGTAGAGTACTTAAAGTATGAATTCTGGGATCCAACTTATGAAGAAAATAATCCATCCCTAGCTTATAATGTTTTTTTAAAAACTCTCAGAAGCCATGAGAAAAGCAGTGTAATACATAATCTAAAAAATTCACGTTTTAAACGTCTTAGACCATGGATCAACAAAACACTACTTTCAAAAATAGCTAAAAAGAATGCATTGAAAATGAAATGCAAACGTCATCCCTGTAATAAAACAGTGAAAAAACGTTACCAGCAAATGAATAAAGATTTAAAGAAGTCATTCGCCTATTTATAAAAGGAAATAGCAATTCAATAAACCAATATAGGCCTATTTCTCTGCTTCCAACCTTTTGTAAATTATTTGAAAAGCTGATGAAAGTTCGTATTGTGTCATTCCTAAATAAAAATCATTTTCAACGAAATGAACAGTTCGGTTTTCGAGAAGGTAGATCAACTGAAGATGCTATTCTAAAACTGTGCACCGAAATTCACAATAGTTTCAATAATGACAACCATAATATGACATTGTTCATAGACATGACCAAAGCCTTTGATATGGTCAATCATGACACTCTACTAAATAAGTTATACAAAGCTGGGATAAGAGATACAGTTCGCAAATGGTTCTCGTCATACTTATCATGTAGAACTCAGAGAGTAAAAATGGGTGAAATCTTCAGTAACCAGTTACAGGTGAAAAGTGGTGTACCGCAAGGTTCTGTTTTGGGACCACTACTGTTTTTAATATATATTAATTAACTGTTCCATGTACCATGTTTGTTTGTACCAAAATTATAACAATAAAAGTATCCTTGACTCTGCAATACAGCTACATATGGACTTAAATATCTTACGACAATGGTTCATCAAACATGACTTATTAATCAGCAGCAAAACTAGGCTTATGATTTTTCGTTTAAAAGGATCTTTCCACTTGACTGTGACGCCATTTTCCATACAAGCTCTTGTTTAAAACTGTCTTT
Source organism: Merodon equestris (assembly GCA_958301585.1). Classification (NCBI taxonomy): domain Eukaryota; kingdom Metazoa; phylum Arthropoda; class Insecta; order Diptera; family Syrphidae; genus Merodon; species Merodon equestris. The sequence goes on from OY284415.1 coordinate 111,858,301, forward strand.
ATCTGTCCTACGTGTGGTGACTATAACTTGCACGAAAACTTACCGTGGAATTCAAACTGCTTTAAGATTCAAGGGGTTGAGAACTACAAGTATGTATCTAGGTTTGTTAATAGATAGAAATATGACCTGGAAAGCTCTCGTTGAAGATCTAAAACAGTATATGTTATCTGTTATGCGTAAAATGTACCTTCTAAGAGAACACTGGTCCAAAAAAATAATGCTCATGTTCTACTACGGCATTTCGCACTCTAAACTACAGTATGGTATTGCTAGTTGGGGTAGTGCCTAGAGTAGCACGACTGAAGCCCATGCAGTAGCTCAAAAAAAATAGTTAGGTTAATTCCCAGTCAAAACCAATTTTCCCATATCTGGCCACTTTTTCTAGCTTTACGTATACTTCCAATGCAACATCTCTACATCTTTAAGGTACTTAAGATGTTCTTTATTCGAAGCGTATATACTGCGACCCAAAGGAGTTCAAATATACATATATAACCTAAGAATTAACAATATGACCATCTCGACTGTGGCGATTTCTAAAAAGTCTCGCTGATTCAAATTCTTCACCACGGCAGCTCTTAGGCTTTTCAATGAGTTACCAATTGAAATTAGGTTAATAGATCAACCCAACCTTTTTCTTAAAGAATTCCTTTTCAATTCTACAGTCAAAACCTTTCTCAGTTAAACAAATAAAATAATCTTCACATTGATGTCATCCTTGCTACTTCTCATTTTTGCTTATGTTTGTACTTAATTTCCTAATCTGCTCACCCTTTGTTTAAATATTTTAAAATGAGTTGGTCATTTTTGTAAATTAATCATTCCATTTAATTCTATCTTTCTGGCTTTACCCCACATTTCATCTCATTGATATTGAATTATATAATAATAAATAGAAGGATCATTCGCCTCTAGTTCCTTGTGGGCTGGTACTATCTTCCTTTTCTTAAATAACTTTAAAATGTTTTATTTATTATGTAAAAATAAAATAAATTAAAAAAAAGTTAAACACTTATGACAACTTGAAGCGAAAACGGTCAAATGGTGACCAAGCCAGAATTGACAGCCAGAAAAGTTTTGTTAGAATCATCTACAATGTAGCGCAAAATTAATCATCTATCGGAAGAAGTTATAAATTTTGCAAATATTGTCGGAAATCAATCATATTTGACATTTGTGAACTAGACAGCTGTAGTATATAAACAAATAAACAATGCAGCGCTATACCCCGCAAGAGTGTGCAATAATTGTGTCGATTTTTTGACCAATAATCGGTCGGTGGTATTAGCACAGCCTGAATTTCGACGTCGATTTCCTTATCGTATCGCGCCCACTGGACAAACATTCCGGCAGTTAGCTATTCGACTCGAATAGACTACGGTGTGGCCGCCACCGGACTGGTCGCTCGGCCAAGATAATCGCGACTGTAGCTGCCCATGTTGCTGATAACGAAGAAACATTAACCAGACGACGGGTCACACAATTGGGCATCACCAGATGGAAAAATTACAGCGAATTTTACTGAAAGACTTACACATGTACCCCTACAAAGTGCAAGCAGTGCATCAGTTAATACCTGCTGGCCATCAGTCGCGTGTGAAGTACTGTCCTAAATCTCAACAACGAAGAGGACGATTTTGTGTCGAAAATCATCATAAGCGACGAGGCGCATTTCCACTTAAGCGGTTACGTCAATAAGCGTGTGTGATAAACGAAGAGCCATCACATCCACTCAAAACCACTGTGTGGTGCGGCGTTCTCGCTGGAGGAGTGATTGGGCCCTATTTTATTGAAGACGCCATCAGCAATACAGAACCATGATAAACGACTTCTTACGGCTGGATTTGGATGCGCGGGACCTGGTGAACATATGGTTTTAACAAGACCCAATCACACACACAGTATGAGCCACAATGGATATTGTGAAGAAAGCGTTTCCTGGACGCGCAATCTCCCGTTTTTGTGATTTGCAAGATCGCCAGATTTAACCATCCCAGACTTCTTCCTTTGCGGCTACATAAACTCGCGGGCTTATGCTAACAAGCCTCAGACAATCGCAGCCCTTAAGGAGAATATTCGACAGGAATGCAAACAGTTATCATCGGAAATTTTGCAGAAAATCAAGGAAAATGCGATAAAATAGGTACAAACGTCTATCAAAACTGGCAGCAGCCACTTGATGGATATCATCTTTCCACTTAACAGAAAAGAAAAAAATTAATTTAGTAAAGGTTTGCAACTAAGTTCTCGCTGTTTATCAAGAGATGGCTCCAGTAGTAAGTTCTGGTCGATTGTGACGTATTCAAAACGTCATGAACCAAGCTTAGACATATGGTAAACAAACCGCTTTGACTACTTTTGGTTGTGTGAAAATGTCTGATTTTGTGCCAAATAATCGTCATTTGCGGGAAGTGTTGCTTTTCTTCTTTCATTCGAAGAAAACGGCGGCTGAAGCGCATCGAGAACTCAAAAAAGTTTACGGATATGCTGCTCTAAGTGAAACAACGTGCCGTGGTTCTGTCGCTTCAAAGGCCAACAACTTTCGAAGACGCTGAATTAGAGGCATTGCTCGATGAGGATTCATGCCAAACGAAAATAGAGCTTGCTTCAGTATTAGGAGTTACCCGCCAAGCTATTTCCAAGCGGTGCATGAGTTGAGAATGATTCAAAAGCAAGAAACTAGGGTTCTTTATGATTTGAAGCCAAGAGATGTTGAGCGTCGTTTTTTCGACTGTGAACAACTGCTCCAGGGGGGAAAACGGAAGGGTGTTCTTCATCGCATCGTGACGGGTGATGAAAAATGGATTTATTACAGGAACCCGAAGAGAAAAAAAAACATTGGGACAGCCTGGTCATGCTTCCACGTCGTCGGCTCGGTCGAATATTCACGCTGCGAAGATTATGCTGTGTATTTGATGTATTTATGAACTGTTGAAACCAAACGAAACCATCACTGGGGAACGGTATTGAACTCAATTGATGCGATTGAGCCGAGCACTGCGCGAAAAGCGACCACAATACGAGCAGAGGCACGAAAAAGTGATTCTACAGCATGACAACGCTGGGCCTCACGTTGCCAAACCCGTCCACAAAAATCCTAGTTGCCAAAATTTAGGTAGTAAGAAATCGAACACCGACATAATAATAGGGAGCAACTCACGCTCGGTGAGGAGTCGGGACCCAGTAAATAATAGGCCATTAGGAAGAAAAAAATTTACTCGTCCAATAAACGATTCAAAAGTGAAATTCACTTTGTCTTTCTGCTATTGAATAAAAGGTTGTAGTTCAAACCATAACCGAAAGAAAATGTATCTAGGTGAACGCCTGTCCTATGTACATAAGCATAACACTTACAATAGTCTAATCGTATAAATTAACACTTCATTTGCATTGTAATAACGCCAGAAAGCATGACGTGAAAAACAAAACTATGAATTATGATCAATTGGCAAACACCAATTTGCCATCCCACTCTACACCGCAACCCACAATTGTTATAAAATTAATTAATTGAATTCTGTCTTTAGACACACAGTCGATTAGATATACTAAATAAGTTCATGATTGTCTAATAGCACGTTGAAAATTTGAGACTACAGAGATAACATTTACTTCTATAGACGAAGCGCGTCTGTGCATTTGTATTAGTCGCGATCATTAACTTGGTCAATTACATAATAAATGACATTTTTCTAGCAGATCGACACACAAATAAGCGCTTTATTTTGGGCGACGGCTAAAGACAATCCGTTGCAAGCCAATTCGTATCGAGCAAACTACCTGAACTGAATAAAATGAAATTGAATTACTCGTGTACCTATAGTCATATGTGAAAAATTGAAAGGTTTCAGGGCGACTGCAATCCATGGTCAAACGATTTAATTAGTAAAGCGCTTAAAGCATACCCACATGACCGTATACTAACAATTCTATATGAACCCAAAAAAGGTGTTCACATATCTTAGAAATATACAATAGGAAAACAATGACATCGAATCTGCCAGCGTGCACCGTGCCTGAAAGCTATCAACATTAAAATTAATCCTCAAAACAAACATTTTTGAACTTTTTTTTCCCTGTGAAGCTCTGTATTATTTTTAGCAAAAATGTATAGACTTTTGTTTTGAAGATTCAACGTATCTTAAAGCTCACACACGAGTGTCACATATTCCGATCTACTATTTATAACCGTAACTTTTAAAACGAAACTAAGGCATTTGGTTTTTGCATTATTTTAAGCGATGCAAATTATTTTATATTCATTTCCCCTGTACATAGTTACATAATCCACGCGAGGGAAATGGTGTTAATAACTTTTGACATTGATGATTATTTTTTCAAAGAAGTGCCATAGTACTTAGGGTTTTTTTAAAAGGTTTTAAATAAAAAAATATTAAATATTTTAGATAAAAAATATTTGATTTTAATTATAATAAAAATATCTCTTTATGAAAGGACATTTAAATTTTTGCCGGCATTTAGCCTTTAAATTGTATAGCTTGGAAGTTAAAAAAAATTAATAACTTTTTAAGCAGATGTTCAATATGATTATAGAAATGATATAATGACCGAGTGGGTCGTTTTTAAATACAATACTTTACTTAAATTTAAAAAAAATGCATCTAAGGGATTTTTATTTATTTTCTTTTATTTAACATCTGTCTTCTTAATTATTGACAAGAAGTTAATGTTTTTATAGTATATATACGGGTCCAGTACGATGTTGGACCAGTGTACTTTACATCGTGCGCTTAAATTATGATACAGTGTTACCATAAGTGGGTTTTGATCCACCCGAGACATTGGAGGTTTGGTTCACACCGATCGCTTCTTGTCGCTCGTGGTCGCCACATATACTTTTTTTTTACCGTATATCAACATTAACGTGGCGAATGTTAACCTCCAAATTGTTCAACGTCTCTGGTTTATCGGCATAGACTAGTGACTTCACATAAAAGAAATTAATCTAAAGGTATGAGATCACAGGAACGTGGAGACGAGCTATGTGCTCAACAAATGTTTCCTGCAATACATTGATGGTGTCGCGCGCCGTGTGGCGTGTTGCATCATCTTATTGAAACCAAAGCTCTGTCCCATCAATGCCATTCAACTGAGGAACGAAGAAGTCAGAAATAATGCTTCTATAGCGCTGTTCATTGACTGTAACATTCTGGACTGCATCGTCCGTAAAGAAATATGGGCCGATGATCCACTAGCACACTGGGTGTTCTCTACTCCAAATTCGGCAATTTTGCTTGTTTACATATCCATTTAACCAAAAATGGGTCGGAGAACTGAAATGAGGATCAAGCTGAATCATATTTTCTGCTTATTCAACGAACCTACGACGCGTATACGCGGTTTCAACTCCTACACAAGCTGGATCTTACAAGTTTTTAAGCCAAGATATTTCATTAAAATTTTCCACAAAGTGGATGGCCATAGCTTTAATTGCTGTGCCCGATTGTGAAATGATTAATTCAGACTCCCCTCAAAACTGCGCTCGAAAACGAAAATAATTTCTTCTCTTCTCACTCTTTGTCATCTTTGGGGATGCGTATTATCCACTAGAGTGTACGTAGTGCAAAAATAATTCATCATGTTCTGAATAACCTACTCAGATGGACGATTATGTCGACCGTAAAACGTCGGACATAGCGAACCGAACCATGGTTTTCAAAATAAGTTTGCACAATTTGTATACGTTATTCTGGCGTTAATCTATTTATCGTAAAATGGCAAAACGTGGTTACTACATATCAGCTTTCAATTGTCAAATTGATAATTTGTAGAAAGAGTGTTGCCAGTTTAAAAACTAAACCTCTAAAAAAACACCCTTTATTTTGAAAGGTGCAGTTGTAGCCCGTAATGAGTGGTTTGTTGTCAGTCGATAGCTTAGAATATTTACTAAACATCAAAAAGCATTTTCAAAATTTGTCTTTTATTGTGTTCCTCTTTTCTATTGTATTATGTATTGCTCCCATGTTAATTCGCTGATCATGACTAGTGATTGGTAAGTTCACAAGTTTTTGTTGTTAATTTGTGTCGTTGGTGGATTGTTGAATTTCCTTGTGGTGTCAATTACCTGGATAGTTTTCTCTTCATTAATTTGGATTCCCCATTTAGTGAACCACCTTATCGTGTTGTTTAAATTGCTTCGGAGGTTGTTTGCATCTGTTACGTCTTTGCTAGCTTGCCAAATACCGGCTGCGTATATTAAGTAAAGAAGTGGCCCCAATACCCTTCTCTGGGAAATGCCAGCTTATACGCTATGCGGTGCGGAGTATTCGTCCTCGTATTTACATAAATGTGCCATTGGTCAGGATAGCTCTCAAGTACGTTTGTTGTATAGTCGAGCGATGTTGCCTGAACCCGAATTTGGTTTCGTGATTCGGTACAATTTTGTTATGGTCTAGTATCGGTTGTTGCCTTTTGTGTAGGATTTTTTCCATGAGCTTAGATGAAATGTTAACAGGCATATTGGACAGAAGTTACATGCTTTTGTTGTGCCTTTCCCTGGTTTCGGGAAGTATTTTGTTGTAAACATTTTCCATGGTTAGGATTTTTCCGTCTATCAGATCATATCCTGAACTTTTATGAGATTTAAAACTATGCTTTATGTGAAAGTTAATTCCTTTTCTATTCGTTGGTATGATTGGGATGGGTTCGTTTGTATTTTGGAACTGTATATGATATGGATTGTTGTCTTTTTCATTTGTGAAGCAGTTGGCCAAGAGTCCCCTAGTGTTGGCGCTTTTTCTCCGTTGGCCTGAGTCTACGTTTAGGTGGTTTATGTAAAGTGGTCGGCTTTCGATTTTTTGTACCTTTCCAAAGATAATATTTTGTGTGGAAAGTCGGAGTAAAGTTTGCCAAATAGCTGTCAATACGCTTTTTTTTGTAATTTTGCAGCAGTTCCTTAAATTCTTTATGGTCTTATTTAATTTAGTTCAGTAGTTCGATTTGATTGCCATTGTTTTCGAATATTTCTTTTGTATCAAATTAGTAGTATGTATTATTCCCCAAAATATACGTTATTCGGCGATAAGTTGTGGTGTGGATCTATTCAATGCATGTAATGCGGTGTCATTAATTTTCCCCATTTTCTAGAATAGAAGTGTGAAACTTTAGGGCAATATTGAATGGCAGGTCCCTGATGATGACGCCTTAAAAAGTTTGCCAATAAGTTTTTTTGTTGTAGAGCTTCTTGTTGTGAGTGAGCTTGGTAGCTTTGGTCCCGTAGGTGATAATAATAGGCAAGTGATCCGAGGGAGTTCAAAGCAAGTTTTTGTTGTCAATCTTGTGCTCGGTATACCCTGTCAGATACTGAAGTCTATCAGGTCAGGTTTCTTGTTCCTGCCTGCGGGCCAATATTTTTATTCTACTGAGAAAATGTACGTTTAGTGCACGTAGAAGGATGTTTCCATTGTTGTTTGTTATTCTAGAGCCCCAGTCTGTGGTTTTTGTATTAAAATCAACTCCTGCAATGAATCTAGCTTGTCAAGTTATTTTTTGTATTATTTGTCGATTTATTGAATTTAGGGGGACAGTAAAGTGTCGAAATTGTGAGTGATCCGTATGCGTCTTCCATTTGTATGGTCGTCCCTTGGATATATTCGGATTTGTAGGCTTCAATTTCTATTGATTTAATATTCGGACTTACGTGCCGGCAAGAAAAATTGCGCTACGGATAGAGGTTTCGCTTTTATTTTTATAAATGATCAATTGGAGCAATATTTGCGGCCGCTACTGTGATATGTTATTGCCTGAAGCGTCACCTCTCTGTACGTCTCATCTTTCGCATTAAAATGATAACGGTTCTTTCTTTACAAGGCAATAAAGCAGAAAAAATGTTCTTCCATACGGTAAAAAAAAGAGCACTGATTTTAGTTTTTGTTAGAAAAAGTCATTTGTGTGGGATATTTCAAGATAAGCCAACAAAGTGTTTGTTTATTTTTAATTTGTTAATTGGTTTCTGTATAAAAATGTTAAATTTGTAGTTTTTCTTCAAAATAATGGGTCGTGGAAAGCACTAGCGAAAAATGTGAAATTATCAAAAAAATGATCTCGGAAGGAAAATCCTATGGAGAAGTTCGACATTTTGTTAGCTGTTATAACAAAATGATTCGCAACGCAATAAAATACGCACCCAAGGCTGAAAATCGTGGACGAAAACCCGCTATGTTGGCATCACTTGTCAGATTCCTAGTCCGAGAAAGTGCCAAGGATCCATTTAAGCCTGCAACTGAACTCAAAAAGGAACTTAATACTACAGCATCCATTGAAACTGTTCGCAGCAGATTAAGACAAAATAATTTAAGTGCGTGTAGCCCACGAAAAGTCCCCCTTTTGACTGCCAAACATGCTAAAAAGCGTATGATGTTTGCAAAACCGCATTTAAATTGGCCAGCAGAGAAATGGCGGAATGGAAGGACGAAAGTAAAATCGTGTTATGCGCCGGAAAAGGATCTCGTTCTTACGTAAGGAGACCTCCAAAAGCGGAATATAACCCTAAATACACCACTAAAATGGTTAAGCATGGAAGTTCAAGCATAATGATGTGGGCTTGTTTTTCCTACAATGGAGTTGGGCCCATTCATTGGATCAAGACGGTCATGGATCAACACGTTTACGTTGATATTCTTGAAAATATTATGCTATCATATACAGAGGAGGAAATGCCCCCAAACATTCTAGTAAGAGGGAAATGGTTTGGGGATCATTCACTAAATGTAATGGAATGGTCCGCGCAATCACCTGATCTCATTGAGAATCTCTGGGCTGACGTGAAGAAAGCAATTTCAAATATTAAACCGACCAGCAACGAAACACTCTGGGCTGCAGTAAAGGACTCCTGGAACAATATTCCAATCAAGTGGTGTCAGGATTTGGTAAATTCTATGACCAGACGTTGTATAGCCGTAATAGCTAACAAAGGATATACAACAAAATATTAATTTTGGTGCACTACACTTTTAGAGTAAAGTCATGAATTAAGATTTTTATTTTTAATGATTTTATTAATTTTGAATTGTTAAATGAATGGCGCTATTTTTTTGCCGCCTACTTTTTTTTAATTTTTGTTTAGACTTAAAATATTTCGAAAAACTGATGATAAAAGAGAATTTTTTTTCAAAAGTTTTGTCTTGACTGGATTTCGGATTTCTATACGTTCAAAAATTACTCCAGAAAATTTATTTACATTTTGTTTCTCAAAGAAAATATTTTCTCATAGCGGTGCTATTTTTTTACCGCAGCTGTATGTACGAGAATTACCCTATAATTGCCGTTCCACCGTGAGCTTTGTTTTCAAGATGATTTGTTTGATACATATTATAGTCCGGTGTCTTAAAGTAATTTCTATCTATTAAGTGGATTTCTGAAATCAGCAGGATGTCTATGGTGTTTCAGTTCATTTGCGTGCTGCTAGAGTCCGTTAACGTTCCAAATAACAATTTTTATTTGATCGATATTTATTCTTATTTATTAAATTTTATTATTAGTAATAGTAAATTCATTCCTCATGTTAGCGATCTGTGTATCTAGTGTTTTTACCATTTTTTTTAGTTCTAAGGAATTTGAAGGATAAGATACTGATAATAAATAGAGGATATAAGAGTACTACATATCTGACTCACATATATATCATAAAAAAAATTAATATAAATTAGTAATATATAAAATAAATATATTCTTTATTTTATTTTTTCTTCCTTTTTATTTTCAGGATTAATAAGTGTTGCCTAACAATATTTTTGAACACATGCAGATACAAGGGAAAGTTTCATTAAAAATATAAAAAGAAAATATTTTTAGACAGAACCAGTAACCATAAAATATTAGCTTCTTGCTATAAAAAACAAAAACGCTACAAAATATAAGCAACAGCTATCAAAATGCATATAGAAATTCAAGTAGCGCTAAATTTCGTTATATCATATTTATACAATAAACTACCACGAAGGCGGGTTAATATATTTGGCGAAGAGCTCGAAAAAGCCCTTAAGGACAAATTTCAAGGACACTGGTATCCCGAGAAACCATTTAAGGTAATTTCCTCAATCGTTCTTTGTATTTATTCATAATTATTGTATTTAATTATAGGGTTCAGCATTTCGCTGTTTGAAAACTGGAGACCCAATCGATTCCGTATTGGAACGAGCAGCACGCGAAAGCGGTGTACCAATAACTGATATTTTAGAAAATCTTCCATCTGAATTGTCCGTCTGGGTTGATCCCGGCGAGGTGTCATATCGGATCGGCGAAAAGGGCTCTGTTAAAGTAATTCGATTTTATCTCGGTATTCACGAAAATTTGTATAACTATTTGACTTCTCTTTTCAGATTCTGTTTTCTGAGAACAGTGATAATCATGAAGAATCATCATCCGCTGATAGGGAGGTAACAAAAACCTTTAATCCAGAGGCACAATGTTTTCGACCCATCGATGCCGTTAGCTCCAGCATGAACGGATTGAGTTTAAGCCCGAAAACATCACCACATTCAGGCTCGTCGCCAGCATCGTCTACAAGTCCGACATATAAGGGCAGCCCGAATCCGGCTGGCAATTTCCTACCACGTTCTCAAGCGCCATTGACCTTTACCACTGCAACTTTCGCCCAAACAAAATTCGGTAGCACAAAATTGAAAACTAGCTCAAAACGTGCTAACAGGTCAGTTAATGCAGATATTCTATATACATTTGCAGTCATGATTTAGTTTGTTTTCTTTTTTTATTTTATTTTTATTTTTTTGTACATTTTATTATTCAGTTCATATCGAATGTCACCAACGGAATTTTCTAATTATATTAAACAAAGAGCAATGCAACAACAATTTCATCATTCCCATGGTCCAGCGGCACCCAACAATCACTTTGGTCCGATAGGACCTTCATCACCATCAAGATCTCTATCGCCGAATCCAATTGGATTGGGCATTGGCCAAAACGATCCATTTTACTTCCCTAACCTCGGTATGGGAATGTATCCGCAATTTAATGGACATCGAAATATCTTCGATTCTCATTTTCACGCGGACACCAGTGGAATATATAATGGAACATCTAATAATGGAACTAATGCCACAGGACCAGCAACAAATGGCCCAACAAAATTCTCATCATACATTGAGTCACATGGATTCTATGGTCTCAATAATCAATTTTCACAACAACAACCACCTTTACAGCAAAATTGCAACGCCAACGGCGTTGGCAACCTGAACAACAATGCATCAATGCCAAACAACAATGCCAACAATAATGTTGCAGCTTCAATTTCAGCAGCTGTAACTAGCCTAGCAGCAAGTGCTGGTAATAATACCCCATCCGGTGGCGCCAATGTTAATGTACAACAACATCAACAACAAGCATCGGTCTCACCAATGAGCTCACCTGGATCGGGTAGTAATCAAGAATCAAGCAATTCAAAATTGATTGATGGTCTCAATTCATTCTATTCCAATGCAACAGGACCTTATCAGCACCTTTTGGTTGCCAATTAAATTTTAAGTTTTATTTTTTTTTTGAAAATTACGTACATGCGTACACAGATTTTTTTTTCCACTGCAACAGTCGAAGAGTTATAGAAAAAATATTAAAGTTTAGCAAATTAAATTATTTTTGAATTATCAAAAATGTATACTTCTATTACCACTAAGATATCTTTTTTATGCCTATTTATTTGATCTTTATTATCTAACCTTTTTTGTATTTTTATATGTCAGTTTAATATTATTTTTTTCATCTTATGTCAATGAATGGAATTACGAGCAAATGCAAAATATAATGCGAAATACCCACCAAAAAAAAAATAAAATAAAAGAAATGAAAAAAAAAAAAATATTTATATGTATTGTAAAAGAAATTTAAAAATTCTATGTGTAAAATGGAAGAAAAACAAAACAAGAATAAAGAACTACTGAAGAATCATTGATAAATGTCCATTGTGAATAGTGTTAAGGACTAAGGAGAAGCATGTAAAAAACAAATATTTCGAAAGGCAACATTAAATACTAAAATGACGACAAATTTTTCAGCGAACTACATTCAATTGAGCGTACTATAATTTTTTTTACCGTATTTACTTAACATAAATTAAAAAAAAAAACAAAGCATTAAAGTTATTCAAATATAAATGTATATTTTTATAACATCGGAAAATATAATTAAAAAAATTAGTGCAAAATGTTACACATTTCTACGTTAATGATCTACAAAAATAAGGTCTTTCAATGAAATTGGGGAAAATTTTGTCGCACCAAAATAATTATTAAAATTGTTAAATTAAAAAAACAAACGTTTTACAAAAACAATTTTTCGAAACGAAGGGATATACTTATATGGACTCCGAAATGCTTCTTAGAACATTTAAGTATATTATGAACGTGAAGTGTATATGTCAGAAAAAAGACAGAAAAAATACTCCCAAATACTATTGACCTTAAATTTGAATTTCAATTTAAGCAAGGTTCGAACTAGCTACGATTGGTGTTTATGAGGGCAAGAAGGGTGTTTTAAGGGCATTCATTCCATGCAACGTTTGTTCTCCCCTAATTACTTTCAATCTAGTTTAAAAAACAAAACAAACCAACAATTACTTTATATTTTGTTGATAAATATCTAAAAATCACATGTGAGAAAACAAAAAAAAAACGAATGTAAAATTTAAATACAATACATTTACGTACCTATGTAGATTTTATCTTTTTGTATTTTTATACCAATTTTTTGTAGAGTATTAAAAAACAAAATTGTAACAAAATTATAACAATAATTTAGAAAATGTAAATTAATTAATTAATTAGTGAGCATAACTGCTCACAAAAAATATAGACATTAGACAACTTAAATTAAAAAGGTATTATTTATGATAAAGGAAAACAAGAAAAAAATATATATGACGAAATGGTAATATTTTAAAGCATCTAACATGCAAATAATACAACCTTCCAAACTAAAGCAATTACTAAAAGATTTTTTTTTATATATGTACTATTTAGAACTAAAACAAACAAATCAGTGAAAAATGTTCAATTTTTTACAAAAAAAAAAAGAAAAACCAAAATTCAATATAAATTCTAGACTAAAACTAAAGTCTCATTAAATTGTAAGAAAATCTTGAGGGTATATATATATATTTGCTTTAAATTTCAAAAATTCCCCATCCTCTATAAATTAAAATATATTTTTATTTTTATATTTTTTATTTACTTGTTTTGCTTTATAGATTCATTTATTCAAACAGTGACCTACACTCGTATATAAGTATTATTTCAGTTAAGTTTGGGTTTCAATTTGAGTCACCTTAGTAATTTTATTTTTTTATAACATAAATTACATATGTATGTACGTATGTAAATGTAAATATAAATACAACATATTTTTCTATTTAGATAAAATGGCATATATTTAACGATGCAGTGTGTATATACTTAACCATAGATTCTTTTTTATACACAAATATAATGAATAAATAAAAATCAAAAACAAAAAAAAAACGAGGTTATTTTATATAGTCAAAATATAGTCTGATAAAATGCATGTATATATATTTATACACATTAAAAAAAACTTATAGACATAAACATTTGTTATCGTCGAATGTTTTATATCAAAACTGATATCTTAGTTTTAAATATGTTTAACATTTGATATATTTTAATTATGCTTTCTAAGATAATCGATACTAATTAAAAAAATCTGTTTTTCTTTTTTTCTACATACATAAGATTAAGTGTAATTAATAGATTTCTATTACTTGTTATTGTTGACTTAGAAATTGTTAACATTTTTTTTTAAGTATCATAACTGTTTTTATTATTTATACAGTAAAATCTCCTATTAGTTGAATTATTGATGAAACACTGTTTTATATATTTTTTTTATATTTTAGTTTCAATAAAACTATATTTTTTTAAATTTGTATATGAGAAAACGTTTTTTTATTTTTTTATTAAACATAACAAAGTCATTCGACTAGAATGACTTGGAAGGCATTGTTTAAGGTAAAAATGCAAATCAATGAATTATTATGTGGTCCTAACGTGGGCCTATTCTTTCTATGTTACCCGTTTTGCTTCTGAAGCTGCTTTTAGTTTAAATCTCGCAATTTTTTGGTAGACTATGAATAACATCCAAAACTGGAAGTGCATGTCATCTTTAAATTAAATATTTCGTCTTTTTCTGTTTAAGTGAATAAATTTCAATTTTTATTATTATATATCTAACACAAAAAAAAATTAATTGCATATCAAACGAAACAATAATAATTATAAAATGAAAATCATAATACAAGGTATAATGTACGATATAAGTGTATATATAAAAAATGTATTTGTTAGTTGATTTATAGTTTACTTTCTTGAATTTTATATATTACATTTAATATATCTAATTGTGTGCATACTTAAATGTGCATGAATTTTAAAATAAGCCAAAAATTGCAAACTAAAATAATTGCTCACTAAATTAATATATCTCCATATAGTATATGTTCTTCGGTGCAACTGATTTGTCTTGTTTTTCATATAATTCTTCTTTTTCTATTTTTTATCATAATTTGCCTTAATACGTACTATCCGCTTCTAATTCGCTTTATATATGGTATGTATATATACATGTATATAAAATGCGTTAAAGGTTTGGGTACAATCAATTCGGACATGAATGGGAAAGGAAAATGCTAATACTTTGTTGTGAAATATATTTAAGGTAAAGTAAAAGCAAATTTGTTACAGTCCAACTAAAAGCCATATTTTAGCCTGAGTTCAAATTTCATATTTTAATATATTAATATATATATGAATCTATTTTTAAAATTGGTAAACAATATATATTCATTTGTGAAGCATTTTTTTCAACTATTTGAACTATAAATAAAATTAGCGATAAATTAGTGTTTATTGTCCCTACTTCCCTGCTATCCGTAATCGTATATACATAAATATATAAATGTGTTTTGTGTTCATGCGAGTGCAGTTGTTTAATTTTTTAATTTCATGATTATCCAAGCGGAAATTTTACGTAAGGTTAAAGCTATAGAGTACCTGTTATTATAATTCCATAAAGTAAAATAAAAATTAATTTTAGCTAACGTAATAATATTAAAAATATGAACTTAGACGAAAAAACAACAAGGCAGATTTAAAAAACAAAACATCAGTCTTTAATACTAATGATATAGGCACATAAAGCCTAACTTTTACGAGTTGTTATAAAAAGTATGATGTAAAAGAAAAAAGTATTAAAATAGCCATAAAAAAAGGCATGAACGTAAACACTAAATGAATTGTTTCGACGATAATAATAACAACATTTACGTTTCAAAAGCTTAAAATTATATCTCAAATAAATAAATAAATATTTTCATACTTTAACTAATCCGGAGATTGAATTACTGCAAAACTACAACATATGTACATAGAAACTAAACTACTCTGCAAAAGTACCTATTAAAACTTGAAAAAGGAAAACTTTATTTATAAGTATGTAAAATATCTTAAATATATGTGACATATATTAATAAACAAATAACTAAGGTAAACGCGATTTATTTTCTACAATGTCCAGAAAAAAAAACTCGAATCATATGTACTGGAGGGTCAACATAACTATATATGTATGCAACAGCTGCGCTGTTAAAAAAAAATCATCGAAGGAATACCCAGTAAAGTTCCCACTAAAATGTATGTTTATTAAAAATCAATACATACATAGAGCCAACACAAATGTTCCACTAAAAGAATTAAATAATATATGTACATGTATGAATGTTTACTTTATTAACTAAAAAAAGAAATCGAACACGTTAATACACTAAGAAATAAAGCATTGCTAAATAATAAACAAGAGTAAGGGCAAAGATGATATTTTTTATTAAAAATAATACGCTTTCTTGAAAACAAATAAAAAAATAATAAAAAAACAAAACAAATGGTATTAATTAATTTGTATACTACAAATAAGCAGAAAAAATGTACCCTATACACGTATAAGAAATATTTAATAATAATCTGGGTGTGATTTCTTTACTTTTTTTAATAGTTATACAATATATGAATATGTTTATATATATATATATATCAGAACTATGAAAAAAAAACATGCATATAAATATATTTATATACTTATGTATTCAATGCAATTAGTATGTAGAGAAATATGTAAATATAACACGATTAAAAATAAAAAAATATAAATCAAATGGATTTTCATACATCACATGTAAAACAGATTTGTTACAAAATAAAAAAAAATGGTAAAAAAATAATAAGTGAAAAATATATATTAGATTTATAATTTGTTATAAACGAGTAGATTTTTTATTCGAATTTTTAATATGAAATTAAATGGTAGTAACAAAAATGAACCTTTCATACAAGTAAACGAGTTGCAAAATATGTAAAAATTATATTAACATGAGTATATACAATACATACCTACATATATATATATACGGAATAAATGTATATGATTATTTTTTACGAATTATATTCCCTTTAATTTGTATTTTACTTTCGGTTTACAGTTCTTAAGCAAGACAAATGTTTAAAGATCCAAGATAAAAATATAAAAAGGCAATTTTATAAAATTGAAAATTCTTTGCAAATATAATACTAGCATATGAAAAAAAAACACAAAAAACATGCTTTCAAAATTTGCATTTATAATATTATAAAAAAAATATCAAATTGTCATGATCATTCTTAATAAGAAACCGAAATTTTTATCATTGTCTCGCATCAAAGGAGGAAAATAAAAGGAACTTTAATAAATATTCATTTTTTCAAAACACAAAAAGTTGGTGTATTATTTTCCAATTGGTACATATTTATTTTATTTTTGGCAATATTTTTACATTTGATTTTACTTCGATGCAGGATATCGAAAATTTAAGCCTCGGATCCCGGAAATAAAAATTATATTTGAATTACATATATTATTTAAAAGTAGGCAATTCAATAAGAATAATTAGATGAATGAGAGTTCGTGTTTATTTTTGTAGGACATACATATTTTTATATATATTAAAAAGATAAAAAAAAATAAAACCAAAAAAATAGAAAAATCTTCTTAATGTCCAATTTATAATTGTGTGTATATATGTATGCATACGTATAAATATATTATATTAAGTGCAGGTCACAAATAATATAAATTTTGCACACATTTATTGATATTCGTATATTCGTGAATAACTTCAAACGTTAAACCTTACACACTATATATACAACAAATAACAAACAAAAAATATATGTATGTATGTTATAAATGAAAATATGTTTCCACAAAGCTAAACGTTAAGTTTTCTACAGTAAAAGTTTTTGTACGATTTTAAAAAAAAAATAATGATGAAAAGGCATAAATATATTTTGTATACAAATGACATGAAACAAAATAATTAATAAATTAAAACCCACGCGTTAATCAGGGATTCTCTTACGAAAACTGATTAATACACAAGATACGTATTAAATTATTATTTTTTTTATTTAATATCATTATTATCCGCCAGTTAGAATCATTAATTAAATTTGTTTAATTATATTATTTTTAAAATTCAATATTTGTCTGTAAATTGATTGTAACATGTTTGGTGATATTGCTATCTGACTAAAAACGCCCAGTCGTTCAGAAATGTTGTATATACATATTTATTGCAAGCGTTTAGTAATAGCATATAAGCACAAGAGCCATAAACAAATCAATTATTTTTTTCTGGTGTAAATATTAAATTCTATTATTGCATGTTCATATAATTATCCATGAACTAAATAATTATCCCATGAACTACCTATGCAATGGCAAACTCAATTTTTCAATTTTCTTTCGGGAAAGCTACTTTGATTTTCGACAAATATTTATCACAGAAGTTTATTTTTTTGTTTTAGTTCTTAATTAATTTTTATTGTTCATATTCTATTTTTATTTACTAGACTCAAACATTTAAGCCTAGCTTGAAAATATCTTAATATTTAATGTGTATTACTGGCCCTGTGCGGGCACTCTAAGTATTACTATATTTCTTAATTACTAATGCCTTTCGGCTTAAGCCGATTTGTTCTATTTTCGTTTGACTACATTTCAAAATTTATTTTTCTTAGAATTCGTTGTTTCTTCCTTTTTTGTTTTTTCTTATCCTAAAATTTGACCTACCCTAAGCTGCTTAATTCTAGCCTTAAATATAATCAGGTTGGCTAGCACTCGTGTGTTTCGTTCTGAGTGGTAATCCCCCTTCAACGATTGAGCTTCGCATGAAAACGCACGCAGCCTCCAAAACATTCCCTAGCTAGCCCTAAGCTAACTTACAAACTAAGGAGTGAGGAGAATATTACCGGAGTAACGCACTGCCCTGACACCCGACATTTTCACCCGACAGCCATTGTTCAGCAACATCGGCGAGATCCCAGTAAGCAAACGCGGTGCTAAAATAATTAAGTTCTTGGGTTCCGCCAACGTACCCGTCGCAGATGAGTCGTTTGTCCCTGTCGTCATACAATACGTTATTAGGGTAATACTTAATAAACTGGGACCTTGTAAATTCTAAGCCAGAGACCCCATGGCACTGACTCATAAGATACCGGACTGCCATGCGTGATGATGAGTCTTATTAAGGCCACGCATCATTTGATTTTTACCCTGCGGTCAAGTTGACTGTTATGAAACAGAAACCTTGTCATACCGAAAGCTTTCTTAGCTCCAGCAAAACAAGCATCTACTCGTATATGTCTATTGAAATAAAGTTACTAGTCAAGTCAGATATTTTTTTTTTTCTTCTAAAGGGGCTATGCAGATGCAGATCTATTGTGCTTGCTAGCCGATCAGACGAGAAGTTCCTCTACTTTCTTAATAATGTTGAGGAGGATGTCTCTGGTAGGTGCTGAAATGATCCCCTCTGGAGTCATAATTCCTCTGAGGAGGATACGCTTCCTAAGGTAGAAGATGGCTACACACTCACATATATGTGCTCTGCAGTTTCCTCGCCCTCAAGATGGGTCGACACTCGGTTTCAGGAGAGAGGCCAACTTTATTAAGATGATATCTCAGTCTACGGCGTCCCGAAAGCTATCGGACTAGTCTTCTGATATCGACTCTATTTTAATTAAGAACGTTAATAGAGTGTTTGTTCAATGGTCGTATGAACCTTTTCCATTGTCGGGGTCCTTGAACGCTGTTCCACTTGACTAGGAGAAAATTTAAAAAGGTACCTATTTACCTTTCGCTGGAACCTTTTCCAGCGAGTTGGTGGCCAATTTCGTTGCCATTAATACCCTTGTGCCCTGGCATCCACCAAAGTTTGATCTTGTTTCTCTTGGTTAGGTTCTGCAGGGCATCGGGGCTTTCCTTAACGAATTTTGAGTTCGCGTTATAGGAGCTCAACGCTCTGAGCGCTGCTGACTCTCTGAGAGTATATTAATGGTTATACCTTTTATGCCAGTGTAGTAATCTGGAAAATAACCGCGTTTCTCACCGCTAATGGCTGTCCATGTTGCCCAATGATCTTACTTCTTTCTAATATCCCTTGATGCCCTAAACTAGGGAGTCCTCAACAGTGTCGGTTCCAACTTATGGAAGTTAATTTTTTAGTTCCAATATTTTAATATGATCGAAGTCACACTACAGCATTGATGACCTCAATTTTTGGACCTGAACTGTATCGGAGAGTTAACCGCTCCCTGTTGTAAGCCGTTTTTAATGTTAAAGATGCTACTAGAAATTACGTTGTCACATTTAGCAACAAACTTCTTTCCTATGGTCATTAGGTAAATCATGTACAGAAGGTGATTTGGCATGCCTAGCCTGGTGAGCTTTTAAAACAGACCTTCTACCCATACGGAATTATTATTTCTTATTTAAAATATTACTCGTAAAGTCTCTGAAGAAAAGAAAAGTTTCATGTGTTGCTAAAATCAAAGGAAATAAAATAAAATTGGAACTTCCACTCAGGCTTATTAAGAATCGCCAAATGAGTCAAATAAAGTCAACTGTGAAGGAGAAAAAAACCTTTTTGGAACGTCTATTACGGGCAATAACAATGCCATATGACCTCCGAATCATGTGCAAATATAACGAGCGATCTCAGTTTCTGAAAAGAGTTTAATTTGTTTGTCAGCATTGAGATGACAGAACCATAATTTATTCGTCATATCCGTAAGTCCATGGACTGATATGAAACCTTCCAGAAGAGCATCATTTGGCGAATTCTAGGCAACATTCGACACTATTTTTGTTCATCCGTTTCATTGTCACACTACTTTTCTAATAATCACTAGGCGAACATTCATAATTATTTCGTTCACTTTTTTAATTCCGTGTTTTCACTGGTTGTTGATAGGCTGCAATCTATGAACGGCCGTAATCCTCAGTGTTATCACGGCCTTTTTGAAAAGGCTTACCTCTCGATCAAACGCAGTATTTAGCATTTCTACAACCATGACTCACTTTATTTAAGTTAAAAAATAAAAACCGATCATAAACAAAATATGAAACCTCTGTGAGTGTTGGGGACAGTCTTACAAATAGGACTGACCAGCATTGCACAGATAGCGACGTTTTTACTAATACTTCTCCTTCTTCTTCTACTTTTTGGGATGAATCCTGTTGATTACAAGTTTACTTCGAGCTTGGAATCCAGCATTCGCGCCATCTCTTAGCGGGCCGTCCTGGTAGTCTGGATGTTGATGATATTTCCCTCATTGCCGAACTTGCTAGACGTTGTTGTGACATTCTGAGTACGTGGTTCTTCCACTCTTTGTGTCTCATCCTCGTCCACTTTATGATGTCCTGAACTTCGCAGATCTGTCGTACGTCTTCATTGCGCATGCGATCAATTAGCGTAAATCTTAATATTGAACGTAGTGTTTGCATTTGCATTTTTAATGTTGCTCGGTCGATGACCTTAGTGTCGGTTCTCGTCTCGGCAACATACGGCAATATAGGTCGTACACAGGCTTCGTATATTCGTACTTTTCCTTCTATGCTCATTTGTATGTCTCTCCAAAATCTTCGGGCGGCCTTAATTGCATTCGCTTTGACTTCTGTGGTTACATCCTTGGATCATGTTATCCTAGATAGTCAAACTGCGTTACTTGCTCAATGCATTTCCCATACACTGCCAATTTGCATCTTAATGGTTATCTGCTCGATGCTCCCAATGCCTCTGAAATCTATGCCCAGGTCATTGTGAATGATATTGTTGATCTCTATGTCGGTTCATATTTAGCGACTGTCTGTCTACCCTCTGTCTGTTAACCCTCTTAAAATTGATGTCGTTCTCTTCACGAGAAGGAGGAAAAATACTGGCATGACTAAGCTGGTGCTAAAAGACATTCCCATTCAGATATCCAAGGAAACTAAGTACCCTGGAGTAATCTTAGATAACAAGCTTCCTTGGTCAAAACTTGTTAAGTCAAAAACCATAAAAGCGCTTTAGGAAGCGCCGCGCCGTGGCGCAGTGGGTAGTGTGTCGGCCGCTGACGCAAGAGCGAGTTCGGATCCCGATTACACCAACGCCATCGAATGATTATTTCGCGGCTTCCCTCCTCGGCGGGGTACTGGCAAAACCCCCCGTTGTAAACTTGCCTTGAAAAAGCTTCCGGCTCTCGCCGTTCGGAATCGGCATTAAGTTTTAGGTTCCGTTCACTTGTGTGAAAAAACAAACACAACCAACATAAGTGAGTAAGAAAGAAGCTTAGCTCTTCATGAGCATTAACGCCATCTAAGGTGTCTGTCTGGCAGTACAATGGACCAGTATTTGTGTCTAAGTGCTCCATCAGACAGCAGAAGCCTCAAAAAAAAAAAAAAAAAAGTCAAAGGGCTGCCAGCTGTTTTTGGAAATGCAAAGGTGCTTTTGGCTTATCGGGGCTTATCGCCGAAAAAGGTCCTCTGGATCTACACGGCAATGTAAAGACCGATAATCTCATATGCCACGGTTGTCTGGTGGAACAGGCTAACATGCAAACAGCGGTTTGTGTCAGCTTTTCCCAGCATGCCGAGCGCTGCTCCTGATGCTCTGATGAACTCTCCACCTCTTGACATGTTTATCAGAAGGGCCATGGCACTAAAAGCCATGTCTCGCCTCAAGATGGTTTTTGGTACAACTCGAACTGAGATAACAGTGTACTTGCGCGAGAAATATCCGAAGACCCCTGTCCTCTGACTATGTCCTCTGACGCAATGAAGCCTGCCATCCATTGCGCTATAATTTCACAGTCGAATTTCCATGGCGTCAGGACTAGCTCTGGCCTGAACCTAGAACCTGGAACGGCTGGGAAGAGGTCCAGCACTGGGGTTTCCTTTGAACACGAGAACGTCCGACTGTACTTTTCGTAAGGAAAATATGCATTTACCTTTCAATCAGAGATATACGCAATCCTAATGGCCATGCACGATGCTTTTAAGGGAAAAAGTGTATGTTTCTGCAGTGACAGCCAAGCTGCACTCAAAGCTGTATCCAACCTTTTAACCAGATCCAAATTAGTGCATGTACTCAAGACTTTTTTGAAAAAAATCGGAAGACTAAATTCAGTAAGGCTTGTAGGGGTCGCAGGTCACTCTGGGATCGCAGAAAATGAGATCTCTCATAAGCTCGTTTGAATGGGCTCAGAGGAGAGTTCTCATGATATAAATCCGTTTTAGGTGTACTTGCTTCCATAGCCAAATCCGATATCAATGATTGGGTCTTTAATGCACACAGCGGTAGATGGAGGGAATATCCGTGATGCAGGATGACTAGCCGCATAAGTCCTGATGTCTGCAAGAAGTCCGCAACATTCTTCCTATCCTTAAGGAGAACGACCACACACCTGAACAATTTCTCTATGACTGTCCTGCTCGCACACAGTGGCACACCCTTGGAGCCGACGTGGTATGTGCGGTATCTCTTAGCTCTACATCCTTCTCACTTTTCTCCGGACAACGGGGAAAATACAATAAAGAAAGGTGTCTGTCTGTTAATACAATGGACCAGTATTTGCGTCTGAGTGCTTCAACAGGTAGCAGAAGCCCCCAAGAAAAAAAAAAAAAAAAAAGTCGTCTTTATTGTCCGAGATTAAGACTGCATTCATCAGCGTAGTAGACTAATTTTATCTCCCTGCCAAACTTATATCCCCTTCCTGTATTATTCACTGTTTTTATTATTTCATCCATGATGTTGTTGAAAAGTATAGGGCTTAGACTGTCACCTTGTGTGATTCCTGATGCTACTGGTAGTTTGGAGAACGTCTCTTCATTGGTCTTGTTTTGTTATCCGCTTTTCTAAAAACGATGTTTATTACATCGTACAGAAGGACTCCATCGAACGCTTTCGTTGGATCAATAACGCACATATAGACAGGCTTATTATATTCTATGGTTTTACTAGTACAACCAAACACGAAAATTCTTGGTACTTTTTGACCACACTAATAGTAGAACCAAAGTAACTTCCGGACAATCACTTGCCGATCACAGAAAATAAGCCTTCAACCAGACTACAAAGAATACACCAACGTTTATCACTGTCCATTCTCCAGCTTTTGAAAAGGAGTTCAAGCCTGAGTGTCTAAAAAGATAAAAATTTTCTGAACGATGCCTATCGTTTTTTCCCCAAAAAGAGTCTACGTAGCTTTCTTTTATAATATTGCATAGCAGTTGTGGATAAATCAAAGAACTTTAAGGTTCTTTTCGAGGTTACAACCTCGTCAGTAGAGTTGAAATTTTAAGGAATGAAAGATGTTTAGCGATTTTCATTTTTAACAGCCTTTTAATGACAATGTGGCACGGAAAACATAAATCCATTAGCAACGCATATACGTATATAGGTAATTCCCAGAAGCTCAATCTATTTTTGTTTATTTCAGACATGAATTCTATTCAAGTATATTTATGTTGTTTAATCTGTTATCGAAATGCTTTAGAAAAAATTGAATATACGAAGTATATTGCCTACACGTTTGTAAATTGTTTTTTTTCAAATTATTTGAAGGCAAATTAAGTGAACATTCATTTTTATTTAAACAAACAATTTACGAATACCAAAAAAAAATCAATAAAGCACACAAACAGTAGATGCCTATGTAGAATGTAGAATAAATTTATAAGAAAAAGAAAAAAAAACAAAAAAAGAACATAAATTTGTCATAGAACTATGATAGTAAATGTTTTCGAATTAAAGTTGTTTTTATCTTAAGTTCGAAACGAATTTTGGGCGCTACAAGATGTACATGATAATATTAAAATATAAACCATTTCTAGGTGTTCTAAATGAAACAAAACAAAAAAGGTCTACACCAAACGATTTGCAGACATTATATACGAACTCATTATTTGTTTAATTGTTTTCAATGCAACTCCGGATAATACACTTGAGTTGGTTTCCTTTTTTATATTCAATGGAACACGTTCTTCACATCTTATCCAATATTATGTGTGTGATAAAAATCAATAACTCTTTAAATGTATATTAAAAAATAAAAAGTATTACTGAAAAAAAGAAAAGATTTAAGATATTACAAATCGCATAAAACTTTAAGCGAAAAGTGAAAACAAAAAATACGAGATAAATCTGTTTAAAGGAATACAAAAAAATCCCTAAGACGTATACATACCAATATATGTATAAACGTATATTTATTTTATATAAGGAAATACATTCTTAAACGAAAATATAATAAAAATCTTCAAAGCAATGGACGTTTTTAAGGAAGGCGTTGATTTTTTTGCTATAAGGACATCGGGAATCGTAACTGGTACTGATTCCTATTTTTGTCGAAAGTTCAAGATCCTATCCAACGTACTGTGTGAACGTCTAAAGCCTTTTTGCACAAATCGGCACATACCAGTGCGGTTTCTGGCCCGGAAAAATCCTGAAAAAGGCCAATGAGTTTCAAATCGATACGCATAATTTATCGATTTCAAAGCCACATATGTACGTCATCGCACAGAACTCTTTAATGCGATGGCCGAATTCGGATCCAAGGAAAACTGATCCGGTTGTTTGGCACCGAGCTTGAAAAAAACGCGATGCAAAATGCAGTTTGGTTCTAAAACCTCAGAATCGTTCGACACCTGGATTTCGGCAAGACGATGCGCTGTCGTGTGTCTTCTTCAATCTGGATCTCGAACAGATAGTGCGGAGGGTAGGTGTTAATACAGGGGGCACATCTTCTACAAGTTGGTCCAACTGTTGGGATACGCAGACGATATAGAGATTGTCACGTGGTCCTAACGTACTGTTGTAGAAGCCATCGGAGCGAGGTGAAGTGAGCTGGTCTGAAGGTAAATGAAGAGAAAACCAAGTAAAGGGTTTTTCAATAAGGGCGGATAGATCTTGAAATAGAATAAAACAAGTGTGTGTGAGTACTGTCATACGAGTATGTATGGAATATGCCATTGTTCAAATATCTTCCACGGCTTTTTACGTTGCCACGGATCTGATGGAATTTGAGCGGTGACCTGTGTTATATTCACCTTAAGGGCATCACTCGACTCTAGTTTATTCGCATAGACCTGCGACTTCAGGAAACCCCACAAGAAAAAGTCTAGCGGGATCAAATCGTATGACCGGGGTGGCCAATTCACACCACTTCTATGAGAAGTAGGCTTACTCTCATGCAGAATGCTAACAGCGTCCGGTGTGTGGCACGTAGCACCGTCCTGCTGAAACCAAATGTCTCCTAGGTCCATATGGTTCAATTTGGGCCATAAGGAATTGATTATCATCCTTCTGTAGCATTGTAGTCATTGACGGTGACCGCCTCACCAACGTCGTTTTCGAAAAAGTACGGGCCAATGATGCCACCGGCCCAATATCCACACTAAACGGTAACTTTATGAGGATGCATTGTAATAGACAATTTTGCCTATTAAAACAGCCATTAAGCCAAAAATCCGCCTCGTCGCTAACGATGATTTTTCGGCGAATTTGGAGTCCTCTTCCAAACGCTCTGAAGCCCAGTCAGCAGCAAACGGCGTTGTCTATGGTCATGAACTTTGAGCTCCTGGGTGTAGATCCAAGTGCCGACTCAAAATTTGCCAAGTTGAAGTCTGCAAAAAGCGTAGTTCTTGTGCACGGCCAAGAATCGAATGCCTCGGGTTCTGCTGTTCACGGACCGTGTCGATGTTCTCGGCCGATTAAGACGTACGATTGTTGTTAATTACCCAACCGGTCGTCTCAAATTTGGCCACCACACGTTGAAACTGAAGGGCCACCACGTCTAACGTAAAATGGGTACAACGAACATGCATTTTAATAATAAAGTTTAATCATTTGGACGTGCTGTTCAATCGCGTAACTTGCCATGGCGATTTGACATCAGTAACTAATGGACAACAGATTTGACAGATGTCACCAAAACAACATGGTCCCCACAGGCGGCTAAAATATAACCGCGCCAATTTAAAGATCCTTTATATGCTGTCGAGCAAAAATCGATTGGTTACCCACCACCTAACAATCGGCAGCTTTAATTTCGAGGTAGTTTATCTACCTCGGGGCCGTGAACTCCACAAACGACAACACGGTGGAGATCCAGCGCAGGATCACCCTAGGCAGCCGCTGATAGGGTCTAACCTCCTAACTCAAAGGACCAAAATTATGTTCTACAAAAAACTTATCCTTCCAGTATGCTTTATGACGCCGAAAGCTGGACAATAAGCGGAATGGCGGAGTTGATTCTGGGATTCTTCGTAGGAAAAATTCTTCGCGGATATTCGGTCCATTCTGCGAATAGAGGAGAAGACACAATCGCGAAATCAGTGAGTTGCACAAGGTGGCGCAAAAATAATCATCCAATTTTGTTTTTGAATTACTTCTTTACTAAATAAATAAAAAACTGATGAATGATGGAAATCTTTATTTGGACCTATGCAATTTTTTTCTGTTAAGTAGAAAAGTGGCTACCGCGAGTTTTGATACACATTTGTACCCGTGTTATCGCATTTTCCATGACTTTCAGCAAAATTAACTATTCGCATTCCTGTCGTGTATTCTCATTGAGGGCTACGATTCTCTGAGGCTGGTAGGGCCGCGACTTCAAGTAGCCCCAAAGAAAGAAGTCTAGGATGATTGAATCGGGCGATCTTGCTGACCATGCCAATTCGCCAAAACGGGAGATTACCCGACCAGGAAACGCTTCCTTCACAATATCCATTGTAACTCGTTCTGTGTTGCACCGTCTTGTTGAAACCACATGTTCACCAAGCTCCGCTCATCCGATTCTGGCAGTTAGAAGTCCTGTAGCATTCGTCCTCAAAAAAAATATGCCCCAATCACTCCTTCCGCGTGAACGTCGCACCACCCACTGGCTTTGAGTGGATGTAATTTCTCTTCGTTCATCACACGCGACTGTTCAGTGCCTCAGAAACGAAGATTTTGCTTATTGATGTAACCGCTTAAGTGGAAATGCTTCTCGTCGCTTATGATGATTTTCGACACAAAATCGTCCTCTTCGAGATTAAGGATAGCTTGGTAGTAATTCACAAGCAATTGACGGTCAGGAGGCATTAACTGATACACTGTTTGCACTTTGTACTCGAACGTGTGTGAGTCTTTCACTAAAATTCGCTGTATGGTCCGTCTGTTGATCCGGTGACAGCCAAGCCGACGACAGCCAAGGCACGACACGATTAGGAAATCGACGTCGAAATTCACGCTGCGCACCACCGACCGATTGATAAAAAAAACGACAGTATAGCGCTCCATCGCTTATCTGTTTATATACTGCAGCTGTCTAGTTGACAAATGTCAAATATGTTTGACGTATGAAGCCATTGGCAAAAATTATAACTTCTTCCAATAGGCTGATTAATTTTGCGACACCTTTCACAAGGATGTGGATGTAATACGGAAAGTAAATATCCGCCGACTACACTGACCACATTGAGTCCATGAGTACCAATGTTCCAGCTAAGAGGGTCTTGAAATCCGAGCCTCTTAGTTCGAGAAGAAGAGGAAGACCGAACCTTCGTTATAAAGAAAAAGTGATCGCAGATGCAAGACGACTTGATCGTGATAACGGGAAACAGCATGCCCCGGACCGTTAAGGATGGAATGCAGTTTTATCTTAGGCTAAAACCCGTCACTGGCCCGAGAAGTAAGTAAATAAGTTTAAATAACTAGGAGCGACCGTACCATAAATTATCACTTCATACTCTCACTGCCAATGCACCATGCAATGAAAAGGTTTCAAGAGACGAATGCAACATCTGGTCTATTAACATTCTAAGAATTTGCAACCTGAAGGAATTCATTTTCTCTCTAAGGTGTTGTAGAACACCTCTTAACACCTCTTGTGAGAGCAATAGTCACTGTTGTAAAAAAAATTCCTATGAAACAAGCGATGGCTGAGTTCCAAACGTCAAATAAATGCGCATCGTGACCGCAAAGCTGCCCTTGTGATGCGATGTTCTGATGCTTTCAGTTTGCGATGCTTTGATGATGCGTTGTAATTGTTGACGTTTTGGAACGATTCATTTGAAAATTATTTACCTAGACGGCACACCAGCTGTACCGCGCAAAAATGGATAAAAAATTAACAACAACCGTACTTATCAATACTTTTTTAAATAATTGTGGTTCGTACAATGGTTGTTTATTAAAAAATATTTTAAATGTGAAAAAAATCAACATTAACGTAAAATATTGGCTTCAATAACAAACAAGAAAAGAAATGTACCTAAATGCAAAAACTTTTTAAATGTGATAAGATCTTATCCTGACGACGTATTCTTCAGTCATTTTCGAAGGAAGAGAAGCACATTTTTCGTAAGCTTTTCTTACCCTAATATTAATATTTATATATACATTCATATGATAATTTATGTGCAGGCTCTGAAAAGAAACGTGTCACCGATTTACAAACCGAAAAAAACTGGTAGATCTGCACATTCCTTAGAGCAATGTTTATTCGTTACGCTTTGGAAACTCGCCAATCAATGTAGCTTTCGGGAAATATGTGATCGTTTTGGAATGGGAAAGGGTACAGAATTTTTTATAAAACGTTGGCAGTCATTTTAAAACTAAAAAATAAATATATAACATGGCCCAAAACTGAAGAATGGCGAAAACAAATTGCAGAAGAGTTTGAACAAAAACGTTTGAATCCATTCCCTTTTGTTTTGGGATGTATTGATGAGACGCATTTTAAAATTGCATGTCCAAAAGAAGATTCTTCGAGTTATTACAATAGAAAAGGTGTACATTCAATAATAATGCAGGTATTATAAACTTCATAACAGTTTCGATTTTTTTTAATGCACTCCCTCTAACAGGTTGTGTGTGACAGCAACTTAGTTTTTCTGGATGCCTTCGTTGGATATCCTGGTTCTTGTCATGATGCTGCAGTCTGGCAAAACAGCCCGCTTAAGAAAGCTATAGAAAGCTGCAAAATTAATGTACCAAGAGAATGGCATCTCCTCGGAGATTCTGCTTATCCCCTTGAAATTCATCTTATGGTCCCATATAGAGATTATGGGCGTTTAACGCCAGAACAAAAACGATTTAACTATTGCCATAGTTCTACGCGCCTTCATAACTTTATTACCTTAAATGAAACAGCAGTTTACTTAAACATCTCAGAAGATTCTTTCCAAGCCGACGATACGCAAGATGACAATATTCCTATTACAACCAATGAAGCCAAAATTAGAAGGGAACAATTAACTACACTCTTTTCAGCCTAATGTTTCAATAAAATCAATAAATTTATTATGCATTTAAAAAAAAACTTAAAAATATTTCATCACAATGTGTTGTTATTAATTGCATTTAAAACGAAAAAAAAAAACTTAAAATTCAGTATAAAATTTCACAATTAATTGCATTTAAATAAGGAAATATAAAGTTAAGAAACATAAAATTATTCCATTTCTAGGAGTGATTTGAGGTATACTTTTATGTCGCGCATCTCATTCACTCTATCTTTGTCCACTTTAAGTCTTTCGTGTTCAATTTGTATAAGTTCTTTTAAAGTGGCCCGATCTTTCTCCGCCTTGGGTTTCAAAAACTCCAAAGTTGGGTTTTTTTTAATTTTCTTTATGGGTGGTGGTTTAATGGGTCTGTCTGGATGTGTCTCCTCCTCCTCCACATCTTCTTCAGTGTCATCCAGTGATGCAACCAAATTCTCTTGCGGCACTGAAATGGAATATTTCTGCCCATAGTGCTCATCGAGCATGTCGAAATACTCCCAGCAGGTTGTAGCTTCCCCTGATGATTTATTTCGCACCTTTTTCCTTTTATAGGTGACCATAATATTAAGATATTTACGAATGATTTCTTCAACTGAGAATGGGAATTCTGTGTTTTCTTTTAATATGTGCTGATGGACATGTTTCCAAATTATTGCCTTTTTCTTTTGCCAAAAACTCTTGCTCAAACGCTAGCCTGGATTGTATTAATACATAAGTATTAAAATATGTCCATTTTTTCCTAAAAGGATTTGAGTATAATAATAAATTCAACAAAAAATTATAAGTACTTACGAATTCGATGATGCCTCCATTTTTGGCGCGGACTTGAAATGTCAAATTTCATCGCATCACCATAATCTATGATGCGTTGGTTGCTTTTGTTTGCGCAGCGGTTGCTTTAGTATTACATTTTAGAACGCGATGCATTGCATCGTTGCCCATGTTTGCGATTTAGAACTCTTGACGTTGCAGTACTGCGCCTATACTGCGTTTTGGAACTCAGCCGATTTGTGGTAAAACAGATCATTGGCGACGGTCGACGACGAACGATCCATAGTAAAACGGCGAGCTCAGCTTTTTAGGTTTTATGATCATTGTATTGGAAGTGCTTAGTGTAAGGTTAAGGAGGTTGGGTGTTCTAGGACTATCTACCAAGCTATCCGGCAGGGCACGAATGCCATTGGAATCTGCCAAAGAAGGATTAGCTTTTTCGTCGGGCAGGGCACGATTGCCATAAAGATCTGCCAAAAAGAAAAACAATATTGATGGTGGTTAAATTGAGGCCCCTATTGCGAGTGTCGATCAGCGATCGACGATCGACATTTATCGATCATCGATCGTCGATTGCAGATGTTGGTATTGTGGATGTCGATTCTGATCGACCGTTGTCGATTTGACACTCGCTTGTTGTCGATCGAAAAATCCTGATCGTTGCTTTCTGTTAGAGAAAAAGATCTTTTTTTTTGCGTACGAAATGAAGTAATTTTAATAAAAATAATGAATTTATGGAGTATTTATGAAATTCTAATACATGTCAAAGCAGGTTACGAACAAAAAAACAATTAGAGCTCCCCATTTCGTTCATGGAAGCAAATCCCCATATTGCTAAGGGAGTTTGTTTGAAAACACAAGCAAAACACAGATAGGAAAGATTAAGTACTCAACTGATGTTTATTTAGTTTATTTATTTATTTATTTGTTTATCTAGTTTATTAAGTACTAAACTAGGATGACCTCCTGTACGTTTACGGCAAAAAATGGGTGAAAATAAGAAAAACAAGTCCTGTTCGAATGATTTGGTGTATTGAATTTCTTTAATGAAATAAATAAACGAGAGTCAAACAACTGTCAAAAAACGAAGTATTCACAATATTCATGTTTTTATTCACAATATTGACGTAATTATTCACAATAGTCTACTTCTCCATCGATTGAGTTACACAATACCAAATCCAGAATCAATGGACGCAATCGACAATTGTCGAGTCGATCGCTGATCGACACTCGCAATCGGGGCCTGAATCTGAATTTATTTTCGATCTATCGGTCTTTATATACTTTTTCCCCCACTAGCATTTCCAATGCATATCGATCTCAAGTAGGTCACGTGCCATCATATTTCGACTACACTGCATAGTGTTCCTACAAAGAATCACTTCTCAGATGACACATTAAAATGTATGCTCTGTGATGTTAAATCCTACTTAGGATAATAAATTGAAGCCTAAGGTCTGACTTGGCTACAGGTTTCTACTCTGGCTTTATAGCCCTGGCATGTTCGTTTTACTTTTTGCTTTCTGTTCTCTTTTTTTTTTCGTTCCTTAAAAGCCTTGCTCCTCTTTTCTTTTCTGCTCGTAGGTCTCACGTGCGGCTCTCGTCCGTCTATGTAGCATGTTTTAAAGGCAGTTTGTAGTCGTTGCACGAAATAATCTTTAAAAAATAAATGGCAAACATTGATTTATCAACTCACATAACTACATATTGTTAGAATTTTCCCGTTCTTTTTTTTTGACATTTAAAAACCAAATGCTTAAAAACTAACATATTAGAACAACTCTCGGTCAATTCTTTTGATAATTGCGTACCGGTTTTCAAGGACATGCGCTCGGATCTTGACGTCGTTTTTGTTGGTCTTCCGCTCCCAAGTTGCCTCTCTGTATTGCCCGTCGAGCTTAATTTCTTCAAAAGCCATTTCACAGAGCTTTCGTGACATACCACATCTGCGACTCGTCTATTTCAAAAATGCTCGCCTTGAAGAGCGAAAATACCATTGTACCACTGTACATTTTTTAAATCTTTACAAAACCAAATTCGCCCACATGTGGGGAGTTTTTTTTTTTGAAACTGGGTTTACACAACTTTTACCTATAAACAAACCCAAGAATGTGGAAAAACATCAAATATGAATTAAGCTGATGCACAAACCAAATCGCCTTAGCCGATCCCACTCCAATTCACTAGGAATATTATACACCAAATTCGCCAATAATTAGAATCATTCGGAATATGTTCGACTTCGCCGGTTTTACTCAAAATCCCAAATTCCGAAAAATATCGACAATGAAATTGCACACATTGTACCTACATACATACATACATATGTATGTGTGTACATATATGGGACAGATTATACATAGAACAGGGATAATGAATGGAACGAACACTTAGGGGTTGCTAGGTTAAAAAAAAACCAAGCTGTAGTGAGGGACAGAAATATAATCCCAAAATGAAATTTGATTCTCGATTTTTCGTTAAGAAGAAATATTCACAATCGATTGTATTTTTCGAAAACCTCCGATTTCACAACATCAAAAGCAGTAAAAACAGCCGATTTGTAGAAGTAAAAATCAATTATCGAACTAATCTGTACATCTTCGCGGCTATTCAAAAGCACCAGACTATTGGGGCCAAAATCTCCGATCGATCCCTTGAGGGATTTCTGTCTCTCTACAGCCCTCATGTACGATAACAAAGTCGCAATGCATAAATATAAGGACTTTAACGTTACCCGCCCGCTGGGAACATCAAAATACGCATTTAGGTTGAGCAGGACAAAATCTGGTAGAATAGTCCATTCATGCAACTCCAGAAGCTTCTTAATAACCCCATCAACGTCTGACTGATACCTGATATCAGAAAACAATTATTTAAAAAAGTAACGGCCCAACTGACTCGTATTGATTCTTACGAAATTATCAAATTGTGCATCTCTCTCTTATTCATTCCCACCAAGGCGGGTACGAATTCGACATGTGTGCGAAGGAATATTAACGCCACTTTTTGCTCTTTGACCAACGTGATTGCCGCCTAAGAAACGAATTCGATTTATTAGGCTTAAATGGACTTTGGTGTACGTACGTTTATGAAGTTTGATATGTAATCTTCACCTGTTGTCGAGACGAAAATGTAATTTTTCCCTTTCAAATTGTTTGGATTCATATTTCAACTTCCCGCTTGTTTTGGTTTCTGGCAGATGCTCGCATGTTTTATTGTTTTTGTTGTGAAATTTAAGTGCTTCCAATATTACGCATTTTAAAGTATTGTTAAAAATTGTTTAAAAGACACGAATTTATCTTAAATGTTTTTGCTTGATGCATGACTGAGATATATGGTGCCAGACAGTCATTTTATTTGCTATAATAATCTGTTAACTACAGTTTAATGCCGATTCCGAACGGCGAGAGCCGAGAAGCTTATTCAAGGCATACTACGGAGGGTTTTGCCTATACCTCGCCGAGGAGAAAAGCCACCAAATTAATATTCGATGGCGTTGGTGTTATTGGCAACCGCGTGTCAGAGGTCGACATACTACCCACTACACCACGGCGCTCTCAATATATTTACTCCATTTTTTCCTAAGCCTAGGATTCCCTTAGGAAAACTTTTCTTGACTCTAACAAAACGCCTCAACAAGGGCTATAACATCGTTTTTGTCTTCATATTTCTTGCTTCGGATGTGTTTCTTGAGCCAAACAAAGGGGTAAGAGTGTCAAGGAGCTAAATCTGACGAATAGGGCGGGTCTTCGAGCAGTTTGAATCCCGACTGGCAGTCATCGCAATTGTGGCTGTGTGAACCGATGCGTTGTCTTGTTGAAACAGCACTCCAGCTCGCAGTTTTCCCCGTCTGTTTTCTTTAATGACCTCCCGCAATCTTCTTATTTGGCCTGCATAGTAAGATCCCGAAATAGTGGCTCCAAAAAAAGGATGCCATAACCTTCCCGCCGAACTTTAACACTTTTAATGTCTTTAGCGTCGGTGAGGAGGCTCACTTCCAAGTCATCGATTATTATTTGGTTTCAGGATAAAAATGGTGGATCCAGGTCTCGTCCATGGTCAGGAAACGTAATAGAGGGATTTCTTGATCTTGTTGTTGTTTTTTATTTTGCTGGTTAGTTAATCTCAGCTCTATGCCTGATGGTTACTCTTCGATCTGCCAAAACAACATTTGGGACTTTCACGTTATACTTCAGTGAGTGACGTTCTTTGCGATGTTCATCTTCAGTGAATGTTCTGCACAGCTGAAACTCCTTGGTCCTGCGTGCTACGAGGGTGGTCCGATAAGTACTTAGCCTCACCACCAGATGGTGCCAGTATCGCAAGAGCAACTTAGTATATTCTAGCAGACGGCTACTGTTTTGACCGCGTGTAGAAGCGGTAGTGTCCGCGGATTTTAGAAAAATGGAAAAAGAGCAATATCGGTCGGTGATTCGATTCTTGTTTTTGGAAGGGAAATCGCGCAGCGAAAACAAAGAGCGTTTGGATGCTGTGTACGGTGACTCTTCTCCTTCTCCTTCTCCTCCTTCTCCGGACAACAAGCGCAACGGTGAGACCACTTCAGAGCAGTGTTTGACGCTGTTTAAGCGCAATCCAAAGGAGTTTCTGTGGCGTTTCGTGACAGTCGACGAAACATGGATCCACTGGTACACACCAGAGACCAAAGAACAGTCCAAACAGTGGACTTCACCCGGCGAACGTGCTCCGAAGAAGGCGAAGACTGTCCCATCGGCCGGAAAGGTGATGGCCACCGTTTTCTGGGATTCACAAGGTGTGATCCACATCGACTATCTGGAGAAGGGCAAAACGGTCACATGGCTGTACTATGCCAAATTATTGGGCTGATTCGAGGCCGAATTGAAGAAAAAACGGCCCCACTTGGCGAAGAAAAAAGTGCTCTTCCACCATGATAACGCACCTCCGCGCCCGCCACGGCCAAATTGGTCGAATTGGGCTACGAACTGCTGCCCCATCCACCGTATTCTCCAGATTTGGCCCCGTGCGACTTCTTTTTGTTTCGTAACTTGCAAAAGTCACTCGCCGGGCAGAAATTTCAGTCGAATGAGGAGGTCATCGCCGCCACGGAGGCCTTCTTTGCAGACCTCGAGAAAACGTATTTTTCTGACGGGTTAAAGAAGCTGGAGCATCGCTGGGTCAAGTGTATCGAGCTAAAAGGAGACTATATTGAAAAATAAATCACCATTTCTCCAAAATTGTTGTTTTTCTTTTGTAGGCTAAGTACTTATCGGACCACCCTCGTATTGTGGAATATTTAGGAGTAGCCCCCAATGTTTTCGCCAGGTCGGTGTATATGGCTTCGGCCTCGTTTTTGCAGCGGAGGTACTTGATGAGGTCTATTTTCTTTTTTTTCCGTATTGATATTATCTCCTCCTGAATGCACCTCCTGGGAACCGTGGCCTATTAAAGCAAGAAAGAAATAACAGGTTATCATTACTTTTGGATCACCCCTTGCATAATTTTAATTAAATCATTTCTGATTAAAAAACTACTGATTTGTAACTCCTCGGATTCCTCATATATATTTTTTTTGTTGAGAAAGTAACATATGACAAATAAGAATGAACAACGTTAAGGCTCAAGGGTTAAAGAGTTGTCTATTAGCATCAAGAACACAGGGCTGCAACAAATTATATTTCGAGATGCTGTCTCCGCAGAAAATCCATTAAAAACATGTTGACAACTTCCATTTACAACCTTGCAAGGTGTGATATAAAAAGGACGCTTCAGAACTAGTTGTGTCTAGGCTCTGCCATAAGTCAGGGAGCCACTCGCCCATATATAATCCATATATCAATGATTTCTTTATGAATAATAGTCCTTAATTCGTCAATGTGATACGATAGTTATGTAAAGTTTTCTTAAATGTTAGATAGTTAGACTTGAGCTTTGGAAGAGGCAAGTTTCTAAATTCTTATAACTAGTAGCCATTTACCAAAAAGAGTCACAGAAATTTTTAATCACATGCCTGTTCGATTTTTCAATATCTGTAGACAAAAATGTGAGCTTAACAATGGCAATAAACAAAGAAATGTGTATGTATGTATATGTACTAATCATATATTTTCTGTTTTAATTACAAAGAAATTCTAATAAAATCGAAATAAAATATGAAATGCTATATCCTCTCATCGACTTGGCATCACTCTTGTCTGGAATTGATACCATTTGAGCACATCGCATGCCGTTTGTCTCACTCATACCTTCAGCGGCATTTGCGCTCGGAAGATTGTCCATCCGAACAGGAAAAAAAACTGCTCCGCCATTTAAATAATTGTGTTCTCCAGTGACAATTCATTAGGTGGGTTCGCGAAGCTAGTGCAAAAAGTAAATTTCGTTTGTTGTACATTATTTCGAAAGTAAATCCGTTCTTAAAACAAATTTCACAATGTCTGATGAGAAGAAGGTAAGACTTGATTTTTCATATATATTTAACGCAATTAAATGAACGGTAGTGTGGTTTTTTGTCGCAAAAACTTCTATTCGATGCACTATGACGCCGACAACATGGCGCGGTAATTCTCCGGCTTTTTTTTTTTTCATTTCAATGAAAATAACTCGCTACCACGGGTCTGCATCGAATTGATTATTTTATTATTCATATTGCATTGAGGATGGTTTGATTATTGAGTTCTGATTTTATGGGAATAATATTTTCCTGGATTTGCCATTGATTGATTGAATCTCGTATGTACCCAGGATGTTGCAAATAGAAAATAAAACGTTGATCATGTAGATACTGCAATGGAAATCAGGGAGAAAAGGTGTTTAGTATATGCGAAAGTAATTGCCGCCTATGTAGTATAATGTATGTATACTAAATACAGTTGGTGTTTCGAGTATTCATCCTTCAAGAATTGTCATCACAATTACTGGCTAATGTTTTCGGCCACATGCTTTCGGCGTTCGAGCTTGCGTTGGATTGGAACTTTCGCGTGTTCATAGTATTATTATAGAATTGATGCCGTGAGTGGTGTTGCCTTACATGTGATGTATGTTCAATTGATCTTCTAACCCGGATCTTACGGTTTATTTGTTTCTGCATCCTCAACGCTTTCGTCTCAAAAGTGTGATATATCCTGATTCGGGGCCCACGCCACAAATACTTTCTGTACACTTCTTTGCAAACGTCTTAAAAATATCAACAAGATGAGTAAACGCTAGGGGAAATGACGAAAATCTTCCAAAAACGCAGATTAAAATTACACAAATGTAACGGTTGGGAAATGTTAATTGCTTGCAACCCCTTACCCCTAAGTTTTGGGCATTTGCCCAATGTAAAATTCTTTTGAACGGATTCGTGTGCATACTTCCAGGTCATTGAAACAAGGGATCCGAAACAGAGCATATCAATCTGAAAGTCTTGGGTCAGGACAACGCGGTGGTTCAATTTAAAATCAAGAAGCACACGCCATTACGCAAACTAATGAATGCATATTGCGATAGAGCGGTAAGTAACATCTTTCAAATTATGAATATCAACAAAATGAAAATAATTGTTGATTCTAGGGTCTATCAATGCAAGTGGTACGGTTTCGATTTGATGGTCAACCAATAAATGAGAACGATACCCCGACTTCTCTAGAAATGGAGGAAGGGGACACCATCGAAGTCTATCAACAACAGACTGGTGGTGACGGAAACTAAAACTTAATACACACAAAATATAATTACAATTACAAAATAATAAAAAAGCTATTCCTCTTAAAACTACAATAAAAAAACAAAGAAAAGAAAAAACAAAACAAAATTAAACAAAGATAACTTACGGAATATTTTTATTTTAATTTAATTTTATATAGTTACGTTAGAAAGGAATTAAATTAATCCATTAACCCAGCCCAATATTATATTGTCAGTCCTCAGAAAAGAAAAAAAAACAAACAAGAACACCATGTAGAACAGGATGTTTTCTATCTCGTAATACGTATGAACAATAATAGGAAGAAAAGATAGTCCTTAGATTTACGAATACACGTACATGCTGTAAAATTACCGATTTAAAAGGAATTTTAACTTCATTTACACATTCATTCCCCTTTGTCACTGAAAGCGTTGCTTGAACGTTTCTTATTTTTTTTTTTTTAAATGGTATCAACATGAATGGAAGCAAAACGAATGTATCTGTATTAAGATTTTTTAATGTTAAAAAATAAACACTTTCCAAGTAAGTTTGCTGAATAATAATTTCACGGGAAGTGGGCACTGTCGGGATGAGGCGGCCGATCAGCGGATCTGACGCGTTGAGAAATATGTCGAGAGGAATTTTCACAGTTAACCTAACTGTGAAACCCAATTAAGAAGTCTTAAAGAAATTCTATATACCGCATACTGGGACTATCTGTTCCTTAAAATTATTACCTCGTTCTGCCTGTTGTGATCTTCCAAAACTGCTTGCTCCTGAGCTACGTTTCTGTCTGCTGAAGAGAGGTTCATGCAGTCTATATTCCAAAAGCTGGAAAAAGAGGCCGCGAAGCAGCCTCTGTGGTGGTCGTGGTGCAATGGTAATCATCACCGACTGTTGAGCCGAAGGTCTGTAGTTGAAGTCTGTCCATAGCCAAGAGCAATTCCTATACAGAAAAACTGTGCAACAACATCAATACGAGTGTGCATTTTCAATATAACACCTTAATGGCATGGAAACAAACAAAAAAAATACTTTTATCGACGATAAAATTCTTCAAGCCAACTCAGCTCTCGGTTTCGTGAGGCGTTGGTCTAAAGCAGTGGTTTCCAAACTCTTTTGGCCCACGGACCCCCTTTCATAGTCAAAACTTTCCCACGGACCTTGGGTGAAAAACTACATATTTTCATAATAGAACAATTAAAAATTTAACTTTGATATCCTGAATGGTAAATGGTGAAGTAAAAATAAAATATAAATAAAACATTTTGTTAAAGAAGTATTTATTGAAATTATAACTTGTTTTAACATACAAAAAAAAAATTAATGACTTGGATGAACCTGATGGGATGTTATGAGTGTATTTCTGTCTGGCTCAATGTTTGTGAGTAGCAACCGCAAATCCCCACGAGTACTAATTTCTAGTCTGTTTCTTTTTTTTGTAACGAGGCTCATAACGGAACTGAATCCACGTTCTACCAAATAGGAAGACGGAAAAGCAATCAACAGCTTCCGTACAATAACCCATAATGCTGGATATAAAATTGGGATCTGTTTTTGTAACCAGAAATTGTCATATCCCTGCTTAAACATTGGTTTCAGCTCCTCATTTGTGGATAATTCAATTAATTGCTCCCGTATTAGTATGCATTCATCTGCATTTGTGCTCTGAGTTTGACTACTTGCAAAAGGGTTCAACACCCATTCGGAAATATCCAAGTGAAGAATGTCTTCAAATCTTTGGTTAAGGTCCGAATGAAGCGCCGTTAAGTGTTGACAATAAGCAAACAAATCTTCATCTCTATTTTGCAATTTTGAAAGATTAGAAAACTGAGAACATTCTCCTCTTCCCAAGTTTTGTTTGTATAGTAAAAGTTTTGCAACAAAGGCAGATATTACACTTTTAGTTTTGATTAAATTCAATGTGTCACCTTGTAGTTTCAAATTAGTCTCGTTAAATCTAATTGTCTTTATCATTGTCTTTACTCTCCAGGAATTCCGACACTGAATCAAAGAAGGAATAGAAGCGATCTAAACACGCACTTTTAGATAACCAACGTGCTTCTGTGTTAAGTAGTAAACGATTATAGTCATCATCATTTTCCAAACAAAGTTGAGCAAATAATCTCTCATATAAGGCATTCCTTTTGATGTAATTAACAGCTCTGATTACATAATGTAGTGATTCATGCAAACGTTCACTAAGGTTTTTGGCGACCAAATGATGTCGATGAATGACACAGTGTACCGATAATACATTCGGTATAACTTGTTTTAAATATGCCAGAAAACCTCGGTGTCGTCCTACCATTGTCGGAGCACCATCAGTAGCAACGGAGATGATATTACTCAAGGGTATAGCTTTTACATCGAAAAATCTTTTTAATTCGGTAAATAACGTTTCACCTTTCGTATCAGTTTCCAAACATTTAGCAAATAACAATTGGGAATTTTTTTCTTCTTTTACAAATCTCACATAAGCTAAAAGTAAAGCTTCGTTTCCTGGTAATGTTGACTCATCAAGCTGTGTAGAGAATTCAGATGTTCTTAAGTAGTCACATAAAGAGTTTTCTACACTCTGAGCTATTTCGTCGATCCTTCTTCGTACAGTATTATTACTCAGTGAAATTTTTTTTATAATATCGGAAGCTGGTTTGTGCAACACGGTACGTATTACCTCACCCACAGCTGGTAGAATAAGTTCTTCGCCAATAGTGTGCGGCTTTCCGGACTTCACAATCATTAAAGAAATATTATAAGAAGCACGCAGTCCATCGTCATCTCTCTTAGATGTTGCCCCTATAAGTTCTTGCAATGTACGTGTTTTCAAATATTTTTCTTTGATTTTTTGAAAAAACGGTAAATCCTTATCTTTTTTGTCACTATGGATTTTTATTAAATGTTCCTTAAGCTTGGAAAGTTTCATTGAATCGTTTGACATCGTTTTATTACGTAGAAGACAGAAAGGTAAAGTACTATTTCCTGGTGACGGAATAAAACCATATTTAATGTATTCAACACTGTATTGTCTGCATTTTTTCTTCGGCTCACTCATACTGTTATCTGAAAAAAAGGCACAAAAAGATATAGGAACATATATACATATATCAACAATAATAATAAATAATTCAAAATGAATTAACAACACGATATAATAATATACAGCAATTCCAAACATTCACGGAAGTAAACGAAAATATAAAATAGTAAGCTATAACTTTTAGGGTGCATTATATTAAATTATTAATCCCAATATGTCTAAATTCTTTTACGGAATCATTAATAATATATTCTTTAGAAACACATCTGTGTTAGAAAACACTTTGTTGATAAATAATAAATAATTTGACTATTAAGAAAATAAATATTACAAGAAAAGACAAATGTCAATATCAAAAACTCACATTACTAGTCGCGGGCGGTACGGAGTGCCGAAAAAAGCAATATCTTACTTTGGACTGGGCACTGGGTACCGCCATGTGACCGTCACCGGGTTAAGTTTTAATAAAAAAGAAATCCTTAGTGAATGTTGCTGTACTGATAACTGTAATATATACATATATTTTTTTTAATCAACTTAAACAAGAATATAACTTTGCTTAAATAAATTTAAATTAAAGAGATATCAATTTTATTCAAATATACTTACGTAACGAAAGTACGCTATCTGCATATCTATTTTTGTCCAGGACTAGGAAAATTTGTTGTATGCACTTGTAGAAATCTGCCTGAATCACCTCCATGCTTATTATTACTTGTATTCTATGCACCTGTCTATATTTATATTTTACTTAGGATCTAAAATTCGCTAATCAGTTATTCATTGTTATTTATTTCAACATCCATATAAATACAAATGTGTCACAATTTTTTATTTTTTTTTATCTTGCGCGGACCCTCCGACGTTGTTCAGGGACCCCCAAATCGATTTTAATTTTCCAGGGACCCCCTGAATGATCCCAGGGACCCCTTGGGGTCCGTAGGGACCACTTTGGGAACCACTGGTCTAAAGAATTCTCCAATCACTACGTGAATCGATCCCTCTATATTATTCTTGTTCGCCCCTTCTTGAATATGCATCTCAAGTGTGGTCCTCTTATCAACATACTCACATATTTAGAATCGAAAGCATCCAACGGCTCGGTTCCTACGTCTCGCTCTTTGAGGTATGTCGTAGAACAATACTTTGCTCTTACCGCCCTATCAAGACCGTTTTAACTCTTTCCGGCGCGAAATTTTTTTAGAAAAATCGACCCATGCGTCGCCAAAAAAGAACAAAAATAGATTTTTAAAAAAAATACTCTAATTTATTGACATTACAAAAAACTAAAAAAAAAATGATTTATTTCCATTTTTTTACATATATTTTCTTAAATATAGTATTAAAACTGGTGGGTTAAATTTTGAACCAGTGCACCGCAAGGGTCAGTTTATTTTTTGTGGTAATCCTGGAAACATGACTTATTTTTTCCCAAACACAGAGGAACTTTACAAGTGGAACAAATCCAATTTTTTCTTACTTTGTTCGGAAACGTACTACAGATGGAACATCTTCGACGGGTACTGCGTTCCGGCTGATGAGCGGCAGACAATGTACGAACTTCCAAGGGAACGAAAGGCTTACAAGCTTTTTTGGCAATAATGGGTGATGATCTTTCCAATGGGCGTTTATTTTCAACTAAATTTTTCGCCAATAAACCATTTATAACAGAACGCTTAAATGTCTTCATATCCATATGCGGAAGGTTGAGCATTTTGTACAAGCAAAAGGAATTTACCACTGTTGCATCGAGAAAAAAGAAAAATATACAGTGCCACCATTTCATACTTTTTCTGTCCAATTTATAAACTGACAAGTTCTGGTCGAACTTGTCTACGCAGTTCATGTGTTTATTGTAGTCAGCAACTGCAGTTGGGCACAATAATTTTGAAACAGATCCATTCTTGTTCTTACGGGAAACCTCACTGGATTTTTCTTGGGGGTGAAAATTAGAGAGAATATGTACCGACCGCTTATCTTTCCATTTTATAGCGGTTAGGTTTGTGTCACTGTAGAAAAACTCAGAGTCTCCCCTTTTCATCTGATTATCTGGTGGGAACTGCGGAAGATATTTTCTCGTGGCATTTACCGTTCCACAGGCATAGATTCCATCTTTTTTCAAGTCTTCCATTAACTCCACACCAGTAAAATAATTGTCAAAATACACCACATAATTTTTGTGTTTGAAATCGGACATCAAGTTCCTTACAACTTTAGCTCCAAGATTGATTTCTGCAACTCCAGTTGCTGACTTGCCGGTGTAAATATCAATCCCATGACAGTATCCCATTTTATCTGCAAGCATCCATACCTTGTACCCCCTTTTTGTCGGTTTCTTTGGCATATATTGTTTCATATAGCTCCGGCCCTTAAATTTTATCATGGACTCGTCTATGGCTATTTCACGAGTAGGATTTGCACATCTTTTAAATTTTTTTGAGAGCATTTGGAGCATAGGTTTAATTTTAGTCGATCGTAATTGGGAGTACCTCGTTTTGGTTCAAGAGATCCATCATTCACATGTAAATTTCAACTAAACCGTGCTTTCTTCATACAGGAACTGATATAGGAATCATGTAAGTCTGGTAAAGAAGACTAATAATCTTTATATGTAGCTAGGGAGCTTCTTAATTCCCATAAGCAAGTTCAAACCAACGAACGTTTTCATTTCGCCCATATGTGTTTTCTCAAATGGTTTGCCTGTTTTCATGTGCTTTTGCTCAGCGTATAAATTTGTTTGGAAAACCAAATGTTCAAAAAGTTGGTCGTCAAACAATAACTGGAAAAGATCTATGGGTGTTGGATTTTCAATACATTTGACGAAATCAGTAGCCCCATAATCATGTGTAAACTCCGGTAAAATTTGCTCCTGACCATTCTGAATGATTTGAGTCCAGTTACGAGTCACCTTTGGAGGATTAGGTCTTGGAAATTGTTGCTGGATTTCCGAAAGAGGCATATCGTCCTCCGAATCAAAAGACAGTATCAACTGAGATCTCTGACTCTCAGGCTGTGAATCAGAATCTAACCCACATGAAGTAACTGAAGAAATATCAGAATCAGGTCCTGAAGGAAGTGAAGCCGCATCATCATCTGTTTCCATTTCTCTCAAAAATTCGACAAAACTCATGCCAACCAAATTAAAATCTGGCTCA
Organism: Merodon equestris; assembly: GCA_958301585.1. Lineage (NCBI taxonomy): Eukaryota > Metazoa > Arthropoda > Insecta > Diptera > Syrphidae > Merodon > Merodon equestris. Next base: position 111,902,576 of record OY284415.1, read on the forward strand.
TTATAATCCGTCATGACTAAAATAAGTAAAAAAGTGGATAAGTGAAAAAAAGGCTTCCGTCGCAGTGGGTAAAAAAACGTATCACTTGTTTTTCTTCTATATTTACGGATTTTCGAGGAAATTCTTCTACTAATAATGATCAACTGTATTATAAACACACTAAACACTTTATAAATTATAAATTTTCTTAGTAACTTTGCAAAAACACGTATTTACACCAGCACGAAATTTAAGAAATAAAATTCGAGTGTCACCTTCACAAAAGCACCGTTACTCAATTTACCGTAAGAACAAACTTCAAACGAAAAATTCTCCGTTCTCTCTTGCAAGTCATACAATGTTTTTCTTTCATACGGTACAAATTTTGAACCAGTGATGCGGAAAGAGTTAAACTAATCAATTTGACATCCTCTTCATTCATAGACTTCTAACAGGAACCATTGACTGCGCCCCTCTTTATACGAGTATATTGAAAAATAATTCGCCATTTCTCAAAAAATTTTGTTTTTCTTTTGTAGGCTAAGTACTTATCGGGAAGTCGACGAGGGCGATAGGACAAATAAAGCAGATGTTATGGGAAGTGTTGTTTTTTTTTATCTTCGTGCGTTTTGTTGTTTCGTCGTGGGTTTTTGTTGTTTCGATGCGGGTTTTGGGTTTACATTTTACACTTGTAACTCCATATAACTAACACTAACCCTGGTATTACACTCAATCCTCGTCTCTTCTATCTATCCACCCCCCGCACCTCTTACGGCTCCAATGAACCCGTTTCCCGTATGCTGGCAAGTGTTAATTTGAATATTAACTTCGATTCCAACCTCAGCATTCCATGCCTAAAACTGCGTCTTCTCAATAGCATTTCCTCCTTCCAATCTCAATTTCTAAGGATCGAGCTCCCCTCACCCGTTCCCCATTGTTATTTAGTTAGATTAAGTTTAGCTTGAATTAAGCTCAATAAATGGGAGTGTTTGCCTTCACGAAAATACAGCAAAGCTTATAGCATCGACAAACTTAATAAGATCCAAGATCAGCAGCAATCGGAACCATGAGAGCCATGAGAATATGCTCCTTCGAACCACTTAATATGTTACTGCATCTCCTCCCCTTGGACCTTCACATGAAATACACGGCGTGCAGCGTCACCAGGCTTAAAGAAACGGGCTTCTGATCACCCAGACCCAGACTGTATGGCCGCGACAGAGCTTTGTCACCTCTGCCAACGAATTTGACTTCGCTTCTTACGGACTACATCACATTTTCCCTCCATTTCAATAGTGTGGTAACACTCTCACTTTCCTTCGAGAGAAGAATGGTAAACGTGCAATCCAGTTGCAACTTCTGATTTTCACTGATGGCCCCAAGCTAGAGCACGGTGTAGGTTCGGAAATATTCTCGACACAACCGAATATCTCAAATTCGTTTCGTCTCACCGATCACTCAAGCTAGCGATCCAGGAAGCGTGCAAAATACTCAGCGCAGCCCACTCGCCAAGTCAGTCCGCAATTAAAGCTCTGCTACCAGTTTGCGGCTGGACTGATATCACGCTCCTTTGGGTTCCACGATACTGCAACATAGAGGGGATGCCTAATGAGTTGACCATGCTCGTGGCCACCTCAAACTCCCCTACTGAAACTGTGAGCCTGTCACTGCTCAAAGGCAATATTCTGTAACACTTTTTCAACATAGCCAATCATAGGTGGGCTAAACCTGTTAGATACAGGAATCCAGAAAAAAGGATTGTATCAGTTCGGTGGGAGCTCGGTGAAGCAGGGATTTGATTCCACAGGGTACCCTTCTCAGGAGTCACGATTTTCCAAGGAAAATTACGTTTTCTAAGGTTACAGGTTTACGTTTTCGTCGTGCAGAGTCTCCATTTAGCTTGAGGGGAAAAGTGTAATATAATCTCCGACTGAGCCTAGAATTGGAAATATTGCCAAAGCATTCAGCATTCAGATTATGTTCAAATTAATACGAAAGGCCATTTCACTTACAGGGTTCGTTTTTTACCTAGAAGGGTTAAGAAGACTAAAGAGTAGGGTCAATCGGTTAATGCCAGCCATCTCGGAAAACTAGAAACTGCAGCACGGCAATACAACCAGCCACACCTGTTCCAAGATAACCGAATATCTGACCGTAACCCCGTAAAGTCCCGACTTGGCCCCATCAGATTTTTCTTAAAAGCGAAATCTTCCCTCAAAGGACGTTACCATAGGACCTTAAAAGCCCAACAGGGAGCCCTCGAATCGTGGCTCCTTGGACTTGGTTCCGATTGCAAATGTGTGGAGATCAGCAGCTAAATCTATCAACCAAGAACTTTGGCGCTGCAGTTGATAAAAGATGGCAACAAGTTCCGCACACAAGATGTCAAAAGCTTGTGATTCAATGACACGTCGGTATGAGGCTGGAAAGTAGAGTAAAAAGTAGAGGATTCTTAACGAAAATTCTAACACATATATATTTGCAAAGTCAAAATGTATATTTATAGGAACTTAAAAATGCTTGTGACACTTTATGGATGTGAAACTTGGTCTCTGACAAACAAAAAGGAAAAAAGATTTCAAGTCTTAAATAACAAGGCCTTAAGGAGAATCTATGGTGGAAAACTGGGCGAAGTAACAGGCGAATGAAGAACACTACACAATCAAGAATGCGAGGAATTTAACTCAGCCCCCAACAAATAAAACGAATGGACAATGGACGGATAGTCAAAAGAATAATTATTGGAAAATGCATTGGGATGCCCCCAGGAAGACCACGCCTAAGATGGGAGGAAAATATAAGAATGGGCTTAAAATAAATGGAACAGAACAGCGAAACATAGAAGGAAAAGCCTCGTGATAGGGGGTCTTGGCAAAGGGTTGTGTACGAGGCCGTGAACATCCGAGTTTCAAATGGCCAGTAATAATAATAATGGTCAATAATATTAATAAAGTTAGAGTAAGCTCTCCGATTTTTTTGAACACAACTGTATGTTGTGCCTTTCGAGGGAACTACTTCTGATTAGTAAGTCGGCGAGTTCATTGTAACTGATGTCCGTGTCACCAGAACTTGACTACAGAGCTTCATGGCACTTGATAAATTTTAAGTTCATGCTCTATGAACTCAGCGCTTCACGTGATTTTTAACTGCCGTCAATCTCGGCTTTCACGTTGGTGTGACGCAGGGCTCAGCTTAGAAGACACGAGCTCAAATTCCAATCTCCCAGCAAAACGATTTGGTATCCTATAACCCTAATTCTACTCGATATTAAAACTTTTAAAATTATTGTATTCTGAGCGGATATTACTGTCTGATGACGTAATCTACATCGTCACTCGCATTTCGTAAGTGGTGAAATACTCCCCACCCATTTCTCTGATGTCACTAGATAAATACGGACGCAGCGTCATATTATATTTTAAAGTCGCTAAAAGCGTAGGTATTGAGCTCCCACCTTTGCTTTATTTTTAGCCACATAATACATACCGAGGGATGAAAGTGAGCTCTACGAATAGAAAAGAAGAAATGCGAGATTTGTGTCAATAATAGGGACAATATATGGTATGTACCTTGTCGTGTATGTAACGCCTGAAACCGAACAACAATCTGATAGGTCCCTATTAGTGCGATTGGAGAAAATGCAATACATCACTTTTTGTCGGCATAAAAGTCTTTTTTATGACAATTACATAGAGACGAGTTATACAGGGTCAAGTACTGCCTTAGCGACCCTGCTAAACTGTCAGGCTGTTTCTGATAACGATGGAGGATTCTCATTGCTCCTTTAAGGTCCGTATTGACCTAACCTAGACTTTCGGTGGTAACGAATTATTCAGATGGTTCAAAGCGTTGTCATATGATTTCTTCATTACCATAGTTGAGGAGATCTACTACTGAGTTCCACAGCAGTCAATAAAATAGCGGCGATCTACTTCAAGTCTGAAAAATTGTTTGCATACGCAGATTATATCCATGTAATAGGACGGATATGCAGTGATTCATTGGTATGAAGTCTTCGAGAGAAATGAAGCAGAAGCGGCTAATGTGTGTCCGAGCGTTAATGAGGATTAAACCATATATCTTCTTTTTAGATGGCGCTACGATCCGGTGTGTAGTTGGGCCTCAACCAACAAGCGTCTCCAGCTGGCACGATCTTTTGCCAGTTTTTTCCCAGTGCCGCACTTCCAGTTGGTTAAGGTCCCCTTCCATTTGTGTGCGCCGCCTTAGATTCGGTCGTCCTCTGGATTAGATTCAAAGACTCTTCGGACCGGACCTGTGCTGTACATGGCCTAGCCATCTTAAGGCCCAACCATAATAGGCAGGAGCAAGGGAATGTCTTCTTACATGCAAAGCAAATGATATGCCCACAATGGGAATATACGAGGTTTCGTTAAATGTTCATTAACTGATGCGAGCAGACGGAAGGTCTTCATGAAAGAAGACATTCCGGACGGAATTTTTGACAAGTGACATTTGAGGTTAGGAAAGAGAAAAAAGAGTTTGTTAACAAGTTGATTTCAATTGTGCAGGACAATAAGTGCCTCTAAGATAAAGCAGATCACTTTTATTTCAAGAAAAAGGAAAAAGCCAAGCCACACCGAAAATAAACAAATCGAATGAAAAAAATTTGACAGTTCCTTTCCTTCTGCTTGCATCTGTTCATTGTGGGTATCTTGCCTTTCGTTGAAACAGATGGGAGAATTTCGTTCGGTTCTGACATAAGCTTCTGCCTATTATGGTTAGCCCTTTAGACGTAGGATCCGGAGATGTCGTACTAGGCCGAAATCGCAGTACAGCCCGTACAGTTCGTCGTACGTTTCTCCTCCACTCTCCGTTTATATAAACGGGACCATCAATTGAACGCAGAATTTTCCTCTCGAAACAACCAAGGGAATCTTCATTCGTTTTCGTTAAATTCCAGGTCTCTGCGCCGTAAAGGAGGACCGGGATGATCAGTGATTTATATAGTGCTACCTTGGTTTTTCGAGATAGGGTTCTACTTCTCAACTACCTCTTAAACCCAAAGAAGCAGCCGTTGACAAGCGTAATTCGTTGTTGTCGCTGGTCATTAATGAGCCAAGGTGGACGAAGTCCTTGCCCACTTCACTTGTTGTGCGTCTTTTTTGGATGACAGCATGTGGTTGGTTTTACCCTCGTTCACTGACAGACCAATTTTAGCCGCTTCTACTTTAATGCTTTTGAACACTTCATTGACGTCTCGCTATTCTCACCCAATTAATTACGTCAATGTCATCCGCGTACGCAAGCAATGGCGCAGACTTAAAATATATCGTACCCCTTGCGTTGGCCAGTGAGTTTCGTATGATCTTTTCAAGCACCATGTTGAAGAAGTTACTGCGTCACCTTGCCTAAATCCTTTTTTTGACATCGAAGGTCTCGGTTAATTCGCTACCGACCTTTGAAGCAGCGAGAATTTTCCATTGTCATCTTGCACAATCTGACGAGTTTGGCAGGGATGTTAAAACTATACATGGCTCGGTATAGCTCGTTTCAGTTATATACTGTTCTTATGAACTGAGCAAACGGTGCTGAGATTCCATTCGTTGGGCATGCTTTCCTCTGACCATATTTCACAGATGAGCTGGTGCATGTGCCCTACCAACTCATCTCCAGCCGCATTAAATAACTCAGCAGTCAGGCCATCTGCGCCCGCGGCTTTGTTAGTTTTAAGCTTCGAAATGATAAGCTTAATTTCATCTAGGTCAGGTGGACGGAATTATCTTGTATCTTTGACCGCTGCGAATGTTCTCAGCATCGACTGCGATTCTAATACTACGAGTAGTTGTCCGCCTTCATCCCTACAGGCTTCCGCTCTGGCTTTATAGCCCTGTTCGTTTTCGTAAAACTTGCGAGAATCATTCCTCTCCATCTCCTAGATCTCACGCTTTTCGTGCTCTCTCTTTCTGCTCGTAGGGCTCACGAGCGGCTCTCGTCCGTCTATGTAGCATGGCTTTGTAGGCGTTTTGCTTTCCTCATCAAACCAGGGATTTATAGCTGGTGGCAGTTTGAAATCCAGCACATCAGAGGCAGCATCTCTGATGGCGCGTTGGCAATGCTTCCACTTCCACTGTTGTTTTATGGATTGTGCCGGTGTCATCAGACTTTGCGAGAGGTTGAGTGCAACTCGATTGGCGAAGATCCTAGCGGTCTCCTGCGATTGTCGACTCTTTCCGACGTTAAACTTTTGTTGTTTTGCTCGACTTCGTAACATCCTTGATATCTTCATTCGCACCTTGGCTACAACAAGATAGTGATCCGAGTCGATATGGGCTCCTAGGAAGGTTCGTACATATATCTAGAATACTGGAGGAGTGTCTGGCATCGATCGCATCGTGATCAATCTGGTGGATGGTCGACTCATCTGGTGATGGATGTTGAGATGTGGGAATCGTGTACTTACTACAAGGAGGTTACGCCCTGCTAGGAAGTCAATTAGCTTGAATCCGTTGTGTTATATAGGCTATGTTTTCCTATGGTCGACTCAGATATGTCCTCTTTGTCCAGTTCCGGTCGAAGAGATCATAGAACTCATTCTTGAGTAGATCATCTTTTTCTTATGTAGGGGCTTGAACTCATCCTCGGCTTTTATTCCCGAGGATGCCTTTGATGCGGATTTTTATGAGGCGTTCACTTACATGCCGGCAGCTTAAGGCTTTTTGTCGGCGTCTTCCTCAAATAACAAATCCGCATCTGAATAGGCGTTGTTTACTTTCCTTTTAGTAGTCTTGGTGTGGTTTCAGGCCAGGTAAATCTACAATAGTCTAAATTTTCACACTGCGGCAGATCTTGGAAAAGACCCAAGAATTTCAAATCGACACACATCATCTATTTGTCGATTTTAAAGCCGCATATGACAGTGTGCTTAGGGACGAGCTATACCGAGTCATGTCTAGTTTTAACATCCCTGCCAAACTCGTCAGATTGTGCAAGATGACAATGGAAAATTCTCGCTGCTTCAAAGGTCGGTAGCGAATTAACCGAGACCTTCGATGTCAAAAACAAAATTTAGGCAAGGTGACGCAGTAACTTCTTCAACATGGTGCTTGAAAATATCATACGAAACTCACTGGCCAACGCAAGGGGTACGATATATGTTAAGTCTGCGCCATTGCTTACGTACGCGGATGACATTGACGTAATTGGCCGAGTACAGCGAGACGTCTTTTGACGTTTTTTGATTTGATTTGATTTGACGCCCCCATAGGGGCACTTTATTAGCTTAATGCAAGCCTTAACAAAAATCTATAACTTAACTATAGACGATTAACTATAAGACAATTAAGGAGAGTGAGAAAGGTTGTGGTATAGGGCAATTCTAAGGCTGGACTTATTAAGGTGAAGGTCGAAAAGATTGGTGTTAGCTTTGCGAAGCATTCTCGACATTGGTTCATGGTAGCCATAATTTGTGCGGTGAGTGCTTATACGGAAAAGTGGTGTGGACCGAAGGTTACGCGGGTTGGTGTTAAGGGGAATCATGTGCAATAATGAAGGGCTGTCAATGTTACCACTGAGAAGGTCATGGATAAATAGAATGTCTGCAACATCACGTCGTTCTTTAAGGGGTTGGAGGTTGATTAATTTTAAGCGATCCGTATAAGGTGGTAAATTAAGGGGGTCGGCCCAAGGAAGGCCACGAAGGGCAAAACGGATAAACCTGCGTTGAATGGATTCAATACGCGTAGTATGGGATTCATAAGAGGGGGACCAGACTTGGCTAGCATATTCGAGAAGGGGCCTAACGAAAGTGATGTATAATGATTTCGTAACGTAAGGATTCGAGAATTCTTTGGACCAACGTTTCACGGAACCGAGGGCAGAGTTAACACGTTTGATGATGTTGTCGATATGGAGGCGAAAGTTGAGTTCACGGTCACAAATAACCCCTAGGTCAACCAAGAAGTTGACAGGGGGAACGGTTTCATTACGAATAATGTAGGTTCTGGGTGGTGAGGAAGAGCGCTTACGGCAGTAAGTGATGGTTTGGCATTTACTGATACTGAGCTCGAGATGGTTTTTTTGACACCAAGTAGTGAACCTGTTAAGGTCCAATTGGAGAGAGCAGGAGTCGACAGGGGAAGATATGTGTTTAAATATTTTCATATCATCAGCATATATGGAGAGCTGAGAGTTCAGAATAACGCTGTCGACATCATTAATGGTTAGAATAAATATCAGTGGGCCGAGATGACTACCTTGCGTGACACCGGAGGTAGCGTTAATTGGATCAGAAATAGACGATCTGAAGATAACGTTATATTGACGATCTTCGAGATAAGATTTGATCTATGAGATAAAACCGGGAGAGAAACCGAGGGCAGTGAGCTTGAGGAGAATAATTTGGTGAGACATTTTGTCAAAGGCTTTGCTGTGTGGCGACAACGTCTACTTCTTTGCCAGCTTCGAGTACACACAAACATTGTGAAACAAATTCGACTAGACTAGTGGTTGGCGATCGACCTTTTAGGAACCCATGTTGGTTAGGAGAAAATATGGCTTTGCAGTGAAAGAATAGTGCATCATAAACGATGCTCTCGAAAAGTTTGGGTGTGCATGAGAGCTTGGCAATGGGACGATAGTTGGACACATCATTTTTCAGTCCTTTTTTGTGGACTGGAATGATATAAGCATATTTCCAAAGCTTAGGAAAGAGTCCTTGAGAGATAGAGCTTTGAAATAGAGCAGTAAGGGGTAAAATAAGATGGTTCGCGCATTTTTTTAATACTATGGCAGGCAGACAGTCGGGACCGGGAGAGTAGTCGTTCTTTAAGTTGCGTATTTTTTCGGCGATTAGGTCGAGAGTGATGTTCAATGAAACAAGAGATGTCTGGGGGCAGTCTTTCAAATATCGAAAATAGTCGTGATCGGGTTGAAGATCTTGGTCAGTGAATGATTGGCTGAAGAAATGAGCAAAGAAATTGGCGATTACTTCGGATTCGTTGGAAGAGTTACTGAGAAAGTCAAGTGTAGTGGGGTAGCTATCGGTTTTTCTTTTTGTATTAATGAAGTGGTAGAAACACTTGGGGTCAGAGATAAGGGAGGATTGCATTCTGTTCAGGTATCGGAGGTAGAGTGATTCACATAGCTGTGCAAATTTAGTGTAGGACTGCATGTAATTAGAGAGGTCTGATGCAAAGGAGGATCTAAGATAGGCGTGCCAATTTTTGTTTCTTTTATTGCACAAAGAACGTAGTTTCTTGGTATACCAGGGCGGAGATGAGGTGTAGTTCTTTTTTGGTGAGTATGGGACTGAAAGAATGAAGCAGCTGAGGATTTTGGTGTAAAATAGCGCAAGGGTTTCGTTTAAGGATATGTGTGAGTTAGGGTTAAGAAGGAAGTTAAAATTAACATTGTTGAGCAGATTATTTAGTTTCGCAAAGTCAGCTTTGCGTAAATTGAAACAGTAAGTATTTTCGGAGGGAAGGATAGTGAGTTGAGTCTCGAGTGAAAGAGTTACCGATAGAGGTGGATGAAGGGGGTCTAAAGTAGAGAGAAAATGGTTGTTTGGGTTAACAACGCAGTTTACGGCATCAGATGAGAAAATCAGGTCGAGTTGTCTGTCCATGTTATTGGTGATATTACTGAGTTGCAGAAGGCCGGAGTCAGAGAAATGATCCGTGAAAAGGATTTCTTTACCTGTGAAGGGGTTAGCGGCGATGTAGTGGGTCTCATCATCGGAATGAACCCATTTCAGGTGCGGGAGATTCAAATCGCCACAGATGATGATGATGTCATTGGGTTCGGTCATATCAAATATGGAGTCGACGAGATCAACGACGAGTTGGTAGCAGTGTGTGGGCTGTGAGGGTCTTAAGTAACAGCAGGCAAGATAAAGTTTCTGTTTAGGGAGTCTTATTGAGGCACTAGTGAAGTTGAAGTCAGCGGAATTCGACGATTTGAAGGGCAAGGGATCATAGCGACTGTGGATTGCTAAGTGAACTCCGCGACCGTCAGGATCGGCAGAGTTGTCGCGTCCATCGACCCGAAACAGAATGAAATCTGATGTGAATAACTCGCTGTCTCCAATACTGGAGCATAAATTCGTTTCAGTTAATGCAAATATATCGTAGGGTTCAAAAGCAATGAAGAAGAAGCGGCTAAAATGGGTCTTTCGGTGAACGAGGGTAAAACCAAATATATGCTGTCATCCAAAAAAGACGCACAACAAGTGAAGTGGTCAAGGACTTCGTCTACCTGGGCTCACCAGTGACCAGCGACAACAACACCAGCGCTAGGGCTCAAGTGGCAATTGAGAAGTAGAACCTTATCTCGAAAAATCAAGGTAGCACTATATAAATAAGGATCATCCCGGTCCTCCTTTACGGCGCAGAGGCCTGCACCTTGAAATTCTGCGTTCAATCTATGGTCCCGTTTATATAAACGGAGAATGGAGGAGAAGATACAACGACGAGCTGTACTGGCTGTGCAGCGACATCGGCCTAGTACGACGTCTCCAAATTCAACGTCTAAGGTGGCTAGGCCACGCAGAGCGAATGGGCAACACAGCTTCGGCTCGAAGAGTCTTCGAATCCAACTTTGAGGGGTGACGCAGCAGATGACTACTGAATCTAAGGTGGCGCACTGGCAAAAGATCGTGTCAGCTGAAGACGCTTGTTGGTTGAGGCCCAGGTTCACATCGGACTGTCATCTAAGAAAAAGAAGAAGAATAGAATTACCTTCAAAATGGCCATAAGTTATCAAACAAAACGGCATATATTTGAACTAAAAATTAATGAAAAGAAATTCTCATCAAAAAGAGACTGTGGAGGTACGTTTTCTGTTCACTTCACCGATGCCATTATGGAACTGCCCACAAGATGACAAAAGCTTGAATACATGCTTTGCATCATCGACTCCATCTGTCTCAAGACAATCGTCAAGTATATGAAGACCATTCAGAATTCTAACTAATCTCTGTAGTCCGAGACGGAAAATGCACAAGTTTATCCACTGAGCTCCATAAATACTTGCTATATTCGTCTCTTTCCTTAGCAAACAAAAAAAAAAAACTTAGTCATGACCCTTCATCCTATTTATCCTAGTTATATTCAATTGAATGAAATAGGTCGAACCTTAGGAAGGGAAATATATATTTTGTGTGCATTTTTTTTTTGTTTAAAGCCATGCCAGCTTTGAAGCCTATAACAAAACTCGACGTCATCGGAAATCTCGCGTTAAATCCGGAGAAGTCTGTACACAATTTAACAGAATCTAAACTTCAGAACAAATTATTTATGTAAGGCTCTCAATCAATTTAGCATCTCTAGTCTGTTAATTGATTTTATATGTGATTACAAGAAAACCACCAAAATGGGACTCCCCGGGCGACGGAGTCGAATTGTGGGCACTTCAAATCGAACGCGAACATTTCGGAATGCTACAGGTGCAACAAGAGCTGAGGGAACATGCCTATCATCAGGACATTATAAATACAAATCGAATTGCAGATTTAAAAAATGTGCACTCGAATAGTCGACAACACTTCATTGAGGCAAATAATTTCTTTAAAGACTGCGATGATAAAAAAAAGACCGCTGAAGCAAAGGTCTTGGAAGAGAAACTTGTCCATGCTGATTTGAAGAAAGCCATCCAGGATCATCGGGAGAACATACATATTTTAACGGAATTTGAAAATGCTCTTCGAAAGACTGTTAAGGAATTTGAGACGTACGAGACTGTGATTCAAGGCGTCGTTCAGAGTAAAGACATTTGGCATAGTATCAAGGATTGTATTAATAGCTGTGATGCACTTAGTGAGTTAAGCTAGGCTGCTTGTTAGACATATTAAATTTGATTCGAGATTTATTTTCAAGTGATGACTCAAGTGGAGATAAATGAAATGAAAGAAGAGACTCTGGAGCGTATCGAAACATTACGTCAGAATATGCTTAAGTTGACTAATGAAGCGGGCCTCACCCTGCTCGGGCTAAATAATGAGCTTGCAGAGTTGGAAAGAGCTTATTCATACGCTCACTCCGAGTGCTTGAAATGGGAGAAAATCATTGTCAATATAAAGGAATGCTTGATTGCGAACAGTTTACTCACAAATACGCTGGTCGATGAGATATATATAACGTATCGGATACTTTGTAAACGCAGAGGTGACCCTTCGAATTCAGTTTCATTCTCAAAATGAAATTTAACGAATTTCTTGTTAAAGGTTTTACTCCCATCATAAAGAAAGAAGACATCGAGCAGCAATTGGACTTTATAAGGGTAGAATTGGACATTATTCAAAACGTCCTGATAGAGTGTAACAAGACTCTATCTACAAAACGTTAACTTTCTCCTCTGCCCCGGAAGTGGTGGCTTATACCATATGTACATCCAAGAAAATAATAACAATATACTAACTCGTACCCAAGAAAGAATGGAATTCGGTATTATTTTAGTTTTTTTCGCAAGCTTTATTTGATACTGCACAACAAAAAGAGTCTAAAATTAATTCCTAGCTTACATGTCTGAACATTTCTAAATACTTGAGACTAGATACCTATGTACATGACGGACAAACTAACATATTTAGGTTTACATCTAAGTTGGGGTGTACGTCTTGATATTATTCAAATGTTTTTTGCTCTGAATATGTCGTTTTATAGCGCTGTCGTCGCCTGTAGCTGTATTGCAAATTTTACAATAATAGGAACCACTTGGCGTACGATATACTGACATGTCGGACGAATCGTTCTCATCCAGACAATCGAGGATCGTGTTGAATGAGTTTTGAAAGATCGGCGAAATCGGTGCCTCACCAAGTGCCTTTAGTTTTTTCGAATGACGCGAGCCTTTTAGGTGCAACAGCATTTGATCTCTTGATGTTGTCGAAATGTTACAAATTTTACATTCTTTCGAGTCGAGAGCCTCCATGATCGTTTGACGTGTCTGAGACGGTTTATGCGACTCCAATGGCAATGTGCGATAGTAGTCAGCCTGGTTAGCTGTTGTCGCCTTTTCTTGAATCATTTTCGGTTCGACTGTTGATGCCTGTTTGGTGTCTGCCACAGTTGATGTTTGGTGATGCTTATCGGTATCTGCAGCACATTCAGTTTGGCTGCTCTTTGTGGATATTGCAGTTTGACCTTCTGTGAGTACTATTTTATCAGGCGGTTCATGAACATCCTTGCCGTCCTCACCTTGATCTTCGATATTGGCAGCTCTTTTAAGCGACGGTACTTGATTGCGAACTTCATGCAATATAACTGGTTCGAAACCACACGGAGTGTTTACCAGAACATACGATGTCTCCTTACCAGTGATTTTATCATATACCTTGCCGGTTTGAACCCACTTTCCTTCCATATTGAAATAACCTATGCCACTGATCGGTGTTATTTTAGATGCGGCATGTCGATGTCGTTTCCCATTGAAGTGCTGCAATGCATGTTGGGCGGACGACAAGTCCAATTTGCACAACTCACAGTGATACGCACTAACCACTTCTGTACCCGTTTCCGTCAAGAAACGTTTTAATACCGGTGCCTCCAAGCCTTTATCTGTGTAAGTCTTCTTCAGCCAAGACGTTATATGCCTGTCATGCACTTTTGATTCATAATGAATGTTTGCGCTCTTCATCGAATTCAACCGGGAATTGCAAAGCTCACAGTAAAACGGATTCATCAGGTTATTCAATTCAGCTGGATAACTCGGATCTTTTCCCAAAAACAATGGAGTGCTTTGATTAGCTGCAGACGACACACTGTCGTTGTGCGGTGCATTCGCGTTTGCTACGCCATATGCTTTTATTCGTTTATAACGCACTCCCGGGGTAGGCTTAGCAATGTTCATTTCGTTTGATATATTATAAGCTTGTTTCCTGTACAATTGGTGGTACCCACGTGATGGTTTTATGTGATCCGTGTGTGTCATATACGAAGAAGCGATCGGGGTGTTTTCCGTGCTCGTACAATAGTAAGGTTGCGGTACCCTCATGGTGCAGCCATAATCTGCCCTTACAGGCTCATGATACATCTCCGTATCATAATTGTTGGTAGTTGGATATATGTTTTGAGGGTAGTTATGCATTGGAGCACTGAATCGAGTATAATCATAATTTGGTTCCGATAAGGAACATCTGTACTGGGATGGCAATTCATTTCCGAATTGATATGAATCGGATGAATACAGCGACATTGATATTTTCTGAGCGCATAGACGTCAACAAACACTTTTCACTTTCTTAATGAATTACTTTGATTTATTTTAATATATCAATCTCGCACCTCGCCTACCACAAATGGAAACATTTAAAAAGAACTGACATTGGATCGAAAATTATGCAAGTGTCAAACAAGTGACAGTGCGTTCAGAAGGTACAATCCCATTAACTTCTATTTGGCAATGATTTGGTGCGTCAGTCAGTAGAATTGCTTTTGGAATGGTATTGCCAGGCTTAATTTCCTTTCTTATTTAAAATCACTTAAATAACATTTTTGTATTTAGGTTAGGTTAGGTTAGGTGACTTCCCTCCGTAAATGCGGTGGGGATCACTTAGACCAGGAACGGTATAATGTGCTACCGCATTCAATTTCCAGTTGAGCTTCCTGTCGAGTATCACGCCAAGTATTTTGCGTAGTCTGTGAATCTAAGGTAAGTCCCATTGAGTTTTGGTATAGTGATTTGAGGATTCTGCCGTTTTCTTGCGAATAAAACTAGCACCGTTTTCACCGTTTTGGAGGGATTCATTCCAAGTCCGCAGTTCTCTGTCCAATTGGCCAGTTTGCCTAGGCCTGTTTCCATCAAATTCCTGATTGTTGAGAGATGTTTCCCGCTAATTGCCAGTGCAATATCCTTCGCATACGCAAGGACTTTGCACCCGCTGTCCTCCAGGAATAGGAGTATTTCGTTTATAACTAGCACCCACAATTGCGGAGATAATACTCCTCCTTGTGGTGTGCCACGTTTTACTGCCCTTTTTGTTTGGTAGCAGCCGAATTTCGAATAAATCAATCTGCTTAAAAGCATTTGTTTGATCCTAAATATTTTTTTAATTTTTTTATTTATTCTCATATCAATAATACATTAAAATCTATTATTAATAGTAATGCTAAGAGCACTAGCAGCAGAAGGCTATCGGCTCTAAGGCTAAATAAATAGAGAGATATTATACTTTAATTCTAAACTCGTGCAGGGACGGGTTAAGAATATCCCTGCAGCGATACCTATCGCTTGTCGTAAAAGGCGACTAAACAAAGGTAAACAAAAATCACATCTGGGCAATTTAGAAAACACCAAGGTGAGCCTAGGGACACATATACCACCATTAAACTGCCCCACAAGTGTGCATGCAAATCAGTGGGTTGACACGACTGGAGATCACCGGTGTTGTAAGAGTAAGATCAAACAAAAAAAATAAAAATCTGAAGCATGCCCGTGTCAAAAAAAGGAGGAAGAAAGAAAACGGTCAAACCTTAGCATTATGGAAAAGAACGCTAAAAGGAAAAGCACTACCCCGCCAGGCACTACTAATGGTCGTGATCCTGGGACAAGCAGCAATGCTCGGGTCCGAGCTATAGGATTTCCGGGGGATAGCAAAGTAATGCAACGGCGTAAGCCACATTTAAGAGTCGCGAGTTGGAACGTTGGAAGCATGAGTGGGCGCAGCTATGAGCTTGAAGAAATGATGGTTAGAAGGCGAGTAGACATCCTGTGCGTACAAGAGACGAAATGGCGAAACACCGGTAATCGGGCACGATTCTTGGACGTTAAAACAAAAGCCTACAAGATGTTTTACTATGGATTGGAACAAGGAAAAAACGGAATCGCCATCATCCTTGCGGCAGAGTTACTTGGCAACGTCTTAACCATTTCAAAGTCCAGTGACCGTTTGATGGCTCTCAAATTGGTGATGCATGGTGAGGTGTGGAACATCGTAAGCGCATATGCCCCTCAAGTAGGATGCGAACAAAAAGAAAAAGATGCATTCTGGCTAGATTTCCACAACCTTGTCAAAATCATCCCAAAGGAAGAGCTTTTTTTTTTTGTTGGGGGAGATTTAAACGGACATGTCGGGAAGACAAGCGAAGACTATGAAGGCTACCACGGAGGGCTGGGATACGGCACCAGGAACTCTTCAGGTGAAGATAGCCTAAACATGTGCAAGTCGTACGGTCTTATAGTGCTAAATACCATGTTCGTCAAACAAAGCCGGCACCTGATCACTTATAGCAGCGGCGGAAATGAAACTCAAATAGACTATCATTTGGTATCCAGTTTCATGAAGCCACGAGCTAAAGATTGCAAAGTGATCCTGGGAGACGCGATCGCCCCTCAACACCGTCGCCTCCTGACTGAATTTTTTATGGATGCGAGAAAGAAGTTAAAGCAGCAAACGAAGGTGTCTGAGAGAATCAAGTGGTATAAGCTGGATAAAGGAAAAGGCGAAGCTTTTATTACCATCATGGAAAACTACCTCTCTTCCGTTATCGATGAGGTCGGTAATGAGGAATGCAGAGCACAAGACATGTGGGATTCCCAGTTGATCACAGACCAGTGTAGTGATAAGAAGTGTTTCGGCTGGTTTAAAAAGAAAAAGAAAACAAAACAGACAAAAAAGTGTATAAGTGCGCGTTTGGGCGAAGGAATCGCAGAACCAAATTTGGCGTAGTGGATAGCGTGCCGAGCTCGTAATCCGGAGGCCGGCAGTTCAAGTCCCAAGTTGGGAAAAATCTATTTTTCTCGTTTTTTTTTTGTGCTACTTCTGCGACTAACAGCAGTAGCACCAGTTGCGTGAAGACATGTCGGGAGACGGCGGGGGAAGACCCGTTCGTCAGACGGAATCCGAATCGGATGATTTATCATCCGATTTCGCAACACCGTCCGCCGTCATCAAAAGGCGCAGAAGGGTCAACCCAAGGCCCAATTTAATTAAGCGCCCCTCCCTCACTACTTCGACTGAAAAGCTGCAGGTCGAGGCGAGGAAAGGGGCGCCATCACCAACACCATCAACATCAACGTCCACAGCAGCTGGACAACAACAAAAACAACCTAAATCAGTGGTCCCCGTAGAGGATATTTCCTACCTCTCCGATGGTAGGGAAGGCCGTTACACGGGGGACAACAACCCCTTCGCCGCCCTTTCAAGTTCGGCTACGGAGGAAGAGCGTAGCGAACTTGAAAAGAAGGAACGCTCCCTACGCGCCCAGCTGCAGGCCGTAATCGAAAAGATGAAAGAGCTAAAAAAGAAGGAGCAGGCAACAGCCGCCCTCCAGCAAAAGCAGCAACAACAACAGCAGCCGCAGAAGAAGCAACAACAACAGCCACAACAGCAGAAACAGAAGCAACAACAACAACCACAGCAACAGAAACAGCAGCAACAAAAGCTGAAGCTACAGAAGCAGCAACAACAACCGCAGCAGCAACAACAACCGCAGCAGAAACAACAACCGCAGCAGCAGAAACAGCAGAAACAACAACCGCAGCAGCAGAAACAGCAGCAACAACAACAGCCGCAGCAGAAACAGCAGCAGCAACAACAACCGCAGAAGCAGAAGCAGCAGCAACAACAACAGCCGCAGCAACAGCGCCCTAAAAAGGAGAAGGTACCACCCATATTTACCCATACCACAGCCCTGCGAGAGACCATCGATCTCTGTAAGTATGCTATTGGTGTAGGTAATTTTCAAATTAAATGTTTAGGCCAAAAACGCTATGCTATTCAGTGCAAGACACTGGAACAGCATAAGCGGATTAAAAGCCTATTGAAAGAGTCTACGACGGAGTTTTTCTCCTTCACTCCAAAGGCCGAGAGGTTGCAGACGATGCTCCTCAAAGGCGTGGAGTCAATCACAGATCCCGAGGAAATGCTCTCAGAGCTCAAAGAGTTCGAGAGTGACGACCTCAAATTCGTGGGGGTTAAGCCATTCTCCACGGTAAGCTCCCGAAGGGAGAAGCGAGTAATACCCTTCTTCTTGGTACAGCTCACACCCAGCAGCAAGCTGGAGAGGCTAAGGACTATTACTTCCTTAGCATCCCAGACTGTCACATGGGAAAAATTAAAGAGGAGCGGAAACATTTTGCAATGTATCCGCTGCCAAAGGTTCGGGCACGCCGCGTCGAACTGCGAAATGCAGCCTCGATGCGTTAAGTGCGCAAAGAACCACAGAAACGAGGAATGCGACCTTGGGAAAGACAAGGTAGCGGACAGAGAACAGCTCGAGTGTGTCTTGTGTCGGAACCGAGGACACCCTGCAAACTATCGGGGATGTCCTAAGTTCCAGGACATCAAAAAAGAAAACCTGGCCCGTAAGCAGAAGGTCGAGGAGAAGCGTCCCTCGGGTCGCTTCCAAACACCAGCCGTCACACCCAAGTTGACCTACGCCCAAATGGCGGCAGGTCCGGGAAAGACGGTACAAAAGCCCATGGCTGTTCCTAAAGCCCCAGTGCCTGTCTCTAAGGCACCGGTGGCCGAGGTGGATGTCTGTTCGATCTTGCTCGCAATCCAAGGGCAGATTGGGCAGCTCCAACAACAGATCCTGGAGACGGCGACGCGAGTAGATAGTATCTGCTCGCTACTGCCGGGCCTAGCGCACCTAAGGTCATGATGGGTACGCTGGTAGAGAGGCCCTTGAAGATCCTGTCGGTGAATGTAAATTCACTGATAAGGATCGAGCGACGAGCCGAACTCTTTAACCTGTTGCAGGACGAAAGCCCCGATGTACTCCTGGTTAGCGAAACAAAGCTAAACCAGAAGCACAAAATCCGGCACAGTTCTTATAAAATAATTAGAAGAGACCGACCCAACGCTTCTCAAGGCGGGGGAGTTGCGATCTTCATAAAAAATAATATAAAACATAAAATTATATATAGCGGTGAAGTGCGGAGGTTCCAGGTGCTAGAAGTCTGCATTGTGTGCATTCCTCTCCGTAATGGACAGAAAATGTACATTTTAGCGGCCTATGCACCTGAAGCACCTCAACCCAATATTTTTATCGCAGAGCTCGAGACACTCTTTCGTTCTCTGCGCTTAAACTCGGTAGAAAACTTCTACATTCTGGCCGGCGATTTAAACGCCAAACATAGTGATTGGGGAAATAACATTCCCAACACTAGGGGGAGCCTACTAAGCCATTGGTGGGTTCTTCGCAACATTGAATATAGAGTCAAGTTGCTCGCAACGGATAGTCCGTCGTATCCTAGGAGCGGCTCCTATCTGGATCTCATGCTGATAGACTCTCGACTGAGACTGGCAGACACGAACGAATGGTCTATTAACTGTCTACGGACCATTGTATACGACAGTGACCATTGCGGACTATGTGCCGTGATCACAGTACCTGACGAATTCGCGGAAATGGCAGAGTACGTCCACACGCACCCCTACGATTACAGTAGGGCACGCTGGCCACGCTTCGCCAATTCCCTGACGAGAGCGCTCACTTCGAGCGCCTCCATCCCACCGTCTAATAGGAACCTGTCAAACAATGAGATTGACAGGTACCTCAAACAAATGGACGATATCATTAAACAGACAATGAACAGTACGATACCACGCCAACGACAGCACGATACCACAAACGTATACCGAAACGCGACAATCGACGCACTGCACAGACAAAAAAGTAGACTCCTGACAAGACTCAAACTCTTGTACAGGCGGTTTACCGACAGACAAAACTCGGAGGTCAGGACACTGAAGTCACTGATTAAAAATCTCCAACAGTTGATCAGAGAGAATTACAGAATATCTGTAAGTTTGCATTGGAACAACAGAATTCGTGCTGTAAAATCCAACAGCGCGAGTATGTTCCCGCAAATAAATAAAATATTTCGGAGAAACAATCAGAATGACATTCAGGATCTAAAGCTTCCGAGAACGTCAGACAATGAACGTTTGCTACGAACAGTTAGTATCGATCCAGAGAACGCCATCCTGGATGACGACTTTTTCGTGATTGAGGATCCTCAGGAGAAAGTGGCGACAGTGGGAGCTGTCTTCCAGGAAGTGTACAAGGTGAATGATAGTAAACCATGACCTGGAGAACAGAGTCCTGCTTCATCACTTCTATCTTAGAAATGATTTCGATCATTGGCGATCCGAGAATCTTGGTTATACCAGGTTCAGTGAAGATCTCAGGGCAAACAATGCCATCGCCAGTGAGGGGGCTAATACCCTGTTCATTTCGACGGAAGATCTCCAGATGATCTTTCAGTCATTGAAAAAGAAAAAATCCGCGGGTATTGACGGTATATCCAATGTTGTGCTTAGGCACCTTCCACCAGTTGCTGTAGAGAGGTACACCATCCTGTTCAACAATGCACTGAATAATGCATATTATCCAGTACACTGGAAGACAGCGGTGGTGCAACCAATCCCCAAGAGGGGTAAAGACACGTCTAACCCCGCAAATCTCCGATCGATAAGTCTTCTTCCGAGTATCAGCAAGGTCTTCGAGAAGGTGGTCCATAGAGCCCTGTCTAAATGGGTTGAGGACAATAAAATCATCCCGGATAACCAATTCGGTTTCAGAGCGGGGCATGACACTATTCATGCCGCGTCGAAACTTGTATCGGATATCCAATGGAATAAATGCAAGAACCAATGCACGGGTGCCTGTCTGATTGACTTGGAAAAAGCCTTTGACACCGTATGGCTAGAAGGTCTTTATTACAAGCTCAGTCGGCTGGGCATAAGCAAACCACTGCTATATATGATTTTTGACATGTTAACAGATAGAAAGTTCGTTGTGAAAATTGCCAACGTAACTTCTACTCAAATATTTGAAATCAAAAACGGACTGCAACAGGGTACGGTGAATTCGCCGATCCTTTTTAGCATTTACCTGAGTGATCTACTTGTTTCTCTTCACCACTCAATGGCGTATGCGGACGACCTTATCGCGTACAGATCAGGTCCAACGATCGACGTCATTGTTACTCTTTTGCAGCGTGACTTCGAAAAAATTCAGCAGTATTGTGATGACTGGAAGTTGAAAATCAACTTCCAGAAATCAGAATCTATATTGTTCAGAACGCCTTTGTCTAGGGCCTCTCGGGACACTAGAAAAAATTGGCGCAGGTTCTCTATCTTTGGGCCGGATGGGCGTCCACTGGCGAGACAAAGTGTAGTCAGATACCTTGGGATCGTGCTGGATCAGTATCTATATTTTGACAAACATGTAGATGCTGCTCTGGCAAGGGCCCGGGGCGCTTTCGCTCTGACAAGATGGCTGTTTCATAGCAGCCAACTTGATTCCAGGGTGAAGGTAATCTGCTACATGGCCTTAATCAGGCCCATGGTTGCCTATGGATGTCCCGTCTGGTTCAATGTGAGAGCCAGCTTAATGGAAAGGATTCGGGTGTTTGAGAGACAATGTCTCAGGACTTGTCTCGGGTTACATAGGACTCCCGAATCTGAGTACACAAAATTTTACCCGAACGAGGTCCTATACAATAGGGCTAGGATTGTACGGGTGGATAACTTTCTGATCAAACTGATTCGGAGCCACGTCGCAAGAGCAATGATTTCGGTCAATAACCTGATCTCCGGGGCTTACTACCCCAATGAATTATTCCATGAGAGAGTGCGTCTTAACGGCTTTGTCCCGCCAGAAGCATTCCTTTACTTAGATACATGTGGTCTGATCCAGGATAGATTGGCGGTACCGCTAATCTTCCACGTGGGTCGCAATTCCGTGGAACGGCGATTCCTCTACGGACCCGATGTCGCGCTCCGTGAGCCCGAGCGCCTCAGGTTCTGTAGATCGGTCTCACGCCGGGATCGAGGAGACGTAGTCCGCCAGCATCAACGCTTTTGGTGGCTGGAGAGGACTCCGTCAACGGACACTTCACTAGGTGCAGCCTCTTCAATGCAAAGCCTGCCAAACACCGATAGCAGGCTTACATAGGCTAGGGTAGGGTAAGGTAGGGTAGGGTAGGCTAGGATAGGGCAAAAACGAAAAAAAAAAAAAAAAAAAAAAAAATACAAAATTAAAAAATCACAAAAAAGAATAAAACTGAAAACAAAAAAAAAAATATAAAAATAAAATGTAAGAAAAAAAGATATATATATAAAATATATATAATGTATATATTTGTGTATATATATTTTAGTTAAGTTAGAATAAGATAGGTTTAGTTAGGTTTAATTATTGTATTGTAGTTTAAGGTAGGATTAAGTTTTATATAAAATATTTAAAAAAAATGATCATATGCTAAGTTTTTAAAAAAAAAAAAAAAAAACATTTTTCTTAGCTTAAGTTAGTTAGTTAGTTATAATAATGGTAATAGTAAATTCATGTAGACGTCGAAAGACATATGTTTCAATTATTCTGTTTGTTTTAGAGTGTCCGCCTAGGGCCAGTAAGATAGTTACATTTGTTAAGATAGTTAAGCTAGTTTTAAGCATTTTTGACTAGGGTAAGATAGATATAAGATAATATGAAATAAAAATGAATTTAAAACTAAAACTAAAACATGTGGGATTCCCTACAACAATCTGGCCTGGAGAAAGCCAAATCACTGCTCGGAACATCTAAAGGCCCCTGCCAACACGCAAAAGAAACCTGGTGGTGGACAGACGAAGCCAAAGCAGTGATACACGAAAAGAAAATGGCTTTCCAAGCTTGGTCAAAGTGCTCTTCTACTAATAGAGAGGAAAAAGTTCGCCGTGAAAAGGTATATAGGTGTTGCAGGAAAAATGCGCCGAATTCAAAGCGAAAAGCATGGAAGGCCTCTATCAGGAGTTGGAAGAAATATCGTCTTCCGCGTCTGACAGGAACCAGGCTACCCAGGAGCTTCGACAAAACAATTTGAACAAAGGAGCAAATATCTTTAAGATAGCCGCCCAGAGAAGAAGAAATGCTCAGGAGATTCGTTTCCCAAAGTTTATTAACAATGCTGAAGGCCAACTCCTTGTGGAAGACGAAAAAATTCTCCACAGATGGCGATAGTATTGCGAGGAACTTCTGAACGAACAGTTTCCCCGAGGGTACTTTCCAAGAGCCGCCCCGAATCATGCCGAAATATCCGACATCACAGTCGAAGAAGTTCGGTACGCGGTTAAAAACTCCAAGAAAAGAAAAGCGGTTGGGCCGGACGGGATACCCTCTGAGTTCTGGAAAAAGATGGAGACATCGGGTCTAGATGGCTCATGGTTCTTATCCCCAAACTTATGAGAGGCGACACTATGCCTAATCAATGGAGGGAAAGCTATCTTCTTCCATTGCACAAAGGAAAGGGTGATACGCGAAATTGTGATAACTACCGCTCTGTCAAGCTGATGTCGCACACCATGAAGATCGTTGAACGGGTATTAGATAGCCGACTGCGGAAAATAATACGACTATCTGATGACCAGTGCGGGTTTGTCTCGGGTAAATCAACAACAGATGCAATCCAAAGTATAAGGATCATGATGGAAAAGCATCGTGATTCTTCAAAGGACTTGCATATGGTGTTGGTTGATTTCGAGAAGGCCTTTGACCGGCAACCAAGAGATCTTTTATGGGTAGCGCTAAGACAAAAAGGAGTTCCAGAAACCTACGTGCGAGTGATTATGGACATGTACGAGAGAGCAACGACAAGAGTAAGATGCACCGCAGGAGTCACCGAAGAGTTCGCAATCAAAGTCGGTGTACACCAAGGGAGCGTCCTCAGCCCACTGCTTTTTATAGCAGTCCTTGATTACTTGCTTGAAGGAAAAGTGACGGACCCCAATGTGCACCAGCTATTCTTTGCTGACGATGGGGCCATTATAAGTGATGATCAGGCGTCCCTACAACGAGCACTTGATGTGTGAGTGGACATTTTTGAGGGACACGGGTATCGTATTAGTTCAAAGAAGACAGAGTATCTGTGCTGCCCGTTCTCTGACCCTCATCAGCCTATTCCAGACATTTACTTGAATGGAAGAGTGCTTCCCAAGTGTGAAAAGTTTAAATATCTGGGATCTATGATTAATAGAGAAGCAACTTGTGATGACGACATCAAACATCGCGTAAGCGTAGGGTGGATGAAGTGGCGGGAAAACTCCGCCATCTTCTGTGACCGAAAAATGCCCCCTAAGCTGAAAGGAAGGCTCTACACTTCAGTTGTACGTCCGGCGCTCACATACGGTTCACAATGCTGGACAATGCACAAAAAGTATGAGAGCAAATTAACGGCAACTGAGATGAAGATGCTTCGCATGACAGCGGGAGTAACAAAGCGTGACAGAATTAGAAGTTCAAAGATCCGAGGAAGCCTCCACGTAAAAGAAACCATCACAAGAAAGATAGAGCGCGACCGACTCAGTTGGTATTGCCATGTTCAAAGGAGAGATCCTTTGAACCCCGTCCAAAAGGCAATATCAATCAACGTTCCAATTTCAACACGCAAAAAAGGCAGGCCGAAAAACAATTGATGCAAACAAATGCAAAAACACCAGCATTTGATTGGCCTCAGCGATGAAGTAATCCCAAACCGGGAAGCCTGCCGCTACTTACTGAGGTCAAACCGGCAGACCCCACAAGCGGACCAGTAGGAATGCAGTTAAGTGGGAAGGTTATGGTCCTACACTTCTGACCATAACGACGCCGGGATAAAAAGGAAAAGAAGAAGAAGAAGAATCAATCAATCAGTTATAGCGGAGAACCCGGATTTTGGTCGTTGTAAAATACTTCATTCTTCTGCTTAATTTTATTGCTCAAGCAAGCCATTCATCCTTCCTATTATGTAAATGTATACCAACTCAATCCCCAAAGTCACACACTACATGCAGGTAGAAGAACACTGTATACCGTTCAAATAAAAGGAAAACATAGCTTTTAATAAATACGTTTATAAATATTCTTATTAAGTTAAAAATTGTATAATTTTCAAAGTTTTTTGAACATGTTAATATGAAGAACAATACTACTAAAGCACATCGCTCCGTCGTAAACTTATTTGTATAGAGCATCACATACCATAATAAAACAATATTGTCGATTATCATCTTCTTTTTTTCGCCTTTTCATCTTCAAAATTTTAGCCAGAAAAGCTATGTTAAATGTACCACCAACAAGCAGAATATTAATATTAAAACAATTTTGTTTATACATATATGTACCCATTTAGATAGAATATTTTTGTAGTAAAATCAAAATCTACGTTATAATTATTGTATCTGGAAGAATCGAATAAGTATCATCAGACTTTTGAGGCGAACGTATTATTATTATTTTTAGTTAAATGCTTAGATAATGATAAAACTTTCATGTAACGATATGCGTTTATGTATTTCTGTTTTCTGTTTGTCATAAGTATTTACAACGCAGTGTATTCGAGCTGAGGCTTTTCTAAATCACGAACTTGCACTTGACTAATGTTTCCCTTCTTGATTAAAGGCAATTTTGGTTGGGGCACCAACACAGCGTTACCATCGATAAAACTGTATTAATTCTATGATTTCATAAAACATCGAATGGGGCTATTTCAGCATTGAATATCTAATTAAAAATACTTTTGACCTTGCCTCTTACAATAGTAAAACCTCGAATAATGTAATGTATATCAGTAAAGCTACAAATATGTGTATGATTACCCTTCTTATATCGTTCATATCGATTTAGACAAATTGCATTTTACCATCAACTATTTATAAATTTGCAGATGCCATAGCTACATAATATCATGATGGAAGAAACGCGTTTTAATTATTTCCTTAACAATAAGCGATGCAACTCCTATATAGTATACAAAAAAATATTTACATTTACAGACCCTACGAATAAAACCAACTCAGCCTCGTACGATTGTTGTCTAAACAGTCATTTGAACGTTTTGCACCGTCTTGGAGAGTTCCACCTTCGATGCGATAAGGTAGAAAGCCGGCGACAACTGTTCACCGCAAGGACATTGACATCCTACATATTAAATATGAAAATAAACGCCCACTCGACTCATAATCAGTCTTACCATTGATCCAACTAAAGTTTCCCAATTTCTGATCGCACTTGGGACAATTTAACCGCCCCTGCGTGTTGTTGGAAATATTTTTCATCCAAGCAATAGGCTCCAGGAACAAAATACTCCTACATTTGGAATCATTCTCTAGAAGCGGTTTATCGAAAACCGAAACTCTTCGTATTTGTTCCGCGATTTGATCAATAAATCTCGGAGATGTGCTTGACATTGCAACTGCTGGAGTCTCAACGACTTTTTGCTGTTTGATATTTTTCGGTGAATGCATTAACACATTTGATTTCGATGCAACTACTCGACGACATTTTCGACATCGGTACACGATTGGTTCTGGATTTTCCTGCGTAACCGCCGGATCAGGTTTGATTAAATTCGTGAAATTTTGTGGCAGAATTTTAACTGCAATGGTGTGTATGGGGTAAATAAATTGGAAAAGTTGCCAACAATCAATTACCTCTTCGGACTTGTTCACCTGCTAACCTTAATCGGTAGATTTTGTATTTGTCGTTTTGGGTATCGATTTTGCATCCCATCTTTCGGTAGAGCTTTAGTTGATTTACGAAGCCCGTGTTGGGTTGGACAAATTTTCGTTTTGATTTGACTATGTCGAAGGCTTCTTGATATTCAATATCGTATTTCTTCATAATGTACGCGATAATGGCTGTGGAACTGCGACTAACACCAAAATAACTGAAATAGAAAAGGTAGATTAGGTCAGAGTTCAATGATATTTGTAGTAGGCTTTAGGGATTTAAGGACAAAACAAATAATAATTACTTTCAGTACCCAGTGGTTCCTTATTAACTGTTAACCATTCTGCGATCAACGTCATGCACTCTTGCAGCGTCCTGGATTTTCGGACTTCAGAGGAGCCAACTCATCGACTCGAATCATTACCTTATTGTAAGGCTCTATGCCCACACTAAATAGTCGAATAAGATCACCAAAATCTGACGTGAGAAAGCTCTTATTGCAAGAAACCGCCTATATGTTTCCCCAAGATATTTTAAGATCCGAAGTCTCTACAAGCGATAGAATACTAATGAGACATTGGAAAACGCCATCAGGTATACCAACAAGAAAACCCTTGATTGTAGCCAGGCATTTGTAGATAAACAGAGGAAGAGAACCACTCATGACCTCGACGAACAGAAGATTGGAAGGACGGAAGGAGCGCGACAAGCTCCCATCAAGAAGATGGGGAATGTTATCGTAGAAAGGAGGATCGTAAGCTATACCGAAAAGTAAAATGATTATGCTACGGTTAAACAGCTAAAGCGGAAACCCGCCGGGATGATACAAGTTCAAAAAGCGCATAAAGGCATAAAGGCAAATACCGGTTATGGGACCGATGGAATTCCACCAATTATTCTTAAATATTGTGCTGACACACTTTCCCATCCTTTATCAATTATATTTAACTGTTCCTTTTCTGAAGGTATCTTTCTTGACGACTGGAAAGAGTCGTTCTTAGTTCCTATACATAAATCTGGATAAAAGAATAATGTTGAAAATTACAGAGGTCGTCTATTCCAAAACTGTTTGAAGGCATAGTCAGGTTTAAAATAAAAAGCAAGTAGATACTATTTATACAGATTTTAGTAAGGCATTTGATTCAGTAAATCATTAATACTGATCAGCAAGCTTGAGGCTTTTGGATTTCACTCTCAGCTACTTCGTTGGATATCTTCTATTCTCTTAGAACGAACCCATAGAGTTAAAATTGGCAATTCATTATCGAAACCAATTAATTGTTATTCTGGCGTTCCTCAAGGTAGTCACTTAGCACCTCTATTATTTATTATATTTATTAATGACATTACTCTCTCGATTAAGCACAGCAAGTGTCCGCTATATGCTGACGATATGAAAATATTCAAAAGTATCAAAGATGTTGATGACTGCAATTTGCTTCAATTAGATTTATACAGAATCTTTCAGTGGTGCAAAACCAATGGACTTAAACTTAACCTAGACAAGTGTTATTCAATTTCGTTTTCTAAAATAGTCCTTCCTACAGAATTTAATTACACTATTAACTCATCACGTCTTTCAAGGGTTAATAATATTAAAGATTTGGGTATTAGGCTCAGCTCTTCTTTTTCATTTCATACTCACATCAACCAGACACTGGCCAAAGCCAATTCAACACTAGGCTTTATTAAACGTAATACTAAAGGGTTCACCGACCCATTTACTTTGGTGGCACTATACACTTCTCTCGTCAGACCATTGCTTGAGTATGCTGTTGTAATCTGGAATCCTAGCTCCATAACTTTTTCTGAGCGTATTGAGAAGGTCCAAAAACGATTCACGAAGTTCGCAATCTTTAAACTGCATTGGAATTTTTGTCCTAACTATAAAGCAAGGTGTCAATTACTTGGTTTGAAATCTTTGTCATCTAGACGCACTTTTTATAATGTAATGTTTGCCAGGGACATACTTTCATATCACATAAAGTGCTCTTCCCTTCTTGAGTTAATACAATTTTATGTGCCCCCCAGGCCTCTTCGTACTCGACGTATTTTAAACGAAAGATTCCATAATACATCCTAGGGGAAAAACGAACCACTAACAAGAATAATTAGGGCTTTCAACGAATTGTCAATACAATTGGACTTATCGGATACTAGACCTAACTTCAAAAGGAATTTGTTAAGTCTTTTTATCTTTTAAAACCTTTCCTTTTAGGTATTGTATGTACTTTAAATAAATAAAATTGTACAGTACTATTTCTCAAATCTGTTAGTACGTAAGTAGCTTGTAGATGAATGAATAAATGAATGAATGAATGAACTTGCATGCGCTCTTTTTGTCAACTTCAAAGCTGCATATGGTAGTGTCTAAGACTGGATACTTCTCTCTCTCGGTGAAGAATTTACCCTCAATGTAAAAAAGGATTCAGGCAGGGCAATACATCGTCATGTGATTTCAGAAACAAGATCACTGAATAGATCGTGTGGATCTCCCTGGCCAGCTCAAGAGTCTTAATCTATTTCAAGTCTTCATAATTTCTCCCGGACATGACACTGAGGAGAATGGACCAACAAAATGAGAAGTTGAAAGCATTTAAGCAGAAGCGGCTAAAGGAGTCTGAGGTTAAATGAGGCAAAACCAAATATATGCAGTCGTTAAAGAATTCATTTTGGTGGGGGCAATACCCCATTTATTGCGCTTAATTTAAGCTACATACTTAATTTAACATACAATCTAGGAAACTAAGAAAGAGGGCGATTGAGACGGAGTTTTAGACAAGGAGTGCTGATGTTGAAGTCGAAACAGTTTTTCGCATTAACATTCCGCGTAAAATGTGCTGGAAACCACAGAACCATTAACTGTCGAATCTCCTCTACAGATGGCATAACAAAATGCGCCTTATGTCAGTGCAGCCACACTGTCAACTACAAAGGCTGCAAAATCTATAAAGCACTAAATTTTGAACGCTTACCAGCTCTACGCAAAAAAAAATATCCCGACGACCAATGAAGAAGAAAGAAATGGAAACCTGACTAACATCCAACCAGGCATAACGTATGCCCAAGCAACAGCATCCAAACCTAACGACCAAAGCACCCGACCCCCATATAACAACAATAAAATCCATTGCCAGAAACAAAACAAACACCCCCACTAAAAAACTCTGATTATAACACAAACGACATGGCCGAACTTAAGGAGATGATGAAAAATTTAATACAACAAATGGCAAATATGATGAACCTATGTTACCCTGTTACTAACTAAACTTAATGGACAAAATGCATAAGGATCTTAAAATAATTATCTGGAACGTGACTTTATCGACACGCCCTCGAGGTAAAACAATTTATAAAAGATAACGATGCAGACATCCTATTAACAGCAGAAACCCACTTTACGAACAACAACTATTTACGAATCCAAGGCTGTAACATCCACTTCAGAAATCATCCCGATGGAACAGCGCATGGAGGCACGGCTATCCTAATTAAGACGAACGTATTCAAGCCGCTACAATACAACTCCAAGACCAACACGGACAACTCTCAGTATCAGTCATCTATTGTCCCCGAGGCATGAAAACTCTAGAACGCAATTCGATCATTACCTTAAATCACTTGGACCCATATTTTTAGCGGCCGGTAACATAAACTCTAAGCACACCGATTGGGGATCAAGGTTAACAACTTCCAAAGGGAAAAACCTACTACGTGCGATTAAACTAAGTAACTGCAAATACCTTAGTACTGGCGAACCCACCTATTGGCCAACTGACCCACAAAAGAAACCGGACCTAATCGATGTCTGCATATTTAAAAACTTAACTCCTGAAAACCTCAAAATCAGATCTCGTTTTGAACTTTCATCTGACCACTTCCAATCCAACTGGATTATTCAGCTAACTTGAAATCACAGCATGGAAACCACCGATTATACAACATAAAAACCGATTGGGACACCTACAGGGAATATATAGACTCGCGACTACAAACAAGCATCTCACTCAAATCCAATGACGAAATAGAAAAAGCCATAGTGTACTTCAACGACAGGGAGCGCCGTGGCGCAGTGGGTAGTGTGTTAGCCGCTGACGCAAGATGAGCGAGCTCGCATCCCGATAACACCAACATCGTCAGATGTTTATTTTGCGGTTTCCCTCCTAGGTGGGGTACTGGCAAAACCCTCCGTTGTACTACACTTGCCTTAACAAAAAAAAAAAAAATTCTCGGCTCTCGCCGTTCGGAATCGGCATTAAACTTTAGGTTCTGTTCACTACTTGTGTAAAAAACAAATCGCACACAACATACGATAAGTACTTAGCCTACAAAAGAAAAACAAACAAATTTTGGAGAAATGGCGATTTATTTTTCAATATAGTTTCCCTTTAGCTCGATACACATGACCCAGCGATGCTCCAACTTCTTTAACCCGTCTGTAAATACGTTTTCTCGAGGTCTGCAAAGTAGACTTCCGTGGCGGCGATGACCTCCTCATTCGACTGAAATTTCTGCCCGACGGATGACTTTTTCAAGTTTGGAAACAAAAAGAAGTCGCACGGGGCCAAATCTGGAGAATACGGTGGATGGGACAGCAGTTCGTAGCCCAATTCGTCCAATTTGGCCGTGGCGAGGGCGGAGATGTGAGCCGGTGCGTTATCATGGTGGAAGAGCACTTTTTTCTTCGCCGAGTGGGGCGGTTTTTTCTTCAATTCGGCGTCGAATCGGCCCAATAATTTGGCATAGTACAGCCCTGTGACCGTTTTGCCCTTCTCCAGGTAGTCGATGTGGATCACACCTTGTGAATCCCAGAAAACGGTGGCCATCACCTTTCCGGCCAATGGGACAGTCTTCGCCTTCTTCGGAGCACGCTCGCCGGGTGAATTCCACTGTTTCGACTGTTCCTTGGTCTCTAGTGTGTACCAGTGGATCCATGTTTCGTCGACTGTCACGAAACGACGCAGAAACTCCTTCGGATTGCGCTTAAACAGCGTCAAACACTGCTCTGTAGTGGTCTCACGGTTGCGCTTGTTGTCCGGAGTGAGCAAACGCGGCACCCATCGTGCCGACAGCTTTCTCTTGCCCAAAATTTCATGCAGAATATGACCCACGCGATCTTTTGAAATGCCGGTCTGCCAATACGAGATCGGCGATTTTTGTCACGTTATCCTCCGTGGTAGCCGTTTTCGGGGCACCTGGACGTGGCTCATCAAAAACCGACGTGCGACCACGTTGAAACTCGTTAAACAAATTTTTGATGGTCGCCATCGAAGGAGAAGAGTCACCGTACACAGCATCCAAACGCTCTTTGATTTCGCTGCGCGATTTCCCTTCCAAAAACAAGAATCGAATCACCGACCGATATTGCTCTTTTTCCATTTTTCTAAAATCCGCGGACACTCCTGCTTCCCCACACGGTCAAAACGGTCCGATCCGGCTGAAATTTCGACAGTAGCCGTCTACTAGAATGTACTACACGATAGTAAATTGCTCTTGCGATACTGGCGATTTGGCGGTGACGCTAAGTACTTATCGGACCACCCTCGTAAGTGAATAAAATAGAAGCTTGGCTCTGGCTATTCATGAGCTCTAATGCCATCTAAGGTGTCTGTCTGGCAGTACAATGGACCAGTATTTGTGTCTGAGTGCTCCAACAGATAGCAGAAGCCTAAAAAAAAAAAAAAAACGTAATTCAACGACACAATAAGCGAAGCAGTCATAGCTTCGACACCTGTCACAAAATCAAAAACAATGGACTGTATACTAGAAAGAAAACTAAGAAACTAAATCTCCCGACGACAAAAAAGACTCAACAAAGCAACTCAAGGCAACTCTACTCAACATTCGAAACATAACCAACTACTTAAAAAACCTAACATCTACAACCGAAACTGATTTCTCGCTGTGGAAAGCAACGAAAAAAATTGGAAACAAAATAACCCATCAACGGCCACTGAAAAAACCGATAACTCCTGGGCTAGGACGAACCTCGACAAAGCTGATACACCAGCGAAATACTTCTAAGAAGTATCCACAAATGACGACATTAGACGTCAAGAAAAGCAACCGAATACCTTAGAAATACCCCGAATACATTAGAAATGTATATAACGCAATCATAAGATTAAAGTACTTCCCCAAGTCCTGGAAAGTATCTCTAATAATACCCTTCCCAAAACCAAATAATGACCCCGTGAAACCAACCTCATACAGACCCATTATCCTACTTCCTACTTTATCCAAAATCTTCGAGAAGTTAATCTACGACATACTCAATCAAATAAACTTGATACCCGACCATCAATTCGGATTCCGAGGACAACACTCAACAATTCAGCAGATTCACAGGGTGGTAAATAAAATTTCAACATGACCAAGATGACGTGGCAAAGGCATTTGACCAAGTGTGGCACAGGGGACTGCTACACAAACTACAAAACCTACTTTCCCGAGATTTCTATATTCTACTTAAGGGGTCATCTCAGTGTGAAATTTTCAAAAAAAAATAATTTTTGCATTATTGGATAGTTACACTGTTATAAATATTCTATCAAATTTTTAAATCGAAATTCCAATTATTTCGGTCGCTACATCGTTTTTCGTAGAAAGGGAACGGAGCGGGACATCTGTCGCGTCGGTCGTCCCGCCATACCATTATTCCTTTTGTTCTTTTTCTGCGCCTGTACCTTTCTAGGGTACTTAGGTCCTATAACTTCAAAACGGTGGCCACTCTCAAAGGCAGAATTTTCAAGCTTTTCATTTCAAATTTTGGGAGAACATTTTTCACGTCATTCTCTATCGACCTATGGAAGCTTTTTTTTTTAATGAAATCTTCCTATTTTTTTTTACGAAAAACTGTCGAAAAAAGGTCAAATTCTATACGTTTTGTTCAAACCGCCGCCATTTTGTCAAATTTCAAAAAAAAAAGAAAACCTCCATAGGGAGATAGCGACTTTCCTACAGATTAATAATCTTTTTGAACTTTTTGTTTCAGATCAAAATTGAGGTCGCAATCATGGCCACCATATAGGACCTTTTTTTTACGATACTTTTCAACAATTAATTAAACTATTGTACACTAAATAAATCAACATAAAAAAAATTATTTTGTATTTATCCTGAATATCTTTATTTATTAAAAAAAAACCAGGACGATTAGTTTATTCCAACCATGAGAAAAAAAATCGCGAAAATTAGGGATTTTTCGGAGGGTCACACTGAGATGATCCCTTAAGAGTTATCTCACAGACCGGATCTTTATGTCAAGTATAAGGATGAAACTACATCACTACACCAGACCACAGCAGGAGTCCCACAAGGAAGTGTCCTAGGACCAATCTTGTACTTGCTGTACATTGCTTACATTCCTCTCCCGAGAAAAGCAACATCAATGATTGCGACTTTTGCGGACGAGACAATGCTTATGAACCTGCACACGAATCTATCCATAACCACTACACAGCTTCAACACATCCTGGACAAAACATCATACTCATCTGGACCTATGGCCTACAGCTCTGGGTAACATAAAAAAAAAAAACAAATGTAGCCACCATACAAAGACAACAATCAAAAATTCTTCGGACAATAACCAACGCAGAATGGTACATGACTAATGCTGACATTCACCGCGACACTTAATACCTACCATCAACCAGGAAATAACAAATATCAGTAGAAGACACCATATGACAATATTACTACATAAAAACGACGCAAGAGATGTCTAGGCGAAGAAAACTAAAAGAGACACGGCCCACCGATCTAATAAAAGAACATAATAGAGCGCAGACCACTTGCGTTCTGATAATAAAAGGTAAGAGGGAGGTTTTCGGGGAGTGTAAGAGTGGCAGGGAGGGGGAAAGAAAGACATGGAACATCAACATCTTGGCCAGAACGTCACCTTTGGCAGCTTTCACGGACTGGACATCGGTTGGACCACCATAAATAAAGTAGCGCATACAGGTGACCTAAATTAAAGTGCGGCACTGAAAGGAGCTGGCTAAAAATCGTTCCGTCTGCAGATTTTTGTTGTTGGGGTCAAGCACTGACCCATCATATTTTTTTTTAATAGTAAACGCATGCAAAAGGGACTATAAACACCCTTAAGTGATCTTTGTCAAGACACAGTACGGGTTCATGCTTGTTCATAGATTGCAATGTGTGGGAAATATTGGACTGGAAGAAGCTAGATTTAAATCTATATTTAACTGCACGTCCAAACACACGGCTAGGGGTATATTGATAGACATTCCTAGTGCGACGAATATTGCGGTTGAATTCGTGAAGGGGAGAAATGCAATTGGCTACCTCGTTTGAGCATTGTTTGTGAAATAGCGATAAAACAATAATCTTCAAGCCAGTCAAGTGACATTGCAATATCAACTCTTACAAGAGTCAGCAGCAGCAGCAGATGCAAAGAGGTCTTGCGAACACCAGGCCAAATATGAGCGTCGTACTCAAGCCCTATAGATTATAACCAACTAAGAGGGGTGACCTGCATCGCTTAAGGAAATGAGACATTTCGCAGTGTTCTTGGCGGCCTCCAACCATTTTATTAACGTACATACCAAGGATGAGAAGTTTCACTAAAATAGAGGTTCCTAAAGGGTTCACTAAAGTGACAGACAACATTGGGTGTTAAATCATTAAATTCCAATCGGATGGCGTGAGTCTGATGGCACAAATGGGATTTAGTTTTTTGTTTATTAAATAGTGTCTACTACGAGGGGTGATCCAAAAGTAATGATATTTAATATAAAACACGGTGATTTTAGTTTAAAAAAATGATTTAGTTTTTTACCTAGTCTCCTAACAAGTCAGTATATTTTGTCCATTTTTTTATACACCACGATTTCCTTTGAATAAAATTGTTTGTCTTGATCCTCCCAAACCTTTTCAACAGAGGCTATAACTGTGCTACCGTCTTTATCGTTCTTTGAGCCGAGGAAAGAGGTAGAACTCACTGGGAGATAGATCTGGCGCATAGACCCGGTGTTCGAGCAATTCGAATCCCGTTTTTTTGAATCGCAGCCATGGTGACTGCGGCTTTGTGAGCCGGTTCGCAGTTAGCGGTATCGTTTTTCTTTAGTGACATCCCGGTCTGGATAGAATGATCCCGAAATAGTGACTCCCTATCCTAAATAATACATCCGCGTCCCAAAAAACTTGACATTTTGAATTTCTTTGCGTCGGTGAGGAGGACCGCATACAAGTCATTGATTGTTGCTTAGTGTCAGGATCAAAATGGTGGATCCATGTCTCGTCCATTGTAAGGAAAGGTAGCAAAACCATTTCTTGATCTGCTTGGAACTTTTTGAGATTCACCCTCGAAATGTCGACTCGTTTTTTCTTTTGCTAGTCGGTTACCCGATCCATAAGAAAGAAGACTCCTTTGACTGCGCCACATATAGAGGGATAAATCTCCTTAGCATCGCCTACAAAATCTTCTCTGCCGTTTTGTGTGAACGCCTGAAACCGTTCGTCAACAACCGGATAGGTCCATATCAGTGTGGTTTCAAGCCAGGGAAGTCCACAGTAGACCAAATCTTCACTTCACTGCGGCAGATCCTGGAAAAGACACAAGAGATGTAGATCGACACTCACCACCTATTCTCAGATTGCCTAGCTGATTCAACGCGTGCATAAAGACAAGTTATAGAAAGCCATGGCTCGTCAGATTGTGTAGGATGACGATGAAGAACTCTCGTTGCTCCATCAAGATCGGCAACGAACTTACCGAAACCTTTAATGCCAAAAAAGGGTTTTGGGCAAGGCGACGCGCTGTTATGTCCCTTTTTTAATTAATACTCGAGAAGATCATGCGAAACTCACTAGTCAACACAAGAGATACGAACTTCCAAAAGTCCGTTCAACTGCTGGCTTACGCGGATGATATTGACGTAATTGGTCGAACACAGGAGCCGGCAATGAGGCGTTTACTGGCATTGAAACGGAAGCGGCTAAAATGGGTCTAGCGGTAATTGAGGGCAAAACGAAGTACATGTTGTCATCAAGAAAGAACGCACAAGATCGACGTCTCGGATAGAGTGTCAGCATGAACTTCGAGGTAGTGAAGGACTTCGTCTACCTCGGCTCCGCAGTAAATAGGGAGAATAACATCGGCACCGAGATCAAACGCAGAATCACTCTTGCCAATCGCTGTTTCTTTGGGCTCAAGAGGAAGACCAAATTGGCTTTGTATAATACTCTAATCATCCCAGTCCTGCTCTATGGTGCAGAAGCATTGACGCTGTTAAAAGCGGATGAGGAAGCTCTTGGTCTTTTCGAGCGAAAAGTTCGGCTTGCGATATTTGGTCCTGCTTGCGTTGATAGCATCTGAAGGAGAAGATTCAGTCACGAACTATATGGGCTGTACGGCGGCATGTGACTGTTAAGCGTCTACGGATACGACGCTTAAGATGGCTAGGCCATGGGCAATACAGCTCCGCCCGAAGAGTCTTTGAATCCGAGCCATTGGGACAACGCAATAGAGGACGCCCTCGGCACAAGTGGAAAAGGACCTCAACCAACTCGGTGTGCGAAATTGGAGAAAACTGGTAGCAGATCGCGCCGGCAGGAGACGCTTGTTGGTGGAGGTCCAAGACCACACCGGGCTGTAGCGCCATCAAAAGAAGAAGAAAGAAGTTCGTTACCCAACGCTCAGATTTCTTTGGATGGTCGCTCATCGATCTGCCAACACAACATTTTTTCACGTTATCTTCAGTGAGGGACGTGGATGGGCATCCTTCGCGATGTTCATCTTCGGTGAATTTTCTACGCAGCCTGGAGTTTCACTAGTTTGCCCAGCGAGTTAATGTGGAACATGGAGGAGCAGAGACTCCTAATGTTTCCCCAGGCCGCTGTGTATGTCTTTCGTAAACAGTATTTAAGCAGATGACAACTCTAATGGTGTTTTTCTACATTTTGATGTTATACATCTGCTGGGAATCCTGGCCTTTTTATGATTTTATTAGGTTTTTTGGAGTCCTGACTGTGTAGTGTTTTTCTTCTCCTAGCCATGAAGCTAATGGAAATCTATACTTAAAACGAAATATGTTTTTTTGTTTCTGATTTTGAAAGGCCATTATTAATCTAACACTTATGTCTAGCTTGTCCAGTTACTAAAAGCTATTCTTCACTATTGACTGTATTATAATGATGCCAGTGACACTCTCGGATTTGAAACAAGGTCTGTGGCTAAGAAGAAAAACAGATTTTGCGTCTTTGAAACGTTTTAAGGTCGTAAGGTGAATCTATGGTCGAAAACAGGAGTAAGCAACAGATGAATGAAGAAAACTACTGAATCAAGAACTCAAAGAACTTTATTTAGCCCCAAGCACTGTTCGATTAATAAAATCGCGAAAATTGGAATGGGCAGGACACAAATAGTCAAAATTGAGTGGAAAACTTGAGGAAAAAAGACCGAGAGGAAGTCCGTGTCATAGCTGGGACGACAATATAAGGATGGACTAAAAGGGATGGGACAGAACAGCGAAATATGGAACGAACACACTCATGACATGGTGGCTTGGCAAAGGTGGTTAACGAGGCTCCCAACTTCTGCAAAAAGCCGAAAAAAAAAAACAGAAATATTGCTTGATTGGCACAAAGGTTGCTAGGAATCTCGTATTTTGTAATCAAACCTTTTTGATTCCATTTTTTAGTTAGTAAATCAATGCTGTTACGAAACAGTTACAGATTTTTCAATAATACTTAAGTCTCCACTTACCAATGTACGAGGATGTTCTCTCCTTTGGTAAGAGCTAAATCGATAAATTCAGTGCACTGCTCCAAGTGATGCAATATATCTTCCTTCGGCATGTCCGATACTATGGAATTTCATTTTACGAATTGAAGTTATTACGACCGTGTATGACTAGTCATCGATATCCCTCTTATCAATACTTACTCTGTACATATTTGGTCGTCAAAAATGGTAGCTGCACAATATACGAAGGAAGTGGCACTGAATCCAGCGTAAGGATATGCGTTATGTTAAATGCCTTTAAAGTTTCTACATTAGTAGCAGCTGTGAGATTGCCTAAAAATGATCTCAATGAAAGCATATTTCAAACCAGGAAATAGTTTTAAATGTTACCTAAGAAAAGACCTTTTTCGATTTCATCCATGCTCACAGGTCCACCATAAAAATCCTCTCGGCAGAGAAGCCCACTATCTATCCGTTTCCTTCCAGACGTACTAGGCACAAGGGCGACATCCATTCTCAGTAACCACTTAATCTGTTAACTTATGTGATATCAATCGGAACAAAAAGTATTAAAACAACAAACTTGTGGATTCCATACAACATGCGCCAGAATCCTAAATCCCTGTGATTTATGTATTTTTTATCAGCTGTTTACCTATTCAATTGACGTTTGTGAATTTCCCAAACAAGCGAGACATTTCCAAACAAAAATAAAATCCTCTAAAGCGACGTTACCATCATGAAAATGCTTTGAAAGAAATTGGTGATTTTGAAGTATGGTTCGAATTGGTAGCATTTCCGTTGGTGATAGCTGATTGGATTGTAGTAACCCGTACCGTACCATTAATCTTTCGGTTAACGTCAAATAGCATGAATAGCATGAGAAGCGCGATACTAGGAAAACGTCAATTTTTTTTTCTCCATTCTTACATCCGCCCCTTGCGATATAGGGCTCAGAATATACCCACGGCTCGAATGCCGGTCGTAAGAGGCGATGTAAAAACATTAAGTTCGGTTGGCAGGGTGCTCAACAAAAAGCTCTAAAAAAAGGTGACAAAAGTTGTAGGAATACAATCAACCCATCTATAGGCACATTTTTCCATGGACCTCAATGTCGGTTAGAGGTTCGCGAGGTGCTTGCGATAATTATCTTTTTTGTCATCAAAATGCTTGTGAACACAGTTTTCCAGGTAAATTAATTAAATCTTAACCTAAAATTGTTTTTTAAATATTATTGTAAATCATTATTTTAAAATTAGCGTTTTTATTATTTTACCGCCAAAACAGCCTCGGCTTCTCCCTATCAGCGATGAACTCAACGAACTCGACAGTAACACCAGTACGGACGATGACTTCGTTGACGAGACTCACATACCTTTTGAATACATTGAAAATTGACTTACGAGGGTGGTCCGATAGGTGCTTAGCCTCACCGCCAGATGGCGCCAGTATCGGAAGAGCAATTTACTATCGTGTAGTACATTCTAGTAAACGGCTACTGTCGAAATTTCAGCCGGATCGGACCGTTTTGACCGTGTGGGGAAGCGGGACTGTCCGCGGATTTTAGAAAAATGGAAAAAGAGCAATATCGGTCGGTGATTCGATTCTTGTTTTTGGAAGGGAAATCGCAAGGCGAAATCAAAGAGCGTTTGGATGCTGTGTACGGTGACTCTTCTCCTTCGATGGCGACCATCAAAAATTGGTTTAACGAGTTTCAACGTGGTCGCACGTCGGTTTTTGATGAGCCACGTCCAGGTGCCCCGAAAACGGCTACCACGAAGGATAACGTGACAAAAATCCACGATCTCGTATTGGCAGACCGCCGATTGAAGGTGCCCGAGATAGCTGAGACAGTAGGCATTACAAAAGATCGCGTGGGTCATATCCTGCATGACATTTTGGGCATGAAAAAGCTTTTAGCGCGATGGGCGCCGCGTTTGCTCACCAGATTTGGCCCCGTGCGACTTCTTTTTATTTCCAAACTTGAAAAAGTCACTCGCCGGGCAGAAATTTCAGTCGAATGACGAGGTCATAGCCGCCACGGAGGCCTACTTTGCAGACTTCGAGAAAACGTATTTTTCAGACGGGTTAAAGAAGTTGGAGCATCGCTGGGTCAAGTGTATCGAGCTAAAAGGAGATTATATTGAAACATAAATCGCCATTTCTCCAAAATGTTCACATTGGTGGAAGCGCACCAAATTGCCTGAAAGAGAGGGAACGATTTTTAATGAGTGGAAACGAGAAGGGTTGCTTGCACCGAAAATCCATCTTCAATTTGTGCCTGTTCACATTGGCGCAGGAAGGACAAGCGCAAGAAGGCAAATAGTGTTCACATCATGAATGAAATATTACAGATTACGCATTGCGCAAGTTATGTACACGACACATTCCTCTCCCAGTACATTGGATGTCCGATTAGCGGATGCTTTTAGTTATCTCAAACGTAATGAGATATGAATACTTTCTTACTCCCATATAGTTATCTGAGTCGGCACATTTGCTTCACGGAGCAGACGACAATCTGAATATCCGACTGGTCAAGCATTCGATTTATGCTGACCAAACATTTTGACAATGACTGGGAATGATTTAGCTTGGAAGATCTCTGGGAGTTCGTGTTCTGGCGTCGCGGTGGAAAGATCGCTTTTTGTGAATCAGTAAATATTGAATAAGAAATAAATAAAGTATTAAAAAGAAATATAGTTTTTTTTACTGTTGTTCATCCCGGACAACATAATTGGCGCAGTCGGTAGGATAATCTTAAAAAGGATTATCCAGTGATACGAACAGTGAAAACTTAATTAAAATCGAAAAGATTAAGAAGTATAACTGTCGCGAAAATAACAGTGAAAACTCAATTAAAATCGAAAAGATTAAGAAGTATAACTGTCGCGAAAATAACAGTGAAAACTCAATTAAAATCGAAAAGATTAAGAAGTATAACTGTCGCGAAAATAACAGTGAAAACTCAATTAAAATCGAAAAGATTAGGAAGTATAACTGTCGCGAAAATAACAGTGAAAACTCAGTTAAAATCGAAAAGATTACGAGCAAGTGTTAATGATCACAAGAAGGCAAGCAGAATTCGACGCCAGCAGAAACTTTGAAGAAATCACCATGGAAGAATCAAACATCGAACTCCAACATCAATTGAGATTAAGGGAACAGCAAGCAGTTGGAGCAGTTAACCAATGCGTTCCAGAATCTCCAAACACGAGAAGCAGAGCGAATGGACCGTGAGAGGATCCTTCGTGAGGTGTCACACATGTCTACATTCACCGGAAAAGGGGAAGTGACAATAAATAGTTTTTTCAAAAAGGTGGAATACTATCTAAGAGATTTCTCAAATGGAAACCTGATAAGATTCATAATAAGAACAATATATAACGAAAAAATACAAGGAGAAGCCAAGGACATCATAATTAATATACCAGATCCTGAAAACTGGGAAGCCATCAAACGACAACTGAAGCTGAGATACAAACCAGAAGTGGAGCCATCGGACATCTATAAAAGTATTTATACCATGAAAGTCAATACGGTAAGTGAATTATTATTTGAAACACAAAAAATTAAATTTAAAACTGATGAACTTGTAAACTTCTATAAAGGCGACAACGCCGTAGATTTAAGTAATGTTGATTCATTATTAATAAATATGATTAAGGAAATATGTCAAGGAACACTATTAGAAAAAATTTGTGAAGAGAAGGAATTAGATATTATATTTGAAATAATGATTAAAAGAAGGTACGAAGATTCGTGTATTAGGGAAGAATTTAGAAAGACCAGTAAGGTATCTCATCGTCCAGGGAATTTTAAGGAGCAGCAAGGTAATAATTATCAGAACAACTATCGGAATCATAAGAATAGTTACCAGAGTAGACGAGATTCAGGGCATTACAATAACAGTATTGGAAATTCGGGCCAAAATCGCTTTCAACAGAATTATCCACAGAACAATAGAAACTCAGGTCATTATACCAACCCAGGGCACTTTAATAACAATAAGAGAAATTTAGGCCAATATCGTCATCCACAGAGCTTTCAACAGCGGAATACAAACTCCGGACAGTATGGAGATTCGGGTCAAAATAATCAAGAGCCAATGGATGTAAGTAACATTGAAACAAATAGTCTAGGAAATAACAGCGAGATTAATAATGCCGAGTTTTTTATCAATTAGCCTCGGATGACCTCCCCACAATAGAATTAACTATAAACAAAAAAAAATATTTAGCTCTAATAGACACAGGGTCGTCACTTAGCATAATCGATTCTAAAATAAATGATTTTAAGACAGTTAAAATTAACCCCATACAATTTTC
Organism: Merodon equestris; assembly: GCA_958301585.1. NCBI lineage: Eukaryota > Metazoa > Arthropoda > Insecta > Diptera > Syrphidae > Merodon > Merodon equestris. The sequence goes on from OY284415.1 coordinate 111,944,965, forward strand.
CACAATAAATGGAAAAGATGCCATTACCTGTGAAGCACATACACCAGCACCGGATGAACTAAAGCTTCCAGTAGGAGCTCTCATCAGGTGGAAAGTAATAAATTTACCTAACAGACGTTACCAATTTATAATTGGTAATGACATTCTAAATACACTAAATACCCTTATAGACTTAGAAGCCAAAGCCATAAATTTAAATAATCAGAAACTACAAATAATAGGTGACCCATATACATATAAAGAAATACATACTTTAGAACATGTGAACGAAGATGTTATAACGCATTTAAAATTAGATCATTTAAATAAAGAAGAATATGAAGCTATAGATAAGTTAATTAAAAGATTTAAAAAAATTGTTTTTTAAAGAAGGGGATAAATTAACTAGCACTCCCGAAATAGTTCACGAAATTAAGACAACCACCGATCAGCAAATAAATTCGAAGTTATACAGGTATCCGCCTAAACATGAGAATGAAGTCAGAAGACAGATAGCTGAAATGGAGGAGCAAGGAATAATCCGAAAAAGTAACTCCAAGTACTGTAGTCCATTAATAGTGATACCCAAGAAAAATGATAACTCTGGAATTCAAAAGTACCGAATAGTTATTGACTATAGGAAACTTAATGAAATAACTATAGATGATAAATTCCCACTTCCTAATATAGATTCTATATTAGACAAGTTGGGCAGATCTCAATATTTCACAACAATAGACCTGGCTAAAGGATATCATCAAATATTAATTAAAGAAGAAGACAGAAAAAAGACAGCTTTTGTAACACCACATGGGTTGTATGAATTCGTGAGAATGCCATTCGGTCTAAAGAATGCTCCAGCGACATTTCAGAGACTGATGAATGACATTTACAGAGATTATATTAATAAGACATGTGTTATATACTTGGACGACATACTTATATTTAGTACTACCCTCCAGGAACATATAAAAGCAATTACAGATATATTCCAAATACTGGAATCGAAAGGTTTGAAAATACAGGTAGATAAATGTAACTTTCTAAAAAAGGAGACAGACTTCTTAGGGCATGTGCTGACAAAAGATGGATTTAAACCTAATCCCAATAAAATAGAGACAATTGAAAAACTAGAATTGCCAAAAACTCAGAAACAGATAAAAAGTTTTCTAGGGCTATCAGGATTTTATAGAAAATTCATAAGAGACTACGCGAAAGTAGCACTTCCAATTACCAAATACCTAAAGAAAAATGCTAAAGTTAATGTCAATGATCCATTGTATGTAGAAGCATTCGAGAAGTTGAAAAATTTGATGACCAGTCATCCAATCCTTAGATTTCCAGATTTCAAAAAACAATTCCAATTAACAACGGATGCATCAAACTACGCGTTGGGTGCAGTCCTTTCACAAGAAAGACACCCAGTTTGTTTCGCATCTAGGACTCTTAACAAGCACGAATGCAACTACGCAGCCACTGATAAGGAATTCTTGGCAATTATGTGGGCCGTAAACTATTTCCGCCCTTACTTATATGGTAACAAGTTTAAAATATTCACAGACCATCAGCCAATAAAATATTTGCATTCTAAATATAAAGGTAAAGATATGTCTCCGAGACATCAAAGGTGGCTTCTTAAACTAGGAGAATATAATTTTGATATAGAGTATCTAAGAGGAAAGGACAATAGAGTGGCCGATTTTCTGAGTAGAATTGAACCTAATGCAAACATCAAATCTGAAGAGAAAAGTACAAGTTCAGATAATGAAGATGCTATTTCAGAAATAGAATTATTATTTAATTTAGAAGAAGATGAAAATGAAACAACTATGGCTACAATTCATTCTGCAGAAGAAGAATTATTAAACCATATCCCTATAAAAGAAGAAATAATAAATAAATACAAAACCCAAATAATATTAACAAATAACAAAACCCAAGAGATAGAAATAGTACACGGTAAACGTATAATTTATATTGCAGAATATGATCTTATAAATCTAGATGACATATTCAAAAGAGTTATAAAAAAGGAATAACGGGAATATACTCCGAATTAAACGACCATCAGTATAATGTAGTTCAGGAAAAATTAATAGAATTATTTTCAGAGGAGAAGCAAATAAAGTTTATAAAATGTTCTTATAGGGCACAAGATATTAGATTAGAAACAGAAGCTGTAAAGCAAATTTCATTTTATCATGTAAATGAGAGTATGCATTCGGGTATTCAGGAAACATTTAACGGCATCAAAAATAAAATATATTTCCCAAAACTACTGGAACTAATACAAATAGTTATAAATCAGTGTGAGGTTTGCCAACAAGTAAAATATGATCGTAAGCCAATAAAACCAAAATTTCAGCTTACTGAAACAGCTACAGAGCTAAATGAATTCATTCACATAGATACATTCGTAATTCTCAAATGCAGTTTCCTCACCATAATAGACAAGTTTTCCAAATTCGGATTCGCGTATTATTTAACGGATAGAAATCATATCACCTTAGTAGAAGAACTAGAAAGTCATTTTGCCAAGGCAGGAAAGCCAAAAAATATAATTGCAGATAATGAATTTAATTCAATTCATATAAAAGAATTTCTTCAAAAAGAAAATATTAATATTCATTTTACTAAACCGAATTCCCACACCGGAAATTCGGACATAGAAAGATTTCATAGTACTTTACTAGAAAAATGCAGAGTATTAAAATTAAATAAAACAAATGTATCAGTCAAAAGACTAATCCAACAAGTAATTCGTAACTATAATGAAAGAATTCATTCAACAATAAAAACAGGCCCAAGTGTAGTACAATTTCATAAAATAGATTTTAGTACAATTCGAAATAATCTAAAAACTGTAAAGGAAAGTACCATTAGAAAAGCAAACAAAAAACGAGAAAATTATAATGAAGTTAGGTCTATAGGATTTATAAGAAATTACAAAGCAACTAGACACAAGCATCAACCTAAGTTTAGAAAAAGTAGGCTGGCTAATGTCCATGCAACAAATATTAAACGCCAACCAAAATTTTCAGCTCTACATGATGACATTACTAATAATACTATTGACAGTACGAACTAATGGACTATTAAGTATAGAGGAAATAAAAGAACAATCAGGTTTCACAGAAATAAAAATCAACGAAGCAGACTTAGTGACCAAGACAGACATAATAATTCATTTGATTAAACCACAGGAAATAGTAGACGTACTAAACGACATTTCGAAAAACATCGACCAGCTCGACGGGAACCACAAGGAATTACTTCAACTGGAACTTACACACTTGACAAACAAAGTAGTGCATCAAAATGGCTTTTTGGCACCATGGATGAAGAAGATAGAGAAAATATTGATGCGCATCTAAGAAATGTAGAGATAAATAACCACAATTCCATAACTAACCTGAACCAGCAAGTTTTAATTAACAACAATGTCAGTAAATCCATTAAACAACTAAAGAATATAATAGAAAAAGATAGAACAGTAATATTAGGACAGTTAAACAATGTAGCAAGTAAAACATTGAAGCAAAATTTATATTATGATCAGCTTTTTAAAGTTCAAATAATAAAAGAAAAAATTGAGCACATCCAAGACAACTTAGCATCAGCCAGATATGGATTATTACATCCGAATATACTGACAGATGAAGAAATAGAAAGATACAATATAGATGTAAATAAAATGAAGTATATAAAATTAGGCATTACTAAATTCAAAGAAGATGTGTTAGCATTCGCTATTAAAATTCCAAAAGAAACCGAAAAAATACAACTAAGAATTATTGTACCCGTACCAAACAAAAACCAAAAAGAAATAGATTATCCAAACGAAATTGTGTTCAAAAACAATAACTTGACATATCAATATAAACAACTAAGATCCTTAAATGAATTAAATTTAAGTAAGCATTGTACTATCCAACATAATTGTAAACTGATAAAGAACAATAAAACTGAGATCCTTACATTGGACGATGAAACTATTGTAATTAAAAATGCAAATCAATTAAAAGTAGAACAAAATTGCGACGAAAGACATTTAAATATAACTGGAAATGTATTAATCCATTTTAACAACTGTGAAATACGTATTTTAGATCATTATTTCTCAAATGTCAAAGAGGTTTTCCAAGAAAGATTTTACTACCCAGTAAACGAAAATTTTAAAAATTTTAGCGATAAAATAACACTAGATGATGTTATCCTAGAAAACGAAAGTAATATTAAGAAAATAGAAGAATTACAATATCACAGAAACGTATCCTATGGTATGAATCTGAGCCTGATCATTTTCGGGATCCTTGTACTAATTATCCTTTTTATATTTTGTAAAAATCAAAAATCTATTAAAGTAAATCATAAAATTCAGGAGAATTTTAATCTGAAGGGGGGAGAAGTTATGTACACGACACATTCCTCTCCCAGTACATTGGATGTCCGATTAGCGGATGCTTTTAGTTATCTCAAACGTAATGAGATATGAATACTTTCTTACTCCCATATAGTTATCTGAGTCGGCACATTTGCTTCACGGAGCAGACGACAATCTGAATATCCGACTGGTCAAGCATTCGATTTCTGCTGACCAAACATTTTGACAATGACTGGGAATGATTTAGCTTGGAAGATCTCTGGGAGTTCGTGTTCTGGCGTCGCGGTGGAAAGATCGCTTTTTGTGAATCAGTAAATATTGAATAAGAAATAAATAAAGTATTAAAAAGAAATATAGTTTTTTTTACTGTTGTTCATCCCGGACAACATAATTCGCATGTCCGCCATGTTTGCTACCCATCTGTCAATGTTTTGTGACGTAGGCCGTGACCAGCGCGATTCACTTCTATACAAACGAATACGGATGAGTTTTGTTTACGGTTTTCGCGCCTTGAATTCGAAAATATAAAGTGGAAGTTTGTGTATGATAATTGTGTGATATAATATTATTTTTCAAAATGAGGTGTGCAGTTTACAATTGTGACGAAAATAATAACAAGGGAAAGAAAAATATTCGGTTTTATTGCTTCCCAAAAGACAATATCTTGCGAAAGCAATGGATTCATTTTTGCAAAAGAAAAGATAGTTTCAATCCAAGCTCAGCTCGAATTTGCTCTGCACATTTTACTGCCATACATACATACAGTTTGAAATGGGTAAGTTAATATTTTGTTACTTCTTTTACACAACGGTTAATCGCAATTATAATTGCAGGACTTTGCAAAAACAATGGATACAAGTTGAAGATGGGAACTGTTCCAACAATTCAACCGCAATGGAATTAAAAAACAAGAAGCAGGTAATAGCAAGCCTATTAAAAGACAAAGAAAATGCTATTGATGATCCTGAGACTACCACAATTGAAAGTAAAGTCGGCATTGTGGTAGAAAATCAAATTCCAGAGGAAATTAATAATATAGAGGAATCAAACCAGAGAATAACAATCTTACAACAGGAAATGTAAGTTTATCTTACAGCTTATACCAAGATTCATAACAATAATTACGGACTTTTAGTGAAGACTTGAAGAAGGACAAGTGTATTATGCAAGAGAAAGAATGGGATTACCAAAAGCAGTTAATTTCTCTCAAACAAAAGTTACAGAAGTCTGAATTTGAACGTCTCGATATGGAAAAAAAACTGCGGGAAATATTCACAGCAGGTAAAATATTTGACTAAGTAGAAAATAGTATATGCATTTAGGCTGTTATAGCTTAAGGTCAAGTCAACAAGTTGAAAAATGGCATAAAACGCTTACAGTGGACTGAGGCGGATATAGCGCAGTCCATCACGCTTTATTCGACAAGCGCAAAAGCGTACAATCTGCTCAGAAGAAAAAATTTCCCTCTTCCTGGCGTGCGAACTCTTCAAAGTTGGGCACATAAACTGGACATTTCACCTGAGATAATTGCACCTGTAATGAAGATCCTGTCAGCAACAACTCAACTGAGCGAGGCCCAGAAAATTTGTGTCCTTAGCTTCGATGAAATGAAAATTCGCAAAGCTTTCTGCTAGTCTTCAGATACCACATTATCTCCTGCTAATTATGTACAAGTGGCAATGTTAAGAGGTATGTAAATATGAATACTTATTAAAGATATCAAGCCTAATTTTAATAAACACTCTTAGGACTAATCAGCAAATGGAAACAACCTGTTTTCTATGCCTTTGATTGTCAGATAACAGCGGACATTATACACCATATTCTTGGCAAAGTCAGAGAATCTGGCTATAATGTTGTTGCTATTGTCAGTGATTTAGGGGGAGGAAACAGGGCACTGTACAGAAATCTTGAAGTCACCATGGAGAAACCCTGGTAAACAATAACAAACAGCGAAGGAAATTATTATTTACTGATTATTCTTACATTCTAGGTTTATTCACAACGAAAATAAAGTTTTCGTGTTTTTCGATGTGCCCCATTTAATAAAACTCATGAGAAATCATTTTATTGATCATGGTTTTACAATAAATGGTAAGGAAGTAAGAAAAGAGATCATTTTGACACTGCTTTCCTTAACTTCCGGGGATCTCTCTATTACACACAAAATAACAACAGGCTACCTTAACGTTGTTGGAGCAGAGAGGCAAAAAGTTAAAATGGCAGCAAAACTTTTCTCCCATACGATTGCTCAGGCAATAACAAGGGCTGCAAGTTCGGGGCATTTGAGCAATTACAATTGGGAAGAATGCTCCAAATTATTCAAAACTGTAATATTTACCAACAATATTTGCTTTAAAAAGTTGAAACACCTTTTTGCTCTTTTTCAGACTAATGACTGGTTCGATGTTATGAACATCAAAGCCCCATTTCAAGGTTCTAAGCGAACTCATGGGTACGGTTTGGCTTTGGATATACAAGATTCAATTCTAGATGAAATGAGTAAGCTCATGCAGGAAATGAGGATAATTGGAAAGGAAAGTTTATTGCCTTTCCAAAAAGGTACGAGACTTTATTACATATGTATAATTTAAAATGATATTCATAACTTTCGTTTTCAGGCTTTTCTTGGATATAATGAAGGACTTCTTTCCGATCACGCAAATGTTGCTGATGACGACACACCTGACCTCAAATTGGATTCCACTCTCACAGGTAATACTACCGCGCTTTTGCCAAAAAATTCAATTAATTCCTCACTTTTCTTCTCGTATTAGGTACAATTCTGAAACGTATACTGATAAATCCAGGAAGCATACCGGTGCAAAGTAAAGAAGAATGTGAAGTGGATTCTATAGCACACGACCGATTGGAAAACCTCGCAGGTTGCATTTGCCACAAGCTGGGGGACGAAATTCCGGAGATTCGGGTGGAGAACACCAATGATGAGTCTTTCACTTGGGTAAATCACCTAAATGAGGGTGGTTTATCCAAGCCAACAGCGGAACTTATGAATCACATGAGGAATCTGGAGAACGTCTTCAATGAAATTAACGGGGATGACCTGCTAATCTCCAATAATTTTATAAAAACGCATCTGGAACTTACAAAACAGGTAGGATGCGAGGAGAGAGGCTGTTTTTTAGGGCAAGGATGTATTTCAATATAAAAGGAAAAGAAAATTCAATAAAACATTGCATTAAAAGGAAAATTAATCTTTTATTCCACATTTTTTGCATTCGTATATACATAGATAATATGCGACGCGCTGCACATTGAATTCCAATTGAATAGTTATACAATTGGGTTTGCTTTTGCCACAGTATATTTAAGCCATCAAAAACATAACTTGTAAAAAAAACCAAGTCTCGCAACTCAGTTGTTCTACCGTAAAAAGTTGTGAGATCTATGTAATACCAAGTCGGTTAATTTATTCAGCCCCTACTTAAGGGACCTTCTGTCTTAAGTTATTACGTAATTAGCTAACCTAACAACATCTTATAGTGACCATATTAATATTAAAAATCTTTTATGTTTTAAATAAATAGATTGACTTGTCCATCGCATGCATCTCACAAGTAATACATATTATATTAAATTAGATTGTTTAGTGCGATTGCCAAGTTTGACAGCTCAGACAAGCGTAAATGAATATATGTTAAAGTAACATTGGATATCATCGACACTTCGTCTATGATAAACAACACTACTTCTTTCAAATCTGATCTCAGAACTTGGAGCACTTCATCGGAAAGTGGCTTGTACCTCTGTGTTTGCTTGTGTTCTACAGGCAGTTGCAATCTGTGTATAGTCAATCCATTCACATTGAATGCAGCTATGCCTGTTGGAGCACTAACTGCCACTTTTTTGTTTAAATACATCTTAACCCAAACTTTCAGAGTTTTTATTAAAAAGCTGGAAAGATCCAGTGCTACCAGTTCCACTCACGAAACAGTGTAAAACGTCAGCGTTATTATCAGTTGTGTCCATTTTATGTGTGATCATATCGAAGACTCTTTTTTGATCGGCATTAAGTTTTGCGATCATACTTTGAAGATCAGTCTGCTCTTCTTCTACCAGATTGATTCTCTGAAAGTCATCCAATGCGTTTGCAGCTTCCACAGCCTCAAAGTCTAAAGGGTTTTCAGGACCATCGTCATCATCAATAATTTCCCTTTCTTCGTTTATCTCATACTATCATTTCATATGCTTTTTGTATCTTATATCTTGACTCTATCATTGAATTACCATAATCGACTCCTTCTTTTAAATCTTCTTTCGCCAAATTAAAGGCCTCCGTGTAAGTATCACACCCCATTTTGAGTTCATCTAAGGAACGCCATGGCTTGAATAAAAGAAGTAAAGAGAAGAAGTATTTCTCTGGTACTTGTTCTCCGTCGTAGAAATAGTGATTGATCAAATATGGGTTATCTCTTCTTTTCAGGAACTTTTTATCGTCATTTATCTCGTAGCACTCGACTTTAGAGGAGACTGGGCGTGTTTTAACAATATCGTAATTTTGAGCGAAACTGTACAAGTTAGTAGTCTCCAACTCTGACACCGAACATACAATTTGTTTTAAAATTGATTTAATTATAAGTTCATCAAATGGTTATTAAATATGTACATATATGTACATAATAAAGATATTTATTTTATATTCCGTCAAGTACATGAACCACATTGACCACTAAACCCAATTCCCCAACCGCCAATTGATTGTTGCATTGCATATTTTTAGGAGTTAATCGCCATCTAGATAAATTGAAAAAGGATACATACAGACACTATCCTATTAGTAATAATATTTGGTGTATCTAGAAAACAGGACCAAAATTGCAAAATATTTTAGTTTTTCCTTGATTTATACACTAAACACTAATTGTATTCTAAATTTCAAGCTTCTATGTCTGCTAGAAGTGCCCTAGAGTTTTGATGATCGGTCAGTGAGTGAGTGAGTGACAGAATTAAGAAACTTTGACTAGTTATAATTCTTAAACTACTGGTTCAAATTTAATGAAATTTGAAATATACCGTGTCTATGCGATGCCTGCTTGGTTACTGAAAATTCAGGCTTCTAGTTTTATCCACAACGAAGTTATAGGGGGTCGAAAATGGCCCGAACTGCTTCGAGAAAAGGATGGTACGGCCGTGCCGCTTTTTTGCTCGACTTGGCGGGGGCACTGCCGTGCCCCCAGATTTGCTGGTATTCGCTTATCACTCGAAGCTAGGCAAACAATTTGCGATTAAAAACGCGATTTATTTAACAAAAAAATATGATTTTCAACTTTTCATTTCCCAATTTGTATGTAAACAAACAGCAGCTTCGACCAGCTGTCAAATTACCTAGTCACGCGTGACGTACATGCGCAGAACGAAACAAAAACGAACACCCGACGGCGCAATCTTGTTTTCTTTATTCATGGTTCACATTGGTGGAAGCACACTTGAATTTTTGACAAGTGGAACGCATGAATCGGGTCATTTTCATTCAGTTTCATTGTTTTACCAGAGCGGAAAAAGTGAACATAGTTAAACGCGATAGTAAGTAATATAATTTTGTATTTAAATGGAAGAAGAGTTTATGTTGGCTTTTGCAGCAACAATGTTTGCATGTAGTGCTGCATTGTTTTTTGAGGAGGAAAAGAACAAAAAAAAACGGAGAAAAGAGTGGATGAAAGTGTGGAGATTAAGGAGAACACAATCAAGTTCCTTTGCACTTCTTAATTCGGAATTACGGCTGGAAGACGAATGAAGTCTGTTTTGTGGAATTATTAAATGTGGTAAAGCCATTCATAATGAAAAAAAATACTCAACTTAGGGATGCAATTCCACCTGAAGAGAGTTTAGCGCTTGTGCTAAGATTTTTGGCTACGGGCGAAACATTTCGAAGTTTAGATTATCAAACCAGAATCTCGCTTGCATACATAAATACATACATATCGGAGCTTGTACCGTACTGCTGTTATATACTCTATACAAAACTGAAACACAAATATTTAAAGGTTAGTGTATTTGCGTAACAAAAATAAGTTTTGAATGAATAAAAACATTGTCTCGTTTCTAGTTTCCAACATGTGCTGAGTGGAAAAAAGTAGCAGATGGTTTCATGCAAAGGTGGCAATTTCCATTATGTTTGGGTGCTTTGGACGGAAGGCATATAGGATTTAGATCATCTAAAATCGATGGATCTTTATACTACAACTATAAGGGATTCTAAAGCATTGTTTTGTTGGCAATGTGTGACCCTCATTACAAATTCACATATACATAAATGTTGGATGCAATGGTAGGATAAGTGATGGGGGTGTGCTTAACAGGAGTGATTTAATGTACACCATAGAAAACTCAAGCCTGTATTTTCCACCAGACGAAGTGATAGGCGCAAATCGAATACTGCCAAATTGGAGACGATGCGTTTCCTCTGCAGCGCCATATAATGAAGCCGTACCCATACAACAGCAGTGAACATTATAAAAAAAATTTCAATTTTCGGTTAAGCCATGCACGCCTTTGGACTGCTATCAAACAAATTTCGGGTTTTGCAAACTATGATTTATTTGCGACCAGAAAAAGTTAAATTAATTGTACAGGCATCTTGTGTACTGCACAATTTTCTATTGCATGAAAACAGTAATTATTTGGAAGGGCAGCTATCGGTTGGAAATGCACAACAATCAACAGAAAGTCATGCGAATTCATCGAGGAGGTTGGGAAGCATAGCATCACAAACGCGTGACGAATTTGCTGCGTACTTTTCAGAAGAAGGGCAACTTCCATGGCAAGAACAATATATATAAAAACCAGAAAATATATAGTTGTATATTTTCAAAGTAAATAAAAAGAAATATTTTCAATGTATGAAATTACAGACTTTTTATTTCATGTCACTTATCATATACATAAACATAACAGAAAAACAGATAAAGAAACGAAAAAAACAAAAGAAAAAAATTCATATATACATGGATATACATATGTATATGGATACTCAAGGCTTATTCAAAGTCCTCGTCATCAAATATATCTTCCATCGCGCTTTCCAACAAATTTCTGGACGCCGAGGAAGTTGACGAACTTTGGGGATCATCGGATATATAGATATAATTCGATATTGGCGTCGATGATTTTCTTAAATTTATCGCCTTTTGTTTGCGTTGTGCTTCCTTTATAACATCCATCATTTTCCATTTTGTCTCCATCAGTAAATCTTCGTCGGTGACAAACGCCAACTCATTCTCTAAATTAGTAACGAAAGGTCGTAGTGGTGTCTGATTCCTCCCCAAAAATGTCTCCATTAATTTTTGCGCCGTCGCTAGAGCCTCCTCTCCTTTTGATTTTAACGGTGTTGATCTTTTCTTCTAAATAAGTTTAATTTGGTTTAACAGATTTTGCAAATTAATTCAAACATTTGTACTTACAATGTAATTTGAAGTGCTCGGATTTTCAGTTTGTTCGAAGCTTAGTCGTGACTCCGCTTCGCTATTTTGTAATGATGAATCAAAGTTATAAAATAAGTATTTATAAATTTATCAATACGCTGAAATAGTAATTTATTAAATAAATTTACCGAAAATGAAATGTTGGATTCACCACATATACTGTCTTTATAAGTATCGAAAAATTTTAATTTCTCCAAGCACCACAATTTAGGGATATATACTTCTCCAGTCCCTGCTTCCCTTCGCTTCGACGACAATATCTTCTGTTTTTCCTTAATATATTGCGTCTTCAACGTCTTCATTTTGAGAAGGACGTCCTTCGTCGAAGTACCTGGTCTGTTTACTTCAATTATTTTCACTATTTCTGTTAACGACTCATGTCTCTTTAGTCTGTTTTTGTATTCGTTATTTGTAACTTCATACAAATTTGGATGGTTTACTACTAATTCAATTAGTTGCAACGTAGTCGCCTTCGTCCAAGTAGTCATTTTAGCAAGCCAAACCAACTTGCTTGTTCAACAGTCACAAATAAAATGAAGAAAAACTGTCAAAAATGGAATGAATTTAGAATGGAACGGTTTGCTTCACCCGAAAATCCAAATTGAAGATGGATTTTCGGTGCAAGCAACCCTTCTCGTTTCCACTCATTAAAAATCGTTCCCTCTCTTTCAAGCAATTTGGTGCGCTTGCACCAATGTGAACAGGCACTAAGTGCCTGTTCACATTGGCGCAAGAAGGACAAGCGCAAGAAGGCAAATAGTGTTCACATTGGTGGAAGCACACTTGAATTTTTGACAACTGGAACGCATGAATCGGGTCATTTTCATTCAGTCGCCTTCGTCCAAGTAGTCATTTTCATTCAGTCGCCTTCGTCCGAGTAGTCATTTTTGCAAGCCAAATGAACTTGTCTGTCCAACAGTCACGAATAAATGAAGAAAAACTGTCAAAAATGGAATGAATTTAGAATGGAACGGTTTGCTTCACCCGAAAATCCAAATTGAAGATGGATTTTCGGTGCAAGCAACCCTTCTCGTTTCCACTCATTAAAAATCGTTCCCTCTCTTTCAAGCAATTTGGTGCGCTTGCACCAATGTGAACAGGCACTAAGACACGCATGAATCGGGTCATTTTCATTCAGTCGCCTTCGTCCAAGTAGTCATTTTCATTCAGTCGCCTTCGTCCAAGTAGTCATTTTTGCAAGCCAAACCAACTTGCTTGTTCAACAGTCACAAATAAAATGAAGAAAAACTGTCAAAAATGGAATGAATTTAGAATGGAACGGTTTGCTTCACCCGAAAATCCAAATTGAAGATGGATTTTCGGTGCAAGCAACCCTTTTCGTTTCCACTCATTAAAAATCGTTCCCTCTCTTTCAAGCAATTTAGTGCGCTTCCACTAATGTGAACAGGCACTAATAATGGCAGAATAATGGCAAAGGAAGTAGGCTTAGAAGTAAATGAAAAGAAATCCAAACATATAGTCACTGACCTACTTGCGTCGATCCAAACCTCGCACTAGGTCCATTCCTATATTGTCCTTCCCTCTACGGCACAATGTTTCTGACGGTCTTTTTCCCTCGGGTTTTCCATCTATTATTCTTTTGACTGTTCCTTTACTGTTTGTTCTACCCGACCTGGCCATTTTAGTTCTCGCGATTTTATTACTTGGCCAATACTTGAGGCCGAATAGATTTCCTCAATCAAGAGATTGTATAATATTCTTCATTCACCTGTTTTCCATCCTAGTTTCTCCTTGAGACCTTGTCTCCAAATACCCGTATTCTATTTTCCTTCTTATGAGTCAGAGACCAAGCTTCACATCCATAAGTTGCCAATGACATTATTATAGTTTTATAAACATGCATTTTGAAATGACAGATCATAAGAGTTTTTTTTCGAATAGTTCTTTCATCACGAAGAAGCATGCGTTCGCCATATGCAGTCTTCTATTGTTTCTATTGTTTGCCGTTTTCAGCAGTCACTACGGTTCTCAGATATTTGAGCTCATCAACTTTCTCAAAGTGTTTATCTAGTATAGTTGCGAAGTTTGGATTGATCCAAGTCGGACAGTCCTCGAGTCATTTACTTTCTAACCGACTTCTTTTCCTACCATTTATTAGGCTTTCTTTCCTTTAACCGATTTCCTCAGTATCTCCCAGAAGGGCCAAATCGCCAGCGTAGGCTGTGATTTCATGTTGAGGTTTTCCCTTCTCATTTTCCTAAAGGGTCTCATTACGTATTACAGAACCAAATTAAGAATAAGTGGTGGCAACCACTAATCTCGACTATTTTAACTTATCCTTTGTTTCCCTTTGGGTATACTTGCATCAGTTCCACCAACTTTTTTACGATTCCCAGACTTTCAAGGACAGGATACAACTTTCGGAACAACACTTTTGTTCTAACGAGGAAGTAAATTATTGGCTTAATGAATGCTTAACTTCAAATCATGAAGGATTCGCGGCCATGCTTTAACATCGACGGCCAAGCCAAGCTCATGATGTGTGCCAGCACGCTGTCATATATTATGAGTTGTTGTAGCCGTGCGAATCGATGCGTCTGAAAAAAGGTATACGAAAGCTATTTTGCGATACGACACATGCTGCTCAAGTCATTTCTGCGTCGAGAATTGGGGGACGATGCGTCAGAATTTCTTATGAAACCTTCAATAAAGGATAACATCCACGCTAAATGGCAGATTATGTGAACATAGAGGAAGACATAAGGGTAGACACTTAGATCTTGTCTATTAACTCCTACTCTCACGCATTGGCTTCTGGGTGTTCCATACCTCAACTGTCGATCGGCCACTGTTAAGAGTAGCAAACGAAAGAAGTCCGCGCTGCTACCAAGGAAATCACAAGAGTCTGTCAGGATTATGCCAACCATGTCTCCCTCTAGCTCTGCAAGCCTTTTTCATTAATCATTTTTCATTAACCATTAAACAGCAAAGGATATAAAATCATGTTTATTATCCGAAACAATTGCACAATTGCCCTCTGATGGAAGCATATATTTACCCTCATTAACCCTCACATTAGCCGTTTCTGCTTCAATGCTCTCAAACGTTTCATTGACATATTGTTGTATTGGTCAAATTTGGTCAACTGCATATGTATGAGTCCCACATGAATTATTCAAGAATGGTGTTAAGTCACATGACAACACCGAAGATCTCATCCAACTCACGGACTTGGTAAGCATGTTAAAAGATAGTTTGACTCGTGCAACATCAGATGCACGCGGGTATATAAACCCGCGCCGCAGACGGCATGGGGACAGTCTCTTGGTCATCGCTAGCATAAGCAAAAGAGTCAGGAATAAAGTTTATTTAAAAACAAACGGCCGCTTGTTTCACAAATCAGAAGTGGGATAAAGAAACCCAACGGTCGACTGCGAGTGCATTGCCAATTCAGGCACCCATCCAGTAAAGTACCCTTTGTTTTTTTTTTTTTTGCCTGCCTGGGTCGTGGATGATTGTGGGCGCGGGGTAGACACGACCGCCGTGGGAAAGAAGAACGGCGTAAGCGAGCAACGACCCCAGAGCAGCTTCTGTTGTCGCAGACAAGACCACAGAAGACAAGACCACAGAAGACAAGACCACAGAAGACAAGACCACCGAACGAAACGAAAAAAAAAACCTACGGTACCTACGACCGACGATCGCGAAGAGCGCTGTGTTTTGTTGTGCCCGCCTGTGCCGTGGATGATTGTGGGTGCGTGGTAGACACGACCATCGAAGGAAGGAAGAACGGTGTATGCGAGCAACGACCCCAGAGTATATTCTGTTGTCGTAGGTCAGTTTTGTTGTTGAAACACCGATCAGCCGTGCGTCCGAACACTGCAGATGGAAGCCGAGTACGGAACAATGACCCGTGATGAGCTCCGGGAGGTGCTAAAAAAGCGCGGAATGCCTACGTATGGGACGAAGGAGGAGCTGCTAGCCCGGTTACTTAATGCCCGGGCAGCGAGAGAGGAAGAATTGCTTATGTCGGATCAGCAACCGCCGCCAGTGAGAGTGACGAAGGATATACCAGCTGATAGCCCATCAACGTCTCGGGAGTCTGCCGACAAACTGGTGAGCGCGAGGGACGGGGCTGAAGCCGAAGACAGGGACAGGGGTAGCTAGCAGTGGTCCGGCTGAAAGGCAAGAGGTTGGCAACAGAATCGGGTTGAACGGGCAGACACGCCGACATACGCCTGAGGATGATGAGATGAGAACGAAAAGATGTTGCCCCCGCAACATATACTCTGTCCGGGACGTTGCGGAGATGATACCACTGTTCGATCCTAAGGCGTACGATGGACTGTCCTCCGAAGGGTGGAAACGAAAGGTAATCGATACGCAGGAGGTCTACGACTTGGATGAGAAACTGGTGCTCATGGCCGCGACTACTAGATTGGTGGGAGCAGCAAAGTTGTGGAGCCGTGGCACAACGATCAAGTCCCTAGGAGAACTATTCTCAGGACTATGCTATAACTTCCCGGTAGTGGACGACGACGCAGACATCCATGACAGGCTGCGGGAAAGAAGGCAACGCTCCGGTGAGGACACGGAGGAATATATATTCGAAATGAGAATGATAGCGTCCCGGGGACATGTGCAGGAGAGCACCCTGGTCCAGTATATCATCCAGGGGATAGCGGATGCGGAATGCCAGGAAGCCTTCCGAGCGCTAAGGCCGACGTCGGTCAACGACGTTCTCAACAGGGTTCGCTGGGTAATAGGGCTAAGGAGTAACGAGCGGAGGACAACCACGCCAGTACGAAGAGAGATGGTGCAGCGGGAGTGCGAACGAGGGGCCGGCAGTGGAACCACAGGAGGCGGACCAAAATGCTTCGCGTGCCATCAACCCGGGCACTACAAGAGGGATTGCCCACAAGGGGATGGCGGACGAGTCGGGACCAGACCAGAAAGGCCCACCCAGCTGCTGCTGAAGGAGAGCAGGTCCGAATACATAAAGGACGCAATGGTGAACGGGTATCAAGTCACAGCATTTATGGACTTGGGGAGTGACTGTGTCACCCTTTGCCGCTCGATCGCGGTAAAGGGCGGAATCAAGTATGTAGACGATCGAAGGCGACTGAGCGGATTCGGAGGGGGAGCGTGCCAGACCGTAGGCAGAGTGTACGCCGAGGTAGCAGTAGACCAACTCCGGTCGTGGTGTGAGGTCCTGATAGTGCCAGACGAAAGTCAGCCGTATCCGATGCTAATTGGGCGGAAGTTACTGGACCAACCGCAGGTGAAAGTGGTGAAAACGCACAAATGCGTATCGATCACCGACTGCATGGCGGAGACACGCACAGCGCTAGTAGTGGCAGAAGGAGCCGTCGACACCAGGAGGCGGAGCGTACTATCACTGGAGGACATGAAGGCAGGGAAACTATGCGGGGAAGACAGGCAACGGCTTGGGGCGCTCGTCAACACGTTCCGGGACTGCTTCGCCAAGAACGCGGAAGAGGAACGGAGGGTGGAGGAAGCCTTCGCACAAATCCTGAACGTCAACATCTCCGACGAAGATTGGGTGGCGACCATGCAACGGCAGGACCCGAAGCTGAGAACCATGATCACCCTAAAAGAGACCGAGATGACACAGGCAAGTGGAGAGGTGCAACCGGACCATCCTGTCGTCACCCAAATGTATGAATTCCGACGAAAGGGGAGACGACTGGGCCTCACACCTTCGGGCAGTGCAATGGGGGCTCAATACTGTCCGAAACTGCACCACAAAGGCAAGTCCACACGAGCTCTTGTTTGCCTATACACTCCGGAGAATCTCTGGGGACAAGCCGCTGATGGAGTTGGGGGAAAGGACGCGGGTGGATCCAGACGAGATGGAAAAACGGCGAAGTGCGGCCTTGGCCAACATCGAGGCAGCTCAGGCGCGGCTGAAGAAGAAGTTTGACGCCCGTCGCCGACGGCCAACGACATACCAAACAGGGGACCTCGTGCTGATCGAGAACGAGCCAGCTGCCACCGGCGAATCGCGGGAGCTGGAACCAAGATACCGGGGACCATACGTCGTCACGAAGGTGCTGCCCAACGACCGGTACGTGGTGGAGGACATCCCTCACATGCAACGAAACCAGCGGAAGCTAAACACCATAATGGCATCAGATAGGATGAAGCACTGGTGCGAACTACCGGACGGAGGGATTGACAAGGACGCCAGCGACGGAGAAGATTCCGATCTCGAGGCCGAGGTCGTGGATAGGATGGCCGAGTTGTAACATCAGATGCACGCGGGTATATTAACCCGTGCCGCAGACGGCATGGGGACAATCTCTTGGTCATCGCTAGCATAAGCAAAAGAGTCAGGAATAAAGTTTATTTAAAAACAAACGGCCGCTTGTTTCACACTCGTCTAGAAGGGCACTGTCAAATAAGGCAAAAAACTTCATATAGTCAGAGCCGTCTGCGTCAGCAGCTTTATTGACCTCAGACCTTCAGCTATTGCTATTCTAACCTCGTCTAGGTCGGGTGTATAAAATTCTCTTTCCAGTCTTGGTCCAGTGATCCTTGTTCTGGGCCTGTTCGTACTCGCCAATAAACCAGAGGTTTCTTGTAGATTCTGGCTGGAAACTGAGCCAATCATCATCCACATCGTTATCTTTCTTTGGACATCTATTTAGGATGTTGGGAGAATGTTTGATCAATTTGGGTGATTGTCAAATGATTAGGGGACCGCCAGTCGCTGAATCAACTGATTAATTTTAATCGGAGAGACTAAAAAAACATTTACTTATATCCACATGGCTGGCGAACAGAATGTACAATTTGGTGATTAGCTGAATGGAGTAATCGTCCCTTAAAACCCCAACTTCACGAGTAAGTTTCATTTCAGTCTTCCTTGTAACACTTGGGTGACTCCATTTTATGTACAGCCGAACGAGTATAACTGTCTTTTTATTCGCTTTTCAAATAGATTTTTTAAAGACTTAACGAGGAGATAAATTAACGTATACATACCAGAGATCCATGCATCAGTAGGCACAAAAAAATCTATAATGAAGAATGCAGCCACTTTTTATGTCTTGGATGTGCCACGGATCAGATTAAACCGATAGCTCTCCTTCATTAGAGGTGCTCAGTAGTAGGGCTATGCCGGTTCTAGACCAGGAAATGAGTCAGAAATGAGTCATCACCGTTCAAGGTCGTTTTTTTGACTTCAAGGTCGCTTTGACTTCAAGGCCGTTTTGACTTCAAGGTTTTCTGTTTTTTTGTTTATTGTTTGTTCAAGACCGAAAAAGAAAAATGATTTTTGATTTCCCCCCATTCATTTATCCATGACCCATAAAGTAAGTATGTATGTATGTGAACCTGGAAGCAATGTGTTACCATTGAGTGTAATCATAATACCGATTTTACAGAATTTGTTTACTTGGTTCGTGCAGTCATTTGGGTCACCCAAGTGCGTAGCTTGTATAAATGACCACTCGACGTTCAAACACAAAAGATCGGTTCGACTTCGCGCATGTGGTCGTTTGGTTCGCCTAAGTGCGTTGCTTGCATAAATGACCTTAGCCGGGGGATGTTCGTTATACATCGAACATTAGAAAATACTTATTCGGGGTTATAGAGTCGATCGCTTGTGCAGTGTGTTTATATGTTTATGCTATGATTTGTATGACATTTTTTAGTTTTAGATGGGGCTGCTGTGTTTACAACCCCAACAGTTAGGATGGGGGAAAAAAAACGTGCCTATTTAAACTTTGCAAGTTTGTATAACATAAATTTGTATTTATCCCAACTGAGATAAGAAGAAGAAGAAGTGGATATAAAAAGGTTAGGATTTTGGACAAAATCCATCAGTACTTTGTGAAGTCTGAGCAGAAATGGAGAGAGCTACAATTTTAGAAAATATTCTGCTTAGGGACCCGCATTCACTGAAAGTGGTACAGCAGCAGCAGCAACAACAGCAGCAGCAACAAGAGGATCTGAAAAACAGTGTGCTGAAGGGGTTTTTCGGCAGTGGTATGCTGTCTACACCAGAACAGCTGCGACAACAGCAATGGTTGCAGCAGTCACCACCAAATCATCATCAACAACAACAACAACAGCAGCAGCAACAACCACAACAACAGCAGCAGTTACCATCATCGAAAAAGCGCAAGGCTGAAGAAAGTGTGGACAGCATTTTGGAGCGCTTTAATGCAAATAAAATATCGAGCACTTTTTTTATAATAAGAAAACCATTAATATAACAGAGGTAGAAGTAAATAAATATTATAAAATAGAGAAACTAAAAAAAATCAAAACACGCTTTGGGAATCGGCTATTAGCAGAGTTCCCAAGCACTCAGTTTTTTTTTCCCAGCCCATATGGCTGAAAAGTTTTAGGATGATGAGATAGTCATCCTGAACAAAAATAATCAGAATTTATGTCTTGTTGCCACGAAAGAAGGTAACAAGAATTTAAGTTTCCAAATTATCAATGAAATACAGGTGAGCCAAAAACAATTTGCGCTCAACCAATAAAACTTTAATAATAATAAAAAAAAAAAAAAAAAAAAACCTAACTGTTTTTATTTTTGCAGTATGCCCTTTCACTTGTTATCGTTTTAAGAAGGGACGGTCAGTTCACTTTAAAATTTTCTTTTCTGATTTTTTTCAGCCATAGAGAAACAAAAAGGTAAGCAAAAGACGAACATTATCTTGTTTTAGTTAGAAAGAAATGTTTTGGGTGCAGGAAATTAAAAGTCCAAATATAAGTATTGTGTCTGCCATACAGCTTGGAAATATTTTAAAATTCTTCAAATTGATACAATAGTCCAAAACTTGGAAGTTTTTCTTACAGATCGTTGTTATTAAGCAAGCGCAGAGGAGAAGAGATTCCCGAAAATTTATCATCAACATTGTTTGAGTTTTCCCCCAAATGAACATATAAATTGGTGGCACACTAACATATGAATGACGTAGACAATGTCAAGCCAATGAAGCTTGACAAAATTGGTGAGGAAGATATTGAACTTTTGAATCAATTCATTGCAAAAGAAGAAGAAAGTAAAAAACATGTTCTATGAGTGCACAACAAAAGTAGTAGATCTTCAAACAACTGAAGGAGAAGTAGGGACAAGAAACATACGAAATATCGTGCAGTTAAGCTAAAGCTCTCAGGATTTGCTAAAATGTGTCAGTCCTTTTCGAAGAACGGTGGATTCTGGAGGTGTTGTCATTCTACACATTAAGGATGACAAACTTAAATATTTCTGCAACTTTGACGGAACTGAAGGAGTTCATACAACTACACAAGGAGAACATTCTAGATGAACATTTGGAGATGTTTCAAAACTGCATTTCAAGGTTATCTGAACATGAGAATATTTATATTGTTAAATCAAAATATGATCGTCATTTCACAACATGTTCATGGTCATCAGATAGTTGCCAAGTCGGGCCAGATACTTGTTTTTGTGTCATGTTAGATTTTATGTTGATAAGAATACGAAAACTAATGTCATTTTACGCCAGATTTAAATAAAAGCGCATTGTTAATGTAAGAGAAAAGAAGAAATACCTGTAGTTAAAAATTTTATAATAAAACAACTTTTTGTTTTTTTAGACCATATTAAAATTTGTTTTTATTTATATATATATTGTAAAGAAATTTTAAACATAAGTGTCCACAATTAAAAGAGTTGTAATTTTGGTGCCTGGAATAATTATACATTATGCCATTGCCTAAATAACGAATTATTTCTTGTGGTGGTTGCAAGTTGCCAAAACTATCAAAATATTCTACGTGATTTTTATCTTTTCTATATGCCACCCAATGTGTGCCAGGCCCTGTAGATATGTCCAAATTGACAATTCCACATTCCACTTCAAGTGGACGTTTTGGGAGCGCGTCACGCATGAAAACACCCCTAAAATTTGGTAAATCGCTTGCAAATTTCCTTAAATCAATATCAGTAAGAGCCCGTTTGGGTAGCATTTTTAATAGTTTTTTGGATTTGGACTCAAATAATAGGTTGTCGAAAAAGTCTTTTCGTATTTCTAATCAAACTTCAACTCATTTTTTTTTTTATATTTATAATGAACTTTATTGAACCAAATATGTACCATTTTGGTCGACCACCTTTTGCCATTTTTCCACTAGAGACATTATTCCATCAGTGTAAAACTTTTGTGGTTTCTCGGTGAAAAACTGCGACAAGTAATTTTCACAGGCTTCTCTTGAAGCCAACTATACTCCATTAAGGGAGTTCTGTATTGACCGAAACAAATGGTAGTCCGATGGTGCAAGGTCAGGGCTATATGGTGGATGCATCAAAACTTCCCAGCCAAGCTCTCCCAGTTTTTGCCGAGTCATCAAAGATGTGTGTGGTCTAGCGTTGTCGTGATGGAAGACGACACCCTTTCTGTTGATCAGTTCTGGCCGTTTTTTTTCGATTGCTTGCTTCAATCTCATCAGTTGTTGACAGTAAAGTGTAGAATCGATCGTTCGACCAGGCTGGAGCAGCTCATAGTGGATGATTCCTTTCCAATCCCACCAAACACTCAGCATAACCTTTCGAGCAATCTTTTTCATAATTTCATCGACTTTTTCAACGATAGGTCGACCAGAGCGAGGTGCATCTTTCACATTTCCAGAACGGAAGCGGGCGAACCATTGTTGTGCTACACGAACTGATACAGCATCGTCTCCGTAAACTTCACAAATTTCATTGGTGGCTTGCGTGGCATTCTTCCCTTTTTTATACAAAAATTTCAAAATATAGCGAATTTCTTCATTATTTTCACTCATTTTTGAACAGCTGTAACTGTTTTTTCAACTTCTCCGAATTTAATTTTGTTTTTGCTTAAATGAAGTTTAAAATGTCACCTTTCCAACACCATATGGTATGACACAATGTGATTGGTAGCCTTTGAGATAGACGACTCCAACGACATCTGTTGACAAAATACGAAAAGACTTTGTTTATCGCGTAAAGTGCTGAAGAGAACCCCGCTTGACCGAACTCAAAGGCAAACTGTACCTAAAATCCAAAGGAAAAGGCAAAGACGAAAGAGAAAAACGTGTTGCTTAATCTGCGGTTGCGTTAAGACTCATTTATTGTTTTATAGATAAGGTTGACATAAGATACGCATGCGTAGCAAGTAAGTGTAACAAAGCATTTATTCTTAAGAGTACATTTACATTGGCGCAATTGTATTTAAAATAGTTTTTTTTTTTTAATATGGATTTTACAATACAATAAACAGACTTTTTCGACAACCTAATATAATCCATATCCCTTCTTATAGGGTTTAAGATATAAACCTTTTCCCAGAGCGATAGCCTCCATATTTTTATTATGGCGATTCGATTCTTCTAATTGTTTTTTGGCCGCTTTTGCCTAATTTACAACTCGTGCAATAGTAGCTCCACCGGCTGACAAGCTTCCAATGGTCCCCAAAGCAGTCAATATTGGTATCAAAGGTAAGAATCCTCCTATTTTAGGTATAGGTATTATTCGGGGGACATTTATTGATAACCTTTTTTCCCGTTAAACGATTTTTTTACAACTTTATTTGCAATTTTTATTGCACTCTCTATATCCTCCGGTTTTTTTTGATTTAAGAGTTTTGTTGGTGCCCTTATGGTCTTATTGAAAAGCTTCTTTCCACATTGAGATTTTTTTCTTCCGATCCCCATCCCAAATTTTACTTTTGCTTTCATTGCATTCGTAACAAACCATGCATTTGCACGTTCACCTACACTACTATTAGTGGACTTAAGTCTTGCCTCAGCTTTGTCGGCCAACACTTGATCGGCTATGTGTCGTTTATTTATATCGTTGGTTTGAGAATAGATAATATCATGTTGTCTGGACGCACTATCTAATGGGTTAATTCCCTGATCACCTCTAGCAAGCCGTTTTTTTAATTTAGTACCAGGCCCACAAAATTGATATCCGGGTAAATGAATTTCCACAGGTAATGAGTTAATTAATTTGTTAATTAGTCCCCTCCCAGAGGCTGCTTTATTACGACTGATTCGACTTTCATATAAAATTGTCATTTTATTTTGATTATCTATCTTATCGCTTAAAAAGCTTCCTCAAAACTGTGAGCGATTGAATAAAGGAATACACTTTTAATACGTTCTTGTCAGTTGTCAAAATGCATTTTATCAAACAACATAAGAGTATATCAATACGAAATATAGATTTCTCTACCGGAAATTTAGGTAAAACAAAGCACAGCTCATTGCTACCCAATTCGATAAGAGCCCTAATTGTTGGACCATCAAATTGCGGAAAACTAATGTAATGATCAATTTAATAGAGAGTCCGAATGGACTCAAATTTAAAAATATTTATCTATACTCAAAATCTACAACCCAACCGAAATATAAATATTTACAAGAATTAATTAGACCAATTAAAGGTATGGGATTTTTCCCTTTCACCGAAAACGAACATGTTTTAGCACCGGAAAAAGCCAAAGGTAATTCTATTATGATATTTGATGATGTCGCATGTGAGAAACAAAACCATATAAGATCATATTTCTGTATGGGACGACATAAGAATATCGACAGTTTTTACTTATGCCAGACGTACACGCGGATTCCTAAACATTTGGTGCGAGACAATGCAAATTTGATCATTGTGTTTAAGCAAGATGATTTAAATATGCGGTATATATACAATGATCATGTGGGCGCCAATGACATGTCATTTGAAATATTTATGCATTTATGTAGCAGGTGCTGGCAAGATAAAAATGGATTTCTCGTTATAAGCAAAGATGACCATATTGATTGTGGTCGTTATAGGAAAGCTTTTGTCGTTTTTATACAACTATAAAATGTGAGTTACACACTATCATCTAATCAGTATTCTGTGAGATTGCAACTCACTCAAATATGAATATGAATGAGATAATAATTAAATATATAGTTAAGACTCGAAAGATATTAAGAAAGAAATTTCGAGATATGAAACTGGGGGAAGCTGATACGGGAAATTATCTAGAGACTTCATTAAAACCTATCACTAAGCCGCTCAAGGAACTAGTTGAAGAAACAAAGACTTTAAAGAAGGAACGACAACCGAACACGTATCCGAATAAAAATAATATAAGTACAATAGAAACAAGTACTCCATGCTGCTGTTGAGGATGAAGATGATGATGCTGATGACAATGATGAATATATGTCATTTTCACAATCAGATGATGGAAAACCCTTTGTTGATCTTACAACGTTGGAAAAGGCAAGCAAATTAGATAAGTTATATGGACCTTATCGAGATGTTAATGACAAATGGAAATTTGGTAATACAGCGTTTGCGTTGAATAATGATAAAATTTCAATTGCTAACCGGAGTTGGTCTAAGACACCTGGACTCTTTGAGCTGATCTTTTATAAAGTTCTAAAAAAATATGACAATGCAGATTTGCAAGCTTATAGAGAAATGTTGACACTAACAAATGCACATAAACGTAACCATAGTGCTAATGAACAAATAAAAGGTACTAAGGCATACAAATATATTAAAATAATTAAAAAATTATTTGTTAAAAACAAAAAAACCACAAACATACATAAAGTTTCCGATATAATGAGTTAATAGATAGACTAAGACTCCTTATCGCTTCACAATCAGCTGGTCATGCAAATCATAATAATGAAATAATGTCGATTATTGAAAAGTTGCGTGAAGAGAATATAATTGTGTAAATATGAAGTCAAATAGATCAATTTCAAAATGGTTATTGACAAGTTTGGACGTTCCTCCTATTGCAATCAAAACAAAAGGTATTCCAGAAGACTTATTTCAAAAGTCGGAGGCTTTCAATTAGACAGCGATGCACATATAAATATTAGTTTCAAGCGTATTAAAAATCTTGGTAGTCCTATAGCAAGCAGTGATGCCACAAATAAATTATTTGTTGATAATTGTATAAATGAACTAAATTCAAAACTTAGAAATGAAAACAGTATAACATTGTCTAATATCAAACAGGACATTGATATAATATATGAAGACCTTAACAGTATATAGAAAACAGTTGAAGAAAACCTTAAGGTCCATACATTTTATATTGATGAAAAGGTTCATGCAATCGAGGATATTTTATGTCAACAGATTATAAAACCCACCCCATTTGGGCTACAACATAATCAGTCCGATGACGAACGTGAGAAGAGGATTGGTGCAGGAACTTCACCGTCAAGCTCGTAAAACTTTTAAACGGCGGAGGGTAATAACAAAAGGAATAGATGACCTTTGGCGGGCTGATCTTGTAGAAATGGGGAACTATTCCAACTATAATAATGGCTATCGTTACGTGCTGACTGTTACAGATACATTTTCAAAATTTGCCTGGATAGTGCCATTGAAAAATAAAAGTGCTCCTCTTGTGGCTAATGCTATGAAAGGTATATTCAAGTTGGGGCGAAAACCAAAAAATTTACAAACTGATGATGGCAGGGAATTCTTTAACAATGAATTTAAAAATTTAACTCTAAAATATGACATAAGGCATTATTTAACACAAAGTGTACTAAAGGCATCAATAGTTGAAAGATTTAATAGAACTTTAAAGGGAATGATGTGGAAAGAGTTCAGCTACCGGGGATCATATCGATGGGTTGACATATACAAAACCTTAATTGATAATTATAACAACAAAATACATAGAACAATTAAAATGGCGCCAGTTAATTATAATTCTTCTAATGAAAAATCTTTATTGAAAACTGTTTACAATCATTTGAAAATATTCAATGAGCCCAAATTCCATGTTGGCAATAATGTACGAATAAGTAAATATAAACATACTTTTGAAAAGGGATACACCCCCAATTGGTCGACAGAGATCTTTCAAATCAAAACCGTACAAAATACTAATCCGGTTACATATATTCTTAAAGAGTATGACGGCAAATCAATAAAAGGTGCATTATATGAACGTGAACTACAAAAAATTAGATATCCAGACGTTTATCTTGTAGGAAAGGTTTTAAAAGTCAAAGGAAACAGAGTTTTTGTAAAGTGGTTAGGATTTTCGCACCAGCATAACTCCTGGATTAATAAACGTAATGTCTTGTAATGAAATTTAATCAATCAATAAAAATAACTTTTTAACACATAATTAGTTTCATTTCATTGTTGACTTTCATCATGTCAATAGCTCTCACATTAAGCGGGAACTCATCTCTTCTTACTGCGGATTACTTTCCACCAATTAATTTAAATAAGAATTATGTGTGCGGATTGATCGATTTTCATACATATAACTCTATACCAAATGTTGATATTGATAATAATTTATTTCACATAAACGATTTGGTTTTTGAAATTCCAGTCGGTTCATATGAGTTCGATGATATTGTCGAATACTTACAGGGAAAATATAAAGAAAAGAATCCGATTGGAAAACTTGTTATTCTTCTTCTTCTTCTTCTTTTCCTTTTTTTCTCCGGCGTTGTTATGGTCAGAAGTGTAGGACCATAACCTTCCCACTTAACTGCATTCCTACTGGTCCGCTTGTGGGGTCTGCCGGTTTGACCTCAGAAAGTAGCGGCAGGCTTCCCGGTTTGGGATTACTTCATCGCTGAGGCCAATCAAATGCTGGTGTTTTTGCATTTGTTTGCACCAATTGTTTTTCGGCCTGCCTTTTTTGCGTGTTGAAATTGGAATGTTGATTGATAACGCCTTTTGGACGGGGTTCAAAGGATCTCTCCTTTGAACATGGCAATACCAACTGAGTCGGTCGCGCTCTATATTTCTTGTGATGGTTTCTTTTACGTGGAGGCTTCCTCGGATCTTTGAACTTCTAATTCTGTCACGCTTTGTTACTCCCGCTGTCATGCAAAGCATCTTCATCTCAGCTGCCGTTAATTTGCTCTCATACTTTTTGTGCATTGTCCAGCATTGTGAACCGTATGTGAGCGCCGGACGTACAACTGAAGTGTATAGCCTTCCTTTCAGCTTAGGGGGCATTTTTCGATCACAGAAGATGGCGGAGTTTTCCCGCCACTTCATCCACCCTACGCTTACGCGATGTTTGATGTCGTCATCACAAGTTGCTTCTCTATTAATCATAGATCCCAGATATTTAAACTTTTCACACTTGGGAAGCACTCTTCCATTCAAGTAAATGTCTGGAATAGGCTGATGAGGGTCAGAGAACGGGCAGTACAGATACTCTGTCTTCTTTGAACTAATACGATACCCGTGTCCCTCAAAAATGTCCACCCACACATCAAGTGCTCGGGACGCCTGATCATCACTTATAATGGCCCCATCGTCAGCAAAGAATAGCTGGTGCACATTGGGCTCCGTCACTTTTCCTTCAAGCAAGCAATCAAGGACTGCTATAAAGAGCAGTGGGCTGAGGACGCTCCCTTGGTGTACACCGACTTTGATTGCGAACTCTTCGGTGACTCCTGCAGTGCATCTTACTCTTGTCGTTGCTCTCTCGTACATGTCCATAATCACTCGCACGTAGGTTTCTGGAACTCCTTTTTGTCTTAGCGCTACCCATAAAAGATCTCTTGGTTGCCGGTCAAAGGCCTTCTCGAAATCAACCAACACCATATGCAAGTCCTTTGAAGAATCACGATGCTTTTCCATCATGATCCTCATACTTTGGATTGCATCTGTTGTTGATTTACCCGAGACAAACCCGCATTGGTCATCAGATAGTCGTATTATTTTCCGCAGTCGGCTATCTAATACCCGTTCAACGATCTTCATGGTGTGCGACATCAGCTTGACAGAACGGTAGTTATCACAATTTCGCGTATCACCCTTTCCTTTGTGCAATGGAAGAAGATAGCCTTCCCTCCATTGATTAGGCATATTGTCGCCTCTCATAAGTTTGGAGATAAGAACCATGAGCCATCTAGACCCGATGTCTCCCATCTTTTTCCAGAACTCAGAGGGTATCCCGTCCGGCCCAACAGCTTTTCTTTTCTTGGAGTTTTTAATCGCGTACCGAACTTCTTCGACTGTGATGTCGGATATTTCGGCATGATTCGGGGCGGCTCTTGGAAAGTACACTCGGGGAAACTGTTCGTTCAGAAGTTCCTCGCAATACTGTCGCCATCTGTGGAGAATTTTTTCGTCTTCCACAAGGAGTTGGCCTTCAGCATTGTTAATAAACTTTGGGAAACGAATCTCCTGAGCATTTTTTCTTCTCTAGGCGGCTATCTTAAAGATATTTGCTCCTTTGTTCAAATTGTTTTGTCGAAGCTCCTGGGTAGCCTGGTTCCTGTCAGACGCGGAAGACGATATTTCTTCCAACTCCTGATAGAGGCCTTCCATGCTTTTCGCTTTGAATTCGGCGCATTTTTTCTTCGCTATACCTTTGCAACATCTATATACCTTTTCACGGCGAGCTTTTTGTATGTATGTATATGTTTATTTAGTAATCGTGTACTATTCCAATAACACAGGTATAATAATTAAGATCTCATCTACACATTTTTTTTTTTTTTTTTTTTTTTTTTTTTTGTTTTTCTAGTTACACTAATTTACTACATATTATGTTTACAATACATTATTTTTTATATAGGGAATAACTAGTCTTCTAAATCTTGGCATTGAACTTTCGGTTTTGATTTCATTAGGAAGTTCATTGAATAACTTTAACCCACGATAAAAAAGCATATTCTAAGTTCTGGAATCTCTGTATAGTTGTAGTCTAAAATCCGAGTTTGATCGTAGATTATATGGCTGTACTTCTCCCACATACGTTATATTTGATATCAAGTATTCCGGCAACATGTTGTGTTTAATTTTAAAGACGAACAATAAAACATTATAAGTTATGCGTTGGTTGATATTTAGCCATTTTAGGTAGGATAACATCCATCTACTTGGTGTAAAAATACTACATTTAATTATTGTTCTCATTGCTCTATTTTGTAGCACTTGAAGTCTGTTTATATGTTGATTATTACCCATAAACAAAATAGTCGAACAAAACTCAAAGTGAGGTTTAATTATTGTGTTATATATATTGACAGCACATAATACGGATATATTTTTCCTTATACGTTTTAGGAATGCTATTTTCTTCGATATTTTCTTGGTAGTGTATAACATATGATTATTGAAGTTCAATTTATTGTCCAATATGACACCTAGATATTTTATTTCTTCTACCTGTTCTATGATTTCATTGTTTATTTTTAAATGTATCCTATCGTCGCAGTTCAGGACCATGCACTTAGTTTTCTTGGTGTTAATTTTGAGCTTATTTAATTGAAGCCACTCACAGAGGTACTTTATGTCACATTCCATTTTTTCTCTAAGTTCATTTATGTTTTTTCCATTCACAAACATTAATGCATCATCAGCAAACAGGGAGATTTTACAATTTTTTACAACATTACACACATCATTTATATAAATTAAAAACAATAATGGACCAAGTATAGTTCCTTGTGGGACACCAAAACATGTCTTCATACTATTCGATGTTGCACCATTTACACTTGTTTTTTGTGTTCGATTACATAAATAAGATCTAAACCAATTAAGATCAGTACCCTTTACACCATGGTTATGTAATTTCTTCAGTAAAACTTCCCGATCAATTGTCTCGAAGGCTCTTTGAAAGTCTAAAAACAAAGCTATGGTTTTGCATCCATTATGACGTTGTTCTTTTAGCATCATTATTAACCAATTCAGAGATGACTCACATGAGTGGTTAGGGCGAAATCCAGATTGATTTTCGATTAACAATTTATTAACACACACATATTTATAGAATTGATCATAAGCGCACTTTTCAACAATTTTTTCAAGAATTGGCATCATGTTCACTGGTCTAAATTTCTCGCAATCCGTCACTCTTGGTTCTTTGGGTATAGGGATCACTGTTGACTCTTTTAGGTTTTTCGGAAACTCTCCGCACATAAATGAATCATTTATGATCTTTAAAATAATTGGACCAATTAAGTCAAAGCAGTCAAGGATCATTTTGATATTAATGCTGAACGCACTTTTAGTGTTTATCTTCTTACATATTATTTTTAACGAGCTCATATTCAACCGTCTAAATTGGAAATTCGTCGCTGTTTCGGCAACAACATACCTATAGTTACACGATGTGCCTTGAATGCACGGAATTGAGCTACTTATTTCATTTATACTCTCGATGAAATATGAATTAAATTTATTGGCAATTATATGAATATCATTTTCTAGTATATTATTGAATCTAATTTCACTAATTTCGTACTTTGGTTCTTTAAGTACTAGGTTCTTAATTGTTTTCCACATACACTTTTGATTATACGAAGATTCAATTTTATTACAAATATAGTTTCTTTTTGCGTTTTGCAGGTACTGTTTGTATAAGTTCCTAATGTTTCTGTAAGCGATCCAATCGTCCGGTCTATTGAAAACACTAGCTTTCTGGAAAGTGAGAATTTTTTGCTGTTTCAATTGTTTAAGATTCTCCGTAAACCATTTGTTATCCGAGCCGTTGACCTTTATCTGTTTTGTTTGTTGGTTTACACAATAATTTAAACTTTCTTCCAGCATAATAGACAGGTTATTAAATTCGCTATCTAAATTTGTCTGGGAAACTCTTTCACTTAATAAAATTCTGAACTCATGTCTCTTGTATTTGAATCGATTAATTAGCTTTTGATTCTCAGGCCTAACTCTTTTCTTGGATGCACTCACTTCTACCAAAATCGATTCGTGGTCACTAATTTTTAAATCCTGTACTGTATCTGCCCAAACAATCTTTTCTGAGGGAGTTATAACTAAATCGATCAATGTCCTTGAGCTTTCTGTGATTCTTGTTGGCCTTTTGATTATTTATTTGCAATTAGATTTCGCAAGTAGGTCATTAAATACTCTTGTGTTGGTATAATTTTAATCTAATAAATTTATATTAAAGTCACCAAAGATAACTAAGTTATAGTTATTGTGTAATATTCTTTCAATCCATTCTTCAAATAAATTACAAAACTCGCGCTCAGGACTACTCGGAGATCTATAACATATTGCAACCGTTTCGCTGAATGAGTTTGTAAAAATTTCAACACATAAGAACCACATTTTCATTTCAATTATTGCTTTGTCGATTATCCTGTATTGGATATTGTCTTTAACATACAAAATAACACCACCAGTATGACTGCTTGTTGAATCGCATCTTACTATAGAGTATTTGGGGAGATTTATTTCACTATCCAGTATGTCTTCTCTTAAATGGGTTTCAGAAAAAGCAAGCACTTCGAACATGTTTTTTTCCACTAATTCTTCTATCTCGTTAAAATTATTGATAAGACCTTGGACATTGGATACCCAGTAAGAAAGTTGGTTTAGTTGCTAATACTGAACTTTTTCTTTCTGAACCTGCAATTTCCGAAGAAACACGGGACAACATTTATCACCGGCTTCATGAGCACAGTCCGTATTCAAACCCTGGGATTCGTTAATTCTTGAACAGTTTGGACACCTAATTTCGTCAGATTTGCACTCTTGTATCGGATGTTCACCCCCACATTTTCTGCATGATAATTTATTCCTACATACACTTGCTTTATGGTTAAAACCTTGACACTTATAACATCTCTTTAAGTCGAAATATTCTTTAGCTGGACATTTCACCCAGCCCACCTTAATACTTTCTAGCTTCATTATTTTATGATAACTTTCACTATCAACTTCTATGATTATGTTTAAATTTCTCCACTTGTTTTTATTTTTGTACGAGTGAACAAGTTTCATATTACATTCTTTTAATTCTGAATTTTGGTTTTTTATTTTATTTACAATTCCATCTTCTACTTCATCATTTTCTAAATTCATGATGCACACTTTAGGACTAAGCATTTTAGGTACTATCACTTCATATTCCTCTTTTAATTTACTATCAATTTCATTTTTAAGCTTTACTGAAAATGCTTTATCACCACATTTGATGGCAATGCCTCCCCTTTTTTTATTCACCACATTGTTTATGTTTATACTAGTTGGGTCGATCTTTGATTTTATTTGTTTTCTTGTTTCATTTGCTTCTTGTTTCTTTTTTGGATAGACAAGGACAGATGATTCACCTTTCTTTAAGACTTCTGAGAACAGTCTTGTGCTACTCGCTCCCTGTTTCTCCAGCCTAGTCTTATTGTCATTTAGACTTTTGATGTCCTCTTTTATCTCCTTCACACTTTTTATTACCATTTTATTGCTATCCGCTATTTTTTTGACGTCTCCAGAGATTTGGTCACTTTGTGTTATGAAACATTCGCTAAATTCACTCATTTTTTTAATTTCGTTTACGCTTCTCTCACAGGTCTCTTGAGCAATTTTCATTGCTCTCAATCTCGCTGTATACCGTTCTTCAATTGCCTCAAGTAATGACTTAATTTCACTTTAATTTTTTTTAAGGGACTCATCAAATTCACGTTTGTATTCTCTAAGATAATTTCCATTCTTTTTAACAATCTCCTGAACATCTTTTAGTACTATGTCCACATTTTGAATATATGTAATGCAATCTTCACAAATAAACCTCAACATAGGACTCGTGTTCAAGGCCCCACAAGAGTATTGGTCAAGACCGCTGCATTTCACCGAAATATGGAAATTCTTGCCGCAAACGCCTGCACATTTTATCCCCGATTCACCACGTATACTACTTTTGCATTTTGCGCATTTACCGCACTCCATCACGCGGAACTTCCCAGTAATTTGCTATATATCGTATGTATTTTACGCACTAAGTGAAAAACACGTCCGGTAATCTCTCTTCCACCGTATTCGTTCCTCTCTATTAGTGGAAGAGCACTTTGACCAAGCTTGGAAAGCCATTTTCTTTTCGTGTATCACTGCTTTGGCTTCGTCTGTCCACCACCAGGTTTCTTTTGCGTGTTGGCAGGGGCCTTTAGATGTTCCGAGCAGTGATTTGGCTTTCTCCAGGCCAGATTGTTGTAGGGAATCCCACATGTCTTGTGCTCTGCACTCCTCATTACCGACCTCATCGATAATGGAAGAGAGGTAGTTTTCCATGTTGGTGATAAAAGCTTCGCCTTTTCCTTTATCCAGCTTATACCACTTGATTCTCTCAGACACCTTCGTTTGCTGCTTTGACTTCTTTCTCGCATCCATAAAAAATTCAGTCAGGAGGAGACGGTGTTGAGGGGCGATCGCGTCTCCCAGGATCACTTTGCAATCTTTAGCTCGTGGCTTCATGAAACTGGATACCAAATGATAGTCTATTTGAGTTTCATTTCCGCCGCTGCTATAAGTGATCATGTGCCGGCTTTGTTTGACGAACATGGTATTTAGCACTATAAGACCGTACGACTTGCACATGTTTAGGATATCTTCACCTGAAGAATTCCTGGTACCGTATCCCAGCCTTCCGTGGTAGCCTTCATAGTCTTCGCTTGTCTTCCCGACATGTCCGTTTAAATCTCGCCCAACAAACAAAAGCTCTTCCTTTGGGATGATTTTGACAAGGTTGTGGAAATCTAGCCAGAATGCATCTTTTTCTTTTTGTTCGCATCCTATTTGAGCGCTTACGATGTTCCACACCTCACCATGCATCACCAATTTGAGAGCCATCAAACGGTCACTGGACTTTGAAATGGTTAAGACGTTGCCAAGTAACTCTGCCGCAAGGATGATGGCGATTCCGTTTTTTCCTTGTTCCAATCCATAGTAAAACATCTTGTAGGCTTTTGTTTTAACGTCCAAGAAACGTGCCCGATTACCGGTGTTTCGCCATTTCGTCTCTTGTACGCACAGGATGTCTACACGCCTTCTAACCATCATTTCTTCAAGCTCATAGCTGCGCCCACTCATGCTTTCAACGTTCCAACTCGCGACTCTTAAATGTGGCTTACGCCGTTGCATTACTTTGCTATCCCCCGGAAATCCTATAGCTCTGACCCGAGCATTGCTGCTCGTCCCAGGATCACGAGCATTAGTAGTGCCTGGCGGGGTAGTGCTTTTCCTTTTAGCGTTCTTTTCCATAATGCTACGGTTTGACCGTTTTCTTTCTTCCCTTCCTTTTTGACACGGGCATGCTCCAGATTTTTTATTTTTTTTTTGATTGATCTTACTCTTACAACACCGGTGATCTCCAGTCGTGTCAACCCACTGATTTGCATGCACACTTGTGGGGCAGTTTAATGGTGGTATATGTGTCCCTAGGCTCACCTTGGTGTTTTCTAAATTGCCTAGATGTGGTTTTTGTTTACCTTTGTTTAGTCGCCTTTTACGATAAGCGAGAGGTATCGCTGCAGGGATATTCTTAACCCGTCACTGCGCGAGGCGGAAAACTTGTTATTGAGGCAAATTATAATACGCTTCAGACAGAAATAAACAGTACGGACAAAATTTATTTTAATAAAGAACGATCGATTGGAGCACTACTGGGGTTCAGTGAAAGAATATTGGAGGCAAATCAAAAACATACATCAGATCAACAAATAAATATTACAAAAGTTCACGTTTTACGTGTGGAATGTAATATTGTAACTGGATCATATATTAACAATTCGCCAGCACATACAATCCATGAATTTTCATTGAGTGTCAGTCCAGGGTATAAAATTGATGAGAGCCCAACAAATGTTATTTATTTCCCCATCAGCACTCAACAAATAAGCACGATTGCAATTCGAATTGTTGATCTAAACGGCAACCTAATTAATTTTCGTGGTGAAAGAATAACGCTCAGACTCCATTTAAAACCGTTGGATCAATGATTATTTACAATAAAAATATCTCAGGACTGACATCACCAGTCACAACTTTACTAACAGTCAAACAAAAAGGACTTAAAACACCACATGAGAGATTAGTACCAATATCGGTAGCTAATAAACAATACCTTAAATCAATAGGTTTACAATTAAAAAAAAAATCAAAAAACAAAATATGAGTGAAATACTAAACATCGTACAACATCCAATTTCTGACGAAAGCATTATAAGAAAGGAATTTCATAGTTACATACCATATTTGCAAGCATTTAAAAGTAGTGATGAAATTCATATATCTATTCAGAACCAAGATATTTTTATATTACCTAGCGAAAGCTATATTAATATTGAGGGATTTGCCACTTTAGATAATGGGGCAGTTTCATCGAATATTAAATTGAAAAACAATTGCGCAGCATATTTATTCGATGAAATTCGTTATGAAATTAATGGATTCGAAATTGATCGAACACGACATTTAGGCGTAACTACAACACTAAAAAACTATGCTTCTCTCAATAAGAATGTTAAAAAATGCCGGATGGTCTAAATCTGATGATATCGATTTAACAAGCGGACATTTTAATTTTTGTCTACCCCTTAAATCGTTAATGGGTTTTGCCGAAGACTATAATCGAATTATTGTAAACTCTAAACATGAGTTGATTTTATTACGTTCAAAGAGTAATCAAAATGTTGTATTGGGTTGGCAAGAAAGTAATTTCGGTTTTGTAGTGTGAAATAACACTAAATTTTTTTATAGAAACAACAAGTTTTAATCAATTATATATTTTCCATTTTGTTCGATGATCTTTTGCCATCTTTCTGGCAACTTTATGATTCCGCGCTCATAGAACTTCTGGTCCTTATCATCAAAAAACTGAACGACGTGTGATTTCAGATCGTCATCATTACTGAAAGTTTTACCATTCAAAGAATTTTGTAAAGCTCGAAATAAATTGTAATCAGATGGCGCCAGGTGAGGGCTGTATGGGGGATGCAACATTACTTCCCAACCAAGCTCCAATAATTTCTTACGAGTTACCAAAGATGTGTGAGGCCTTGCATTATCATGGTGGAACACAATTCCTTTGCGATTTGCCAATTCTGGCCGTTTTTCTCTGATTGCTTCATCCAGTTTCATCAACTGTTGACAGTAAACATCCGAATTGATCGTCTGATTTCTTGGAAGCAGTTCAAAATACACAACACCTTTGTAGTCCCACCAAACTGACAGCTTGACCTTTTTTTGATGCAAGTTTTTTGTGCTGGTTCATCACGCTTGGACCATGATCGTTGTTTAACAATGTTACTGTATAAGACCCATTTTTCGTCACCAGTGATAATTCGCTTCAAAAAAGGGTCGAGTTCATTGCGCTTGAGATGAATATCGCAAATATTGATGCGTTGTGTTAATTGAATCTCTTTCAATTCATGCGGCACCCAAATATCGAGCTTCTTAACGAACCCATGACATTTTAAATGATTTTCAATTGTTGTGTGCGATACATTTAACCTCTCTGCCATCTCACGAACTGTTACATGACGATCCTCTTCAATTATGGCTTTGATTTGGTCATCATCAACCTCAGTTGGTCGACCAGAACGTTGGTCATCCTTAAGTGAAAAATCCCCTGAACGGAATTCTTTAAACCAATTCTGACACGTGCGCTCTGTTATGCAATCAATACCATAAACTTCACATATCTCTTTGTGAGCCTCAGCAGCTTTCTTTTCTTTACGGAAATAAAAAAGTAAAATATGCCGAAAATGTAGTTTTTGCACTCCATGTTAAAATTCACCTTAAAATGACAGCTACACACAAAATTACGCACAACTTGCTTGTAAGCTAACTTCACTGTGAATGATATCAAATGTCAAAAGGAAAAAATCATGACACTGACAGAAGTCCTTTCAAACGATCACAACACGATCTATGTGTAAGCACCGAAAATACTTTCTTGCCAACCCAATATATTCAACAGATTTAAAAGAAAAAGTACAGCTAAATATAAACAATATCACCTGAAAAGTTCCTCATATACAATTGGCTGATACTTCGAAACTGAATATTTTCAAAACAATCAAAAGTGAAACGCCCATAACATTAGCATTTCGTAGTTGGGATTGTCATTTCAACCCAACTCTAACTCAGAGAATGCATCACTTGTGGAATGTTAAGCTTTCACAACAAAATGAAACGCATCGCTTTATATTATTAGCGTTACAAATTGAGGGCAAGTTTAAACATTGCGATGTAACGGATGCTAAAGTACATCTCAACTCAGAGACATATCCATATGATGACCTTAATCTTAAATTTGATTGTGATCGTTATGGCGTTTTATATGAAATGTATGCAAAATTTCAACAAGGCTATTACTAGGTAAATCCAAAACCTCTTCTTACACGTGATGAATTCAAGAGAATTGCCCCCATTATTGTTTTTGATGTATCACATCAGAATGAGGCAATCAAAGCCGGACCCATTGACATAAGAATTGAATTCAAGACATCTAAAAATCTTCCAACTAATACAGTTGCATATTGTGTACTCATACATGATCGAATAATAAAATATACTCCACTTACTGGTGAAATCAAGAGAATTATTTAAAATAAGAAACTCTATAAATTCTATCAATTGAAGAGCAATCACTCTATCAGTAACATACATACCTTCACATAGACATGACTGGAAAAGCAGTAATCACTTTAGACTTTCAAGGATTTAAGGGAAATAATAATGTGTTCATTATAAAGGAGCTGGCTATTACTTTTAATTCTTGGGAGTTTCAAAATTTTTTAATTAAGCAGCCGTATGAGTTCAGAAATTTATCTATGAAATACCAAAAACAAGCAAATTGGTTGACGAAAAATTATCATTGTTTAGCATGGGACGATGGATCTGTATCTTTTAAAAGTGTCAAAAAGTTTCTACAAGAAAATCTAAAAAATTGTGACGTTTACGTCAAGGGAGCCGAAAAAAAGACATGGGTTGAACAGTTACTTCAAAAGACTGCAATTGATTTAAATAATCTCGGATGCGATAATTTGAAATCTTTAAATAAGATGTTTCAAACAACTACACGCTGTCACCACCAGCTCCAACACCATCATTCAATTTTAAGGAATTATATAAACACAGAAATGTAGAAAAGCAACTTTCATTTGTATTTATTGTTGTATATTAAATATTTGCCTCTTGCAGGGACGGGTTAAGAAATTCCCTGCAGCGATACCTATCGCTTGTCGTAAAAGGCGACTAAACAAAGGTAAACAAAAATCACATCTAGGCAATTTAGAAAACACCAAGGTGAGCCTATGGACACATATACCACCATTAAACTGCCCCACAAGTGTGCATGCAAATCAGTGGGTTGACACGACTGGAAATCACCGGTGTTGTAAGAGTAAGATCAATCAAAAAAAAATAAAAAATCTGGAGCATGCCCGTGTCAAAAAGGAAGGGAAGAAAGAAAACGGTCAAACCGTAGCATTATGGAAAAGAACGCTAAAAGGAAAAGCACTACCCCGCCAGGCACTACTAATGGTCGTGATCCTGGGACGAGCAGCAATGCTCGGGTCAGAGCTATAGGATTTCCGGGGGATAGCAAAGTAATGCAACGGCGTAAGCCACATTTAAGAGTCGCGAGTTGGAACGTTGGAAGCATGAGTGGGCGCAGCTATGAGCTTGAAGAAATGATGGTTAGAAGGCGAGTAGACATCCTGTGCGTACAAGAGACGAAATGGCGAAACACCGGTAATCGGGCACGTTTCTTGGACGTTAAAACAAAAGCCTACAAGATGTTTTACTATGGATTGGAACAAGGAAAAAACGGAATCGCCATCATCCTTGCGGCAGAGTTACTTGGCAACGTCTTAACCATTTCAAAGTCCAGTGACCGTTTGATGGCTCTCAAATTGGTGATGCATGGTGAGGTGTGGAACATCGTAAGCGCATATGCCCTTCAAGTAGGATGCGAACAAAAAGAAAAAGATGCATTCTGGCTAGATTTCCACAACCTTGTCAAAATCATCCCAAAGGAAGAGCTTTTGTTTGTTGGGGGAGATTTAAACGGACATGTCGGGAAGACAAGCGAAGACTATGAAGGCTACCACGGAGGGCTGGGATACGGCACCAGGAACTCTTCAGGTGAAGATATCCTAAACATGTGCAAGTCGTACGGTCTTATAGTGCTAAATACCATGTTCGTCAAACAAAGCCGGCACCTGATCACTTATAGCAGCGGCGGAAACGAAACTCAAATAGACTATCATTTGGTATCCAGTTTCATGAAGCCACGAGCTAAAGATTGCAAAGTGATCCTGGGAGACGCGATCGCCCCTCAACACCGTCTCCTCCTGACTGAATTTTTTATGGATGCGAGAAAGAAGTCAAAGCAGCAAACGAAGGTGTCTGAGAGAATCAAGTGGTATAAGCTGGATAAAGGAAAAGGCGAAGCTTTTATTACCATAATGGAAAACTACCTCTCTTCCATTATCGATGAGGTCGGTAATGAGGAGTGCAGAGCACAAGACATGTGGGATTCCCTACAACAATCTGGCCTGGAGAAAGCCAAATCACTGCTCGGAACATCTAAAGGCCCCTGCCAACACGCAAAATAAACCTGGTGGTGGACAGACGAAGCCAAAGCAGTGATACACGAAAAGAAAATGGCTTTCCAAGCTTGGTCAAAGTGCTCTTCTACTAATAGAGAGGAAAAAGCTCGCCGTGAAAAGGTATATAGATGTTGCAAAGGTATCGCGAAGAAAAAATGCGCCGAATTCAAAGCGAAAAGCATGGAAGGCCTCTATCAGGAGTTGGAAGAAATATCGTCTTCCGCGTCTGACAGGAACCAGGCTACCCAGGAGCTTCGACAAAACAATTTGAACAAAGGAGCAAATATCTTTAAGATAGCCGCCCAGAGAAGAAAAAATGCTCAGGAGATTCGTTTCCCAAAGTTTATTAACAATGCTGAAGGCCAACTCCTTGTGGAAGACGAAAAAATTCTCCACAGATGGCGACAGTATTGCGAGGAACTTCTGAACGAACAGTTTCCCCGAGTGTACTTTCCAAGAGCCGCCCTGAATCATGCCGAAATATCCGACATCACAGTCGAAGAAGTTCGGTACGCGGTTAAAAACTCAAAGAAAAGTTGGGCCGGACGGGATACCCTCTGAGTTCTGGAAAAAGATGGAGACATCGGGTCTAGATGGCTCATGGTTCTTATCTCCAAACTTATGAGAGGCGACATTATGCCTAATCAATGGAGGGAAAGCTATCTTCTTCCTTTGCACAAAGGAAAGAGTGATACGCGAAATTGTGATAACTATCGTTCTGTGAAGCTGATGTCGCACACCATGAAGATCGTTGAACGGGTATTAGATAGCCGACTGCGGAAAATAATACGACTATCTGATGACCAGTGCGGGTTTGTCTCGGGTAAATCAACAACAGATGCAATCCAAAATATAAGGGTCATGATGGAAAAGCATCGTGATTTTTCAAAGGACTTGCATATGGTGTTGGTAGATTTCGAGAAGGCCTTTGACCGGCAACCAAGAGATCTTTACTGGTAGCGCTAAGACAAAAAGGAGTTCCAGAAACCTAGAAGAGAGCAACGACAACAGTAAGATGCACCGCAGGAGTCACCGAAGAGTTCGCAATCAAAGTCGGTCTACACCAAGGGAGCGTCCTCAGCCCACTGCTCTTTATAGCAGTCCTTGATTGCTTGCTTGAAGGAAAAGTGACGGACCCCAATGTGTACCAGCTATTCTTTGCTGACGATGGAGCCATTATAAGTGATGATCAGGCGTCCCTACAACGAGCACTTGATGTGCGGGTGGACATTTTTTGAGGTAAGTAAAAAGTAAGTTGAGTAAAAGAAATCATCACAAGAAAGATAGAGCGCGACCGACTCAGTTGGTATTGCCATGTTCAAAGGAGAGATCCTTTGAACCCCGTCCAAAAGGCGATATCAATCAACGTTCCAATTTCAACACGCAAAAAAGGCAGGCCGAAAAACAATTGGTGCAAACAAATGCAAAAACACTAGCATTTGATTGGCCTCAGCGATGAAGTAATCCCAAACCGGGAAGCCTGCCGCTACTTTCTGAGGTCAAACCGGCGGACCCCACAAGCGGAATAATAGGAATGCAGTTAAGTGGGAAGGTTATGGTCCTACACTTCTGACCATAACGACGCCGGAAAAAAGGAAAAGAAGATTTTTTCCCTCTACTAATACGCGGCATTCTACTCTCGACATTGGGGCGCTCTTGATTCTCTGTCCTTTTCTTCTCTTTCTCTCTTATTCTCCTTGTTACTCTTCCGTATTTTGGCCTCGCGTTTCTACAATTTATTTTCAACAAATTTATAAAATAGGATAACATAAAATTTAACTAATACGTAAATAATTAAATATTTATTAATTGTAGAGGTTCAGCATTACAATCATAGGTTGAATAAAGTGCCAAAAACATATATACTGGGTGCCCCACGAGCAGTGTGCCAAAAAGCTAGAGCGTGTAGGTCTGGTCAAGACAAGAAAAAAATCGTACGGGAGGGGGAGGTCTATTCCCCCCCGTTTAGCCGGGAGGGGCAATGTTCTAAAAAATTGACTTAATTTAGAAAAAAAATTATCAAAAATCAATCAAGCCAGAAACCTCTTCTTTCATCTTGTTTTTAAACGAAGCTGTCTTAAGGAATAGTTTTTGAGAAATTAATTTTCAAACTCAAAATTTTGAAAAAAAAAATTGGAAAAAAAAAATTTCGAACTACTTTTTTCCAAAATTGTATGTAATTAAGTACTATTTTTTTTCCAAAATTCAATTCCCTTATTAGTTTTTTAGTTAAAAACAGAAAACCGGATGTAAAAATGTCTTGTAGTTTTTGAGAAATTAAAAAAAAACCCGAACCACTTTTTTCTAAGAAAAACCTTTTTTTTTGTTTTAACGCGTCTGGACTTATAGGCAAATTGATGTATGAAACATTGACCTCTTTTTTATTATTTTTAAAAAATTCGGAGAAAAGACCCCCCCCCCTCCCATACGATTTTTTTCTTGTCTTGACTAGACCTACACGCTCTAGCTTTTTAGCACACTGCTCGTGGGACACCCTGTATATACTTACATACAAATAGATGGAGCTAAAGAAGTTTTACTTCAGTCGTGTGGCCTAAAGCACATTCGTCATTTTTTTTTAAACAAATTAATTAGTATATTTTTAAGTTATGCCAAAGACTCTCAGTTTTTTTTTTGTTAAGCCTTGCATTCAGCTAATAGTGTCAAAATCAAGATCCAAAGAATATTATGAAAAAAAATTATATCCTAATCTAAATATTAAATAAATTTTATTTTAATTTACTTTCGGAATCAATAATTGGATAACCCATCTTATTTGTATTTTTGTATTTGAAGAAGGCTCAAGTATTCAACAAAATAAGACAAGGAAATTTATTTCCAGTTAACGATTTACGATGGTTTATAATACACGCCATTTAAAGTGCTGCTTTAGGTGATGAATAAGGGCTTGAGTGCTGTTTTACTCTTATACGTGCCCTGATTATACGTCTGGAAAAATCAGATTTGTTTACTGTATTGTATTGAGAAGAGTTATCGTTACCTCTGTTTATATGGTCAACTTTTTAGTCGATTCATTGACGTCACTCGAGGGATCTTCTTTCACACTCATATGAAACTGGATGGTAATTATTAGGTATGTGCTTGCAGCTTCAACGATCTGACCACAGAGAAAATAAGTAAATAAAAAAATATATATAATTAAGAAGCAGAGGTTAGCCAATGATTCATATATGTTTATTCATTGAATTTAATTTGGATCAATCAGTCTCTGTGTAACACTTACCGTATACAATAAAGTACAGTCAATAGTAAAAAATCCAAACGCCGAGAATTTGATTTTTTGGTGTATCAGTTGCAGGGAAA
Source organism: Merodon equestris (assembly GCA_958301585.1). Taxonomy (NCBI): domain Eukaryota; kingdom Metazoa; phylum Arthropoda; class Insecta; order Diptera; family Syrphidae; genus Merodon; species Merodon equestris. Next base: position 111,988,390 of record OY284415.1, read on the forward strand.
ATTGTTCAATCTGAGGAAAATTAATATTAAAGAAAAACATTTCTTTTTTCTATTAAAGTCTTATTTACAACAGAACTGTAACTTTCGCTTTGAGCATTGATTTGAATCTTGTGAATTCCTAGTGCAATATCCGAGGTCTAAAAAGAAAACCAAAAAACATGTTTACCTCCTTTTTCTCTGATATAACAGACTTACAATTCCTACGGTATTGTGACAAGTACGAGCCAAAATCATTAGGTTCAACAAAGATAATATAGGCCATGCGCTGGTATTTATTAATTGGTAAACCTCTTCAAACGTGGCTGTCAAATCCGAGTGCAAAAAAACCCAATAACAATTTGATGTTATTTGCAAGAAGTCGATGCCGATATTAAAGAGAATCGAAAGTCCGAAACAAGTATTAACAGAATTACTAAGCTCCCATAAGCTACAATAGAGCTGACGGGCGATGATTAACTTCTGTATATGGATATCTTCATAAATCATTTTTGACTTCTTACTAAATAATGCCGTTTTCGTCTGATTAATTAGTTTTGTCACGGATCCCCGTTTTTGCTGCAATTTGATATCGTCGATGACTTCGATAAGTTTACGCAGACGATGCTTTATGAGGATAACGAAGAGTAGATACTGAAGACGTCTTACGCCCCAATTAAATATGATAGCTGCATAAAATATGCAATAAGTAAAACCTAATGTGTCTGAAGTTATAATTGCAATAATCAATAGATAAAGCACAGAAAACGCACAAAGTGCAAGGATTACAATGCCGTACTTTAGTAGTGTGGTTCGACATTTTTTGTTTTCGATATCAACGTTTAAGGAAACTTCAAATACTCTGTCGATGTCCATAAGGCGTTTAAGCATTTGCTGCTGCTCCCTGCAACGAACTAGGCTCTCTATGACACATACCAGATGAAACGATTGAAAGCTGACTGATTGTATGAAATCGACCGAGTTAATCGTAACGATTACCGGACTACATACGTCAAGCACTAAAATACATATCGACACCAGAAAAATTATCACTGCATATATTTGCAGATACAAATTTTTTTGTATAAGGCGCGTATGCTGGTTTATGCTTAGTTGGGTTAGATTGAGAGCTTGGAATAAATAGTGCCATTTAGATACCAGCTCCAAAATATCCATTGTCTTGTTTAATTGAGCTAAAAAGAAATGAAGCATAGAATTTAGTTATGTCCAATAATACAAATTTACATGATTTTTATGTGCACGAGGTGATCTAAGAAGTTCTAAGCCTCAGAGTGGAATTAATGCCTTTTTGTCTCAACGAGTCGGCAAATAAGCGCGGTCGATTTAGCTATAACGACGCTATAAGTGTATGCATCGATTATACGGACAAAAAAGGTTAGTGAACTGTAGATGGCGCCACTATTGATCTATATGCTTTTTACGACGTTCAATTTATAACCTATAGCCGTTCATAAATGGGAAACAATACCATTCAAGCAGAAATAGTAGAGAAGTGATTTTTATTGAATTTAAACACGACCGTACAAACACTGATCATACTGCTCTTCAGCTCTTCTATACCTTAAAGGTATCACATCGCGGTGTATTAACTTTTTCCATATATTATACATTTAGGCATGAGAAACCCAGCGTTTGCTCAAAGTCGATAAGGAGCAACACTGCATCGACGACTCAGAGCATTGTTTGGAGCTGTTACTAGGCGGCGCTACAGTCCGGGGTGAACCTGGGCCTCAACCAACAAGCATGTCCAGCGGGCACGATCTTTTGTTTCCAGTGCCACACAGCTAGTTGGTTAAGGTCCCCTTCCACCTATGTCCGCTACCTTAGATACGGTCGTCCTCTGCTGCGTCGCCCTTCAGAAGACTCTTCTGTGTTGTCCATTCGCTTTGCGTGGCCTAGCCACCTTAGACGTTGGATCTGAAGACGTCGTACTCAACCGATGTCGCTGTACAGCCCGTACAGTCCGTCATTGTATCTTCTCCTCCACTCTCCGCTTATACTGGTGTTGTTGTTGTTGGTCACTAATGCGCCAAAATAGACAAATTCCTTCACCACTTCGAATCTGAAGCCAATTGTGGCGTTCTGGCCAAGACGTCGGTGTTTTGCGTCTTTTTTTAATGGAGCTGTTATACTGATGTTAAGAAAGATCATACTAATCTTCCGAGTCAAATCGGCAGTCAGCTGAGTTCAAAGTGACTAAAAACCCAAAAGTCGACTAGCAAGGTTTTGGCCTCTGGTTTTGGGATCTGCATGAAATTTTATTTAGCGATTAAGAACAGAAGAATCACAAATTATATGGCGTTATTGGTGCATTTAAAGGAAGATATTGGCAAATACCGTGACACAAGTCAATCGCTACAACGGCAAAATTGCACGAATTGCATTTTGAAATGCTTCCACATCCATCGTATTCTCCAGATCTGGCTCCCGAAAATATTAGTTTGGAAAACTAATTGAGAAAACCACTCTAGTTGGTACTAAGCCGCTTATTTCCTGGTCTCTCTTGCCGGTGATGCAACAGGCAGCCAAGTCATTGAATTTGCCGAAGTCGTATTATATTTCATGGTGTGTTTACGAGGGTGATCCGATAAGTGCTTAGCCTCATCGCCAGTATCGCAAGAAACTTACTATCGTGTAGTACATTCTATTTCAGCCGGATCGGACTCGTGGTTTTGTTTTGACCGCGTGTGGAAGCGGGAGTGGCCGCGAAAAAGGAAAAAGAGCAATATCGGTCGGTGATTCGATTCCTGTTTTTGGAAGGGAAATCGCGCAGTGAAATCAAAGAGCGTTTGGATGCTGTCTACGGCGACTCTTCTCCTTCGATGGCGACCATCAAAAATTGGTTTAACGAGTTTCAACGTGGTCGCACGTCGGTTTTAGACGAGCCACGTCCAGGTGCCCCGAAAACGGCTACCACGGAGGATAACGTGACAAAAATCCACGATCTCGTATTGGAAGACCGCCGATTGAAGGTGCGCGAAATAGCTGAGACACAGTAGGTATTTCAAAAGATCGCATGGGTCATATCCTGTATGAAATTTTGGGCATGAGAAAGCTGTCGGCGCGATGGGTGCCGCGTTTGCTCACTCCGGACAACTAGCGCAACCGTGAGCCCACTTCAGAGCAGTGTTTGACGCTGTTTAAGCGCAATCCGAAGGAGTTTCTGCGTCGTTTCGTGACAGTCGACGAAACATGGATCCACTGGTACACAGCAGAGACCAAGGAACAGTCGAAACAGTGGACTTCACCCGGCGAACGTGCTCCGATCGGCCGGAAAGGTGATTGCCACCGTTTTCTGGGATTCACAATGTGTGATCCACATCGATTACCTGGAGAAGGGCAAAACGGTCACAGGTCTGTACTATGCCATATTATTGTGCCGATTCGATGCCGAATTGAAGAAAAAACGGGCCCACTTGGAGAAGAAAAAGTGCTCTTCCACCATGATAACGCACCGGCTCACACCTCCGCCCTCGCCACGGCCAAATTGGTCGAATTGGGCTACGAACTGCTGTCCCATCCACCGTAATCTCCAGATTTGGCCCCGTGCGACTTCTTTTTGTTTCCAAACATGAAAAAGTCACTCGCCGGGCAGAAATTTCAGTCGAATGAAGAGGTCATCGCCGCCACGGAGGCCTACTTTGCAGACCTCGAGAAAACGTATTTTTCAGATGGGTTAAAGAAGTTGGAGCATCGCTGGGTCAAGTATACCGAGCTAAAAAGAGACTATATTGAAAAATAAATCGCCATTTCTCCAAAATGTTTGTTTTTCTTTTGTAGGCTAAGTACTTATCGGACCACCCTCGTATTTGGCTGTACAAGGAAGCAGTATCTGTGCCTATATCCTTCTTCTTTTCCTTTTTTTCTCCGGAGTTGTTATGGTCAGAAGTGTAGGACCATAACCTTCCCACTTAACTGCATTCCTACTGGTCCGCTTGTGGGGTCCGCCGGTTTGACCTCAGAAAGTAGCGGCAGGCTTCCCGGTTTGGGATTACTTCATCGCTGAGGCCAATCAAATGCTGGTGTTTTTGCATTTGTTTGCACCAATTGTTTTTCGGCCTGCCTCTTTTGCGTGTTGAAATTGGAACGTTGATTGATATCGCCTTTTGGACGGGGTTCAAAGGATCTCTCCTTTGAACATGGCAATACCAACTGAGTCGGTCGCGTTCTATCTTTCTTGTGATGGTTTCTTTTACGTGGAGGCTTCCTCGGATCTTTGAACTTCTAATTCTTTGTTACTCCCGCTGTCATGCGAAGCATCTTCATCTCAGCTGCCGTTAATTTGCTCTCATACTTTTTGTATGAGAGCGCCGGACGTACAACTGAAGTGTACAGCCTTCCTTTCAGCTTAGGGGGCATTTTTCGATCACAGAAGATGACGGAGTTTTCCCGCCACTTCATCCACCCTACGCTTACGCGATGTTTGATGTCGTCATCACAAGTTCTTTCTCTATTAATCATAGATCCCAGATATTTAAACTTTTCACACTTGGGAAGCACTCTTCCATTCAAGTAAATGTCTGGAATAGGCTGATGAGGGTCAGAGAACGGGCAGCACAGATACTCTGTCTTCTTTGAAATAATACGATACCCGTGTCCCTCAAAAATGTCCACCCACACATCAAGTGCTCGTTGTAGGGACGCCTGATCATCACTTATAATGGCCCCATCGTCAGCAAAGAATAGCTGGTGCACATTGGGGTCCGTCACTTTTCCTTCAAGCAAGCAATCAAGGACTGCTATAAAAAGCAGTGGGCTGAGGACGCTCCCTTGGTGTACACCGACTTTGATTGCGAACTCTTCGGTGACTCCTGCAGTGCATCTTACTCTTGTCTTTGCTCTCTCGTACATGTCCATAATCACTCGCACGTAGGTTTCTGGAACTCCTTTTTGTCTTAGCGCTATCCATAAAAGATCTCTTGGTTGCCGGTCAAAGGCCTTCTCGAAATCAACCAACACCATATGCAAGTCCTTTGAAGAATCACGATGCTTTTCCATCATGATCCTTATACTTTGGATTGCATCTGTTGTTGATTTACCCGAGACAAACCCGCACTGGTCATCAGATAGTCGTATTATTTTTCGCAGTCGGCTATCTAATACCCGTTCAACGATCTTCATGGTGTGCGACATCAGCTTGACAGAACTGTAGTTATCACAATTTCGCGTATCACCCTTTCCTTTGTGCAATGGAAGAAGATAGCTTTCCCTCCATTGATTAGGCATAGTGTCGCCTCTCATAAGTTTGGAGATAAGAACCATGAGCCATCTAGACCCGATGTCTCCCATCTTTTTCCAGAACTCAGAGGGTGTCCCGTCCGGCCCAACAGCTTTTCTTTTCTTGGAGTTTTTAACCGCGTACCGAACTTCTTCGACTGTGATGTCGGATATTTCGGCATGATTCGGGGCGGCTCTTGGAAAGTACACTCGGGGAAACTGTTCGTTCAGAAGTTCCTCGCAATACTGTCGCCATCTGTGGAGAATTTTTTCGTCTTCCACAAGGAGTTGGCCTTCAGCATTGTTAATAAACTTTGGGAAACGAATCTCCTGAGCATTTTTTCTTCTCTGGGCGGCTATCTTAAAGATATTTGCTCCTTTGTTCAAATTGTTTTGTCGAAGCTCCTGGGTAGCCTGGTTCCTGTCAGACGCGGAAAACGATATTTCTCCTGATAGAGGCCTTCCATGCTTTTCGCTTTGAATTCGGCGCATTTTTTCTTCGCGATACCTTTGCAACATCTATATACCTTTTCACGGCGAGCTTTTTCCTCTCTATTAGTAGAAGAGCACTTTGACCAAGCTTGGAAAGCCATTTTCTTTTCGTGTATCACTGCTTTGGCTTCGTCTGTCCACCACCAGGTTTCTTTTGCGTGTTGGCAGGGGCCTTTAGATGTTCCGAGCAGTGATTTGGCTTTCTCCAGGCCAGATTGTTGTAGGGAATCCCACATGTCTTGTGCTCTGCATTCCTCATTACCGACCTCATCGATAATGGAAGAGAGGTAGTTTTCCATGATGGTAATAAAAGCTTCGCCTTTTCCTTTATCCAGCTTATACCACTTGATTCTCTCAGACATCTTCGTTTGCTGCTTTGACGTCTTACTCGCCTCCATAAAAATGCAGTCAGGAGGAGACGGTGTTGAGGGGCGATCGCGTCTCCCAGGATCACTTTGCAATCTTTAGCTCGTGGCTTCATGAAACTGGATACCAAATTATAGTCTATTTGAGTTTCATTTCCGCCGCTGCTATAAGTGATCAGGTGCCGGCTTTGTTTGACGAACATGGTATTTAGCACTATAAGACCGTACGACTTGCACATGTTTAGAATATCTTCACCTGAAGAGTTCCTGGTGCCGTATCCCAGCCCTCCGTGGTAGCCTTCATAGTCTTCGCTTGTCTTCCCGACATGTCCGTTTAAATCTCCCCCAACAAACAAAAGCTCTTCCTTTGGGATGATTTTGACAAGGTTGTGGAAATCTAGCCAGAATGCATCTTTTTCTTTTTGTTCGCATCCTACTTGAGGGGCATATGCGCTTACGATGTTCCACACCTCACCATGCATCACCAATTTGAGAGCCATCAAATGGTCACTGGACTTTGAAATGGTTAAGACGTTGCCAAGTAACTCTGCCGCAAGGATGATGGCGATTCCGTTTTTTCCTTGCTCCAATCCATAGTAAAACATCTTGTAGGCTTTTGTTTTAACGTCCAAGAAACGTGCCCGATTACCGGTGTTTCGCCATTTCGTCTCTTGTACGCACAGGATGTCTACTCGCCTTCTAACCATCATTTCTTCAAGCTCATAGCTGCGCCCACTCATGCTTCCAACGTTCCAACTCGCGACTCTTAAATGTGGCTTACGCCGTTGCATTACTTTGCTATCCCCCGGAAATCCTATAGCTCTGACCCGAGCATTGCTGCTCGTCCCAGGATCACGACCATTAGTAGTGCCTGGCGGGGTAGTGCTTTTCCTTTTAGCGTTCTTTTCCATAATGCTACGGTTTGACCGTTTTCTTTCTTCCCTTCCTTTTTGACACGGGCATGCTCCAGATTTTTTATTTTTTTTTTTGATTGATCTTACTCTTACAACACCGGTGATCTCCAGTCGTATCAACCCACTGATTTGCATGCACACTTGTGGGGCAGTTTAATGGTGGTATATGTGTCCCTAGGCTCACCTTGGTGTTTTCTAAATTGCCTAGATCTGTGCCTATATCCTAAGGCCACCAAATTCGCGGCTATCCATTCCCCATTCGTGTGGTTCGGTAAACTAGTCTCTAGATTTGACTGTGCATCCGAAGATAGGCTTGAGGTTGAATTGATGAGCATTCCGGGCGAGACGTGTATATGTATTCTTGAAGGGGAGGAATGCAACTGGCCTGATGACTTGAGCATTGTTTGTTAAAATATCGATAAAACAGAGAGAGAGAAGACATTGCGTCGAAGTTCGAGTGAGTCGATCGATTTCGCGATGTTGTTGTCTCCTATGAGTTTTATCGCCCCCTTTTGTATTCTATCTAATAGGTACAGAGAGGTCTTGGGAACATCAGACCAAATGTCAAGGTTGTGCACAAGATTGGGTGGATCAAGGCCTCGTAAATTGAAGCCAGATCAGAGGGGGTGAAATATTTCTTGCATAGTTTCAGGAAACATAAACATTTCACAGCGTTCTTTGCGACTCGAATATGTGGTCATTCTAACTTAGAGTATTATTAACACACATACCAAGGATGAAAAGTCTTTCCGTTTCATAGACGCAAGCGCCAATTAATGATAATGGCTGATTGTTGATGGTTAGCTTGAGTGAAAGTAGACAGCATTGTGTTTTGGAAGCTTTGAATTTCTCTCTATTGCTTATACCCAATTTAATTATGGGTTCAAGGTCGGAATTTAATGTGTTTAACATACGCTGCCATTTCAGTTCTACGGCCGAAGAGCAGGGACGTGAATCCTGGAACGAATATGAAAAGTGCTGTCATCAACGGAGTGTATTGGATTAGAAGTAGCAGTTAAGAGATCATTTGTAAAAATGAGGAAGAGTGTCGGTAACAGGACAGAGCCCTGGGGGACACCATTGGTTATTTGATGAAACTCAGACTTGAAACCGTCCAAAACAACTTGAATTGAACGGCTCGGAATGTGATTTCTGATTTATAGAAGAAGAGACTCATCAATACCATAAGCAAGCATTTTTGACAAAAGAGCCTGATGCCAAACTATGTCCAATGCTTTTGAAATATCAAACGCAACAATCTTGCTTTCGCCGAAATGATGTAAAGATTGGTTCCACTTTTTGGTGAGATATGCCATCACATCACCAGTGGACCTGTTGCTGCGGAAATCGTACTGCCGGTCATTAAGAAGTTTCAGCGATTCAAGATAGATAAGCTGACGATTTATCAGCGTTTCCATGACCATAGAAAGAAGGGAAGTAAGTGCTATGAGTCGGTGAGAGGTGGGAGACGAAGATTCGCCCTTTTTAGGGACGGGCTGGACAAATGCTGTTTTCCATCCACTCGGACAGACACCAGAAGAGTAGGAAAGATGAAAAAGCTTTCGCAGTGGTTTTGCCAGCGTGGAAGAACACCTCTCCAGAAAAAAAGCATCAAAATCGGTCCATTCGTTCAGGAGCTACGATGCCACAGACAGACACACAAACAGCACGTCAAACTTACATATAACACCCCACTTTTTATGTCGGGGGTTAAAAACGACGCTCAACGTCTCTTGGCTTCAAATCATTTGAATCATTGTCAACGCGTGCAATCGCTTGGAAATTGCTTGGCGGGTAGTTCCGAATACTGAAGCAAGCTCTATTTACGTTTGCCATGGATCCTCATCGAGCAATGTCCCCAATTCAGCATCTTCGAAGGTTTTTGGGCTTCTTTCACGCGAAAATCACAGCTCTTTATTTTCTATATGCCGATATGATCTATAACTAAACTTTCTTTTAGAATCTAAGCCACTAGGCTATATTCAAAAATATACTATTTACCAATACTTGTTTCTACATTAGCTTAGAACTTTTCAGACCACATTCATACATATTTTGTATGTAATTCTATATATTGCACACGTAAAATGTAATGAGCCAACAGATGGTGTGGATGTTGATGGTCGATTTCTTTCAATTACTGAATTCATTATGGTTGATCTCTTTGATTTTGTTTATGAAGTCGATTACCGCGTCGTTATACGTTTTTGTTGTTTAAATTTACTATATTTCGTAAGATTTGTGAATCAATATAATCGTCTTAGTGACTTTGCCCCACTTGTGGCACTATAAGACGACTTTTGAAGATTGATCCTCATTAACAAGACTTTAAAATTAAAATTTCGCAACAACTGAAGTCTCTAGACCATCACGCCACTGCCGACTTGTTACGTATATATGGATGTTGGGACGCAAAGACACTTTGTCATCTAATTTGACCTTCTCTGATGATAGATGGGTATTTTTTATTTTATTTTATTTCATTTCATTATATACTATCACATTAAGACATTGTCTTGTCTTTTAAATTTGTGATAGATTTACAAAACAATTATATAAAATTCCTTCTTCTAAAATAATTACATGTACGTATTGATAAGATAGACAATTTTGATAAAAACAAACAAGATAAACAAGGAAAAAAGTATAAAGTTAAAGGAGTAAGTGAAAAGAATGTTAATGCGAAAAGAAGAGAATTTAGTTACTTTGGTTGGTCAAAAAGGATTTCAATTCCTTTTTAAATGTAATAGTGCTGTTTTGGTCTCTTAAATATTGCGGGAGTGACTTCCATAGGCGCACAGTAGCGATAAAAAATTGCCTTTCAGATGTCAAACAAGTAAATCTCGGTAAAATTAAACAATTGGACACAGCTGATACCGAGAATTGTAGTTTATTGTAAAGATACCGTGGTACACGCAGTCGTAGTGTTTTGAATAAGAAGGACAGTGCTCCGAATTTCATACAATTTTTCAGCGTCATTCCAAGGAGGTTCTTCGATAGATGTGATGTATGATCATGCCTTCTGAGCCCATAAACGTATCGAGTAATACTATTAAATGCAACCTTAAGTTTCCTGAAGCTGTATGAACAATATAGAAGTACAGAAATTGCGACAGTTCTAGCGAGTAGCAATCGGGTGTTGATAGGGATAAAGTGTTGTCGCCATATGTTTTTTCCACCACAGTGTTAATGTGGTCATTCCAAGTTATGGTTCTATTAAACGTTACGCCTACATTTTTGGAGGTATTAACGAACTCTAATGGAGCATTGTTTAGCATTACCGATGGAAAATATCAAAAGTGTCAAGTGTCAAAATCCTTTTGGAAATTACTAAACACTTGCATTTACCTGGATTTAGTAGCAAGCCGTTTCTCAACGACCATTCATATTTGCTCCAGATCCTGGTTGATGTTGCAGACACAGTTATCAATAAGTCCAAGTGGACAACTTTGATATACTTGCACATCGTCAGCGTATACATATGTGAGTTGATGAATAATTAACTATATTTGGAATTTCATTAATGTACATAGAGAATAAAAGAGGTCCTAAGATGGAGCCTTGGGGTACTCCTGTCGATAGTGATAACAACACTGACATCGTATTTTCTACACATACTGCTTTTTTACGACCGAAGAGGTAGGAGGATATAAGATTCAATGCAGACGAAGATAGGTTGAAGTTGTTTCGTAATTTATTGATTAGCACGGAATGATTCACCATATCGAAAGCTTTTGAGAAGTCCAAGAGTACCAGAAAAGTGACTTCATTATCATCTAGACTTGTTCTAACATCATCAATTACTTTCATTAGGCCTGTTAAAGAGAGAGCCGTGGCGCAGTGGGTAGTGTGTCAACCTCTGACGCACGATGAGCGAGTTCGGATCCCGATAACACCAACGCCATCGAATGTTCATTACGCGGCTTCTCTCCTTGGTGGGGAACTGGCAAAAGCCCCCGTAGTACACTTGCCTCGAAAAAGCTTCTCGACTCCCGGCGTTCGGAATCGGCATTAAAACTGTAGGTCCCTTTCACTTGTGTGAAAAACAAATCGCACACAACATAAGTGAATGAGAGAAGCTAGGCTCTGGCTCTTCATGAGCTGTAACGCCATCTAAGAAGAAGAAGAAGAAGAAGAAGGCCTGTTATACACTGTGGTTTTGTAGATAGCCTGATTGAAATTGAGATATCATATTACCCGAATTAACAAACTTTAGACAAGAAAGGAAGAATAAAAATGGGTCTAAACTCTTTACATGTAGAGTTTTTTGGTATTTTTTGGTCCCTGGATAAAAAAACCTAAATCGGTCCCTAAAATGGTTTTAACTAAAAAGGACTCCAATTATTGGAGTCCTCTGCAGTGTTTACCGGACAGTGACAGAAAGTGACAACATGGATGACTATGTGGTACCCAAAAGTCCTACTAAATCAAATATTCCACCTATCAAACTCTTGCAGAAGTCTTGTGATTACGTGCATAACTTGATGAAATCCGTCAATGTAAATGACTATTGCATTAAAAAAATGTCTATCGGGATAAAAATAATGTGTGGAAGTATGGAGTCCTACTACTCCACATTAGATAAATTAAAATCCGAAAATTGTCAGTATTTCACGCACGACATTAAAAGTGAAAAAGCTTTTAAAGTTCTCCTATTTGGCTTAGGCACCTATGAAGTTTCTGTCTTAAAAAGTGAACTAATAAGATTGGGTCTTAAGTGCAAAGAAATTAAAATAATAACTAAAACATATGAAAAGTACACTGACACATTTTATTTAGTTTCCTTCGAAAATGGCACAATTAAATTAAATGAACTTAGGAAAAATATTCGTTCCATCTTTCACATCCAAATCAGATGGTGCCACCAACGTAAACAAAGAAACAGACTAACACAGTGTAGGAACTGTCAAATGTTTGGACATGGCGAACGCAACTGCCATATCAAAACATACTGTTCCATTTGTGCGGGCAATCACAAAACAACTGACTGTAACAACTCAAATGTGCGAATTGTAAGGGAAATCACAAGTCCACAGACAGTGCCTGCATTAGCAGATCTAGATACTTTGAAACGCGACGAAAACCTGTGATTATTCCTATTCACTCAAGTCGAACTGTTAACAACAACACAGACATTCCACTGGCATCAATGCAGGATTTCCCAGCTCTTCCTACAAGAAAAGCTACGAAGCAAACGGAAAGAGGAACAACAAAAATCAACTTCTCTCACCCGAGAGCTTGGACAAACACCACAGCTTTGGCATCATCCGCACATAATAATGCGGGAGCAACTGGTAACAACGATGATTTGTTCTCTATGGAAGAATTAAATGCACTCACAATGGAAATGATCAGTCAGCTGAGTTCTTGTAAAACCAAGGCAGATCAATTTAAGGTTATCGCGCAATTAGCGTGTAAGTTTTTGTATACTAATGATAAGTAATACAAATATTAATTTAAATATCATTACTTGGAATGCAAGAGGTATTTCCAACAAACATGTAGAATTCTTAAATTTTTTAAATAACAGCAAAGTAGATATTGCATTAGTAACCGAAACTTGGTTAAAATCAAATTATCGTTTCTCAATGTCTGGTTTTAAATGCTATCGCGTAGATAGAGAAAATAGAAGAGGCGGGGGTGTCGCTATCTTCGTTAGAAGATCAATTCAACATGAGCTTTTACCGTGCGTAAAAACCAAGTACATAGAAAATATAGGGGTAGAAGTAACATTAAGAAATAATAGAAAACTTAAGATATAGGTACTGTGTCTACTTTCCTGGCAGTGTTGTAGGAAACATTATATCTAGCGAAAAAAAACAAAAATTTAAGACTGATTTACAAAAAATATTTAGCTTGAACTGTGAATACTTACTAGGGGGCGATCTGAATTGTAGACACAGGGATTGGGGTTGTGTAAGGGCTAACTGCTGGGGTAACGTTTTGTCAAGTTTGTCCACTAGCTTACCAATATCTGTAATGTCTCCACCTAGTCCTACTTATATTCCTACCCGTTCCCGTGCAAATCCCTCTGTGATCGACCTGTTTTTAACAAATACTCATGGTTTGATAACCCAACCAGTTGTTATAAATGAACTTAGTTCTGATCACATTCCAGTTCTTTGTAAGCTCCGCTGGTCGGGAGTAGAAGTAGTGCAATATATTATTTCTTTGACTTGCAGAAAGCAAATTGGACCAACTTTCGAAAAGATGTAAAAAACAGACTACGTACAATTCCCACAAATGTTCAAACAGTGAGAAGCAAACAAGAAGTTGACTCCATCATCCATCAGTTCACTGAAGATATTAATATCTCTGCTAACAATAGCATCTTATAAAGCTACCAGCACACATTTTAGAGCTTATTAAAATTCGTAATTTACACAGAAGAAATTGGCAAAGATTTCATCAGCCCATTTCAAAAATTTTAATGGCATATTTCAATAAATTAATAGCCAAGAATATTCAAGTCTTTCGAAATGAAATGTGGAACAGAAGATTGTCTAATCTAGATAAAGCTTCAAAACCTTTCTGGAATATTTCAAAAATCATTAGAAACAAAGGCAGACAAATACCTTGCCTTAAAAATGGTACTGATGTTTTTTTCACAGACTCAGAAAAATCGAAAGTGTTTGCTTCGAATTTCTTAGCCAACCACAAAGTATCACAGCATTTAGGCAACGCTTATACTAATAGGCTCGTTGAAAACGCGTTAGAAAATTTTAATGTCGCCCTCTGTGAAACGCCCAAAAGTGAATATATCTCTGAAGAAGAGATTAAGAAATTGGTTAAAAGCTTAAAAACAAGAAAGGTAGGAGGCGTTGATAATATTAAAAATTTGTACCTTAAGAACCTGCCTAAAGAAGGTATTATATTTCTAACTTACATCGTTAATATTTGCCTTAAGGCGCAATATTTCCCCGATGCTTGGAAAATAGCAAAAATAGTCCCAATCCAAAAAACAGGAAAACCCCCTAATGATCCTCAAAGCTATAGGCCAATAAGCTTATTGAGTAGTATAAGTAAGATTTATGAAAAAATATTAAAAAACTAAATTATCAGAACTGTCGAGGAAAAGAATATTTATCCTGATGAGCAGTTTGGTTTTCGGCCTGGCCACGGAACTTCTCATCAAGTTCTCAGGATATGCCATTTAATTGAAAAGAATCGTGCAATAGGAAGATCAACGGGCATGCTATTGTTAGATAGAAAAAGCTTTTGATTCTTTGTGGCACGATGGACTCGTTTACAAAATGTTAAACAATAATTTCCCTGTATTCATTTGTAAAATTGTCCAAAGTTTTTTGTCAAACCGTGCTTTTCAAGTATTTGTCAATCGTAGTCCGTCCGATTTAGTTATGTTTAATGCAGGTGTACCCCAAGGTTCAGTTCTTGGTCCTGTTTTGTACAACATGTTGCACTGTTGCAATTTATGCAGATGACATAGCTTTACTATCATCGCATGAGTTTGGTCTTAATATTGAGACGAACTTAAGAAATGCAATTGATATAATACAAAAATATTACTGCAACTGGAAAATCAAACTTAATGCGGATAAAATTCAAGCTATCTTTTTCACCCGGAAAAGAAAGACTTGTTATTTGCCGTCCAATCAATTTATGTTTAACGGCCAATCGATACCTTGGAAACCGTCAGCGCAGTACCTAGGAATCCATCTCGATTCCAGATTAACATTTTCCAAGCACATTACAGAGACACTAAACAAAGTAAATATTGCAATTCGGATGTTATATTCATTGATAAACAGAAGATCCCATCTTTCAAATGAAAACAAAATATTAATTCACAAAACAATATTTCAGTCAATTTTATTATATGGCTGTCCAATTTGGGGGAAATGCGCCAAGTCTCATTTAAAAAGATTGCAAATTATGCAGAACAAAATATTAAAGATTATGCTAAATCTCCCCTGGCATTATTCTACAAGAAATCTACATACTAGAGCTAATGTTGAATTGATCTCTATCAGAATTGATAATCTTATTGAAAATTTTAAGCAAAGATGCGACATTCCCAGTAACCCTCTTATTAACAATTTAAATTTAACATGACATCAAGTCAAGGTTTCTAATGTAAAATCTATGTCAATTATAATTCTTATTATTTATTACTTACTATCCATCTAGTTATATACTTAATTTTCCATTTATTTACTAATTTATTCTATATCTATTTATTTACTTATGTTTTTATTCATTTATTTATTTGTTATTTATTTACATATTTATTTATTTATCTGTTTATTTATTTATATATATATATTTATTTATTTATTTATTTACTTGCTTATTTATTTTTTTATTTTTATTTTTATTTATTTATTTTTTTTTTCTACATTGAAGGTTTTAACGTATTTTCCTTCAAAGAATAAGATTCTCAATTTATATTCGTATTTATCTTAAAATAGTATAATGATACAGTAGAAAGATAGAGCTTAAATATCAAATCTCTGTAAATTGCGCGATAACTCACCAATTGTAAAATTTTTGACGTAAAATAAAAATCAATCAAAATCGAATAATTTTTGCCATTTTTCACATGACATGGGAAAATTCCGTTAGTCAGAATTGTGTTTATCGCATGCCTAAAGTATGGTAATAAAAGAGGGAGGATAGCTTTAACAAAAGCAGGGTGGATACCATCGAACCCGACCGCGTGTGATTTTATGGAAAGGAAGCTTTCCACCACATCAAACTCATTCACATTGCGGAATTCAAAGAGCCTCTAACTCGTTGGTTGACTAAATGTCTCAAGTCCTGCACTTATTACTTTTGAGCCAGTTGATACAAATTTGCGATTAAGTTCGTTTACCTCGACATTACTCAGAGAATGAAAACATTGTTTACCAATTCCTAAATTTCGAAATTTATTCCACAGTTTTTCTCCCTTTGTGTTCTTACTGAGGCGATTGGAAAAGAACCGTATTTTGGTTGTCTTTATTACCTGGACAAATCTGTTTCGCAGGCTCTTGTAATGTTGGTAAAGCACATCCAATCGGAAACGTTTCCATCGGCGCGGCGGTATGTTTGATCACGCTCTATCATCAAGTGTGTTATGCGCAGTGTAAACTTCTCTTGTTTTTAGTGGAACATGTGTTTCAAAAAGTAAATGAATGTTGCTGTGTAAAAATTCGATTTGGCACATTTCTTATGTCTCGTTCTAAGGACGATCTGTCTATATTGTTAAAACCTCCATAACTGAGAGTACTTTGTGTAGTGCGGTGGTCTATTAAAAAGTCGTATGAAAGGAATATCAAGTCATGCTTAGAGAACGCTGGTGCACAAAGCTGATCGTAGAAGAGAATACTATTTGTTTTGCTGACAAAAAATACATCTAACAGGGTATTTGAAATGTTTGTGAAATGAGTTGGAACAGAAGTATTTACAGCATGTAAGTCGAAAGATAGCATGTTTTCGGATAGTTGTTTATCTTTTAGAAAATTACTGTTCAAATCGCCGCAAACAATTATGTTTCCATATCTGGCCGACTCTTCTTCGAGCAAAAGATATAACGGCCCTATGTCGAGATTTCTGTTTGGTCTATAGATCGTTCCTAAAAGGACTTTATCTTCCCCACACACGTAAGTAAAAAAAAATTATTGAACCTGGGACTTGACTTGACCCACGAAAATCTAAGGCATCCCAAAAAACTCACTGTGTGGCTTACGTTGGCCCGTATTTTTTCGAAGATGAGGCTGGAATCAGTTTTAATAAATGTAGAGCGCTATAGCAACATGTTTACCGACTATTTTTTTCTTTAAATTGAACGGATTGAGTCTGGACGATATCTGATTTCAACGAGATGGGGTTACCGCTCTTACAAGTCTAACAATAAGTACAATAATTTTTTATGTATTTGAAAATCGAGAGGAGAAGTTGGGTGGTACCCGATGGCATGTGATTGAACACCTTTCAAGTTATTTCTATGCGGTATATAATGCCATTAACCCAGTGGCAATTTAGATATTTAAATCCCAAACATAATATCCAAATTAAAATTGCGGCTGTTGGTCCACTTATTCTTTAAAAAATCGTCGGTAATTTTTAACTTTGGATGATCGCCCATTTATAGTAAATATAAGTAATACACTGGCTAATAAAAATAAATATTGGTTTCACAATTGTTTAATTTAACGAAAACTTCTACACCAGCTGTTGGCTCATCCCATATTTTTAAGGTAGGTACAAACCAATATCCACAATTTAACGTTAAATAAACTCGAATTCAAAGATATATTAAATACGGTTTTGTAGAAAAACATATGTATATTAGGAGTAAATGTAATATAATAGGACACTGAATTAAGTTAAAACGATATCTGCACTTTGGTGCGACTTTTAAGAAGTAGCTCAATTGGTCTTTAACGTACAATATACCATTCGTTAATTCATATTCAAGGGCACGTCTGTAGTAATTAAGGACGTATAAAAGGTAATTAATCTACATTCAACTGAATTATAAATCAAACATTCCAATTTTCAGAGTTGATATTATCTAGCTAGCAATAATTAAGAACGACAGAATCATATTTATTTATAAGTATAATCCATTTCTTTTGTACGCATTCATTTATCAAACAGTTTTCAAGCTGAAAGTCCACGTTTTGCAATGTGGTGTATTGGGACCTCCTTCAGTATTGACTTTGCGAACATTGTTAAAGCGATCAATTAAGGTTGACAGGCTCGAAAAAAATATTATTCAGTGATGAATTAAAGCTTAAGCCCCTCGACGTTTTGAGTTATCATATGATTTCTGTAGCACGTACGGGTACATACAGCCATGGGCAAAAATAGAAACACCTCTATAGGTATGAAAACATTCTAGTCATCCGTATATCAACAATTTTGCATACTCACATTTAGCTTATGTTAAAGTGAGAGAATCAAGATTCTAAACAGCTCAAAATAATATAAGAAATCTTTATTTCACAGCCATGTTATTGAATGTAAGATGAATCTTGCTTCTTTCTATTTTTAGGCGAAGTTCTTGTTTTTTTTTACAACTTCTAGATGTCTAGGCATGGATTCCACTAAGTGTTGGCATTATATGAATATACTTATACTTGAATGAATTTCCAGAAATGTTTTAAATTTTAGAGTTGGCGCTTGTAGACATTAATATTTCGTCTTCTCCACAGATTCTTTATAGAATTCAAGTCGGCTGACTGAGAAGGCTATTCTAAAATCTGAAGGTTTTTACCCTTCAAGTGGTATTTCTATTTCTGGGGTACTTTTGAAGAATGCTTGGAGTTGTTGAAAATACCTTTTGGGTGGTATATTGGCCTTGGGCTTGGCAGCAGTCGTCAATAACTTAAATGGGACCCACAACACGACAAGAAAACAAAGCTGGGTTCAATGAAGAAAAGATCAGGACAGGACAGCACAGATTCGTGAAAACTGTCAGATCAAGTTAGAACAGAAAAAAACAGCCGTATGTTAGTTGTCAAAAAGCGGAAAACATCTTATATGTCATATTGTAATAAACATGTGTTAGAATGAAATAATAAACAAAAGTGAATTCACATAAAAATGCTTTGGAAGAGTTGTGGTGGGCACTGATAGTGAAATTAGTGTGATTAGTGACTCGTCAACAACATTTTTCAGTGATGATATGTATGTTTTAGCGAGGACTTTAGTGTTTTTTCAATGACAGCTGCTTTTGACACTTTTCACGAATCTGTTCTGACTCCAGAGTAGGTGCAGAAAATCGTGTTCTGAAGTGTCCGAAACACCGTCACTGAACACCAAGCAGAACACTTTCGGACAGAAATTGTTGTCACTGAACAGCAAAAGGTGTACTTTTCTGTCCGGAACAGTCCAGAACAGCGTCACTGAACAGACTATAAGTTACAACCACCATATGCCGCTACTCGTACGTCAAACAAGTTTTCCCTTGGTCTCGTCCCTCTAAAGTATATTTCCGTGCCTTATTTAAATCATTGGGTATATAGTGTTAAGTTTAAAACAAGGAGACTGCAGCCAGGTGCTATACAAAACTTTTCTGTATTAAACTTAACCTACTAATTCACGAAATATGTATAACGCGTGTTGGATCAGAGGGACAGCTTCCGGAAGAGTGAAAGAAGTCATTTTTCTCGTTTGCGTGTTGCTATCGCCATATCTAAAAACAGTGATGCCACTGTTGCAACAGCTCCCTCGCACTTAATTAAGGCGCCAACCTGATCTGCTTGGCTCTTAAACGTTCCGATCTTCTAGGGGTAACGTTTACTCCAGTCTGCTTAGGTCGCTGCTTTGTCTCTCTCTGGGGTGATGAGCTTCCTCGAGACACCATGGGCGGGGATACCAAATCCACGGGTTCTTCCATATTAGGGCTCTCCACTAACACAGAGTCATTAGTAGAACGCGGCGACTGTATTTGGTGGTCCATATATCCTGAAAATATACATGGTAACGAATTATTTACAGGGGAACATTTACCATCCAGTGCCATCTCTGTCATCCCCTCAGGTGACTGGCGAACGCGCAGCTGATTTTGGTGTCTTCTATAGGGTCCGTCAAATAACTTTTTTTTTTTTGAAAATGCTGTAAAAAAAACTACTGAATATTTTCTCAAATTTCTTTTTTTATTTGAAAGTACGATACTTCCGGTTAATAATGGAAAATAATTTCATTCAAATGGCTGCCTCGGCTGGCCATGCAGTAGCCTACACAATCGGTCCAATTTTTAAGCACATTATCGATTGTGTGCAGCTGTATTTCACCAATGGCTTCACGAATATTGTCCTTTAAAGCGTCAATTGTCTCTGGCTTGTCGGCGTAACACTTATCTTTGACGGCACCCCACAAATAATAGCCAACGGTGTCAAATCGCAGCTCCGAGGTGGCCAAACGACATCAGCTCTGCGGCTGATAATGCGATCTTCAAAAACAGGGCGCAAAACATCGAGTGTAGCTTCGGCTGTGTGGCACGTAGCGCCGTCCTGTTAAAACCAAATGTTGCCAATATCCTCCTCTTCAATTTTTGTGAACAAAAATTCAACATGGCCCGATAACGATCGCCATTGACTGTAACGGCCACTCCTTGCTCATTTTCGAAGAAAAATGGCCCAATTATGCCTCTGGACCAAAATCCGCACCAAACAGTGGCTCGTTTTGAGTGCACCGGCTTTTCAATGTATGCGTGCGGATTTTCTGTGCCCCAAATGCGACAATTTTGCTTGTTTACATACCCGCCAAGATCAAAATGAGCTTCATCTGAAAAGATGATTTTTTTGGCAAAATCGGCATCTTCTGTAAGTCGATCGCAGGCCCACTTAGCGAAGAGTTGTTCAAGCGTATACACAACCATATTCGTTCAGCGGAAGGATAAAACTAATTATCAGATATGAGCTAAGTGTTTTCCATTCACGAAATAAGCACTACTTGAAAAAAAAAACGTTAGATGGCGGACCCTTTACAATTGCTGCCGTTCACTTGCACGAGATACATCTTCCGACCAAGACATCTTAACACAACTCCCGGTACCCATTTTTCTTTCTTCAAGTACTGCCGAACAAATACCCATTGCTGCGGAGAGAATTTAGGTTTATTCATACCTGATTTCTTCTTCGCTTTTATTTCTGGCAGCATTGCAGTTAGTACGGTTCGATGTACTCTTCCATGCAACCTCTCTGCCGGTGATACGCCAGTGTTGTCCGGTGTCGATCGGTACGTTAAATGTAGTCAAAGCATCATCACTCTGCGGTGAGTCCCGAAAAATCTTGGACAGTGACGTCTTAAACGTGCGAACCATGCGTTCCGCCACACCTTTGGACTCCGGGTTGAAAGGGGCGGACGTGAGATGCTGAATTGAATTCCGAGCACAGAAATTCTTGAACACCTTGGAAACGAATTGGGGACCATTGTCCGACACCAACGTTTTGGGTAGACCTTCCAATACAAAAATTGAGCTTAGAGCCTGAAACGTAGTCGAAGACATTTTCACAACGAACGAGAACTTCGAGTTGGAGTCGACAACTACCAGCCACATGCTCCTCTTAAAAGGTCCAGCAAAATCGACGTGTACTCGTTCCCAGACTTCCGCAGTTGCAGGCCAGCTGGAGTACTCCCTCGACGACTGATTATCAACTAACTGACCAGCCCGGCATTCCGTCACCGTTTTGTGAATCTGGGTATCGATGCCAGGCCACCAGCAGTGTCGCCGCGCGATTTGCTTCATTCTGGTCATACCCCAATGACCGTGATGAATCATCTGCAAAACCTTAGTTTGTAATGCTTCAGGAACAACAACCCTAGACGAACTCTCCGTCTGAAAGAGAAGAACGTCAGTACACACATTAAGAGCGAGCTTTCTACGGAAAAAGGGCAATAGTTTGTTCTCGGTGGCAGGCATGAAATTTGGCCAACCAGACTGGACATATGACATCACCTTTCGTAATGTCTCATCACGTTTCGACTCGGCTGCAATGATTTCAGTATTTACCGGAAAGTCCCTCAACTGATCTTCAATCAGTTTCAGCCTTATCGAATTCTTCATCGGGTCCGATAGGTAATCGCGATAAGCAGTCAGCATTCCCGTGCAGTTTCGTCGATCGGTAACGAATCGTATATGTGTAGCTCATCAAGGTCATCGCCCATCTTTCCAATCGTTGGATGGTCATTAGTGGTAAATTCTTATTTGGGCTGAAAATAGTGACCAAAGGCTGGTGATCTGTGGATCAATTCGAACTGACGACCATATAGGTACTGGTGAAATTTTTTTACTCCATATATAATGGAGCGAAAGGATCTGGGCGGTACTTAAAGTATTTCGGACAATTGGCAGGCTTCAAAGTGAGATGAGCGACAAAGCGTCCGCTGCATCTCAATTCAGAACTAAAAACTGATCGGTATTCTTCGCCAGTTGCTCCCGACTGTCACCTGACATCAGCATGACCTTTTCCTTCGGATAACTGACTGTGAAACCGAAAGCAACAATAATGTCAAACCCCATAATATTAACGGCTCTTTCATCGTTCACTACTAGTAAGTCAAGTTGATGCAGCGTATCTCGCTAGCGGACAGAGACATTGATTACCCCTTTTACCGATATGGATACATCACCATATGCTTTAAGAGCGCGTGAAGTAGGGAGTAACCTCGGCTCACGCAATTGCCGATAACCTTTCAACCCTAGGAGCGAAGTTGTCGCGCCTGTGTCCACTTGAAAAATCATTTGGTGTTTGTTTATCTCCAAAGTAACCATTAACTAGCGTCCCTTTCTCTCTGGTTCCCATGTCGATGAAACTTCCTCGAGAGTTGCTAGCGAATTTCTCTCCTTACCGTCTGCAAGCGAATCCCTGTCTTCCAAATAATTGATAGAGTACGCCGTCTCTTTACCTCTATTTCCTCCCTGCTGATTGCCAATTCTGCTTCGTGATTTTGATCGCTTGCGTCGCCAATTGTACTTACGCGAAGGTCCACCTTCCCCTTGTCGCGTTGACATACAAACACTTTTTATGTGACCTACCTTTTTGCATATGTCGCACACAGATTTGAGGTGCTGACACTGATTTCGGTCATGATGGATGCTGCATCCCGGACACGATTTTCGAATCTGACCCTCCTTTGCATTTTTGGGGTTGCGAGGAAAATGCACTGCGTTGACCTCAACTGGAGGATTTTTCAGAATGTCCGTTGCCAGTTGTGTGGACTCATATGCAGTCACAATGTTTTCTATTTCACTTAACATGGGATTCTTGCGCTGAGTGGCAGCACTACGAACAGCATCAAGGGGAGTGTGAAAGACCAACATATCCCTGATCATCATATCAGCATATGAATGACCACAATTTTCCTTAGCGCAAACAAATACTCTTTTGAACGGCATAAATTGGGATGAAATTCTTAATCTCCAAAATGTTAATGAAATTTATAACAAACTGCGAAGTGTGTTCGAAACAATATACACAGAATCGGCAATAGTTCCAAAACAAAGGAAGGAAAGATTACCGAATCCATGGATGAATGAAGAATTAATCGACTGTTGCAAAAAAAGAGACAAATTATACAAAAACTGGCTATCGAAACCTAAAGACAAAGCAAGGGAAAGAGAGTACAAAACATATAGAAATATAGTCAATAAAAAATTGCTCAATGCCAAAAACTCGTTTTTCAAGAATAAATTCTCGGAAGACAAAAACATTATAAAGAAAATTTGGCAAACCATAAAAGAGATATTGGGAAAAAAAACTGACAACTTGGATGACACGATACAAAAAAACTTTAAAAACGAAGAAACGGATGTACTAACAAACAAATTTGCTTATAGTTTTGACGAGAATATAAATAAAATATTACATGATTGCCACATAAAAACATTAAATATTAACGAAAGTGCTACCCAAAACTCCTTGTTCTTAGAAAGGACAAACGAGCTGGAAGTATATAACATCATAAAGAGCTTAGATGCAAATAAGGGTCCGGGCAATGACGGGATACGATCAAAAGACTTAAAAAAGAACGCTCAACTGCTAGCACCCGTAATAACGAAATTAATAAACGCTAGTCTCGAGGAAACGACTATTCCAAAAGATCTGAAAGTATCCCTAGTTCGACCAGTGTACAAAAAAGGAGTAAAGTCAGATGTCAATAACTATCGGCCAATTGCAATCTTACCGGTTATCGAAAAAATCTTAGAAGAAATTGTAACTAGGAGATTGAAACAATTTTTTGACAAATATAAAATAATTGAACCGAGGCAGTATGGGTTTCAAAGAGGGAAAAACATCAACCAACTTCTAGGTTATTTCGCTAGCACACTTAACCGAAGCTTAAGCAAAAATCATCATACCCTAGCTCTTTTTATTGATTTCAGTAAGGCCTTCGATACACTGTCACATGAAAGGATAATTCAAAGTCTAGAGAAAGCGGGAATTCGGGGACAATGTTTAGAATGGGTAAAAAATTATTTGAAATTTCGCACTTACCGCGTAAAAATTGGCAATACCTTAAGTGACGAAGTGGAAACCACGCATGGTGTACCTCAGGGCTCAAAACTGGGACCTCTCCTATATATAATATATGCCAACGGATTAATAAAATCTTTGAAAAAGAGTACAGTTTTCGCGTATGCAGATGACACGACAATCCTTGTGTCGCACAGAGATATCGATGCCGCTGTAAAAATTATGCAATCTGAACTAGATGTCATTATAAGATGGTCACACGATAATGGGCTCACAATTAATGCGGAGAAAACAAAAATAATGCACATAAAACCACCCCATTTTCTGTATCATGACATCCGAATTAAATTTCATAATACCCAATGCCTCCATACTAACGCCAGCGATACACATAATGACAAATGCGAAACCTTCATTGAGGTGGTTAACAGTTTTAAGTACCTCGGTATAATAGTTGACCACAATCTCAAATGGCACCAACACATCGAGCAACTTCAACGAAAACTTCGCAAAACCTCATACATGCTGCAACACTTAAGTTACTGCTGCAATTATGATGTCCTAAAACAGGCATACCTCGCGTTAAGTGAATCCTACATCCGTCATGGAATTACAGCATGGGGAACATCCACATATTGCAATAAACTTCAAACAAGCCAAAACTATTTGCTTAAAATTCTGGCAAGAAAGAAAAATATCAACTACCACATGAGCAGTGCAACGATAAGCAACCAACTCGAGCTCTTAGACATCGAAGGTATATTTAAATCAAGTGTGATTAACGAATTTTATAACGACAACAGCTTCAGAACAGAAATCGACCATACGTACAACACCCGAAGAAATACAGAAGGAAGATACAAAACCGTCAAATTCTACAACAACTATGGCAAATATTCATTCCCCTCACTAATTCCAATGATCCTGAATGAGCTGCCAACAAATCTTCTATACATTCGCCATATTCCAAAAAGAAAAACATTAATAAAAAAATATTTTATTCACAAAACACATTGTTAAGAAATCTATAAAGAAGCTGCTCCATCCATGTGTATCTCTTGTATAGTTTCCTTAATCCCTGTTTGAATCCCAATGTATATCGTTTAAATACTGATTCACATAAATAACATTGGTAATTGAATGCATTTTCAAAACTTGTAACAAAAATTTGTACATAACAATGAATTTACCAAAATTCCTGCAGACAAGCCAAAGGGCTTCGCAGGATTATTATGTATCTTAACGTTTGTTAACTGTTACTGAAGTCAATAAAAAATGAATGAATGAATGAATGAATACTATCTCCTGTAAAAAAAAAAAAAAAGAAAAAAAAAAAAAATGAACATTCTCTGGCCAAACCTTTCAGATAAGCAATCCACTCTGCATAAGACTGGCCTGGTGACATCTTTGCTCGAAGAAATTTGCATCGAGATGCCAAAACATGTATTTTTGATGAAAAATGCCTAGTTAGTTTTTCCGTAAGCTCTTTAAAAGTGTGCGTACTTACGTTTTCCGTTTCAAAAAGTTTCCTGAGTAACTCATTAATTGCCGGGCCACATTCTGCCAAAAAATGTGCTTTCGTAGATTATCATCGTCCCATACATCACTACAAAAATGTCCCAACACCTCAAAAAAATTATTTGTCGCACTTCAATTCTTGTCATAGTCAGAGGCACCTCACGACTTTTGCATTAGTACATATTGCAAGCTATCAATGTGACAAGATGTAAAGGGTGTATTTTATAGAGGTATAGAACTTTGAAATGGAATGAAATAAAGATGATTTTTTTAAATTGACATGAAATTGACTTTATTCGAAAGATATCAAATCTTCTAACATTATAATTTAAAAATAATTTCTGGCATATGACCGCCCAAAACTGCCGTTGATCCCAATTTTCATAAGCGAATTTTGTTTAGCGATGAAGCTCACTTTTGGTTGAATGGATACGTCAATAAACAAAACTGCCGTATTTGGAGTGATGATAATACTCAAGTGTATGTTGACTGTTTGGTGTGCTTTATGGGTTGGTCCGTACTTCTTTATAAACGATGCTGACCAGAACGTTACAGTCAATGGTGACCCCTATAGAGACATGATTACTGACTTTTTCGTCCATCAATTGAACAACCATGATGTGCAGGAGCTGTGGTTTCAACAAGACGGCGCAACATGTCACACAGCTCGTGCCACAATTGATTAATTGAAGGAAACGTTTGGTAAGCGCATAATTTAACGTTACGGACCCGTGAATTGGCCTCCAAGATCATGCGATTTAACGCCGCTTGACTATTTTCTGTGGGGATATGTGAAGTCGCTAGTCTACGCCGATAAACCCGAAACGATTGACCATTTGGAGGACAACATTCGCCGCGTTATATCATCTTTAAATCATCTTTATTTTACTCCATTTCAAAATTCTATACCTCTATAAAAAACAACCTTTACCTCAAATGAGGTGGGACAATGTACCACTTCACTCCCCCAAATGAGAACCTCATACAAACTCAATAAAAATGCGTGTCCTACCCAACACTAGTTGGAACAGGTAGTTTTCCCAACTCTCTTTCTCTGCGTCAAATTGGCGAAAAGATGGAATCGATGTCGTTGCACTAGCCGCTGGTGCTCTTAACAACCTCTCCATGAACTCGTTGTTGGAGGCAATGATCAATGAATGCTTGACCGCTTCTGAATCCATGATACAACCCAAAAAATTCTCGTCGCCACGATGTTAAGTTTAAAACAAGGAGACTGCAGCCAGGTGCTATACAAAACTTTTCTTTATTAAACTTAACCTACTAATTCACGAAATATGTATAACGCGTGCTGGATCAGAGGGAAAGCTTCCGGAAGAGTGACAGAAGTCATTTTTCTCGTTTGCGTGTTGCTATCGCCAAATCTAAAAACAGTGATGCCACTGTCGCGACATATAGTATGATACTGCAAATGCCATACGTTTTTTTTCAATAAAGGAGCTCCTTTCTAAGAGCTCAATATTCTCGTAGAGCCATAGTAAAAGTTAATTCCTTCTATATAAAGTCCTAACTTTCTTTTAGTTAGGTAATTGGAAACTGTCCTGCACAAAGATCTCGGATTATTCGCTCACAAGTTCCAATTGACTCAGCAATTGAAGGCGCGCGACCATCCGCTTCGTCATCGCTTCGCAGTTTTGGCCTTAGAACAGCTTGGATAACGATTTTGGGCGAAAACTCATCTTTTTTGACGAGGCGCATTTTCATCTCGGCGACTACGTTAACAAACAAAACTGCCGCATTTGGGGCTCGGAAAACCTGCACGTTAGCTAATGTATCCACAGAGAGTGACAGTTTGGTGCGGATTGTGGAATGGTGGCATCATTGGACCATTTGTCTTCGAAAATGAAGGCACAGAAGATCGCTTAAAACTCTCCAGGAGATGTGGAATGGAAGGACACATAGCAAAGAACTGTAGCAAGTTGCCATCATGCATGTTCTGTAGAAAAAATGACACAGGGAATGCAGAGCAGATAGCCGGGAGCGGAAAATGCCCAGTTTTTAAGAAAGCTATCGCCAGGTTAAGGTTATACAAATAAACCTAAACCACTGTGAGGCAATTCAGCAGACAGCGAAGGACGAAAAGCCAGATGTGGTGCTGATAAGTGAACCATACAAAAGCCTTGATAGCAACACATGGGTTAACGACAAAACAAAGCACGCTGGGTATGCGGAAACCAAGCATTCCAAAACATCGACGAGAATGAAGAAGGTTTCGTGCATACAAGAATAACTGGCATCACGTTCTACAGCTATTACGCCAGACCTAGCTGGACAACTAGCCAATACAAAGCAATGTTGGACACGATAAGGGCGGACGCCCAGCAAAGAACCAGAATTATCATTGGCGGAGACTTCAATGCATTGGCGACGGAATGGGGCAGTAGGCTCACCAACGAAAGAGGGCAAATCCTCCTTGAGGCTTTTGCATCTCTAGAAGTAGGCATTGCGAATAAATGGCAAGCAAGTACGTATCGAAAAGCAGGAATGGGATCCATCATAGATCTAACCTACCCTATTTTGCGCAATATGAATTGGCGTGTTAGCGAAGACTACTACAGGTGATTTTGTTCGAAATAACAAAGATTAGAAACAGGCAAAGACCAATGCTAAGAGGCCCACAATAGAAAGATAGTCTGCTCGAAAGAGAAACTTTTGAGGCGACGCTAAACAGCAGTTAAATGGACACAAATGGATCAGCTGAAGACTTACAAAAATTGTTACCACAGCCTGCGATGCGGCGATGCCAAGGAAAACAGTAACCCGGAGAAGTGCCCCATGCTATTGGTGGAATGACGAGATAAAAACATTCAGATCAAAATGCTTACAGACTCGTCGTAACGTCCAAAGGGCAAGAGGATGAGTTGGTTTTCAACAGCACCTCGATACGTTCAAACAGATGAGGCGGGACCTAACGAAGGCAATCAAAGGGAGCAAGGCAAGACGTATGTGCGAAGAAGCCGACATTAACCCATGGGGCACGGCGTATTAAGCGGTGATGGCCAAACTAACAGGCTACAGGTCCCAACAGCTAACATGTCCAATACTGTTAAGAACCACAGTAGATCACTTGTTCCCCAAAAAGGCAGATGCGACGCCCCCAATCGTATGGGAGGTCTGCTTCGACAGTATTCCAGCCATTACGCTGAACGAACTGCAAAGAGCTCTGGACAGAGTAGGAGACAAAAAAGCCGACGGAATACCGAGCAAAGCATTCAAACAAGGCCTGTGATGATCATAGCAGTCATGCAGAGATGCTTAAATGAAGGAGTGTTCCCAAAACCATGGAAGTTACAACACCTAGTACTGCTACCCAAGGGTACCATTGTCGTACCGCCCGATATGCCTGCTCGATACAGTGGGAAAAATTCTAGAGCGGCAGAGAAGGGAGCCCTCTCAAATCATCAATGCGGACATCGTACTAGGCATGGCGGAAAGAGAGTGCCTGGAAGCGTGTGGAACAACACCCCTTAGGATAATCCATGGCCTGGTTGACCGAGTCCGGTGGGCCGGTGGTCTGAAACCGAGGGCAAAGCGAGGAGCAGATGCCAAGGCGGACGTAGTGGGGGAACCAACAATCGTGATAAAGTGTTTTCGGTGTCAGCAAACCGGGCACTTCCGGCGAAATTGTCCATTACCACGAGAGCAGGCGCAGAAGAGGCAGCGGGCAGGGGCAGCTCCGAGGCGAACAGAGAGCCAAACACAGCTGATTGTGAAGGAAGACAGCAGTGAATACCTGAAGGTGGCAAGAGTGAATGGGCACATGGTCACAGCGTTCCTAGACCTTGGGAGCGATTGTGTAACCCTACGCAGATCGGAAGCAGGGGCTGGAAATTTGGAATTCACTTCGTACAAGGCAAAACTTAATGGATTTGGTGGGGGAGGCTGCATTACGCTGGGTCGCATATATGCGGAGATCGCTGTGGATCGCTTAACTTCCTGATGCGAGGTTCTAGTAGTTCCGGACAATAGCCAACCATATCCGATGATAATTGCGCGAAGGCTCCTGGATCAGCCGCAGGTGAGGGTAGAGAAATCGTTTCGGGAGCTATCTATCACGGACAGCATGCAAGAAGCAACCCAGGAGGCGCTAGTGGTCGAAGAGACGAGTCCGAAAGCGAAAAAAAATAAGCTATTTGTTGCGGATCTGGATGGGGGAGATGTAGGTGCAGCTAATAGGCAGACGCTCCAGGACGTCCATTCCTACCGAGACTGCTTCGCGATCGGAACAGAGGAGTTGAGTGAGTCAAAATTGGGCGAGTGCAAAATTCAACTCACCACATCGCAGCCCGTGTGTGAATATATGATTCCCTTTGCAAAACGAGCAGTGGCCAACGAGAAGGTCAGCGAACTGCTAGAACTTGGATGGATTCGTCCATCGGCATCGGATTACTAATCGCCGATTATCCTGACAAAGAAGAAAGACGGCTCAGATAGGTTCTGCATTGACTTTCGCGCACTCAACAAAGTCACGGTAAAGCGAAAGTTCCCCATGCAAGTGATCGACGAGGTTTACATAGCTGAGCGGGAATTCATTCTCACCGTTCTGGACTTGGCGTCAGGCTACCACCAGATTCGAATGGAAGAGCAGAGTAAAAAGTACACGGCTTTCAATAAGATGCCATTTGGGCTGGTAAATGCCCCGGCTCATTTCCAAGCGTGTATGAACGTGGTGACGTCACGATTGCGGAAGGGCGATGCAGCGGTGTACCTGGACGATACTATTATAGCCAGCAAGACGGTGGAAGAAGGGTTGGACAAGCTGCGAAGGTTCTTAAACGCACTACATGAGTTCGGACTTACACTCAACGTAAGGAAATGTACTTTCTTTAAAACTAATATCGAGTTTTCAGGTTATGAGGTTGATAAAGATGGTCTGAAACCGAGCCAACGAAAAACGACAGCGATCAAGGAGTTCCCGACACCGCGAAATATACACGAATGGCGACAATTTCTGGGCCTTACTGGCTTCTTTAGAAAGTTCATTAGGAACTACTCGCAGCTGGCAGCACCCTCACTGATCTGATGAAGAAGGACAGGAAGTTCGTGTGGTCAACTCAGCAGGAAGAGGCAGTACGGAGGCTTAAGGAGATTCTGAGCAATCCAGCGGTGCTGGTGTTGATCGGTCCTGAGTGTGAACATGAGGTCCACACTAACGCTTCATCTGTGGGGTTGGGCGGAATCCTATTTCAGCGAGGGAAAGAAGACTGGGTCCTACATCCCGTGATGTTCTACAGCCGCCTACTTTCAGACGACGAGAGGAAGTACCATTCGTACGAGGTTGAGGTGTTGGCCATCGTAGACAGTCTCGATCGATTCCGAGTCTATCTATTAGGCAGAGAATTTAAGGTAGTCACGGACTGTGAGGCGATTGTAGCTACGAAGAACAAGCCGAAGATCATCCAATGGGTGGGCAGATGGTGGTTCAAGCTGCAAGAGTTTTCATTCGAGTCGGTGTATCAACCTGGGAGCAAGACGGCTTGTGTAGACGCGCTAAGTTGACAACCTGTTGAAGAGTTGAAGGAGGTGGATGAGGCATCGCTGTCTGTTCTTAACCTGCATATCACGAATGATGACTGGCTGGCAACCATGCAAGACAATCATCAAGGGGCCAAAGTCTGCCCAATCAATGTCTATAAAGAAACAGAAAGACTTCAAACTCGACTTCTCCGACTAGTGGAAGTTCAATTCAGTGGGGGATCCTGTCATGATGATGTGGGCCACCTAGCGGACGATAAAACGTCCTTGGACAGCCGGGAAAGGCTGAATCGGTCGTGCCAGAAGAGATGGATTAAAGGAGGAAGAGGGCGCTACGGAACATAGAGAGGGGTAAGCCTAGCCAGAAACGGCGGTATGACTTAAGACATCGCAAGCCATCTGAGTGCAAGGTGGACGATTTGGTCTTAATCGAACAGGAAGCAGCCGCAACTGGTGAATCCTGGAAGCTGGAATCGCTTAATCGAGGACCGTACATTATAATCAAGAGGTTGCCAAACGATCGCTATGTTGTCGAGGACATCCCAGGCATACAGAGAAATCAACGGCGGTTTAGCACAGTGATGAGCTCGGACAAGCTCAAGCCGTGGTGTAAGTTACCGAATGAGGGTCTCATTGGAGCGGACGACGATGCGGTGAATGGGGAGGTTGACTCGGAAACCATTTCTCTGGGCATGACTGAAGACGAAGGTGATGCAAAGAGCGATAGCTAGGACCCAATCGTGGGGACCCGATTAGTTTAGGGTGGCCGAACTGTTAGATCAGATGGTAGGCTTTCGCATGTTTACCGTCGAAGAGAACACATCGGCATGACAAATAAAGTGTGATAAAAAAAGAAAACAAACCGGCGTGTTATTTTCTTTTCCTCTACGATAGTTATCATAAAATGTTTAAATTGTTTGAACTTCATGAAGTTACAAGATTGAACATAGGGTTTTAAGGAAAAAAAAATAATACAAATAAAACAAAGAATTTAATTCATTCGGGCTTGTGATAGTTTGTCAAATTTACAAGAACATATTTACGAGATAATTATACACATTATTTCGAGTGATAGCTTTGATGATCAATATCGGTTTAGCCGTTTTAGTGCTGTTATACATACGTACATAGATTTATTGATTCAAAATAAAATTTGAAAAAAATAGTGATTTCTTACTCGTCATTAAGATTAGATTTAGATTTTTATTTTACGTCAAAATGTTGCAATTTGTGAGTTATCGCGCAATTAAGAGAGATATGATATTTAATCTATTGTAAGGAGTCGATGAGTAAAAAGAATGTCAGATACCCGTCTTCGTTCTGCCAAGGTGTTCAAGTTGATTAATTTAAGGCGGTCATGGTAGGGAAGTAAGATCAAGGGATTGTTCCAGGACATACCTCGAAGGCACTTAGAAATATTGAGTTCCAAACAGTTTTTGGAGAAACTGTTGAGATCGGATTGGATAAGGTAAGAGTCGTGTGTGGGAATGTTTGATGACCAATTCAGCATCGTTGATGGTAAGGAAGAAGAGAAGTGGACCTAAATTGCTGCTTTGGGGCACACCGGAAGGAGCTAGGAAGGGGCTAGAAAAGGCAGATCTGAAACTAACGCTATAATAGCGGTTTTCAAGGTAAGAAGATATCCATTTCAATAAAATGGGTTCGAAGCCAAGGACAGACAATTTGTAGAGTATAAGATTGTGGGAAATCTTGTCAAAGGCCTTACTGAAATCCATTGAGATACAGTCGACTTCATTGCCGTTCTCGAAAGCACCAAGGGTGGAAGATACAAATTCAATGAGGTTTGTGGTTGTAGACCTGCATTTGAGGAAGCCGTGTTGTATGGAGGAGATTAGAGATTTGGAATGAAAACTTAGTACAGAATGCTTTCGAAGATTTTGGGTATGTGTGACAGTTTGGCAATGGGGCGATAGTTATTAATGTCACTCTTTTCACCTTTTTTGTGGATGGGTGTGATAAAAGAGGTTTTTCATATTTGGGGAAATTCATCACGAGATAGGGATAGGTTCAAGATTTTAGAGAGGGGTAAAGAAAGGGTGGAGGAGCATTTTTTTAGCAATATGGAGGGGTGACCGTCGGGACCAGGAATGAATTCATCATTGAGTTGATTTAGATTGTTTTCGATGATTTGGGATTCGACAGCACGGGGGAGAAATGGACCAAGGGAAGTATTTGATACGTAGTTGAAATAGGCCGGATCAGGTACAAAGGAATTTTCGGCGAAAGATTCTTTGAAAAAGGCGGCAAAAGGGTTGGCAATGGTGTCGGGATCGTTTGAAGTTTCACTATTGAAGGAGAAGGAGTTTGGGTAGCCATCCGATTTTCTTTTGTAGTTGATAAACTGAAAGAAAGATTTATAATCGTTAATAAGGTTGGTTTGCATGTCGGTTAAATAGCTTTGATAAAGAAAGTTGTAAAGCTCGGTGAAATGTAGATAAGCACCAAGATAGTTAGAAAAGTCGCAAGGGGGGTGAGTACGGAGGAAAGTTTCCCACAGCTTGTTTCTCTTGTTTCTCAGCAACAATCAAAACAATTAGCAACAATCGGTATTTATTATATGATAAAACAATAGTTTCTTAACCAAATCAAAGTAAAAAAATCATGATGGACCCGTTATTAGTAGTGTCTTTGATTTCGTTGATTTATAGCCGACAATTTTGAAATAGAGTGAAATCGAAGGTTTTCTTTTTTTGTTATAAAATACATTTTTAGGAAAATTGTGTTCAAAAATTAAAATCAACAAAGGTTAGTATTTTCTCCATCTAAATATTTAAATTTTTTTTAATTTGTGATTTTTGTCATGATAAATAAGTGTTTTTTTGTCTGTATTAAATAAAGGCCGTATAAACAAATAAAAACAAGCATATTGGACATTTAGGATGTGCTGATCCATTACATATGCAGTTATAAATGTATGAAAGGAAAAGATAGGATCGGTTTAGAAAATTTTATATAAAAGGACGAGTATAACCGAAAGTTAATCTCAAGCGGGTGGGTGCGCATTTATTTAATTTTTTTTATGTACATTTGAAAAATATTTCCACAATTATTTTCAACTCTATTTAGCTTGGTTGCGGGTTTGAACCTTTTGCTTTTTTTTGATATAGAATGGCTCGAAGACTTACTTCTGACAGGCATATTGCAAGCTATCTAGAAGAGCTTAAAAATGGGTATTTATCAGAGGATGGTGACGAGGTAGATGAAGACGACCTTTGGGAATTACTGACTCGTGAGCACCTGGAGGAACTTCTGGATGATGAACACGAAAATGAAGAGATTGGCACTGATATCGAGAATGTAGAGTCTGCTGTGGGAAAAGATGAGGACGCTTTGCCAGAAATAAACGATGATCCAAGCTCTCGTCAATCTCATAAGCCCTTAGACATGCAACGGCTAAGATACAATAGAAAAAAAAAATCTCTGATGATGAAAAAATACAGTTTAAGGTTGTAAAGAATTTTCTTTCGAAATAATGCGACTAGAAACTCCGTTTCAGTTCTTCTCATATTTTTATACGCCTGAGTTCATCAATGAAATAACTGAAGAAACTAATAGATACTCTGTGCAAAAACAACCTGATCATCCCGATTGTGTGACTAATTGTGAATTGCGGAAGTACATTGGAATATTGATATTTATGTCAGTATATCAGTGTTAACCATTTCAAAGTCCAGTGACCGTTTGATGGCTCTCAAATTGGTGATGCATGGTGAGGTGTGGAACATCGTAAGCGCATATGCCCCTCAAGTAGGATGCGAACAAAAAGAAAAAGATGCATTCTGGCTAGATTTCTACAACCTTGTCAAAATCATCCCAAAGGAAGAGCTTTTGTTTGTTGGGGGAGATTTAAAGGGACATATCGGGAAGACAAGCGAAGACTATGAAGACTACCACGGAGGGCTGGGATACGGCATCAGTACGGTCTTATAGTGCTAAATACCATGTTCGTCAAACAAAGCCGGCACCTGATCACTTATAGCAGCGGCGGAAATGAAACTCAAATAGACTATCATTTGGTATCCAGTTTCATGAAGCCACGAGTTAAAGATTGCAAAGTGATCCTGGGAGACGCGATTGCCTCTCAACACCGTCTCCTCCTGACTGAATTTTTTATGGAGGCGAGTAAGAAGTCAAAGCAGCAAACGAAGGTGTCTGAGAGAATCAAGTGGTATAAGCTGGATAAAGGAAAAGGCGAAGCTTTTATTACCAACATGAAAAACTACCTCTCTTCCATTATCGATAAGGTCGGTAATGAGGAGTGCAGAGCACAAGACATGCGGGATTCCCTACAACAATCCGGCCTGGAGAAAGCCAAATCACTGCTCGAACCATCTAAAGGCCCCTGCCAACACGCAAAAGAAACCTGGTGGTGGACAGACGAAGCCAAAGCAGTGATACACGAAAAGAAAATGGCTTTCCAAGCTTGGTCAAAGTGCTCTTCTACTAATAGAGAGGAAAAAGATCGCCGTGAAAAGGTATATAGATATTGCAAAGGTATCGCGAAGAAAAAGTGCGCCGAATTCAAAGCGAAAAGCATGGAAGGCCTCTATCAGGAGTTGGAAGAAATATCGTCGTCCGCGTCTGACAGGAACCAGGCTACCCAGGAGCAATTTGAACAAGGGAGCAAATATCTTTAAGATAGGCGCCCAGAGAAGAAGAAATGCTCAGGAGATTCGTTTCCCAAAGTTTATTAACAATGCTGAAGGCCAACTCCTTGTGGAAGACGAAAAAATTCTCCACAGATGGCGACAGTGTTGCGAGGAACTTCTGAACGAACAGTTTCCCCGAGTGTACTTTCCAAGAGCCGCCCCGAATCATGCCGAAATATCCGACATCACAGTCGAAGAAGTTCGGTACGCGGTTAAAAACTCCAAGAAAAGAAAAGCTGTTGGGCCGGACGGGATAGCCTCTGAGTTCTGGAAAAAGATGGAGACATCGGGTCTAGATGGCTCATGGTTCTTATCTCCAAACTTATGAGAGGCGACACTATGCCTAATCAATGGAGGGAAAGCTATCTTCTTCCTTTGCACAAAGGAAAGGGTGATACGCGAAATTGTAATAACTACCGTTCGGTCAAGCTGATGTCGCACACCATGAAGATCGTTGAACGGGTATTAGATAGCCAACTGCGGAAAATAATACAACTATCTGATGACCACTGCGGGTTTGTCTCGGGTAAATCAACGACAGATGCAATCCAAAGTATAAGGGTCATGATGGAAACGCATCGTGATTCGTCAAAGGACTTGCATATGGTGTTGGTTGATTTCGAGAAGACCTTTGACCGGCAACCAAGAGATCTTTTATGCGTAGCGCTAAGACAAAAAGGAGTTCCAGAAACCTACGTGCGAGTGATCATGGACATGTACGATAGAGCAACGACAAGAGTAAGATGCACCGCAGGAGTCACCGAAGAGTTCGCAATCAAAGTTGGTGTACACCAAGGGAGCGTCCTCAGCCCACTGCTCTTTATAGCAGTCCTTGATTGCTTGCTTGAAGGAAAAGTGACGGACCCCAATGTGCACCAGCTATTCTTTGCTGACGATGGAGCCATTATAAGTGATGATCAGGCGTCCCTACAACGAGCACTTGATGTGTGGGTGGACATTTTTGAGGGACACGGGTATCGTACTAGTTCAAAGAAGACAGAGTATCTGTGCTGCCCGTTCTCTGACCCTCATCAGCCTATTCCAGACATTTACTTGAATGGAAGAGTGTTTCCCAAGTGTGAAAAGTTTAAATATCTGGGATCTATGATTAATAAAGAAGCAACTTGTGATGACGACATCAACCATCGCGTAAGCGTAGGGTGGATGAAGTGGCGGGAAAACTCCGCCATCTTCTGTGATTGAAAAATGCCCCCTAAGCTGAAAGGAAGGCTCTACACTTCAGTTGTACGTCCGGCGCTCACATATCACAGTTTCGCATGACAGCGGGAGTGACAAAGCGTGACAGAATTAGAAGTTCAAAGATCCGAGGAAGCCTCCACGTAAAAGAAGCCATCACAAGAAAGATAGAACGCGACCGACTAAGTTGGTAAGTTGGATGTTCAAAGGAGAGATCCTTTGAACCCCGTCCAAAAGGCGTTATCAATCAACATTCCAATTTCAACACGCAAAAAAGGCAGGCCGAAAAACAATTGGTGCAAACAAATGCAAAAACACCAGCATTTGATTGGCCTCAGCGATGAAGTAATCCCAAACCGGGAAGCCTGCCGCTACTTTCTGAGGTCAAACCGGCGGACCCCACAAGCGGACCAGTAGGAATGCAGTTAAGTGGGAAGGTTATGGTCCTACACTTCTGACCATAACGACGCCGGAAAAAAGGAAAAGAAGAAGAAGAAGAAAAGACAGAGAGAAAAAAAATTATTTTTTTACTTTTTGGAGTTTTTTTTTGTGTCGGGGGGAATTTCCCAATATGCCTGTTTTTTTTTCTTTTTATTTTTTAATTCATTTTTATTTGAAGTTCTTAGATCTATCTTACCCTAAACTAGGTTGACTATCTTAACAATCTAGATATCTTACTGGCCCTAATGGGACCCTCAAAAATATACGTAACAACTTAAATCTATGTCTTTCGACTTTATCAACTTACAATTAACATTATTATAACTAACTTAAGCTAAGAAAAATGTTTTTGTTTTATTAAAAAACATGGCATATGATCTTTTTTTTTAGTATTATACATGAAACTTAGGCCTACCTTAACCTAACTAAACCTAACTTATTCTAGCTTAATTAAAATATATGTACTCGTGTATAGTTTTACGTTGAATAAAACACCAGGTCTTCCTCTTTTTTTTCTTTAATTTCCTTATTTTTTTCTTTTCTTTCTACTTCACTATTATTTGTACATACTCGAACTCTCTACCTCGGCTACTCGTATATTAATGATTTGCTGCTCTCGACGTTCATCTAATGAAAGATGATCGTCCATGATAAGCGCAACATGATTAAAGAAGATCGGCATGTGAATTACAGACAGATAGAGGCGCGTCTTAGGATTTCGCAGACTGCAAGACAATCGATTTTGCATGAACATTTAGGTGTGAGAAAAATATGTTCCAGATGGATTCCGCGATGAGCGAGGCCCTCCCATAAAGCACGTCAAACAACTGAATATTTGAAGGAGAAAAACATCGAACTAATGTCTCATTGCCCGTATTCACCCGATTTACCGCCTAATGACTTTTTCTTGTTCCCTACTGTCAAACAAAAGATGCGCGGACAGCGATTTTCATCACTTCAAGAAGCTGTTGAAGGCTTTCAAAACCATGTTTCTACGATATCAGCTTCAGAGTGGAAAAAATGTTTCCGGAATTGGTTTGAGCGCATGCAAAAATGTATAGATCTTAAGGGCGAATATTTCGAAAAGCAAAAAAACACTTTGTTTCGAACTTGTTCGTTTCTGTTTCACTTTTTGTAAAAACTTAAAAGGCAACCCTCGTATTGCCACCAATCCCACTACTGCCAAAAAATATCTCTTCTTTGATCGCCTTGCAGATTCAAACTTTAGACACGTGCATAAGTGGCGTCTTAAACTACGTGGGTAGACAACTATACCTCACATTCATAGCTGATGCCTTCTCACGATTTCCACTAAGCAAAATTTTACCAAAGCATTGAATTCCTCAAGAAAACCGTTCTCAATTTTGATTATCTAACTGCAAATGATGCCATATCCATATTTTACAGGGAAATATTTAACTCTATCACCCTTAACGTTCCCTTTTCTCAACGTAAAACTTTGCCCGCCACCCCAACCTGGCATAATCACACACTCCGTTCCCTAAAAAACAAAAAAATAAGCAGTGGACACTCTTCCTCATATTCAATCCCCTAATGATTTTTCTAACTACATGGGCAGCTACATGAGCAGCTACATGAGCAGCTACATGGGCAGCTACATGGGCACTTACCCACTTACACATACTTACAACTCCCTTTATAAACGTTATTTAGCTGAAACGCAAACCTAAGTCCTTCTTTAAGTTTGTCAACTACAAAAGAAAATTTGATGGTTACCCTACCTACTCCTACCTACTCCTACCTACTCTCTTTAACGATCAAACCTCAAATGACCTCAAGTTAAATTGCCATCTTTTTTGCCGTCTTTTTTATTATGGACTTCACTTACTTCGATTATTTCTCCCTTGGACCATTCCTTTCTCGTACATTCGATCCCTGTGCCATCACAAATTAAATTAATTTATTGGGGAATTCAGTCCTGGTCCTGACGGTCACCCTTTATTTCTAAAAAAAACTAGCCAAGTCAGACCTTAGGCTTCGATATTTTATCCTAAGTTATAAGAAGAAATGATATTTTCAGTTGTTATAAAATATTTTATGTTGTTATAAATAGATTTCAGGACTGACCATAGAACTTGGCACCTATTTAGATCTCACTTCTTTTTCGTTGAAGTCAATAACCAAGGCATATAACCAATACATATTGAACTTGGCTCTCATTTCACATTTATGTTTTTGATTGGATTCGCTATTACAGTGTTCGTTTCAGATCTGTTTTTTCTAACCTATTTATAAGCACTATACATACTCTTTTATATGGGTGTTAGGGAGGTCATACGAGTAGACTGCTTTGATACTCTTAAATAGAAAAAAACGTTCCATGCCACCCTCGTCTCGGTAATTATATTAACATTTAATAAAATTTTAATTGAATAAGAAAAAATACCAAAAGTACACTTGAAGCAGGAAACTACTGGTATAGTGAATAA
Source organism: Merodon equestris (assembly GCA_958301585.1). Classification (NCBI taxonomy): domain Eukaryota; kingdom Metazoa; phylum Arthropoda; class Insecta; order Diptera; family Syrphidae; genus Merodon; species Merodon equestris. The sequence goes on from OY284415.1 coordinate 112,028,072, forward strand.
CCTTCAAGTTGGGTTATAAATATTATCTGAATAAGATCTCTGAACTGAAAAGAGGTTTATGTTGAAGCTCAGATATTTTGAATGGCAGGAACCATTAAAGGTGATCAATCTAGGTTCAACTGAATCATAAATACAATAGATTTGTCAAAGTTTCAGTTGATGTTATCTCGATATCTAGAAACTATTGGCTATTGGTAGTCAATTAACAGCGGAGCAGTTTTATTATTTTCAATGCAAATCAATTTCCTTTGTATCTAATTGCTTTTTTCATTTTCAAGCTCATAGTTTACGTTGAAAGCACAAGAGCTGCTCACCCAGCAACTGTTTATACGAACCTACTCGTATTTATGAAAATGTTGTGTATGGGGAAAAAGGAGTGGTTGTGGTGCAATGGTAATCATTACCGACTGTTGAGCCGAAGGTCTGTAGTTCAAGCCCGTTCATAGTCAAGAACAATTCCTATGCGGAAAAACGGTGCAACAACATCAGTTGTGAATGAGAGATGATCAAAAAGTGGTGACGAAGGCATAACCCTCGCAGCATATGATCACTTGAAAAATTCATACTCTGTGTGTGCATTTCCAATATAACACCTTAATGACATGGAAACAAAAGAGTTACTGTGAAGTACAACCAACGCAAATTCAGTCGAATCTCTCAAGTCCTATCTAGGACAACCACCCCCGGAGAGTAGTGAACAAACATCTGCGACACAAAAACCATCTGCACCCCGTCCTGGTTGTGTGACAAACACTATAAGAGCGTACACTTTTCAACCTGCACGAATTATAAAACAAAAAAAATCGTATGGGACCCAATTTCCTTACTATTGACCATTCCCATGGCTTAAAGGTACTTTCTTACAGAAATCCCCATAACTCAGATGATTTCGGAAGTGTACGAGACAGGTCTTTATCAAGCACTTTCTCCAATACTTCAACTTAAGGTCAAAATTTTATGGTTGACCAGGTCATTCTTTGTCCTTCAAGCCACTTTTAATGTACGTACCATTGCTCAATCCGAGCACGGTCAATATGAACTTACATTACAAGTTGAACTCCCATTAAAAAATTGTATCCGGAACAGAGTTTATTCAAGCTTCAACCAAATGGAATATCCTCCTGAGACCCGGGGTATGAAAAAGTTATACCAAATCTTAATGCTTATACAAGCGTGTGATGAATGGAACAACATTAGTCTGCCCAACGCATAAGAAAGGGGGCTCCTTTCACTGTACCAATTATAGAGGACTCAGTCTCCCCTCAGTATTATGCGAGTGATTAAAATATAAGCTTATTGATCCGTCTCAGTATGGTTTCAAGTATAAGATTTGCTCATCGACCAATTACCATAGAATACTACGTTAGATCCTGGAAGAACTCATACATTTAAGATCGACTCTTGCTTGTTCGCTTTGTATGGGAATATTCGAGGGTCGGGATTTTTCAAATCTGAGGGCATATTTGACATCTCCATTCGAAACCGATCACGACAACGAGCTTTCATCTGCAAAAAGTGCCTAAATTACGGAGATATGGTCTGTCGAATTTTGAGTCTGGTGCTTAGTGGAATTATATGGGCAAATTCGAGGGTCGACATCTCTCTAAGTGAAAAGTAAATGTTTCTTGTGCTATAACACATACCTTAGTTACCATAACATCTTTAAATCTTTTCAATTCGATGACGTTACCAGATTTAACTTAGGGTTTTAAAGAAATAAAAAGGTTGGTAATTAAAATAACTGCCAACCAGACTATGAAGTCGAATAAAACAAGTAATTTGGGTTTGTAATAGTTTATCATATTTTCAAGACTCATAATTTTATGTGATTTTATTGGTGATCAATAAGGTTTTAGCCGTTTTAGTGCTGTTATATGTTGATTCAAAATCAAATCTGAAAAAAATGTGATTTTGTTACTAATCTTTAATCAAGTTATGTCGTTACCTCACTTAAGCTGTAATATTTGCAAGATATCCACTAGGACCGGCCGGAGGCTCTTCCACCTCACTCATATTGAATTGAACCGAAATTATTAGGTAAGTGGCTGAAGCTCCAACAATCTGAATGCAGAGAAAATAATCAAATAATAAAATGTATTATTAAGAGTTAAGACATGATGCAACCATTCGATATTAACATAAAATCACAATAAACCGAATTCAATGACATGCAGATAAAAAAGCTTCTATATAATAGGTGTATAAATATGAAATGCCGATTTAACTAACAAATGGCAAAACTACTACGTATAGTCAGTGTGAGTGATAATAAATGCCAGAGAAGTAGAATTGCAGACTCAATACCAGAAAAGCTTACAGAGGCATTCAAAGTTAACTATGCAATTGTTTCTAAATGTTTAAAAACCCTGGGAAAGATCCAAAAAGAATTTAATTTAAAGAAAGAGACTTTGAAAAGAGAAAAACCATTTTAATATGTTTGCTTTATCAACTTGATTTGCTGTAAATTTGATGGGACTAGAAGGGAATAGTGTACTATGAACTGTTGTAGCGATTGCCGGGGTCTCTACCGTCAACGGATAATAAAGTTGTATCGAACATGGAAGCATAACTCTTGAAAATGTAAACAACTAATTGGCAAATGGTCCCTGTGAAGTTCTGCTTTACCTGCTTTGTTCACTAGACTTGGCCCCATCTGATTACTTATTGTTTCGATCGATGAACTTAGAGCTTATGGAACAGCACTTCACTCTTCTGAGTTGCTAATTAGTTGATTATTTGATTACACATCGAAATTTCATATTTACACACCTCGCCAAGCACACCAAAATGCGTCTCACCGTTATATTTGTGAAAAACAAACTAAACACCCTAAATGGCTGACAATGTCAACATATGTTAGGGAGCATGTGCATCAACATAACAAAAAAAAAATCGATAATCGAATGCCGCCGCGAAATTTAAAAAGTCACCTTATTTTTCGAACAAACCACGTACACTGCATCAACAAATTGCACATACTGCAGGTGAATGAGCATACAAAAACGGTTATTTTTGAATAGTAATGAATGTTATTTCTTTGACTTGTATTTATAAAGCAAACTAGCCTTGTTGTACTTTTATATTTCATTTACAAAGTAAAAAACCAAAGAAAAATATACTTTTTTAAATGTTTATCAAATTGTACATATTACAGTATAGTACAGTACATTTCAGGGGTTTTAAAAGAAAATCAATAGCATGTTTGGTAACCTCGGTTAAAGTTTAAGATCTGTCTAACGTCCATTCAGCAAAAGTTATGTTCCCAACGCCACTAGTTGCCATAGTCTAGCAGATCAAGACATTACCACCGCCATGATTTACGGTTCAAATCATTTTTTTTTATCCATAAATGTGTTGCGTTTGCGTCACAGAATGCTGACTATCTGAACCAACTGGCTTGCTAACTCTTCGGCATACTCCAAGCTTGTCCTCGATAAGTCGGTAAGTCTCCTTTCGAGTATCAGCAAGGTATTCGATAAGGTTGTCCGTAGAGCCCTGTTTAATGGGTTGAGATCAATAATATCATTCCGGATAAACAATTCGGTTTCAGAGCCGGGCATAATACTCGTACTATTCATGCTGCGTCGAAACTCGTATTGGATATCCAATGGAATAAATACAAGAACCTATGGACGGGTGCCTATCTGATTGACTTGGAAAAAGCTTTCGATATGGGTAGAAGGTCTTTATTACAAGCTCAGTCGGCTGGGCTCGTATTGGATATCCAATGGAATAAATACAAGAACCTATGGACGGGTGCCTATCTGATTGACTTGGAAAAAGCCTTCGATATGGGTAGAAGGTCTTTATTACAAGCTCAGTCGGCTGGGCATAAATAACCCACTGCTATATATGATTTTTGACATGTCAGTATAGGGTCAGTAAAGTATTTAAGATGTTATTTAAGCTAGTTTTTAAGAAAGTACGCTTTTGACGTCTGCAACTCTAGGTTGTATCAATCAATATGCCTTTATTACTTAGTATTACTGACTGCTTCCGAGGAATTGCAAGAGAATTAATTTGTAGATGAGACAAATTAAATTAAATCAAATTAAATTAAATCAAATTAAATTAAATCAAATTAAATTAAATCAAATTAAATTAAATCAAATTAAAGATTTAAATTGAAAAGCATTTAAATGATAAATAATTTGAAAGGAGCTTAGATTTATGTATATAGCCTTTTTCATATTTATAATACTTATGGAAAAATAGTGTTTCATTGGTAAATCACTTAGTGTGTGCGCAATTTTTTGATGCAGTATATCTGTCACCATAGTAAAGTGTTTGGTTCAAGAGTGTACGCTCTTATGGTGTTTGTCACACACCCTGGACGGCGTGCATATGGTTTGTGTCGAAGATGTTCGTTCACTACTCTCCGAGGGTGGTTGTCCTAGATAGGATTCGAGAGATTCGACTGAATTTGTCGCGTTGGTTGTAGTTCACAGTAATTTTTTTTGTTTCCATGCCAATAAGGTGTTATATTGAAAATGAACACACATATTGATGATGATTATATTGATGTTATTGAACAGTTTTTCCATATAGGAATTGCTCTTGGCTATGGACAGGCTCGAACTACAGACCTTCCCGCTCAACAGTCGGTGATGATTACCCTTGCACCAACCCCACATTTGGGGTTTGACATTGTCCTATGAAACCAAAAGGAGTTTAACTGATGAACATCCAGTGATTAGGGCTTATTTATTAAATGTTCCTGCAATACGTACTGTGTTTAATAAAGTGCAATCAACAGTAAAAAATTCACATGCTGTGAATCCCATCTTTTGATGTAGCAGTTGCAATGAAAATTGTTCAATCTAAGAAATACAAAATATATAAAGAAAACATTTTTTATTTTGCATTTAAGTTAAATTTACCATGGAATTAAGATCGACGTTTTGAATATCCACATTGATCTTATGAATTGCATGTGCAATATCCGAGCTCTGAAAAAAAACCAAAAACATTTTCCTTTGCCTTTTTTCTATTTTGTGACATTCAAACTTACAATCTCTACAGTTTTGTGACAAGTCATAACCAACGCCATTACATTGGCCACATGCGTTATGTCCCATGTTATAGTACATACTGATTGATAAAGTACCCAAAACAATGAGATAAATCGCCAATGCAAAAAAACCCAAAACAAATCGGTTGTTATTTTCAAAAAATCAAATCCAATGTTAAAAAGAACTGTCATTCCGAAGCATTTATTCACAGATTTACTGAGTTCCCATAGATGATCATATAGCTCACGGGCAGCGAATAGCTTTAATATAAGTGCATTTTCGAGAATAAATTCTGATTTTCTCATTTCAATATTATTTAATTCCTTTACGGATTCGTTTTGCAATTTAATATAATCGATGGCTTCAATTAGCTTATGCAATCGTTGCCTTATGATGATAATAAAGAGCAGATATTGTAAACGTCTCAAATCGCAAATGAAGATGTGAAATAAGTAAAATGCAGAGTAAAATGTATATAATCTGTTTGGATACGCAATGAGCGAACTAATTAGATAAAACATGCAACACAAAAAATGTGCAAATATCCCAATGCCATACTTTAATTGCATTGAACGATATTTATTGTTTTCGACATCAATGTTTAGGGAAACTTCAAATATTCTGTCGATGTCTACAACGCGTTTTAGCATTTGTTGCTCTTCTTTGCAACGGACTAGGCTTTCTATAACACCAATAACATGAACCAATCGCATACCAGATTGTTGTAGGAGATCGACTGGGGCAATCCCTTCAGTTAGCGGACTAACTATGTCAAGCACTATAGTAGATATTACCACAAGTATCATCACTACTGCATATATTTTTAGATAGAAGTTACTTTGTATTAAGCGCGTCTTCTTATCAAAGTTTACTTGAGTTATGTTAAAAGTTTGGAACAAACAGTACCAGACTGACAGCACCTCCAATATTTCCATAATGTGCTTTTGGTGCTGGCTAGTTTGTGGACTTAGAGCACTTAATTTAACTGAAAATAGAAGAAGACAATTACGTAAAGTAAAGTAATAGAGCTTGTAAATAAATATAATATGAGGTTAGTCTAAAAATTCTTAAGTTTCAGAATGTCAACATCATTTTGGTTTTATTTAGTATTTAGAGGCATATTCGGCTTATTAATAGAGTCATATCATCTCTCCTTATTTAGTATAGTTTCTCTATTTCTATTTCTATTTCTAATTCTATTTCTCTGAATGCTTCCATCTTTTTTTTTTAAACAAAAAGTTAACATAAATTCTAGAGCCCGATTCTATTGTTCTTAGCGGGAAGCCTGAACAAATATGAATTTCTGAATATACATATATGTGTATATGCCTGTGTGTGTGTGTGTACACTTTTTTCTTTTCTTTCGTCTCGTGTATCCGGTAAACAAGAGAAGACTTTAACTTTGGATCAGTGTCATCTACCTTGTAACTGCCTAATGATACACTGATCAAGTTTTTTATCAGATTTTATTTGGTAGAAGTTTAAAAAAGTTTAATCAATATTTTCAAAAGCAAACGATAATTTTAATACATCAGTGCTATATATTTTAAGAGAAGAACAGTCACACATATACCCATATTTTACGTAAACGGCAACACTTCCAGCGGAATAGGTTCATTGCAACTACCAAAAAGAGTGTAATCCTGTATTATACAAATCTAGTTCATTTTCGTACACCTATGCTCATATACATAATTAACCCACGAGATGTAGAGCAACAGTTTTTACAAAGAAATGCTTTCCCGTTTTCGTTACCGCATCCCTTTGGTGTGTTTCTGAAGTACCATTATATTTACTTCAGTGTAACAAAAATCCAGGGATAAACAAAAATTGTGTCGCAAACAGTGATCAGTTGTTTGTGAGAAGTCAGAGAGTTTAGTGCTCATATAATCAAGCCATTTTATGCGATAAAGGTAAGTTGGCTACTGTTCTATTATAATTTTCATTGAAATTTATTGAGCAAAGTCAATTGATTCGCTCGAACACCGACGTAATGTGTCTTCCTTGTCACTGTTTTATCGCTATTTTAACAACCGTTGCTTAAATGAGTTAGCCAATTGCGTTCCTCACCTCCCTGAATTCACCCGCAATACTCGTCTTGCCAGGAATGCTCATCAGTTCATCCTTAAGCCTGCTTTCGGACGTACAGTTAAGTTCAGAGGTTCGTTTTACAGCCGCACAATACGATTATGGAATGCTCTACCCATTTTCCTACTCACTACAATCCACAGACATTTAGGACCAATGTGCACAGGTACCTCCTCTCCCTTTCTCCTTCTATACCTTCGGCCCGTGCTGTGTCTAGATTCCGGACACTTAAGGGTAGTCATAACCCCTTTTGCGCGCGCAAATTAGAAAAAAAAAAAAAAAAAAAAAACATGAATTTGTTCATTTCACATACATTTTAATCAAAATTTAGAAAAATCTAATAAAAAATGAATAAAAATAAAAGCACTACCCCATACGAAAGGAAGATCGTTTGGGAAGCCTTCCAAAAACACAAAAGTGTAGCAAAAGTGGTGGAAACTCTAGGTTTTTTACGCGGCAAAGTGAAAAATGCTATTAACTTTTACCGGAAAAATAAGACTTTTAACGATCTTCCGCGTAATAAACCGCGCAAAACTACACTTGCTGAGGATACACGGATGACTCGTCTAAGTAAGGCCGACCCTTTTTTGCTTCGGACTCAAATGGAGACGGATTATGGAGTTAAATTCTCGGCACAAACCGTACGAAGACGTTTGAAAAAAACTTGAATGGAAGAATAGCGAGACGTAAGCCAAACGTGTCAAAGAAAAACATTTCACGAAGACTACAGTTCGCTAAAACATCTTCCGAAAAGTCAAGATTTTTAGAAATTGGTCGTCCGGAGCGAAGAGTCTTTGGGAACGATGGAAGGTCACATGTAAGGCGTCCCCTTTAAAAGAATTAGAATTTGACTCCAGATACACAAAGAAAACCGTTAAGCACGGTGGCTCGTCGGTGATGGTTTGGGGATGCTTCACCTCATCTGGCGTTGGTCCAATTTTGCAAATAAATGGGAAAATGACAGGTGAGATGTACAATGACATCCTAAACAACAACCTAAATTTAGACTTCATTGACGATTTGCCAACCGGATCCGTCTTCTTCAGTGGCCAGCTCAAAATCCCGGTTTAAACCCCATAGAAAATCTATGGGACATTATCAAAAGGGCCGTTGCTGCGGAAAAAACGGCTAATAAGGCCTCTCTGTGGAAAATCATCCAGCAAAAGTGGAGGCAATTTCACACCCACCCAATGTGCAGTCCTGGTGAACACTTTGACCAACAGATGTGCCGAAGTAATCAAGCAAAAAGGTTTTCCAACTAAATACTGACTCTAGAAGAGGTAAGATCTAATTTCCTACTTATAAAAATAGTGTATGTAATTTTAGCGATTTTACTAACTAAAACGTAAACTCAACAACGAATCAAGGTGGGCTAAGAAAATTGATCCTCTTCTGCTGCCTACAGTTAAACGTACTCAGCTAACTACTGACCCCACCCAAAGCCGCTACGCTCTGTCACGACTAAGAGATAAAAGGACGTATGAGAAAAAGTTGACTTACCTCCACGCTAAATCAGACTCGGTTTGCTATGAAAGTAAAACAAACACAACCGTCATGGTCTCTATTAACCCGGCGTTCGTCGGTACTGGGTAAAAAATACCACAGACGTAATAAAAATGCATGTACTTTTTGCCTAGCGACGAACGCCGGGTTAAACAGGAAGGTATCTCCACGGATTTCGCCAGCCTCAAGAACCTCTTCATCAAATATCACGAATTCTTTAATATTTCGCCCCAAAAAGCGTGAATACGTCATCTTTATTCAAAACGAATAGAGCTGATCGCGATAAATTTGTTCGCCTCTAATACTCTCTCTCTCTTCCAGCAAAATCTTCCTCTTACCTTCTATAATCAGAATGTAAAGTCTTCACTTGAAAACCCGAGCTGTTCAACCGTCACATGCTCTGCCTTTTGAAGCCTTTGTATAAATAATTTCGAACTGTACCCATCAAATTTTAACGTTTATCGCGATGACAAACTCAGCCGATCCACTTCCCTTATTGCTATATTATCCTCCCGTCTCGACTTTGTTTAAATTAATAATGTGCTACCCCAGAGGACATATATATAATTTGTTTCTACATCTTGCCCTCACAACCTATTGAATCCTATCAAATCGCCATTAACACAATTGAATAAATATTTGATTTAAGCGACCCCCAGGATGAAACCCTTCTCTTCGGAGACTTCAACCTTACTCATCTTAAATGGGCTCAACGTGACGATCAATCGTGTTATATTGCCACCAATCCCACTACTGCCAAAGAATGTCTCTTCTTGGATCGCCTTGCAGATTCAAACTTTAGACACGTGCATAAGTGGCGTCTTAAACTACGTGGGTAGACAACTAGACCTCACATTCACAACTGATCCCTTCAATGCCTTCTCACGATTTCCGCAAAGCAAAATTTTACCAAAGCAATGAAATCCTCAAGAAAGAAGCTCTCAATTTTGATTATCTAACTGCAATTGATGCCATATCCATATTTTACAGGAAAATATTTAACTCTATGTCCCTTTACGTTCCCTTTTCTCAACGCAAAACTTTGCCCGCCACCCCACCCTGATATAATCACATACTCCGTTTCCTAAAAAAAACAACAGAAATACGCAGTGGACAATCTTCTTCGTACTCGATCCCCTAATGATTTTTCTCACTACATGGGCAGCTATCTCCACTTTACCGGCCTTCACAACTCTCTCCATCAACACTATTTAGCTGAAAGACATGCCAATCATATAAGTGATCCTAAGTCCTTCTTTAAGTGTGTTAACTACAAAAGAAAATTTGATGGCTACTCTACCTCACCCTCCTTCAATGATCAAATCTGAAATGACCCCAATATTATCGCCATTTTTTTGCCTCCTTTTTCAAACAATCTTCCGCCGATGACTCCTTTATTACGGACTTCGCTTACTTTGATTATTTCTTCCTCCTACTGTCGATCCTCGTGTCATCGAAAACAAATTAAATCAACTTATTGACGAATTCACACCTGAACCTGACGGTATCCCTGCAATATTTCTAAAACAAAAAACGCTCCTCAACCCTCTCTCAAAAATCCTCAGTATAGCTGAATCCCTCCGCTTATGGAAAGCCTGTTTTATAATCCCTATACACAAGAAAGTTCCGAAGACAATTATCGTCCATTGATAAACTGTCACATATACTGTCGCATAAACTGTCTTTAATCTCCCCTAGGCAACTTGGTTTCCTCAAATGCAGGTCTACAATTACAAATCTTTTTGAATTTGTCCCCTTTACCCATTCAGCCTTAGAGAAGAGCAATAGAAGTCAGCGTTATTTCAACCGATTTCAGTAAAGCTTTTCATAAAATCTCCCACAGACTTTTCTTAATGCCAACCAATCACCTTTTCACGTAAACGAATCAAACCTCCTCCTTCTCCTCCCTTGAATACGCCTCTCAAGTGTGGTAAACTTACCAATAAACCTACATTTTTATAATCGAAATCATCCTTTTAATCCCTTAGAGGCTACGTGTACCGCGGGCGGTCACACGCTATACCTTTTTTATGAATAAAAATCACAGAATTATTTATAAGCACTAAACTACTCTTTTATTCCAAAAAACACTTTTGGCACTAGGATAAGAAAACAAAACTTATATGGGTGCTAGGGAGGTCAACGAGTAGACTACTTTGATGCTCTTAAAAAGAAAAAAAAACTTTTCATGCCATCCTCGTCTCGGTAGTTATAGTACCATTTAATAAAATTTTAATTGAATAAGAAAAAATACCAAAAGTACACTTAAAGCAGGAAACTACTGGTGTATTATCAGCTATAGTGAATAACTCACCGTTAAGTGTGTGTTACAAATATTATCTGAATAAAATCTACGAACTGAAAAGAGGTTTATGTTCAAGCTCAAATATTTTTAATTGGAGGAATCATTAAAGGTGATCAATCTATGTTCAACTAAATCATAAATACAATACATTTGTCAAAGTTTCAGTTGATGTTATCTCGATATCAAGTAACTATTGGCTATTGGTAGTCAATTAACAGCGGAGCAGCTTTATTCATTTTCATGGCAAATCAATTTCTTTTCTCTAATTGCTTTTTTCAAATTCAAGCTCATAGTTTACGTTGGAAGCACAAGAGCTGCTCAGCCATCAATTGATTATACGAGCCTACTCGTAGTCAAGAAAATGTTGTGTGCCACGAGGCTAAAGTAGGATAGGAATATAATTTTAGGAGAGAGTCTCGTCTTTACCTATAGATGCAATCCACGAATTCCCATAAGAAATAAGCTTCTGCTCGGACATGCCATGCGTCATCGACCGAAACAGGTATTAGTCGCGTGGTAGGGAATGCGGCCGATGGACTTTCCATTTTAGAATTTCCAATAATAGTTTGATCTGTTTTGCGACATGCAGACAAGCATTGTAAGCTGCAAAATAACTTTGTCATGTCTCTGCTCATATAGCGGTCATTTTTCCTGCAATCTGAGGCACAAGCGCATTCATTGAAGCTGGTGGCGAACTGCAGTCATGTTTTCATTCGGATTAAGCAGCTTATTGTACAATAAAACACACCCTTTTGATCCCACCAAATACAGAACACGTGCTTGATAGATATTAGGCTTCACCGTTGATGTTTATGGTTGGCCGGACCTTACCCATGACCTTTAGCGCGACGATAACATCTTGAAACAAAAGTCCCATCCTTTTCCGGCTTTCGAACCCCCTTTGTTTCAATTCGTATGGGACCCAATTTCCTTGCTCACCATTCTGATGGCTCAAAGGTGCTTTCTTAGCGAACTCCCCACAACTATAATGATTTTGGAAGTGTCGGACATAGGTCTTTGTCGAGCAGTCTTCAACACAACAGAGTTTATTCAAGCTCCAACCAAATGTTATATCCTCCTGAGACCCGGGGTATGAAAAAGTTGTACCAAATCTTAATTGTTGGTAAACCTGCGGTAGCGGATACAAGGACAATGGAGACAAGACTTCGAAACATAGAGAAAGTAAAGGAATCAATGCATACCGAGGCACGAGGAGTCGACTTAATAACATCGGAATGAATAAAATATGTGGGAGAAAAATGAACTCATTGCAACGACATATAGCGTGAGCCAAACAAAATTTTCTATTTAAAAATGCAATAAAATGAACAAAATTAATTTTTTTTCATGTATTATAGCTTTATTAGTAAGAACAATCATCTGCATTCATTATGAAATTCCCCATAAAAAAAGTCCAATTGCCCACCATTTATATGAAAGAATGAAATCGTCCCCGAGTACTGGAAAAACTCGGCCATACTTAATAAGGGTAACCGGACAAAATGCAACAATTACCGAGGAATATCACTGCTTTCAAATCTAGAAGCATGGGACAGAATAGCGAAAAATTGAAGGATCACGCTCATGACAGGGAGGCTTTGATCTTCCATAATAATCAGTACTAGGTTAGGTTAGGTTAGATTAGGTCGCTTCTCTCCGTAAAGCGATGGGGATCACTTAGACCAAGATCGGCCCAGTGTGCCCATCAAGTCGGCTTGGTCGGAAACCATTTTGAGGTGTTGAATAAAATTCGATAATTTGTTGATCTCCGTCTCAGATAGATAGGTTAGTTCATTAAAGATATCGTCTTCTTGAGGAGGCTAGGGCAGGGCAATTGCTTAGGAGATGAGATGGAGATTCTTCCTCTTCCTCTCAATGTCCTATTAGGACTCCGATTAGGCTTTTTAGCTTACGGTCTTACGTTGACAATACCTGGGCCAGGTTTGTCTCGCGTAGTTGCCCGTTTCCGGCCTGTTGCAGTTTTGGTTCGATATATTATAATTTTGCATTTCTATTGGTGGGTGGATTTCGCCTTTAACAATCGATAGCTACAGTGTGGTGCCTATTTCGACTAGTTCGTCTACTTCACAGTTACGTCGTATAGCCAATGTGTGATGTAGGGTTTGATACCTCAAGGCTTTTTTGCAGTTGTTTCCAAAGTATTTGGCAGGGTCTGAGAACCTAAGGTAAGTCCCATTAAGTTTTGGTGGAGGGATTTGTGGAGTCTGCCGTTTTCACATGAATAAAACTAGCTACGCTTTGGGGGAATTTATTCCAAGCCGGCAGTTTTCCACCCATTTGGCCAGTATGCCTAAGCCTATTTCCGTCAAATCTCTTAATGTTGGGATATATTTTCCGCTAATAATTAGAGTAATGTCGTCTGCATATGCAATGACGCACACGCTGGCCTCTAGGGATGGGAGTACTTCGTTTACAAATATTCACTGCTTTCAAGGTATTGTTAACTATACTTAAAGGGGCTGACATCACTCTCTATGGAAATGATCGGACACTATCTCCTGGCTTCAGTAGGAACCGATCGACGATTGATCGAGTTTTCACTTCTATAAAACAAATGGGAATTCCAGAAAACTGTCCACCAGCTCTCTGTAGATTTTCAAAGGCGTATGACACAAGTATGTGTAAAGGGAAGCGAAGGAGTTAAAAAAGGAAACGCCTTCAATGAAAGAGGTACGGGAAGGATTAACACAAGGAGACGCCTTGTCACCACTTTTTTTTAAGGGAATACTTCAGAATAATGAGAGGGAAAAAAACCTTTAATGGAATCATATACGCTCTAGCCAGATCTAGACAATTTGAACCTTCTGGGAGATAGTGGAAAAAACGGTTAAAATGGACGCAAAAGGTCTAATAGCGACATGAAATGGAATAGTTTTAGAAGTAAATACCATACATGGTCAACTTGGATCGCAACTGACTGACTGTACTCGATAAACGTCTTGAGGAAGTTGACGATACAGTGGATAATTACTCTTAATGATAGCACATTGTCCTCCTATTTGAAATTTTGAGGTAAGAAAGTAAGGTTGGTGAGGAGCATATGATGAATGGAACTACAGTCTTACCAAGGCATAAGAAAGGGGGCTCCTTTGACTACACCAATTATAGAGGACTCAGTCTCCCAAATGTTGCAAGGCAAGCTCCTCTCTTCAGTATTACGCGAGTGATTAAAATATAAGCTCATCGATCCGTCTTAGAATAGTTTCAGGCCAAAGACTCGCTCATCGACCAATTACCATAGAATACTACGTTAGATCCTGGAAGAACTCATAAATTTAAGATCGACTCCTGCTTGTTCGCTTTCTATGGGAATATTTGAGGGTCGATATCTCTAAGTGAAAAGTAAATGTTTCTTATGCTATAATACATACTTACCATAACATATTTGAATCTTTTCAACTTCATGAAGTTACAAGATTTGCCATAAGGTTTTAAAGAAAAAAAGGTTGGTAATTAAAATAACTGCCAACCTGACTATGAAGTGGAATAAAACAAGTAAATCTATTTATTAGGGTTTGTGATCGTTTATCATATTTTCAAGACACATAATTTCATGGGATATCTTTGGTGATCAATAAAGGTTTTAGCCGTTTTAGTGCTGTTATACATACATATAGATTTGTTGATTCAAAATCAAATCTGAAAAAAATGTGATTTTGTTACTAATCTTTAATCAAGCTATGTCGTTACCTCATCTAAGCTGTTATATTTGCAGGAAATCCACTAGGATCGGCCGGAGGCTCTTCCACCACACCCATATTGAATTGAACTGAAATGATTAGGTATGTGGCTGAAGCTCCAACAATCTGAATGCAGAGAAAATAATCAAATAATAAAATATATTATTAAGCCATTATGCAACCATTCGATATTAACATAAAATCACAATAAACCGACTTCAATGACATGCAGGTAAAAACGCTTTTATATAATACATAGGTGTATAAATATGAAATGCCGATTTGACTAATAAATGAGCCGGCAACCCGAGTTAATAGAATCTACTCGCCTCTGCCGGGCCTGGCGCAACTACAATCATAATGCGTACGGTGGTAGAGAGTCCCTTAAAGATCCTGTCGATGAGAATGAATTCATTGATTAGGATGGAGCGAAGAGCCGTACTTTTCAACCCGATGTAGCACAAACTCCGCCACGGTTCTTAAAAAATAATACGAAGAGACCGACCCAATATTTTCATTGCAGAACTCAAGACACTTTTTCGATCTCTGCACTTAAAGTTGGTGGAAAACTACTACATCCTGGACGGCAATTTGAATGCCAGACATAGTGATAGACATAGGGAAATAACATTCTTAACACTTAACACAGAGTCAAGTTACTCGCAACGGATAGTCCGTCGTTCCTAGAAGTGGCTCCTATCTGGATCTCATCCTGATTGACTCTCGACTGAGACTGGCTGACACGAACGAATGGTCTAGTAACTGTCAACAGACTTTCGTATACGACAGTGACCATTGCGGACTTAGTGCCGTGATCACAGCACCAGACGAATTTGAGGAAATGACAAAGTATGTCCAAACGCGCCTCTACGATTATAGTAGGACGCGTTGGCCACATTTTGCCAGCAATCCGACGAGATCGCTCACTTCGTGTGGTCCAATAGAAACCTGTCAAACGGCGAGATCGACAGGTCGACAAATGGATGATAAACTTAAACAGACGATGGACTGTACGACACCACGCCAACGGCAGCACTATACTACAAACCTTTTACCAGGTTCGATGATGATTTCATGGCAAATAATGCCGTTGCCAGTAAAGGGGCTAGCACCCTGGTCATATCGACATAGTATTTCCAGATGATCTTCGAGTCATTGAAGAGGAAAAAATCTACGGTAACCGACGAACGAAAAACAATAACAATAATTCCGCTTAACCTGCAATTCACGTTGCTCTACTGACCCAATAATTAAGTTTACCTGTCCGCGCAATCACCCCAGTTGCATAATGCCTTCCTGCGGATCCGCTAATTGTTCGGTGACTGCCCATTCATCAGAAATGATCGATTGTAAGGGGATTTGTGGGAAAGCCTTCCACCCGATCTGCATTGGCCTTAGCAGGAATGCGAAGAACTACCTTCACGAATATGATGGTATATTTACATTCTTCTGTGAGGAATGTAAGTCCATATCGGCTGCACATATTCTGCTTGTCATTAAATGTAACAATGAGCAAATGTGTGCAGTAAATGACTCTCTGGCCGAACTTAAATCCGAACTACGCTCGTATTTGCAAAAAATGTCTCAACTATTCACCGACAACCTTGACTCCATAAACCTTTGTATAGACAACCTCGCAACAAAACAACAGTCAGCTTTCGGAAAATACAACGAGTCAACTAAAAAAGTGCGGAAAACTATGACCATCTGCTCTCCCTTATATCCCAGCTGAATTGCAAACTGGATAACCGTGAAACCACACCGACTAAACTTGTAAACGCGAACTGCTCTCCCGTTTCCCCGAACCTTAATTCTATTCGGGGGGACATCTCAACGCTTACGTCAGCACTCTCGGAGCATACAGCAAAGTTAAAGTTCCTGGACGACAAAACATCTGACCAACTTGAATGCCTGAATAAAATCGAAGACACGCTGCACACACTCAACATTGATTCCAGCCTCACAAGGTCAGCGGTCAACACTATAATAGAGGAACTGAAATGTACGCCACCCAAATCCCCGGTAACCGCCTGCGATTGCAGGACTACCTACAACATCTCCCTTATGGAAGAGCTTGATAACGCGACCATCCGTACCACTCCAACGCCACTTACATCCTCCGTCCAAACGCAAACCAGCATGAGTCCTTTGAAGCCCCCATCTACCACACCTCCTCCCATCTCAACGCCGACCATTGAACGTTTCGGAGCTGTTTGGACCCTATCTGACTGGAAACAGAGAATCAACAAGCTGCACAAGAATAATGCGACGATACAGGAGCCTTTGTCTACCTACATCTTATGGGACACCCCACGCGACGCTGACGACCGCTGGGTATTTAACTTCTTCCGCAAACGATATGCAATCAACCTCGTTAAGTGCACGCAGCTCACTCCTCCCAAATTCCATCGCAGAAACTGCTTTGAAATTACCATCCCTCCACAATATGAATGGCTTTTTCGCAGCCTCCCCAATAAGGAAATCAAAGTCGACAGGATGCGGATTACCATTAGGGATCGTAAGAACAACACAAACGTTAAACCTAAAAATAAACCTAAGCTCAACACTCCCAAATCCCCTAACCAAGCCAAACCTGGACCCTCGCCTCTTTCTCAAACCCCTCGCAATTTAGGAACTAACTGGGAATTAAAGACTGGAATAGTCCCCAATTTCTCCCGACCTCTTCCTCTCTCAATAGCTCCCAAATCAACAGATCACCTCAACATCCCCCCACCCAATAATTCTCCTAACAGATCACGTAACCACAACCGCGTATCCTTCAACCTTGCGCCCGGCTCCAGACCCTCATCCCCCTCATCGAACATTCTTAATTCAATACCCAATCCCAACACCCAGGCTTCACGTAACAGCCGCACGTATCCTCAGTACCCAAACTTTATACACTCTCACACTCTGAACCCAACTCCCTCCACCTCCTCAGCTTCTAACAACACCCCCTCCAGCCCCTCCACCTCCTCAGCTTCCCACAACTCGACCTTCCCTCTCACCTCCCCCTCTTTCTTAGATCCACTTCTCCCTCCCACAGCCAAACTCACCAAACATCTTGCCGAGCTAAACGCCGAAGACCGCTATGTTATGTCACGTTTAAGAGACAGAAGAATCTACGAAAATGTACGCCTCTATCTGGCCTACCTCCACGACAAACCTGACTCCATTTGTATCGACGGCAAAACTAAAACCAACGTCCTAGTTTCAATCCACCAAGAAGGCCTACCCACAGACCCCCACGCGTTAAAAAAGACCTTTATACGATTTCACGAAAGCCTTAATATTTCTCCCATTGATGTAAATAACGACCTCTCCACTTTCGCAGCCCACGTCAGTTCAAAGCGCATTGCACACTTGCAAAGTACCCGTTCTAATCTCAAAAACTATTTTAAATCCTAACCTAAATACACTTACATCTCCTCACCCATCAAATAATAACATATCCCTGTACTATCAGAACGTCAGAGGATTACGCACCAAAACCTCCGCAGTACTCCTTAACTCCCAAATCCTACCCTACGATATATTTGCATTAACTGAAACGAATTTATGCTCCAGTATTGGAGACAGCGAGTTATTCACATCAGATTTCATTCTGTTTCGGGCCGACGGACGCGACAACTCTGCCGATCCTGACGGTCGCGGAGTTCTCTTAGCAATCCACAATCGCTATGATCCCTTGCCCTTCAAATCGTCGAATTCCGCTGACTTCAACTTCACTAGTGCCTCAATAAAACTCCCTAAACAGAAACTTTATCTTGCCTGCTGTTACTTAAGACCCTCACAGCCCACACACTGCTACCAACTCGTCGTTGATCTCGTCGACTCCATATTTGATATCACCGAACCCAATGACATCATCATCATCTGTGGCGATTTCAATCTCCCGCACCTGAAATGGGTTCATTCCGATGATGAGACTCACTACATCGCCGCTAACCCCTCCACAGGTAAAGAAATCCTTTTCACGGATCATTTCTCTGACTCCGGCCTTCTGCAACTCAGTAATATCACCAATAACATGGACAGACAACTCGACCTGATTTTCTCATCTGATGCCGTAAACTGCGTTGTTAACCCAAGCAACCATTTTCTCTCTACTTTAGACCCCCTTCATCCACCTCTATCGGTAACTCTTTCACTCGAGACCCAACTCACTATCCTTCCCTCCGAAAATACGTACTGTTTCAATTTCCGCAAAGCTGACTTCGCGAAACTAAATAATCTGCTCAACAATGTTAATTTTAACTTCCTCCTTAACCCTAACTCACATATATCCCTAAACGAAACCCTTGCGCTATTTTACACCAAAATCCTCAGCTGCTTCATTCTTTCAGTCCCATACTCACCAAAAAAGAATTACACCTCATCTCCGCCCTGGTATACCAAGGAACTACGCTCTTTGCGCAATAAAAGAAACAAAAATTGGCACGCCTATCTTAGATCCTCCTCTGCATCAGACCTTTCTAATTACATGCAGTCCTACACTAAATTTGCACAGCTATGTGAATCACTCTACCTCCGATACTTGAACAGAATGCAATCCTCCTTTATCTCTGACCCCAAGTGTTTCTACCACTTCATTAACACAAAAAGAAAAACCGATAGCTACCCCGCTACACTTGACTTTCTCAGTAACTCTTCCAACGAATCCGAAGTAATCGCCAATTTCTTTGCTCATTTCTTCAGCCAATCATTCACTGACCAAGATCTTCAACCCGATCACGACTATTTTCGATATTTGAAAAACTGCCCCCAGACATCTCTTGTTTCATTGAACGTCACTCCCGACCTAATCGCCGAAAAAATACGGAACTTAAAGGACGACTACTCTCCCGGTCCCGACTGTCTGCCTGCCATAGTATTAAAAAAGTGCGCGAACCATCTTATTTTACCCCTTACTGCTCTATTTCAAAGCTCTATCTCTCAAGGACTTTTTCCTAAGCTTTGGAAATATGCTTATATCATTCCAGTCCACAAAAAAGGACTGAAAAATGATGTGTCCAACTATCGTCCCATTGCCAAGCTCTCATGCGCACCCAAACTTTTCGAGAGCATCGTTTATGATGCACTATTCTTTCACTGCAAACCCATATTTTCTCCTAACCAACATGGGTTCCTAAAAGGTCGATCGACAACCACTAATCTAGTCGAGTTTGTTTCACAATGTTTGTGTGCACTCGAAGCTGGCAAAGAAGTAGACGTTGTCGCCACTGACTTCAGCAAAGCCTTTGACAAAATGTCTCACCAAATTATTCTCCTCAAGCTCACTGCCCTCGGTTTCTCTCCCGGTTTTATCTCATGGATCAAATCTTACCTCGAAGATCGTCAATATAACGTTATCTTCAGATCTTCTATTTCTGATCCAATTAACGCTACCTCCGGTGTCCCGCAAGGTAGTCATCTCGGTCCACTGATATTTATTCTAACCATTAATGATGTCGACAGCGTTATTCTGAACTCTCAGCTCTCCATATATGCTGATGATATGAAAATATTTAAACACATATCTTCCCCTGTCGACTCCTGCTCTCTCCAATTGGACCTTAACAGGTTCACTACTTGGTGTCAAAAAAACCATCTCGAGCTCAATATCAGTAAATGCCAAACCATCACTTACTCCCGCAAACGCTCTTCCTCACCACCTAGAACCTACATTATTCGTAATGAAACCGTTCCCCCTGTCAACTTCTTGGTTGACCTAGGGGTTATTTGTGACCGTGAACTCAACTTTCGCCTCCATATCGACAATATTATCAAACGTGCTAACTCTGCCCTCGGTTTCGTGAAACGTTGGTCCAAAGAATTCTCGAATCCTTACGTTACGAAATCATTATACATCACTTTCGTTAGGCCCCTTCTCGAATATGCTAGCCAAGTCTGGTCCCCCTCTTATGAATCCCATACTACGCGTATTGAATCCATTCAACGCAGGTTTATCCATTTTGCCCTTCGTGGCCTTCCTTGGGCCGACCCCCTTAATTTACCACCTTATACGGATCGCTTAAAATTAATCAACCTCCAACCCCTTAAAGAACGACGTGATGTTGCAGACATTCTATTTATCCATGACCTTCTCAGTGGTAACATTGACAGCCCTTCATTATTACACATGATTCCCCTTAACACCAACCCGCGTAACCTTCGGTCCACACCCCTTTTCCGTATAAGCACTCACCGCACAAATTATGGCTACCATGAACCAATGTCCAGAATGCTTCGAAAAGCTAACACCAATCTTTTCGACCTTCACCTTAATAAGTCCAGCCTTAGAATTGCCCTATACCACCACCCTTCTCACTCTCCTTAATCGTCTCCACGCCGCCACCTAGTTAATAAGTTATAGTTAAGTTATCAGATTTTTGTTAAGGCTTGCATTAAGCTAATAAAGTGCCCCTATGGGGGCGTCAAATCAAAGAAATATCTCTGAGCTTGTCTAGAGTTATATAGGACACCCGCATCTGAATACACGAAATTTGACCCGAACAAGGTTCTATACAATAGGGTCAGGATTGTACGGGTAAATAAATTTGCAAATTTTCCTAATTACATGTACCACGTGAAAGTGCGCCTTAGCGGCTTTGACCCCCCAGAGGCATTCAGGATGAATTGGCGGTACCGCTAATCTTCCACGTGGCCCGTACGTCCGTGGAACGGCGGCTCCTCTACGAACGTGGTGTTGCGCTCCGCGAGCCCGAGCGCCTCAGGTTTAGTAGATCGGTGTCGCACCAAGATCGGAGGGACGTCGCCCGACAGCATCAACTTTGGAGCAGACTTTAATAGGTCAGTCTCTTTAAGGCAAAGCCTGCCACATGCCAATGCCAGGCTGACATAGACTAGAGTAGATAGGGAGGTTAGAGTAGGTTAAGGTAGGTTAGGGCAGGCTAAGGCAAGCTAGGATGGCAAAAAGGGTTGGTTCAATTTTAGCTGTAATTAGCTATAACAAAAAAATTAAAAACAAGAAAAAAACACGAAACAATAACGAAGAAAAAAATATACATATGTATACATGTGGGATGGGTAGGAGACACATCGCTCTCCGAATGGCATTCTTCGGTCGGCTATTGTAAATCGAAAACGTGGACGTGGACTAGGTGAACGTGGATGTGGACTATGTGGGCGCGAATTTATTATTATATTGTAATTGAAATCATTGTATTTAAAAGTAAAATATAATCGTATAATACTTAAGTTTACGGCTGCTTCGGTTCATTGGTCAAATCCCACATACATATATGCAAAATATATACCATGAACATATATATTTTTGTAGGTGTAAATTTTAGTTAAGATAGGGTTAAGCTATTTTTAGTTATAAGTTTTCTTGCAATAAAAAATGAACTGATGCAAAGTTTAAAAAAAAAAAACACTTTTTTTTAGCCTAAGTTGTTTATTTATTTCAATTATTGCAAATAAATCCTAAGGCCGAAAGGCATAGTCTTAAATTGTTCTATTTGCTTTAGAGTGTCCGTATAGGGCCAGTAAGGTATTTTATGTTAGTTGTTATTTGAGCTAGTTTTAAGTATTTTTGTCTAGGGCAAATGTATTCTTAATATGTAAAAACAAAAATGAATTAAAAGAAAAATAAATGAACGTAAGTCTGCAACTCTAGGTTGCATCAATCAATATGCCTTTATTACTGGCTGCTTCCGAGGAATTGTGACGCCAGCAACATTCGTTAGTATAGCGAATAAGAATTCTGAGAATTAATTTGTCGATGAGACTTTTAATTTAAATTGAAAATTATTTAAATGATAAACATTTTGAAAGGAGCTTAGATTTATATAGCCTTTTCATTTTCATAATATTTATGGAAAAATAGTGTTTCATTGGTAAATCACTTTTTTTTTTTTTTTTTTTTTTTTGTTGGAGGCTTCTACTATCTGCTGGAGCACTCAGACACAAGTACTGGTCCATTGTACTACCAGACAGACGCCTTGTCTTTATTGTATTTTCCCCGTTGTCCGGAGAAAAGTGAGGAGGGGCTTCAGTGATGTTGAGCTAAGAGATTCGGCACCCACCACGTCGGCCCCAAGGGCGCGCCACCGTGCACGAGCGAAGGCGGGACAGTCGCAGAGAAAGTGTTCCGCTGTGTCGTCCTCCTCGCAGCAAGCAGCACAGGTAGGCGTCTCACTGATGCCAAGCACGTAGAGATGCCTGGCAAAAGTGTAATGGCCCGTAATGACGCCCGTTAGCCGTCTGCTAACGTGTGTGCGCATTTTGATCTGTCACCAAAGTAAAGTGTTTGGTTCAAGAGTGTACGCTCTTATGGTTTGTGTCGAAGACGTTCTTTCACTACTCCCCGGGGGTGGTTGTCCTAGATAAGATTCGAGAGATTCGACTGAATTTGTCGCGTTGGTTGTAGTTTACAGTAACTTTTTTGTTTCCATGCCATTAAGTTGTTATATTGAAAATATAAAACACACATATTGATGATGATTATATTGATGTTGTTGCACAGTTTTTCCGTACAGGAATTGCTCTTGGCTATGGACAGGCTCGAACTACAGACGTTCCGCTCAATAGTCGGTGATGATTACCGCACATTTGGGGATTTGATTGTCTTATGAAACTAAAAAGAATTTACCTGATGAATATCTAGTGATTAGGGCTTATTTATTAAATTTTCCTGCAATACGTACTGTGTTTAATAAAGTGCAATCAACAGTAAAAAATTCACATGCTGTGAATCCCATCTTTTGATGTAGCAGTTGCAATGAAAATTGTTCAACCTAAGAAATACAAAATTGATAAAGAAAATATTTTTTGTTTTGCATTTAAGTTAAATTTACCATGGAATTAAGATAGTCGTTTTGAATATCCACATTGATCTTATGAATTGCATGTGCAATATCCGAGCTCTGAAAAACCCCAAAAACATTTTCCTTTGCCTTTTTTATTTATTTTGTGACATTCAAACTTACAATCTCTACAGTTTTGTGACAAGTCATAGCCAACGCCATTACACTGGCCACTTGAATTACGTCCGATATTATAGAACCTACTGATATATAAAGTACCGAAAAAGTTGATATATATCGCCAATTCAAAAAAATCCAAAACAAATCGGTTGTTATTTTAAAAAAATCAAATCCAATGTTAAAAAGAACTGTCATTCCGAAGCATTTATTCACAGATTTACTGAGTTCCCATAGATGATCATATAGCTCACGGGCAACGAATAGCTTTAATATATGCGCATTTTCGAGGATAAATTTTGATTTTCTCATTTCAACATTATTTAATTCCTTTACGGATTCGTTTTGCAATTTAATATAATCGATGGCTTCAATTAGCTTATGCAGTCGTTGTTTTATGACGATAATAAAGAGCAGATATTGAAAACGTCTCAAATCGCAAATGAAGATGTGAAATAAGTAAAATGCACTGTACAATGTATATAATTTGCTTTGAAACGAGATTAGCGAACTATTTAGATAAATAAAGAAGCCCAAAAAATGTGCAAACATTCCAATGCCATATTTTAGTTGTATTGAACGATGTTTCTTGTTTCCGACATCAATGTTTAGCGAAACTTCAAATATTCTGTCGATGTCTACAACGCGTTTTAGCATTTGTTGCTCTTCTTTGCAATGGACAAGGCTTTCTATAATGCCAACAACGTGAACTAATCGCATGGCAGATACTTGTAGGAAATCGACTGGGGCAATCCCTTCAGTCAGCGGACTAAATATGTCAAGCACTAGAGTACATATTACCACAAGCATCATCACTACTGCATATATTTGTAGATAGAAGTTGCTTTGTATTGAGTGCGTCTTCTTATCAAAATTTACTTGAGTTAGGTTAAAAGTTTGGAACAAACAGTACCAGACTGACAGCACCTCCAATATTTCCATAATGTGCTTTTGGTGCTGGCTAGTTTGTGGACTAACTGAAAATAGAAGAAGACAATTAATAAAGTAATAGATAGAGAGTTTGTAAATAAATATACGAGGTTAGTCTAAAAAGTCGTAAGTTTCAGAATGACTTCAACATGGTTTTGGTTTTATTTAGTATTTTTTGTGGTCGCTGAAGCATATTCGGCTTTTTACTATTAATAGTGATATAGACGATTTTTAGAAGCCCATAATTTGACAAATACACATCATATAAAAAAAATATTATGTGTTCGTATTCTTATCTACTAGAAGTACAACTGGGCCTAATATGAACAAATTTCTGAACCTCACTTTTTTTTCCTTGTCCGCTTGACGTGAAATGCCCCTAATAGTCATATGATCTCTCCTTATTTAGTGTAGCTTCTCTACATTTTTCTTCTACAGCCCGATTCTATTGTTCTTGGCGTGTTGCATATGTGTATATGCCTGTGTGTGAATGGGTTATAATTTTTTTTTCTTTCGTTTCGTATTTTAGAAAAGTTTTTAACTTTGAATCAGTTTCATCTACCTTGTAACTACACAATGAGACACTTATCAAGTTTTTATCATATTTTATTTGATAGTTGTGTTGCAACATCTTTACATCTTTAATTTAATGTACTTAAGATCTTCTTTGTTCGAAGCGGATATATTGCGACCCTAAGGAGTTCAAATATATATAACCTAAGAATCAACAATATGACTAACTCGACTGTGGCGATTTCTAAAAAGTCTCGCTGTTTCAAATTCTACACCACGGCAGCCCCTAGGCTTTTCAATAAGTTACCAATTGTTATTAGGTAAATAGACCAACCCAACCTATTTCTTAAAGAATTAAGAAAATTCCTTTTCAGTTTCACTCACTCACTTTTTGTTTAAATATAATATTTTTAAAATAAGATGCTCATTTTTGTAAAAAAATCATTTCATATCTAAAAATAAGAAAAAAAAAAACAAAAAATAAAAAAAAAAAAAAAACCTCTGGTGTCAAATTGAAACTTCTACCTAACGAAAAGTCATCATGTTCACTTTTCTGCTACCACAAACAAAGTAAAACTAGTTATTGGATTATTATTAAGGTTAAAGTGGTTGTTTACAGATAAAAATGTTCAATATTTAATTAAACTTTATTTAACGAACGAAGAAACGAAACGTCTTAATTTTACGAATTAACAAATCACAACTTATCATTATGAGTTGACAAATCACAATGATCCGGCCTGCAGTTCCTGAGTGTGGGAATCAGAAAATTCCTCGTCAAATTCGACCCTGATAAAGAAAGCCTTATAAGAAAGTTTTGATTCCCACATTCGCGGCAACTTGCGTACAAAAAATTATCTACTTGTGCCAAATGCACAATACATTTTGGTCGACACTAGACAATATGTTCCGTGAGAATTCAAAATAATTGAAACCAAAGAAAGTAAACCCAACAGAGTTGAGGGTTCTTAACTCTCTAAAAGATTCTTAAAATCTATGGAAGGTTAATTACAAATCAAGTACAAAGCAGTAAGATAATATTAAAATCTTTGGCTTCAACCTCGAATCGAGATTTGTGTGGGTTCGGCACTGGATTCAATGTCCGCCGATGCTAGGAGTATAAGACGATGATCCCAATCATGCCAGCCAACAGAAGATAAGCCAACCCATAGTGGTGGTAGTCGTGGAAATTCATCTTAGGGATGTCATCAGATTTCGTTCGCTGCATGATTTCATCGATCTTATTTCTAAGGTCAGTGAGTTCAGCCAAGTCAATGTCATTAAAGCACGGAGGAATAAAGTCCTCATGAGTTGCACCGCGATCGAATATTCATTTGCTGATGCTTGCAGTCGGAATGTATGAGTTCGTAATCGTGTTGTTGTATGAGGTCCGACCATTGATGATCAGGTCCGGTAACTTTAATATGCCATTTCCCAAGAGTATTATGCTGTTTGTATTTCCTTCGCAAATGAGATGAGCGGTCACTCTAGTGAGTACCGAAAAAATCCAACTGTTAGATTCCTGAATCCCACCCATCAACCTTGAGCTGGTGTCTGTTTCAGAGTGCAATTGGTTAATGCTTTTTCTTCTTGGTACAAGCATGATGAATTCGCATTGGAAAGACCTGAGCACATAATAAGTTCTTAGGCCTCAGCGCCTTACAAGATGACAACTCATATTCCGTCAATGCAAAGAAATTGTCCCTTGCCAACGTGACTGCCAAATACGGTGACGACATTTCGACCAAGTAGCTTGAACCCTTTTGGAATAAATCCTTAATGAAATAGTTGGAAATCCTGACTGTCAGTCAATGGCAGAAACCAGAATGAGACGTGCGTCTTTCGTACGTCTTCCCCCGTAACACCCTGAAATTTTGACGAGATTTTGACAGAGGTTCAGGTGCGTAGCGACAAAACCCGTTAAAAACGAGCTTCTATCCGTGAATACGTGTGAGCTCATTTCATTTTACCGCAGTGTACTCCCGCCACACACACTCTTGGAATTATAACAATGTGCGTGATTGTTTACAAAATTTTGACAGCAATTGAGGTACCCACGTGCTCTTTTGACAGCACTTGAGGTACCCACGTGCTCGCCCGAGCTTGTAGGCAAACGTCGGCGGCCATTTTGAGTGGGACGTCTCATTGGTGGTTTCTGGTCAATGGTAGGAGAACTTTGAATACGATGGATTCGTTAAGACTTCGGCCCTTCACTGACCCAATCAGTGATTGACCCATTTGGTAAGCTAAGCGTTGGTGGCAGCTTATTTCGTATAAGCTGTACTTGTGTGAATGGCTGAGCTGGAGTTATCAATTGCGGACTTATTTAAGGATGGTTTAGATTCAATATCACATCAAGTAAACCGTCTTCAATCCGTTCGAAATTTGTGATAAATAGTATCAAATAGGAGATTAAAGTTGCCAAGTTTTGTTTGAGATCAGTAGCCTTCTGTTTTTTATCGATAGCATTTATGCTAGGTACTGGTTAGGTGCTCGGAATTGTGTATTTATCTGCCGCGTATTCCGTCTTACGATGTTAGATGTGGAATGGGCAAGAGTTTCGCCAGATTCTGTTCATTTTGGCTCACAGTATCGATTTGTTTCAAAAAAGTTGAATTTGGTTTCCAAAAAAGGAAGAGCGGCAACTTTGCAGTTAGCAGGAGCCTCAGTAAATGCCATTAAATCGTAGTGCTTTTCCTTGACTTCAGTAAAGCGTTTGAGACTTTAAGTCACCACAAAATCTTAGAAGCACTTCATAAGACATTCCAGGAAAGCTAGCATTTTGTATTAAAGATTACTTGAGTGCTAGAAAATTAATGGTGCGAATTAGTAAAGCATGTAGCGGTGAGGAATCGATAACATACGGCCTCTTCTAAGTCTTCTAAGTCGGGAAGGCCATGCTAACACATTTCTGACGGTTACGAAAATCTTCCAGATGACAGTAGTGTTGCAGTAATAGATTTGGTATCTCCATAAACCACCCGTAAGAGACGCCAAGAAGAGCTGAAGGAATTTATTACCTCCCAAGTTTTAGAAGTGTCTACGGTAATCATCAGCTGCAGTATACTCGTAACATACCATGCATTCCAAATAAACATCCCCCAAAAATTATGAAACATACACTACATCGACCAAGAGGGAAAAATTAAAGATCCTCAAGGCGATACCTTAATTATAAATATTTAATTTGCACAGGTTATTATTATTTTTTTTTTTTTTTTTATAAATTCATTTTTAATACCAATTTCTTAAAAACTATCTTACGCTCGACAAAAATGATTAAACTAGCTTAACTAACTTATAAATACCTTACTGGCCCCATACGGACGCTCTAAAGTAGAAAGAACAGATTAAATTACCTTTCGGCCTAATAAATAAATAAAAAATTGTAATATAATAATTAAAATAATTTAAACTTAAGCTAAGAAAATATTTGTTTTTTTTTTTTTAAAACTTAGCATCAGATAGATCTGTTATCTGATCCTTCTGTTCTTTATATGTTTTTGATGCACACACTTACTTGTGTTAAGTTCTATAGATTATTCTTTCGTATCACTGTTTGTCTTTTCTTAATTCATCGTCTAAATTCCCGTATTTATGCTCGTGTTGTTAAATTCTGATCTCATATTATGAGTATGTAGTAGTTTGCATGAAATCCAACTCTTTGCAGACAAGCCATATGGCTTCGCAGGACACACAATTTTTTTATATACTAATTATATTATTCACTCAATAAAATCAAATTAAAAATATATACCTGAAGCTATAGTGAATAACTCACCGTTACGTGTGGGTTATAAATATTATCAGAATAAAATCTCTGAACTGAAAAGAGGTTTATGTTGAAGCTCAAATATTTTGAATGGCAGGAACCATTAGAGGTGATCAATCTAGGTTCAACTGAATCGTAAATACAATACATTTGTCAAAATTTCAGTTGAAGTTATTTCGACGTCTAGAAACTATTGGCTATTGGTAGTCAATTAATATTAACAATTATTCATTTTCATGGCAAGTCAATTTCTTTCGTATCTAATTGCTTTTTTCATTTTCAAGCTCATAGCGATAGCTTACGTTGGAAGCACAAGAGCTGCTCAGTTAATTGGTTACACGAGCCTACTCGTATTCATGAAAATGTTGTGTGCCACGAGGCTAGGCGTAGGATAGGAGTATAATCGGGGTGTCGACCTAACAACATCGGAATGAATAAAATATGTGGGAGAAAAATGAACTCATTGCAACTACATATAAGGTGGGCTAAATACAAGTTTCTTTTAGAAATAAAATAAAATCAACAAACTTAATTTTCTTCTATGTATTTTGGCTTTATTAGTAAGAACAAACATTCCCATTAATAATGAAATGCAACGTCTTTCTAGTGGCCGCCTCGGCTGGCTTCGCACTAGCGCATTCTGTCACCCTAATTTTCCAAGAACTTGTTGATGGTTTCGGGCTGTAGTTCACATATTGCTTGGATGATATTGGCCTTAAGTGCTTTAATCATTTCCGTATTGTTGGCACAACATCGATCCTTCACGGCTCCACACAAAAAAAAGTCCAAAGGGATCAAATCGCAGCTCCGCGGCGGCAAATTGACATCATCTGGAAGATGGCTGATAACGATGGCTGCGATTTGGAAATTCGGTGCGCAAAAGATCGATTGTGGCATGGGCTGTGTGGCATGGCGCGCCATCCTGCATTATCCTGAGGTCGTCCAAATCCATGTCTTCAATTTCAGTAAAAAAAAAAAGTCAGTTAACATGGCTCTGTAACGCCCACCGTTGAAAGAGAAATGGACCTTGTAGACGAATAACCCCAGATTTTTGTGCAGAATTCTTCTCAGGTTAGTGCGTGAAATTTTGACCTGTTGAAATCAATGGCGAGTTGATGTTCGTGAATTGAGTGTCACACGCTCGGCCACAGTAACCACATTCTCATCTCTGCGCACCGTACGACGACGAGCACCATGAGGGTTGTCTACTAGCATACCAGTCTCATGAACTTTTTTCACAAACTTGTGTACAGCTGTTGCGGTGAGTGCTTCAATACTTCTTTTTAAAAAAACGCACTGTTTGGGCTACACAGCACTCACTTTGGAAATAAGTTTTCAATATTTCCCAACGTTGTTCAAGCGTAAAGTGACTCATTTCATTCCGCGGAGGTATAATACTGATTTTCTGTTTAGATTTCGGAAAACAGCTGTCAAGCCCGCCTTTTATATGGAAGAAGGAAAACATCCCCGTGAAATGGAAAAACTCGGCCATATATTCGGCGTAAATACGCCTTGGGGGAATTTATTCCAAGCCGGCAGTTTTCTCCCATTTGGCCAGTATGCCTAAGCCTATTTCCATCAAATCTCTTAATGTTAGGATATATTTTCTGCTAATAATTAGAGTAATGTCGTCTGCATATGCAATGACGCACACGCTGGCCTCTAGGGATAGGAGTACTTAGTTTACAAATATTCACTGCTTTCAATGTATTGTTAACTATACTTAAAGGGGCTGACATCACTCTCTATGGAAATGATCGGACACTATCTCCTGGCTTCAGTAGGAACCGATCGACGATTGATCGAGTTTTCACTTCTACAAATCAAATGGGAATTCCAGAAAACTGTCCACCAGCCCTCTGTAGATTTTCAAAGGCGTATGACACAAGTATGTCTAAAGGGAAGCGAAGGAGTTAAAACAGGAAACGCCTTCAATAAAAGAGGTACGGGAAGGATTAACACAAGGAGACGCCTTGTCACCACTTCTTTTTAAGGGAATACTTCAGAATAATGAGAGGGAAAAAACCTTTAATGGAATCATATACGCTCTAGCCAGATCTAGGCAATTTGAACCTTCTGGGAGATAGTGGAAAAACGTTTAGAATGGACGCCAAAGGTCTAATAGTGTAAAAAAAAACCCACTACTACAACTCACTTAAAGATCAGCCAAGATTTAAAACCGCAATAATCCTTTATTCTGTCTACACTTACTTGGTTACAAAGGAAGAATGGCAAAGAGGCCGTTACTCATTCTAGAAAGTCCTAATATGCTGATATATGTACATATTATAGTTATTAGAAAAGGCAAAATATATAGGTAGAGTAAAGTAAAGGAAAAATTATATCAAAGTACAGGGAGGTTATATAAATGATTTGTGAGCAAACAATAGAAATTTACATTTTAAACTTTAATTTTCAACATCCTCGGCCCGGCAAGAACTAGCGAGTTCAAGGGGATATAGAAGCTGCACCGGTCTTCGCATCCTGGAACCATCTGGCAAACGTAGCACACAAGCTCGAACTTTGTCATCACGACCCATGAGTATTTCATCAACGATGGCCATTTTCCAAGATATACGTGGTCTGTTGGGATCAAATAGTAGCACCACATCATTTGGTTTGAGTTGGATTGATGAATGCCCTTGAGACGCGTGATATGATCGAAGAAGTTGAACATATTCGATTAGATAGCATCCTGGTGTACTTTAATCGTTGCAGCCAAAGCTTCCGCATTTCTGTAGAGGTAATGCCACCTTGAGGACTTGCGACAGCACCATGACCGCGAATGAAGTGTGCAGGTGTAAGCGTGGTTGCATCCAATGGATCACTACATATGTATGTAAGCAGCCGTGTGTTAACGATATACTCAGCTTCAGCTATTATTGTTTCTAACTGCTCGTAACTTAACTTAGCTCTCCTTATGACAACTTTCAAAACGTTTTTGATTGTGCGAATGAGTCGTTCCCAAAATCCGCCCCACCAAGGCGCCCGCTCGATTATGAACTTCCATCGTATCTTTCTTTCCGATAAGAATTCTTGAACTTGCTCATCATTAAGGGTCAGGTCATTACCCTTTAATTCCAAAGCTGCTCGACGAAATGTTTTCGCGTTATCGGAATAAATGATAGAGAGTAATCCACGCCGTGCAACAAAACGTCTCAAGGCCATCATACAGCTGGCTGTAGACATCGACGTACATAGCTCCAAATGTACAGCTCGTACCGCTGCGCAAGTAAACACCATCAAATAACATTTTTCCATTCCCCTCGTTATGAAATTTATGTAATAGAATGGTCCTGCGAAATCAATGCCGATGCAATCGAAAGGCCTCGATAGAGTCAGCCGATCGAGTGGGAGAGGACCGAACGGTTGAGAGAAAGGCTTTCCGAAAAGCTTTTGACAAGTAACACAATTCTCCTTTTAATCAATGGACGACTCTTGAGTATCCAGAATCGTTCGCGCAACTGTGCCAGTACAACGTTAACACCACCATGAAAAGTCTTTTGATGGTAATAATCTACGATTAGACAGACTAAGAATGATTTTGCTGGAAGTAAAATAGGGTGTTTTTCTTCAAAGGAACCTTCGAAACATTCGAGGCGTCCTCCAAGTCGAAGAAAACCTTTATCGTCCAAGAAGGGACACCACTGCGCTATGTTTGATTTTCTCGGGATATTTTCTTTAGCTTTCAAGCACTCTATCTTTAAGGGGAAAAAGTTTGATTGTATAAATTTTAACCAGTAACTTTCAGCTCTATCTAGTTCTTCCGCCGATGGACACATGTTCTTGACTCCTGGTTCCCCTTTGGCACTCACAAATCGATAACAATAGGCTGTCACACGCAACAATCGATACCACGAACTATATTTTCGGTAGTCTAGGAATGGTTTCTATGAACCTAACTTATCATCGACTATCTCCACATCACAGTTCGTGCTATTTTGCAGCCACTCTGGCCCATTGGTCCAGACTAAGGAGTCTTTTAGGCTTCGAGCATTTATCCCTCTTGTTAATAGATCTGCAGGGTTCTCTTTGCCGTGGCAGTGCCGCCAATCCGTTTTAGATGTATGACGTCGTATTTCAGCGACTCGAGCCTGGACATATGGCTTCCAACGTTGCGTGTCACCCTGTATCCATCCAAGGGCAATACGCGAGTCTGTCCACCGGTGGAATGAGTGGACACTAACTTTGAGAGAACGCTTGAGATATGAACAACGCTGCTGTAAGCTCTAACTTTGGTAATGTAAGTTCTTTTGTGCCATCTAATTTAAGGGGACATACCCTACTTTTAGCACACAAAAATGCAGTAGTACATTTGTTATTTTGATGTACGCTCCTTAAGTAAGCTACCGTACCATAAGCTCGCATACTGGCATCAGAGAATATATGAATAGTTACTGACGACGCTGAAGGAAATTGCAATGCAGATCGGGGAATGGTAAAATTCTTAAGCTCCAATAAATTTTGGACACATTCGTGCCATTCGTTTGAAAGCTCATACGGAAGCACCTGATCCCATGACAAATTTTCTTTCCAAATCGATTGAAACAGAATCTTTAGCCGTATTATCACGGGACCTAGCATTCCCAATGGATCGTAAATACGGGCAATAGTTTCAATGGAATTCATAACTACTGCTAGTTCATCAGATTTTACGAACCATGCAAGACCAAGGACTTTCTGTAGTTTAAACACTCACCCGAACAAAGCGCTTTGCACACTACTGGGCTATTGGAATTCCATTTCCGGAGGTTCATACAAGCATCCTTCAAAACTAAAACTGCTTCTTCACACATTCGTTTTCCCTC
Source organism: Merodon equestris (assembly GCA_958301585.1). Lineage (NCBI taxonomy): Eukaryota > Metazoa > Arthropoda > Insecta > Diptera > Syrphidae > Merodon > Merodon equestris. The sequence goes on from OY284415.1 coordinate 112,061,631, forward strand.
TTCTTCCTCTTCGAAGCTCATCACAAGATCGTCCATGTAGAAACTGTTAAGCAAAATTCTGCATGTTCCAGGATACATTTTCGATGTAGATAAATGCGTGCGCAGTATAGCAGTCAGTAAAAATGGACTTGAATTTACACCGAAAGTCACCCTTGTCATTTGATACTCGGCTATTTCAGACTTTCCTGTCAATGGTGTTTTCGACGGTTCATACCAAAGAAATCGGCGGCTATCTCGGTCCCTCTCATGAAGAAGAATTTGTAGGAAGGCCTTTTCGATGTCTGCCACGGCTCCAAATCGCCCGAGCCGGAAATTCAACAAAATCTTTAATACATCCGGCAAAAGATTTGCACCAACCTGTAGCATATCATTCAGTGATGGATTGTCGTTTGTTCGTGCCGATGCGTCAAACACTATTCGTTGCTTCGTTGTGGTACTATCTTTCTAGACAGCCCGGTGGGGTAGGTAGAATATTCGTTGTGGCTCCGCCTTGGTTGTAGAGGTAATAGGTTGAGCTACTCCGTCAGCAATAAGTTGTCTAATACAGCTATCATATTGTTTGAATTCAGCTGGGTCACGCAGTAGTCGTGTCGTTAAAGAGCTAAGACGTTTCACAGCACACTCTTTATTGCACTTAATATCCGCCTTATCGTCTAGCCACGGCAGAGAAGCCATATACCGAGCGCCTGGCCTGGTTATACATTTTTTAGTCAACTCATTGGCTAGATGTTCGTTCTCTGTTTCTTCGCTCCTAATGCCGATTGACTCCAGCGACCAAAATGCAGTAAAATTATCCTTTATGAGCGCGGATGAATGCAGGATTGCACTGCAAATAAAAGTAGAACATGAATTATCATTCGCTTGAACAGTCTTACCGGAACGATTCACTCCTTGTATTGTCCAACCAAATACGGTCTCAACAGCTCTAAGACTCGATGAAATCTTCTTCTGTTTTCCCGTTACGATAGACCAATAGTGATCCGAGCCTATTAGGACACCAAGTCCCTCTTGTGTTTTCCCATTGCAAATACGAGTATCAGCTAGATGCAAATTTTCAAACCAGCTGCATGAAGTATCAGGGGCTGGTAGTATGTCAACACAAATTTCCGGCACTTCAATTGCCTCCAGAACTACACTAGCATTTGTGTGTTGACTTTTCAGTTGAACTTCTACCCTTTGCTCCTTGCAGCCAAAGGGTAGGACTGAAATACTCATATCGCCAGTAGATGGAAGACACAATTTCCGCGCTAAATCTTCCCGAATAAAAGAAAATTGGCTGCCGCCATCGATAACTAAACGAACACCCATATCCTTATCGCCACTTGGTGCAGATGCGATACTCCAAGCCGTCTTCAAGAACACCTCGTTGTTTTCGGTGCACATATTATGTGCGCACAAGTTCGTTGCACTTTGATGTTGTTCTTGTTTATATGTTGATTTTTGAACAGGCTGGTTTTTTGTAAAAGAAGGGTCACATAATGAGGTTAAATGCTTCCCTTTGCATTTTTCACAGGATAGCCATTTGCAACTCCGGCATTTTTTTGACAAATGTCCTCGATTGGCACATCGAAAACAGCGTCCAGTTTTTACAGGCTTTACTTAATTCCAAGGATTCGACCTCTTTCTTCAGGAAGTGCATTATAACTCTCACCTGCTTATCCCCAATGTTGGTTAATGTTGAACTGCAGCTTTTGTCATCTCCGTCCATAGCTTCAGAAGTATCGCGTTCCTCTTCATTCAATCGATAGTAGTCCACACGTAACTCAGCTGGCAAACACCGAAGGAGAATGCTTTTCAGCATTACATTATACTGATGAGTTGGTATCTTCAATGATGTAAGAGTGCGACAGCAAGCTGTTACTGAATTGTACAAATCGCGAAGGCTGGCGACATCGTTCCTTGATGTTACAGGTCGGAGAGAGAGCAACTGTTGCATATTTTTATCCACTAGCCGTTCCGTACTTCCATATTGTTCTTGCAAAAACGACACAGCAGACTCGTAGCACATTCCAGATGCGGTGAATCCGGAAATTGTTTTCTTAGCGCTCCCCACTAATACAGATTCTAGGTACCCAAATTTATCGGATGCTGTGAGACTTCCGTTTTCATGTATTGCTGTCCGGAACTGCTCCCAAAATGGCAGCCAGTTTCTATAGTTACCGTCAAACTTTTTGAGTTCCAATTTTGGAAGCTTTAATGATGTACTTGTTGTTCGTGGATCATTTGATGATGAATTAGTTTCCGCTGTTGATTGTTTTTTCCTCAATTTTTGAAGTCGGGTGTCCAAGCGGGCAAGCGTTCCAACAGCCGTATCTTCGTATTCAATTATTTTTTCCATTTCTCGATCCAAGTCTTCCGACGCTAAAAGCTGTTTGTTTTGTACTTCCCGATTGATCATGTTTAAGCTTTCATGAGCCGTTGTCAATCGTCGGATGAGATTAACCAGTTCTTCTTCCTGATGGTCGTACTCATCGATGGATTCGGATTTCGTATCCGTGCTATTTAAAAGTTCGACCGCGCTTTTAACCAATCTGGTAACTTGGCCTCGATAAGCGCTACGAGGAGATAATTCAACTGCCATTACAAATGTTTATCGCGTTAATCTCTGTTCACTGAATCTCCCGGGTTTCGGCACCATGTAAAAAAAAACCCACTACTACAACTCACTTAAAGATGAGCCAAGATTTAAAACCGCAATAATCCTTTATTCTGTCTACACTTACTTGGTTACAAAGGAAGAATGGCAAAGAGGCCGTTACTCATTCTAGAAAGTCCTAATATGCTGATATATGTACATATTATAGTTATTAGAAAAGGCAAAATATATAGGTAGAGTAAAGTAAAGGAAAAATTATATCAAAGTACAGGGAGGTTATATAAATGATTTGTGAGCAAACAATAGAAATTTACATTTTAAACTTTAATTTTCAACAAATAGCGACATGAAATGAAGTAGGTTTAGAAGTAAATACCATACATGGTCAACTTGGATCGCAATTGACTGACTGTACTCGATAAACGTCTTGAGGAAGTTGACGATACAGTGGATAATTACTCTTAATGATAGCACATTGTCCTCCTATTTGAAATTTTGAGGTAAGAAAGTAAGGTTGGTGAGGAGCATATACAAGCGTCTGATGAATGGAACTGCAGTCTGCCCAACGCATAAGAAAGGGGGCTCCTTTGACTACACCAATTATAGAGGACTCAGTCTCCCAAATGTTGCAAGGCAAGCTCCTCTCTTCAGTATTACGCGAGTGATTAAAATATAAGCTCATCGATCCGTCTTAGAATGGTTTCAGGCCAAAGACTCGCTCATCGACCAATTACCATAGAATACTACGAGATCCTGGAAGAACTCATAAATTTAAGATCGACTCCTGCTTGTTCGCTTTCTATGGGAATATTTGAGGGTCGACATCTCTCTAAGTGAAAAGTAGATGTTTCTTGTGCTATAATACATACTTACCATAACATATTTGAATCTTTTCAACTTCATGAAGTTACAAGATTTGCCATAAGGTTTTAAAGAAAAAAAGGTTGGTAATTAAAATAACTGCCAACCTGACTATGAAGTGGAATAAAACAAGTAAATCTATTTATTAGGGTTTGTGATCGTTTATCATATTTTCAAGACACATAATTTCATGGGATATCTTTGGTGATCAATAAAGGTTTTAGCCGTTTTAGTGCTGTTATACATACATATAGATTTGTTGATTCAAAATCAAATCTGAAAAATTGTGATTTTGTTACTAATCTTTAATCAAGCCATGTCGTTACCTCATCTAAGCTGTTATATTTGCAGAAAATCCACTAGGATCGGCCGGAGGCTCTTCCACACTCATATTGAATTGAACTGAAATTATTAGGTATGTGGCTGAAGCTCCAACGATCTGAATGTAGAGAAAATAATCAAATAATAAAATATGCCATGATGCAACCATTCAATATTAACATAAAATCACAATAAACCGACTTCAATGATATGCATGCAAAAACGCTTTTATATAATACATAGGTGTATAAATATGACGATTTGACTAATAAATGAGCAGGCAACCCGAGTTAACAGAATCTACACGCCTCTGCCGGGCCTGGCGCAACTACAATCATAATGGGTACGGTGGTAGAGAGTCCCTTAAAGATCCTGTCGATGAGAATGAATTCATTGATTAGGATGGAGCGAAGAGCCGTACTTTTCAACCCGATGTAGCACAAAATCCGCCACGGTTCTTAAAAAATAATACGAAGAGACCGACCCAATATTTTCATTGCAGAACTCAAGACACTTTTTCGATCTCTGCACTTAAAGTTGGTGGAAAACTACTACATCCTGGCCGGCAATTTGAATGCCAGACATAGTGATAGACATAGGGAAATAACATTCTTAACACTTAACACAGAGTCAAGTTACTCGCAACGGATAGTCCGTCGTTCCTAGAAGTGGCTCCTATCTGGATCTCATCCTGATTGACTCTCGACTGAGACTGGCTGACACGAACGAATGGTCTAGTAACTGTCAACAGACTTTCGTATACGACAGTGACCATTGCGGACTTAGTGCCGTGATCACAGCACCAGACGAATTTGAGGAAATGACAAAGTATGTCCAAACGCGCCTCTACGATTATAGTAGGGCGCGTTGGCCACATTTTGCTAGTAACCCGACGAGATCGCTCACTTCGTGTGGTCCAATAGAAACCTGTCAAACGGCGAGATCGACAGGTCGACAAATGGATGATATACTTAAACAGACGATGGACTGTACGACACCACGCCAACGACAGCACTATACTACAAACCTTTTACCAGGTTCGATGATGATTTCATGGCAAATAATGCCGTTGCCAGTAAAGGGGCTAGCACCCTGGTCATATCGACATAGTATTTCCAGATGATCTTCGAGTCATTGAAGAGGAAAAAATCTACGGCAACCGACGAAATATCTCTGAGCTTGTCTAGAGTTATATAGGACACCCGCATCTGAATACACGAAATTTGACCCGAACAAGGTTCTATACAATAGGGTCAGGATTGTACGGGTAAGTAAATATGCAAATTTTCCTAATTACATGTACCACGTGAAAGTGCGCCTTAGCGGCTTTGACCCCCCAGAGGCATTCAGGATGAATTGGCGGTTCCGCTAATCTTCCACGTGGCCCGTAAGTCCGTGGAACGGCGGCTCCTCTACGAACGTGGTGTTGCGCTCCGCGAGCCCGAGCGCCTCAGGTTTAGTAGATCGGTGTCGCACCAAGATCGGAGGGACGTCGCCCGACAGCATCAACTTTGGAGCAGACTTTAATAGGTCAGTCTCTTTAAGGCAAAGCCTGCCACATGCCAATGCCAGGCTGACATAGACTAGAGTAGATTAGTAGAGGTTAGAGTAGGTTAAGGTAGGTTAGAACAGGCTAAGGCAAGCTAGGATGGCAACAAGGCTTGGTTTAATTTTAGCTGTAATTAGCTATAACAAAAAAATTAAAAACAAAAAAAAAACACGAAACAATAACGAAGAAAAAAAATATATATGTATACATGTGGGATGGGTAGGAGACACATCGCTCTCCGAATGGCATTCTTCGGTCGGCTATTGTAAATCGAAAACGTGGACGTGGACTAGGTGAACGTGGATGTGGACTATGTGGGCGCGAATTTATTATTATATTGTAATTGAAATCATTGTATTTAAAAGTAAAATATAATCGTATAATACTTAAGTTTACGGCTGCTTCGTTTCATTGGTCAAATCCCACAATTTGGGGACTCAACCGGGATTGCCTCTAAATGAAACAAAGTAGTCTCTCTCAAAATATTGTTGGGTCGTCTAATTAAATAATTGTATTCGACGACCAGTCAGTAGCGGACGAACTCTCAAGTGGTGCATAAGGAAAGAAAAACACTGGTATTCTCCTAAATAAAATAAACGGTTCGGTGGTCGGTTCGGTTGTGCAAGAAAAGGTAACATGAGTGCAAATGCAAGGCGTAGGAGGAATTTGCGACGAAGTGATGATTCGGTTGAGGTGGACGAGGGGCGACGACGCGATGGGATTGAGACCGAGGTTCATCAAACTAAGTTCAGCATATCAGATGTTGAAAATGTGATACGAAAATTCTCAGGTGACGAGGCTGTGAACATAGTAAAGTGGCTAGAAGAATTCGAGTCGTATGCTAACGCGTTTCAATGGAATTCAGTGCAACGGTTTGTATTCTGTAAAAAATCTCTTTCTGGTGCCGCTAAATCGTTCGTGGTGTGTGAGGCGAAACCGGTAGTGGCGTTAACGGAAGATTTCTAGTGTCGATGTGCATAAGAAACTTCGAGAATCGAAAAAACAAAGTGGGGAGTCGTGCCGCGAATTTTTATATCGTATGCTTGACATTGCCAGCCAGACAAGCGTGGACGAACCTTCCGTTTTTCGGTACGTTATCGATGGAATTCGAGACCCCGTTGTTAACAAAACTATTTTATATGGTGCGCGAACGATTACGGAATTTAAAGAAAAGCTCCTGACATATGAGCAAATGAAACGCGAGCGGGACTTTGCCGTAACCAAAACACGCGAAATCCCCGTTACGAATTCGGTAAGAAACTCGAGTGGGAATAGTAGCAATCGGACGCGCTACTGCTTCAATTGTGGCTCTGCCGAACACGAATTTCACGCCTGTCCAGAGAAGTCAAAGGGGCCGAAATGTTTTGGATGCGGTAACTTCGGCCACAAGCGCCCAGACTGTCCGACGAACGCCAGACAGTCAGCAAACTTAATCCAAAAAACTGACATGATGCGACAAGTTATGGTGAACAACGTTGCAATTCATGGGCTAATAGACACAGGAAGCGATGTCTGCATTTTGAAACGAAATCAGGTGAAAAAAATTCGGCCATGATGCTTTTCAAAAAATTGTCGTTTTTCGTTAACAGGTATTGGCGCAAACATTGTTACGGATGGAGTCTGTAGAGCTAACGTCGGTATAGACGGTGTTATGTTCGACGACATCGTGTTTTATATCGTGGAAAATCGCTTCGTAAAACCCGACGTCATTATTGGCATGAGTCTTCTAAACAAAGCTGTGGTAAAGATCGACCGGGGTGTAGTACTATCTCCAAGTTAAATGAAAGGATACCGAAGGTGCCACCTGAGACAGATAACAACGAGGAGGGAAATTGTTTCCTGGCTACCATGGGTGGAAATTTATTGGAAGATTCTGAATTGCCGGATTTATCTCACATCCAGAGTGTTGAGGCGCGTGATGCCGTTTGCAACCTGATTTCAAATTATTTCCTAGAGAGGCCCAAACAGTCGCCCGTGACAATGAAGATCGTGCCCTTAAATAATGAACCGGTTTATTTTTCGCCAAGACGATTCGATAGGACGGAGAGGGAGGTTGTTAGGAACATTGTTGAACAGTGGTTAAAAGACGGAGTGATACGAGAAAGCGTTTCGGATTATGCTAGTCGAGTGGTGCTAGTGAAAAAGAAGGATGGGACATACAGACTATGTGTCGACTACAGGGCAGTAAACACGAAAATCCATAAGGATAGGTGGCCGATACCAGTAATCGAGGATGAGATCGACTTTCTCCAGGATGCTGTCTGGTTCACGACGCTAGACTTGGAAAATGGATTTTTCCACGTAACCGTTGAGGAGGCAAGTAGGAAGTACACTGCTTTTATAACTCAAGATGGTCAGTATGAATTTTTGAATGTACCATTTGGCCTGTGCAATTCGCCGACCACTTTTCAAAAGTATATAATGTATATTTTTAGAACATTAATTCGTTTAGGAATTTTGAGAATTTATATAGATGATCTCGTAATAAAAGCAAAAACGATTGAAGAAGCGCTTAGGTTTTTGAAGATGGTGCTTGATACGGCGGCAGCTAACGGACTTCGGATAAAGTGGAAGAAGTGCCAATTCCTACAACGGGAGATCGAGTATTTGGGACATCGAATCGGCAATGGCAAGGTCTCGCCCTGCAGCGCAAAGGTAAAAGCAGTGTTAAACTTCCCGAAACCAACAACGATAAAGCAGCTGCAAAGTTTCCTGGGCCTTGCTGGTTATTTCCGGAAGTACATCCCCAACTTCTCAGTGAGAGCAATACCGTTGACGGAGTTACTAAAAAAAACGGACCATCTCGAATCATGCTTTCAAATGGAGAACTCTTAGCCATGGATGATTTAAAAAATGCCCTTTCGACAAAACCGGTCTTAAGTATCTTTAAATACGGCTACCGAGCTTCACACAGATGCCAGCAAAGAAGGATTTGGCGCTGTTTTGCATCAGTACGACGATGAGGATAACGCTCTACATCCCGTTTATTATATGAGCAGGAGCACCACGGATGCTCAGAAAAAATATTGCAGCTACGAGTTGGAGGTCCTGGCAGTGATTGAGGCGGTGAAAAAATTCCGCATATACCTTATTGGACAAAGGTTCAAGGTGGTAACGGACTGTAAGGCATTCGAGTGCACTATGAAAAAGAAAGATCTAACAACACGAGTAGCCTGGTGGGCGCTTCTTCTCGAGGAGTTCGATTTTTGGGTGGAACATCGTGCCGGAACTGGCATGAGGCATGTGGATGCCTTAAGTCGCAACCCGGTTCCAGCGGTCATGTGTTTGAGAAACGATAATAGTGTCCTTAAAAAATTGGCTGATACCCAGCGACAGGACGAGGGTATAAGCGCCATTAGCAGTGTTCTTGAGGAGGGTCCTTATAAAGATTTCACGGTCCACCATGGTTTGTTATGCAAGAATATTAACAATTCCATTGTCTTTGTCGTTCCAGAGTCCATGAGGTGTTCCATCATTCGAAATGCTCATGAAAGGGGACATTTTCGAGCACAGAAAATGAAGGAGATTCTGGAAAAAGAGTTCTTTATCCCTAATCTGGACCGACGTATCGAACGATGCGTTTCCAGCTGTGTAAGATGTATTTTGGCGGACAGAAAGCGTGGGAAACAAGAGGGTCTGCTTCATCCAATACCAAAAGGCGATACACCACTTGCAACTTTGCATGTCGATCATCTGGGTCAGATGCAAGACACGAAAAAGGGCTATCGCTACATACATACTGGCTTTCGTGGACGGGTTCACGAAATTCTGCTGGCTTTTTCCAACAAAGAGTCTTGGTGCGGAGGAGGTCATAATGAAGATGGAGGTTATTGCTGAAACGTTAGGTTATCCCCAAAACCTTATTACTGATAGAGGAGGAGCGTTTACCTCTAACAGCTTCCAAGAGTATTGCAAAGATCACGACATGAAAGTGCATTCAGTTACTGTTGGCGTTCCACGTGGAAATGGTCAAATTGAGCGTCTTCATACCACGGTAATTGCAGCGTTAACTAAGCTGTCCCTGGGGTGTCCCGACAAGTGGTATCAACACACAAAACCACTTCAACGGGTCTTAAACTCGACGTTTCACCGAGCCATTAACACAACACCATTTCAACTAATGACCGGGACAAAGATGAAGACTGGTAAGGAACTTGAAATAGTCAAACTAATCGACGAAGAATTTCAGAACCAATATGACGATGCAAGGCTAGAACTACGGAATCAAGCAAAGGAAGCTATAGCGGCAATTCAGGCAGAAAATTTGACTCAATTCAACAAGAAAAGGCGGAAGGCAGCGAATTATTCTGTGGGTGATCTCGTAGCAATTGAACGAGTGCAATTTGGAACGGGGCTGAAGATTCGCCCAAAATTCTTTGGGCCATATCGCATCACAGCAAGCAAGGGATTCGACCGCTATGATGTGCAAAAAGTTGGCGAGCACGATGGACCAAAGACGACAAACACTAGTGCTGACAAGATGAAGCCGTGGGTTGATGACGGCGACACGGGAGACGACTACGACGATTACTGGAGTGAGAGAGTAGAAGAACCTGAGTGTCATGGTGCTGAGACCATCAATGACCCATCTGAGGCAGATGATTGATGGAATGGCCGAGTGTGGGATGGGTAGGAGACACATCGCTCTCCGAATGGCATTCTTCGGTCGGCTATTGTAAATCGAAAACGTGGACGTGGACTAGGTGAACGTGGACGTGGACTATGTGGGCGCGAATTTATTATTATATTGTAATTGAAATCATTGTATTTAAAAGTAAAATATAATCGTATAATACTTAAGTTTACGGCTGCTTCGTTTCATTGGTCATATACATATATGCAAAATATATACCATGAACATATATATTTTTGTAGGTGTATATTTTAGTTAAGATAGGGTTAAGCTATTTTTAGTTATAAGTTTTCTTGCAATAAAAAATTAACTGATGCAAAGTTTTAAAAAAAAAACACTTTTTTTTAGCCTAAGTTTTTTATTTATTTCAATTATTGCAAATAAATCCTAAGGCCGAAAGGCATAGTCTTGAATTGTTCTATTTGCTTTAGAGTGTCCGTATAGGGCCAGTAAGGTATTTTATGTTGGTTGTTATTTAAGCTATTCTTAATATATAAAAACAAAAATGAATTAAAAGAAAAATAAATGAACGTAAGTCTGCAACTCTAGGTTGCATCAATCAATATGACTTTATTACTGGCTGCTTCCGAGGAATTGTGACGCCAGCAACATTCGTTAGTATAGCGAATATGAATTCTGAGAATTAATTTGTCGATGAGACTTTTAATTTAAATTGAAAATTATTTAAATGATAAACATTTTGAAAGGAGCTTAGATTTATATAGCCTTTTCATTTTCATAATATTTATGGAAAAATAGTGTTTCATTGGTAAATCACTTAGTGTGTGCGCATTTTCATCTGTCACCAAAGTAAAGTGTTTGGTTCAAGAGTGTACGCTCTTATGGTTTGTGTCGAAGACGTTCTTTCACTACTCTCCGGGGGTGGTTGTCCTAGATAAGATTCGAGAGATTCGACTGAATTTGTCGCGTTGGTTGTAGTTTACAGTAACTTTTTTAGTTTCCATGCCATTAAGGTGTTATATTGAAAATGCACACACGTATCGATGATGATTATATTGACATTGTTGCACAGTTTTTCCGTATAGGAATTGCTCTTGGCTATGGACAGGCTCGAACTACAGACGTTCCGCTCAATAGTCGGTGATGATTACCGCACATTTGGGGATTTTATTGTCTTATGAAACTAAAAAGAATTTACCTGATGAATATCTAGTGATTAGGGCTTATTTATTAAATTTTCCCGCAATACGTACTGTCTTTAATAAAGTGCAATCAACAGTAAAAAATTCACATGCTGTGAATCCCATCTTTTGATGTAGCAGTTGCAATGAAAATTGTTCAATCTAAGAAATACAAAATTGATAAAGAAAATATTTTTTGTTTTGCATTTAAGTTAAATTTACCATGGAATTAAGATTGTTGTTTTGAATATCCACTTTGATCTTATGAACTGCATGTGCAATATCCGAGCTCTGAAAAAACCCAAAAACATTTTCCTTTGCCTTTTTCTTCTATTTTGTGACATTCAAACTTACAATCTCTACAGTTTTGTGACAAGTCATAGCCAACCCCATTACATTGGCCACTTGAATTGCGTCCGATATTATAGTACTTACTGATAGATAAAGTACCCAAATAGTTGAGATATATCGCCAATTCAAAAAAATCCAAAACAAATCGGTTGTTATTTTAAAAAAATCAAATCCAATGTTAAAAAGAACTGTCATTCCGAAGCATTTATTCACAGATATACTAAGTTCCCATAGATGATCATATAGCTCACGGGCAACGAATAGCTTTAATATATGCGCATTTTCGAGGATAAATTTTGATTTTCTCATTTCAATATTATTTAATTCCTCTACGGATTCTTTCTGCAGTTTGATATAATCGATGGCCTCAATAAGCTTATGCAGTCGTTGTTTTATGACGATAATAAAGAGCAGATATTGAAGACGTCTCAAATCGCAAACGAAGATGTGAAATAAGTAAAATGTACAGTAAAATGTATTTAATTTGTTTGGATGCACGATGAGCGGACCACATAGATAAATAAAGAAGCCTAAAAAATGTGCAAACATTCCAATGCCATATTTTAATTGTATTGAACGATGTTTATTGTTTTCGACATCAATGTTTAGGGAAACTTCAAATATTCTGTCGATGTCTACAACGCGTTTTAGCATTTGTTGCTCTTCTTTGCAATGAACTAGGCTTTCTATAACACCAACAACGTGAACCAATCGCAAAATAGATTGTTGTAGGAAATCGACTGGGGTAATCTCTTCAGTTAGCGGACTAACTATGTCAAGCACTATAGTAGATATTACCACAAGTATCATCACTACTGCATATATTTTTAGATAGAAGTTACTTTGTATTAAGAGCGTCTTCTTATCAAAGTTTATTTGAGTTATGTTAAAAGTTTGGAACAAACAGTACCAGACTGACAGCACCTCCAATATTTCCATAATGTGCTTTTGGTGCTGGCTAGTTTGTGGACTAACTGAAAATAGAAGAAGACAATTAAGTGAAGTAAAGCAAAAAAGAGTTTGTGTAACACTATGTATTTTTATTATCCTGAAATCATGTTTTATATTTGTGAATTTATATTTATTTATTGATATTTATAATTATTGATATTGAATTGTAATTCCATTATGTACTTTATTCTTTTACAAATTTATTTCCTTTAATATTATAAAATTTATTTCTGGAAAATGTAACCTGGCAACCCTAGAAATTAAAAGCAACGGGATGCACTCGCAAATGTAAACACCACAGGACTGTATAATAGTGGAAACACAATCTGGCTTTGCCGCGTGCCGACTTTGACAGCATGAGTAGAAACAACGAAATCTTATGGAGCTTCCTACAATGTTACCTCAGGCTTTTGCTCGACCTCATATCGTAAATATCGTAAAGTTAAGCAAAGCGCCAGAGTAGAGCTACTCTCTACTCAGACCTGCGTTTGACAGATGAATTGTCTTTGACTTGTTTGATTTTAGCAAAAGCGAGTAACGTATTGTGCTCCGAGCTGTTCGTTTCAATATGCATATATTTTCATAGCTTATTATTGGACTTTTCGATACAAACTAATTATGATGGAGGTTAGAGTAATAAATTCTTTTCTTTTTTCATATTCGTAGACCTTTATTTGAGCTCATTTTTTATGTTTCAATTAAATCATATAAATAATAATAACACCAGTCTACATTTCTTTCTGCACTGAAATCATACGTAAAGATTTTGAGGAAACCGAACTTAGTGTTGTCATATTCCTAAGTTCTATACGCGCTCCTGTGTCAAAGCCACATTGTGAATGCAAATTGCGGGTTGCCGGCGTTTTGACACATTTTATCGTAAGAGATCGTAAGTCGGTGCAAAGCAGTGCAAAGCCTGTCAAAAGTCGGCACGCGGCAAAGCCAGATTGTGTTTCCACTATAAAAGCCGAGCTTATGCCAGTGTAGAATCACTCAGGTTTAGCACTTCGCAACGATCAGTCGGGTCAATTCCACTGTCTAGAAAAGTGCTACACTTGGGCATAAGCGAAAGCTTTTTTGGTTATTCGAGTGAGTTTAGTTATTCCATTCGACGGTCGGGTTCTCCACCGCCAATAGAATACCTTAACACGCTTGAGTAAGAGCGCCTAATTTTGATTAGGTCTAATCCATTTCTTTTTCAATGTTAATTGATTCCTCTTGATTTAATAAAATTAAAATTGATTAATATTATTTACAAAGCCAAATTGTTTCATTTCTTTCGGCTCCACTCCGTCCTTTTGGACCTATTTTTTCATTTGCTTGACTGCTCGTTCAGCGGCTGCTGCGGTCTTCGGACAGCACAACTCGCGGCGGAGAGTAAAGCAAAGCTGCGTTGTACCAGAGGGGTTGTGTTACAAGGGCTAAGCGTACCCCGACGACTCTCCCTCCATTACATTTGTAAATTAATATACGAAGTTAGTCTAAAAAGTCGTAAGCTTCAGAATGTCTTCAACATCATTTTGGTTTTATTTAGTATTTTGGGTGGTCGCTGAAGCATATTCGGCTTTTTAATAGAGTCCTATTATCTCTCCTTATTTAGTGTAGTTCCTCCATATTTTTCCAATTTCTATTTCCCTGAATGCTTCCATTTTCTTTTAAATAAAAAGTTAACATATCTTCTAGAGCCCGATTCTATTGTTCTTAGCGAGAAGCCTGAACAAATATGAATATGTGAATATGTGTATATGCCTGTGTGTGTGTGTGTACACTTTTTTCTTTTCTCGTGTATCCTGTAAGCAAGAGAAGACTTTAACTTTGAATCAGTTTAATCTACCTTGTAACTGCTTTATGATACACTGATCAAGTTTTTTATCAAATTTAATTTGGTCGAAGCTTATAAAACTGTATATTTTGAATGCTACCTTCTTAGCTACTTATCTGTTTAGAGGATTATCCCCCTCTAACATCATCTCTCTCCACACCAACAACTTCTGCCCCACTTTCCCACTCCTCCGTCGCCCCTCAACCTTTCGTTGATCCTCTTCTGCCCTAAAATTAAACTTACTCAGCTAACTACTCGACTAAGAGATAAAACGGGGCCGAAGGTCTGTAGTTCAAGTCCGTCCATAGTCAAGAACAATTTCTTTACGGAAAAACTGTGCATCAGCTGTGAATGAGAGATGATCAAAAAGTGCTGATGATGGCATAACACTCGCAGCATAAGATCACTTCAAAATTCATACTCTGTGTGTGCATTTCCAATATAAGACCTTAATGACATGGAAATCTCTCAAAATCCTATCTAGGACAATCACCCCGGGAGAGTAGTGAAAGAACATCTTCGACACAAACCATCTGCACCCCGTCCAGGTTGTGTGACAAACACCTTAAGAGCGTACACTCTTGAACCTGTACTAATTATAAAAAAAAAAACAAAAACAAAAACAAAAAAAAAACGACGTATGAGAAAACGTTGGCTTACATCCACGCTAAATAACACCATAGTGTTTCGCTAGCCTCAAGATCCTTTTCATCAAATATCAGGAATTCTTTAATATGAAAATGTGAATACCATCGTTCAAACGAATATCACACCTTTAACGTGGTAGAGCTGTTCGCGATAAATTTGTTCGTGTCTAATACTCTCTCTCTTCCGGCAAAATCTTTCTTTTACCTCCTTTTATCAGAATGTGAGAAGTTCTCTCTGCTCTGCCTTTTGAAGCCTTTGTATAAATAATTTCGAACTGTTCCCACCAAATTTTAACGTTCATCGCGATGACGAACTCATCCGATCCACTTCCCTTATTGCTATATCATCCTGCCGTCTCGACTTTGTTTAAATTAATAATGTGCTACCCCAGAGGACATTATATATAATTTGTTTCTACATCTTGCCCTCACAACCTATTGAATCCTATCAACTCGCCATTAACACAATTGAATAAATATTTGATTTAAGCAACCCCCAGGATGAAACCCTTCTCTTCGGAGACTTCAACCTTACTCATCTTAAATGGGCTCAACCTGGCGATCAATCGTGTTATATTGCCACCAGGAATTTCCCTTCTTGGATCGCCTTGCAGATTCAAACTTTAGACACGTAAGTGGCGTCTTAAACTACGTGGGTAGACAAATGATCCAAATGGCGAATCGCCAGATCTACTTTTCGGAATTTTTTTTAGTTCTTTGCCAAATTGATCACGCAAATTTCGCCACTTTTTCTTAGCATCATCTTCTGCAAAAGAAATGCATACATAACTAAATGTTGTTGTTTCAGGTACTTGTCAACGGGAGTATCATTTAGACAACTAGCTTATTCGTTCAGAGTATCGAAATCGTCGGTTGCCTACTTACATATATCGTTAAAGAAGTTTGCAAGGCTATTTGGCTATTTTCCCTCCAGAAAATACATATGCCTATACCAACTACTAAACATTTTGAAAAGGTTTCAAATAATTTTTTTGAGAAAAGGAATTTTCCCAACTGCTTGGGAAGTATTGACGGAAAACATATTAGAATCAAGCGCCCAGCAAATTCGGGCAGTATGTATTACAACTAGGTATAAAGGCTTCTTTTCAATAGTACTATTAGTGGTGGTTGATGCAGAATATCGTTATTTATTGATCGATGTTGGCGCATTCGGGAAAGATAGTGACGCAGGAGTTTTTGCAAACTCAGCTATTTATGAAAACATTGAAAATGGTAATTTAGCTTTCCCAAGAGTTAAGCCACTACCACTCTGAGCGGGAGGCCCCATTTGTGTTTGTAGGAGATGAAGCATTTCCCTTAAGAACTTATCTAATGAGGCCTTACCCTGAAAAACGACTTCAAAACAATGCCACTGCTTTCAATTTTAATTACCGTCAAGAGCCAGAATGACAGTTGAGTGTGCATTCGGCATTAGTTCTGCTAAGTTTAGAATTTTGTTAAAAGCAATTGAAACTAATGTTGAAAATGCAGTTCATATTGTGAAAGCTATTTGCATCCTACACAACATTATTATTGAGATGGAAAAAGAAGACATTTCTCCCAAGATTCTTGAAGAAAATTTAAAATTAAGAAATTTCATGGGAAACCACAATTTACAGATTTCCAGGACAAATAATCACGCACCACGAGAAGCAGAAATAACGCGAAACAGTGAACATTTTTTAATAAATAAAATATAAAAATTAAGACATGGCGGGCAAAATTAACAGCGTAAAGGGCTAACCATAATAGGCAGGAGCAAGCAGAAGCTTATGTCAGAAAAGAACGAAATTCTCCCCTCTGTTTCAACGAACCGTCACGATACCCATAATGAACAGGTGCAAGCAGGAGCAAGCAGAAGGAAAGGATTTGTTTATTTTCGGTGTGGCTTTGGCTTTTTAATTTTTATTGAAATAAAAGCCATATGCTTTATCATAGAGACACTTATTGTCCCGCACAAGTGAAATCAACTTGTTAACAAGCTCGTATTTATTTTATTTATTTTATCTTTTTTCTTTTTCCTAACCTCAAATGTCACTTGTCAAAAATTGCGTCCGGAATGTCTTCTTTCAAGAAGACCTTCCGTCTGCTCGCATCAGTTAACGAACATTTAACGAAACGTCACATCTGCCCATTGTGGGCATATCATATGCTTTGCATGTAAGAAGACATTCCCCTCTGCTTGCTTCTGCTTGCTCCTGCCTATTATGGTTAGGCCTTAAGTATTCTCTACTAATATGGCCCACGTTGGTAATATGGCCCACCGCAATATTTTTTGAATAAAACATAGTAGGCACTGAACTGACCGTTCAAATCAAACCGGTTTTGTATCATAATGTTTTGCAGACAGTAGCTGATCAGCGGTGGAAGTGATCGCATTTAGTTACTTTTATACGTTTTTGTTATATTTTTTGGGTGAGTTTACTTAAGGATTTTCGAATTAAAATTTTTGGAAATTTAATGTTTTTTCGAAATATACATAGTGTTATACTTTATGTTGTAAAATCTGAATTTAAAATATTGATTGCAGTCAATTGAGTGTCTTAAAAATTAAAAAAAGTGAAAATGTCATAGTGTCGATAATATGGCCCACTCCGGTGTTGATAATATGGACCAGTGGGCCATATTTGAAACATGGTTCAAACTGGAGTTTTATGCTTTGTTTTTTTGTTTTAAAGAATCACATCATGGCTTCAAGTGCTAAAAAGCCTATAAAACAGCGTTAAAGTTGGATAAAAGAAGACATGATAAAAGCAATCACTGCATATAAAGACAACAAAATGGGGTTCTTAAAAGCATCAAAATTATTCAACGTGCCCAAAACCACATTGCGGCGGTTGATAGCACAGTCTAGCCAACCTTTAGAAAAAGTAGTAAATGTAAAACTAGGCAGAAAGCCCACCTTTCCGCCAGAACTCGAGGAGTCTTTGGTTGAATACATACTCCATACATACTCCAAATGGAAGGCAAACTATTTGGACTTACTCGAAATGACATTAGATCGTTGGCATTTCAGCTTGCATTAAGAAACAACCTACCAAACCCGTTTTCATTGGTAAATGAAGCTGCAGGTAGAGCCTGGTTGCGATTATTTCTTAGGCGTCATCCGTTGCTGTCGTTCCGCCAGCCGACTGGGACGTCATTTACTCGAGCAAGTGGATTTCATTCACCTTGAAAAACTAATGGTGACGTATCATTTCTCTCCAGACAAAATATTTAATGTGGACGAAACAGGAATTTCGGTTGTTCCATCTAAAATGCCAAAAGTGTTGGCGCTCAAAGGCCGAAAACAGATAGGAGCACTAACATCAGGTGAAAGAGGTTCGTTGAAAACATCAATTTTGTGCATGAGTGCTGGGGGATCCTTTGTACCACCAATGTTCATTTTCCCAAGGAAGAGGGACAATCCTATTCTCATGAAAGGTGCACCACCAGGTTCTATTTCCGCTAATCATCCATCCGGATGGGTTCAAACGAATTTATTCACACAGTGGTTCAAACACTTTTTGGAAAAAGTGAAGCCATCGGCATCTTCATCTGTGCTTCTAATAATGGACGGACATACCAACAAGCCACACACGGAATATTGAACTTGTGGACTTGGCTAGGAATAACCATGTCCATATTCTTTGGATTCCTCCACACTCAAGTCACAAAATTCAACCACTGGATAAGACTTTTATGGGACCCCTGAAAAAATATTTAACGGAAGAAATCAGACGCTGGGTAATCAGTAACACAAGGCCTTTGACCCATTTCGATATAATTGAGTTATTCGGGCGGTCCTATTTAAAAACTCAAACAGGAGACATCGCGGTAAAGGGGTTTGCCTAGACTGGTATATGTCCTTTTGATAGATATATCTTTAAGGACCATGATTTTTTGCCAGCAGAGGAGAAAGATGCATCCATAACCAATGAAGAAAATCCAGTTAGAGATATAACAGGCGGAACCAGATTCTGGAGAACCTTCTACTTCTGCGGGAATAAAGTCCATTGCTGAAACATTGAGATCTAACTCAAGGCCAGAAGAAAACGATTATTAATTTATCAGAACTGGCTTCACCTTACAGAACACATCATGAAATTTCTCCGATTCCCATCCGAACCAAAAAAATATCAAGTCGTGGAAGAAAACGAGGAAAATCTGAAATTATTTCATCTTCACCACATAAGCTAGCCTTGAAAGAATCTGTTAAGAAGAAAGAGGAAAAAGAATTAAAGAGGCCAAAGGCAGGTACGGAAGTCAAAAATATTTTGGACAAGAAGGTAGGTAAATCAGACAATGATAGGGTTCAGCTTATATTCTTTTTTGGTTTACATTTCAGAAGGTTCTAAAGAATTTAAAACTTACTCGTAGAGAAAAGAAAATTTCTCGTAGAATATCGTCGCCTTCATCTGAAAGTGAAGAAGATTTCGTTCCAGATGAATCATTAGATGGGAGCCCTGATCGAACTAATCAGCAAGATGCCAAATGCATTTATTGTTTCAGTTTGTTTTCCAATGATAAGGGAGGAGAGACATAGGTCCAGTGCGTTGTATGTACAATGAGGGCTCATGAATTCTGCTCAGGCAATGAAAAGCAATATTTTATATGCGAATTTTGCATGTCTTAGGATCACAACATATTTGAAGTACTTTGTTTCAAATATGGACCACCCTGGTCCATATTTGAAACCAAGTGGTCCATGTGGTCCAAGTGGTACCAACACTTTTTTTTTTTTTGTTGAAATGAGGTTCTTTTAATTTTTTGTGAATATTTTTATGTTACGTTATTTTTTATGTTTTTCATTATATAAGACTGAAATGTTAACACTTTCTAAGATTGATAAATAAATAAATATATGAACTCCAGTTGATTTTGTCATTTTATTCACAAAAAAGTTAATGGTGGGCCATATTTGCGACACTTACTATACATATGTACATACATATGTACTATACATATGTACATACATATGTATATACCTACTCCCAATAAATAAAATGTATTTCAGAAAATAAAATCCCGTCAAAGGAATTTGATATTTTTATTTGTAAACCTCCTGGCTGCGGCAAGAAACAACAATTTTGTATGTATGTTTATGTATGTATATGTTATTTATTGTGGCAGAAAATTTTACAATTTTTGTCATGTACAATTTAGTTTTATAGAGATATGGTCCTTTAACCTTACTACTACAATATTAATATACACATGATATGAGGTATAAAGTACAGTTATCGAAATAAAGTTATTGTGTGAAAAAAAAGCCACTAAAAACCTTCATTTAAAATTAAGTGTCTGGTTTCACTGTTGGGAAAAGAGAAAAGGAGAGGATCTTGATTTCGAATAGCTGATTTACTTGATAATCGACATTTAAGTAAATAAATAATTGAATAAATAAATAAATAATTAAATAAATAAATAAATAAATAAATAAATAAGTTAATAAATAAATAAATAAATAAATAAATAAATAAATAAATAAATAAGTAAATAAATAAATAAATAAATTACTAAATAAATAAATAAATAAATAAATAAATAAATAATTAGATAAATAAATAGGTAAATAGGTAAATAAATAGATGCTTAGACAAATATATAAATAAATAGGTAAATACATAAATGTATAACTAGGACAGATAGGTAGCTAAGGGATTCTGGTAGTTTTATTGCACTCATAATGAAGTTAGGTTTGAAATCAAGATATTGTCGGAAGATAGGCAAGATATGTTGTATTTCTGATAAAGATTTTCTATTCTAGTTTTGACCATTTCAATGTTTGTCAATCTGTAAATTTCTTCAGTAGAAGAAAACCAAGGTTTGTTTAGGATCATTTTTAGCAATTTGTTTTGTGTTGTTTGGAGTTTGCGCAGGTGACTTTTAGCACACATACCCCAGACAGGAGACAATTTTTTATTTCGGATTTCCGATTAATTCGACGTACATACATATGTATGTATGTATGTATGTACAAAGGGGAAACGATTCTGGTGAGTATTTTGTATGTTCTTAGAATTTAATTTGGCTTGGGTTCAGTGCGGTGTTAGGGAATAGCGGGAATAACGGCAGTTTAGGCTAGAAAAATTACTGTTTCGTACGGAACGAGCAACGGTAGCAGCACGTTACATTAACCCTTAAATGCCTGGAGTATATTTTAAGATACAATCATTTAACTATTTTTAATAATTAATTTTGGAGCTTTAAGGCATGTATTATTTTAAATCATGTTTTTTTTAGCTCAAATTCTTTCTAAAAGACAAAACAATTTTTTTGTTTTCTTGAAATTTTAGAAATGACGGTAAAAATCTATTATTCAATTATTTTTTGGATCATATACAAAATTTTGCTTTTTTTATACATTCTTTTTCCACTTTTGGCAATATTTCACGGATGAAAAAAATTCATTCAGGTGTAAGCATGCTTAAAAAATATAATACGCATTTATTTGAACGGTTCTGAGAAATACAGCTTGTACACTTTCACATTTAACGGTTGTATCTCAAAAGATATGTACATTGGGCAGTGTGGCCTCTTGAAAAATGTTCGTTACTTTTGAGATGTTTTATATTTTTCTTGCATCAAATTTATCATTTCGAGGTGGGCTTTCATATGAAGAGGTTGTTAATGATCTAGTTTAGTTTTAAAAAAGGTTGGTATAAGGAAAGTGTTTATTTTTCCTTTTGGTTTAGAATTGGTTTTATGTTTTAGATTTTTAAATAAAGCGTTTGTCTTGAAGTTGGAACATTGTGTAATTGATGTTTTTAAGGTAAATTTTTTTTAATTTGGATACACTAAATTTATTATAGGTTTTAATTACTAATGAGGTTAGTATTCTCGTGTTTTGTTGGTACAGGGTAATGGTAGAATTTACAACAATCGATGGCGTCAGGATGACGGATGAAGAAGTGATTGCTTTAGTGATAAATATAAGTTTCGAAATCATAGATGGTTTAGATGATGAAGGTAATGAACTTTGTGAACCGGAATCGGCGAATAATATAAGCTCAAAGAATTATGCTATTGTTGAAAATGACAGTCCAAATGAAGGTAATAATAAATGTGAAAGAATAACTGCAAGTGAAGATGGAGGTGAAGATGATTTCGATCTTAACATGACAATTAATAATTCTTTTGTGAATATGATAAATGACGATGCCTATAACACAAATACGGAACTCATAGAACCAAAACAAGTTTCATCTGGTTCCAAAAACAATTGGACTTAATTTTCTCGCGAATTTTCACAAATAATCGTAGATTCAAAGTCTTCCGAATTTGAAGAAGTTTTATGGAAAAAGAATAATCTCGTTTACAACGCTGATCAAGTCAAATTCAGAGGAGACTCCGACATTCCTGAAGAAATGCTAAATTTAGAAACTCCGCTTCAAGTCTGGTCATATCTTTTTCCTGCTTCCCTGGAGCAATGCGTAGTTGAAGAAACCTTGGCGTATGCAGGAATTTCTGAATCGTTCCGCTTTGAAGTTTCCGATCTCCGAAAATTTATTGGGATACTTTTTTATATGTCGTACTTCAAGCTTCCTAGTACAAGAGATTTTTGTGACTGAAAATGCGAATCGGTCTGTGCAAGCGGTAAGAAAACAAATGACTAGTAATCGATTTGAAGAAATAAGGCAGTTCATTCATTTTAATGATAAAAAAACAGTGGGTAAGCGTGACGACCCTAAACCCTAAACGTGCCTTCTTCTTATAAGACTTGTAATGCACACATTAAATAAAACTTTTGGAAGTGTACCCCGGCTAGAACGTTTGTCTGTGGATGAACAAATGTGTTCCTCAAAAATTGGACATTTTATAAAACAATATTTGCCGAATAAACCAAAGAAATGGGGTTTCAAATTGTTTATATTGTGTGACAACAAGGGATATGCATACAAGTTTGAGGTCTACGATGGATCACCTTACTTGCCCGCTCCAAATGAACCAGATTTACAATCATCCGCGAACATTGTAGTCCGATTACTGCGAGAAGTGCCACGCTTTCAAAATTATAAAATTTATTTCGACAACTATTACACCACTGTTCCCTTGATAGTATATCTTCGTACTCAAGGAATGCTTGCAGTAGGTATGATCCGAAGAAATCGACTTAAGAATTGCAAGCTTCCTGATGACAAGACTATGTTGAAATTTCAACGGGGAACAAGCCAGGAATTTGTGGCTTCAATTGGTGGAGTTGATGTAACCTCTTTGTCCTGGAAAGACAACAGAATTGTCAATCTTGTTTCAACCTATGTCGGGATGAAACCGATAGTGTGCAGTGATGATAGCCAAATAGCCCACACTGTCAAAAGATATGACAAAAAAGACAAATCTATTAAAATGATGCCATGTCCAGAAATCATCAAGGAGTATAATCTGCATATGGGCGGAGTAGATTTGCTAGACAGTTTCATGGGACGCCATAAAATTTTAATGAAAAGCCGCAAGTGGACAAATCGGATTTTTTATCATTTACTTGATCTGACATGTGTAAATGCTTGGATTCTTTATAAAAGAATTAATAAGAACAGACCCAACTTCCGAAGCATGAGGCTAATTGATTTCAAGCTGGAAATAGCTGATGTCTTATTTAGCTATGGATCTGTTGAAAAGCGAGGACGTCCATTGCTCGAAGTTGCTATTCAAGCTAAGCGACAAAAACCAAATTCATCATTTGCTCCTCCTAAAGATATTCGCTTTGACAAAACGGACCACTGGACATTGATGGGGAAAAAAAGGAAGGTGCAAGCTTCCAAACTATGTTAGTCAAACCAAAATGTTCTGTTCCAAATGTAAAGTTAATCTATGCATAACTAGTGAAAAAAATTGCTTTATGAAATACCATACTTCTTGAAAATGCTCTTATATATTCTATTTTTATGAACATATGTACATTTGTCTGTAAATAATATGTTTA
This sequence comes from Merodon equestris, assembly GCA_958301585.1. NCBI lineage: Eukaryota > Metazoa > Arthropoda > Insecta > Diptera > Syrphidae > Merodon > Merodon equestris. The sequence continues at coordinate 112,085,409 of OY284415.1, forward strand.
TATATATACTTAAGATGAATATGTGTAATGAATTATAATTTTATTTTAATTTTGAAATTGGTAATTGAATTTTAAAAACATTATTTAAAAGTGTCTTCTTATTTTTCTTGAATAAAATTTTAAACCAAATTCTAAATTTTAACCACTGTATCTTTTAAGATACAAGCACTATTCTTCATTATTTACGGATAAAAAAATTAAAACAAAAGAAATAAGTTTGCATCTGTTGTCTGGGTTTTATTTTAGGTAAAATAAATTTTTTTTATTAAAATCGAAGTCACTGGGCATTTAAGGGTTAAGCTATGCCAAGAACACGTTCCGCAAGTAAAGCCTTTGAAATGCAAGGAACAAATATCCATAACGACGAATCGAATGCAACGGCGCATGATGCAGAAACTCCGAGCGGTGTTTCAACGGAATTGAGCGTAGGTGTGTCAGTGTGTGACATAGAAGCGGGAACGTCACGTGATGCCGCAATAGAATATAAGCTAAACAGAATGATGGAGAAGATTCTACATCTTTAGGCTGAAGTAGAACGGAGTAATCAATGCCTCAAGGAAAGCGAACGACGGAGCAAAGAACTGGAAGAACAACAAGACGAACAACTAAAGGAACAACGACATCAACATCTAGAAGATTACGAAGATAAACATGTAAATGGACAGTCGGATGCTAATGTTTCTAGGGCGCCGGCAATGAATGCTGGTGAAGATTCTGTGACGTCGTCACTGGTCGCTGTTCTGGGAGAGTTAAGACTCACATTATCATCCTCAAGAATAGATCATCATGAGAAGTTGTATGATCTCCCAGAGTTTGTTAGACGTACAGAGCAATGGCCGATGTTCCTGGAATCCTATATGCTATCTACAAAGGAATACCAGTACACGGAGCGCCAACATTTAATGAGGCTTCAAAGGGCAATTAAGGGCAAGGCGAAGGAAATGGTTGAGTGTTTGCTAATCCATAGCAGAAATGTTCAGCATGTTATCGATACGCTACAAAAGAATTTTGGCAGACCGGATCAGTTGGTGAAAAGCCAGATCGGGAAAATACGAGGCATTTCGATTATTCCTGAGAATCGTGTCGATCAATTGGTTCCATTCGCAACTAAGGTCCAAAAATTGGTATCTTTTCTGGAATCAGCCGACGGAGAGCATCATCTACTCAATCCAATGCTCATGGACGAATTGATTCAAAAGCTCCCGGTGCAACGAAGATTGGATTGGGCTAGATACGCGATCGAGGTCAAACCAAGAGCATCAATCCGGCACCTTAGCGAGTGGTTGCGTGAGTTGGCGAGTGTGGTCAACATGGCTGGCATAGGCTTCAGCGATCAACCGCAGCATGTCAACCCTAGGAGCGTTAATCGAACGCGTTTTCTTCACGTCAATGAAACAGATGGTGGGGACCACGTGGAAAGCCGTTGCCAATTATGCTCTGATCATCATGTGATGACAAAATGCAAACTGTTCTTGGATATGGATGTCGGTCAGCGATGGCGGATAGCCCGTCAATTTCGACTGTGTTTCAATTGTCTGCAAGTCGGCCACAGAGGTAACAGCTGCGCGCAACAACATAACTGTGATGTAATCAGTTGCACCAGAAGAACTCACGAATTACTCCATGATTCAACGGAAGTAGACAACGCCTTTCGACAGAAGTCAGGTAGATCACCAAGGAAACCCGAAGTAGTTAAGGGAACGGCATCACCCAGGTCAAGCATAACAGGCGGCGTGATTCAGGAGCTCGAAGCAGATCATCCGAAACCATCCTTTACAAATATTGCCAAGGAATGCTCTTCGACTAAGTTATTCTTTAAGATTCTACCAGTTAATCTGCATGCGCATAATAAGGAGGTCGTTTGTTACGCGTTTTTTGATGAGGGTTCATCAGTGTCCTTAATAAACGAGAGTCTAGCGAATCAACTTGGTTAGGATGGTGAAAAGGATCATTTAACCCTGCAATGGCTTGGTATCAACACAGTTACAGAGACATCAAGGCGTGTCAACATGCAGATATCTGGAAACTAGCCGAAGAGTAAACGATTCAACCTCGCGAATGTTCGGACTGTTAAGGACTTACAACTTCCGTAAAACATCGATATAGAAAGAATCTCCCTATCAGCCAGTATTCAGACGTTACTCCGAAGCTATTAATCGAACTCGACCATGCACATCTGGGGGTACCACGAAAGATTGCTGCGGAAGGGTGGAAAGGGCCAGCAGTAGTTTTGACCAAACTAGGCTGGGTCGCATATGGCGATGAGAAACATGGTACACCAAGGCGGGGCCACTGGGCGTTCTTCGCACAAGTTAAAACTACACCGATGGATAATTTGGAGCAAAAGGTGAATGACTACATCACCAACGAGAACTTAGATGTGCGAGATGTCGCAAGGCAAACAGAATCTTCGGATGTCGTTCGAGCAAAGCTATTGCTGGAAAGCACCACTAAAAGGAAGCGCCAGCGCTTTGAAACCGGATTATTATGGAAATACGATGGGGTGATTTTACCATCAAGTAAAGCAGATACCATCAAGTAAAAAACGCTCGAAAATAAATTTCAACGGGATGATTCATATCGCAGGAAAATATTGCCGCATCGTGGATGAGTACATAAAGAAGGGCTATTTAAGAAAACTAAGCGCGGCTGAAGCTGCAAAAGTTGGACCGCGTACGTCGTATTTACCTCATTTCGGCGTGATCAATCCGAACAAACCGGGGAAGCTACGTCTTGTATTCGATGCAGCGGCCGAGATGAACGGTGTTTCTTTAAATTCAGTCTTGCTAAGCGGTCAGGATCAGTGTCAGGACCTCGCAACCATGTGATCAAAGTTCAGGGAGAAACCCGTAGCTGTTTGCGCCGACATCGTAGAAATGTTTCACCAAGTTCAAATCCTCGAAGAAGATCAGGATTCGCAACGACTTTTATGGAGAACCAGTATGAACGAAAACGTTGCAGAATACGCTATGAACATCATGACTTTCGGAGCTACTTGCTCGCCTTGTTCTGCACAATTTGTTAAAAATAAGAACGTGGAAAGTTTTCAGTCGAAATTCCCAGCGGCCGTAAAGGCCATAATCGACGAACTTGAGGCTCTGAAAATTTCCGAATAGGTGATTTGGATTCACAAACAGGGAGGTTTTGATTTAAAACGATTCGTCTCAAACTTGATGGTAGTTAGTAACAGATTTAACGAAGAGCAAGGGAAAATATCGACCCAGAACCTTGAAAAAGGTGAGACCGCGAACTTTCAAAAGGTCTTAGGCATGCACTGGGATACAAGGCGAGACGTGCTTCGGTTCGTAATGGCGTTCGGCAAAATTGATCCTGCCTTGTTGAGGGGTGAGAGGAGGCCTACGGAATACTCTCTTATGGCGAAAGTGATCCTTCAAATCATATGGCGTACTCAGACAGGGTGGGACGTTTACATTTCTGATGAAGCCCTAGAAATGTGGAAGAAATGGCTGCAGGAACTAAAGGAAGTGGAAGACATATGTGTCTCTCGATGCTACAGTATTGTCTACATCTGTGCACCAGTCGAGTTACACATTTTTGCGGATGCTAGCGAAATCGCGTATGCTGCTGTGGGTTATTGGAGGATCCTGGAACGACGTGGTAAAATTCACCTAGCGTTCGTGGCCGGCAAGGCTAAGTGTGCACCTCTCAAATTAACGTCAATTCCGCGCTTGGAGCTTCAGTCTGCGGTTCTAGCAACACGTCTCCGCCTATTAGACTATTATGTGGAGCGACTCGCGGACAGTGTTATCTTGGATAGTATCTGATCACAGGCGGTACAAGCCTTATGTGGCGCATCGATTAAACGAGATCCTAGAAAGCACCGATGTCTCGGAATGGAGGTGGGTCCCTACCCAATTAAACCCAGCCGACTTTGGGACGCGTTTGAATAGTGCTGTGCGCAATTCGTTCTGGATAAACGGTCCGAAATTCCTCATGGAGGATGAATCGGCGTGGCCGACCAGCAAACTTGTCCCGGAAACGAACGAGGAAATACGCAATAAATTTGTACTGCTGATGAATACAACGAATGACTAATTTTCCAGATTCTCTTCATTTATTAAGTTGAAAAGAGTAGTGGGTTGGATGTTGCGATTAAAAACAAATTGCATGTTACCTCCGACTAAAAGGAAACGAGGAGGGTTGACCTCGATTGAGTTGGATACAGCCGTAAATCGTAAATCACTACCATTGCACTTGGAAGCATCAGAACGAAGGCACAATTATCTCAGAGATTCGACGCCGATATTGGATTCCCCATATTAGGGTTGTAGCTCGGCGCGTAGCGAATATGTGTCCAACTTGCAAAAAGGATAAGGCAAAACCAATCGTTCCGTTAATGGGCCAATTACCGCCGGACAGGATAACTCCCTTTGTGAGGCCATTTTCCTACGTAGGCCTTGATTATGTATATGGGTCCGTTCATGGTGGTCAACGGCCGAAGAAGAGAAAGAAGGTGGATTGCACTCTTCACTTGCTTGACAACGCGGGCTGTGCACTTGGAAATTGCGACGGATCTGTCTATGGACACATGTCTGATGTGCATACGCAATTTTATGAGTCGACGAGGTACTCCAGTGCGCATTCGCTCCGACAATGGTACACATTTTGTTGGTGCTGATCGGGAACTTCAAAGAGAGCTGAAGGAATTTGACCAGGGAATGATAGCCGACGCGCTCGCTAACAAAAATGTAGAATGGGTTTTTAATTGTCCATTAAACCCACATATGCTGGTGGATGCTGGGAGCGCCTTGTGCGGAGTGTAAAAAGAGCAATGGGACATACTTTGTTCGGGGAGAGTCTTGGCGAACATAGCCTCTATAGCCTGATGTGCGAGGCTGAAAACATAGTTAACTCGCGGCCGCTGACGCACGTCCCCTTAGATTCACCAACCGATGAACCCTTAACGCCAAATCATCTAACTCAGACCAGACACCTCACGCACGCGAGGAAAAGTTCTTTGTGACGAGGAAGCAATGGCGTAAAGTACAGAAAATTCAGCACCGCTTCTGGAAAAGATGCCTAGCGGAATATATTCCTGATCTCTGGCGATCGGCGATCTGGTGCTCATATGTGACAGCAGCGTCCATCGCTCTAAGTGGCCCATGGGACCAATCACGAAAGTATTTCCGGGAAGGGACTCCCAAGTAAGAGCTGCCGAAGTGCAGGTGAAGTCGGGTGTAATCAAGAGACCTACCTGTTTACTGGCTAAACTGGATGTCGGAGCTAGCGAATCGATGAGCTAGATTCACGGAGGTGGGGGTGTTGATAATAATATTTAAATTAAAAAGGAAACTTCTAAACTACCATTGTGAGCCTTTGTGCGTAATCCCGCGGGGACATCTAATGGCCGTTAGTGTAGCAACACATACATAGTTCATCGTGAATTTGCCACTTTCTATTCGTGTCGTTAGGCTGACGGTCATTTCTTGTCCAGAGTCAACCGCGGGAGGACGCACAAAAGCGGAAGTATTCTCTACTAATGTACATACATACATATATGTATACTCCCAATAAATAAAATGTATTTCAGGAAATAAAATCCCGTCAAAGGAATTTGGTATTTTTATTTGTAAACCTCCTGGCTGCGGCAAGAAACAACAGACTTGTCCTGTTCTTGAAACTTTAAACGCATTTTTCTCGAAACATCATTTTCTAAAACTGTCATGGTCTTAAAAAAAAATCTATTCAACGGGTGGCTTTCAAATTTATATACATATGTCCGTACCAAAATTGCTTATTTTCGAAAATATATTTTTATTTTTTTTAAACGATTTTTAATAAAAAAATTAACAGAAAAAACAAGATTTTTTTCTACAGTCCGCTTTTTTTTTTGTCAATGAAATTGATTAATTTGGTAGGGCCGATAGCGACAGACCTACTGAACAATAATCCATTCGACTTTTTTATTTCAGACAACCTGCTTTTTTTTTGGTGTCTAATTGAATTAAAGTAAATTTTTTCAAAAAAACTTAAAATAAGAAAAAAAAAATTTATACAGCTTAAGATACAAATAAAAACATATAAATAAATTAAAATGATTGAATTTTATTGTCTTACTAAAAAGAATTCTCTAAAAAGGGGTAAAATTTAAGCGTTGACATGAGACTACCCCCTCAAGTTAAATTGCCATATTTTGTTGCTACTTTTTTAAACAATCTTCCGCCGACGACTCCTCTATTACGGACTTCGCTTTCTTCGATTATTTCTCCCTTGGACAATTTATTCCTCGTACAGTCGATCCCTGTGTCATCGAAAAGAAATTAAATTAACTTATTGAGGAATTTACACCTGGACCTGACGGTCTCACTGCAATATTTCTAAAACAAAAAACAACGCTTCTGAACCCTCTCTCCCCCTCTCTCAAAAATCCTCAGTATAGCTGAATCCCTCCGCTTATGGAAAGACTGTTTTATAATCCCTATACATAAAAATATACAAATATCAACAATTATCGTCCCATTTATAAACTGTCTTTAATCTCCCCTAGGCAACACGGTTTCCTCAAATGCAGGTCTACAATACAAACCTTGTTGAATTTGTGTCTTTTACCCTTAAAGAATGGTAATAAAAGTCGACGTTATCTCAACCGATTTCAGTAAAGCTTTGATAAACTCTCCCACAGACTAATACTCTTCAAACTGCCTTCCCTTGGCTTCGACCCCATTTGGAATTCGCTATTACAGTGTTCGTTTCAGATCTGCTTTTTCGAACATATTTTCAGCTTTCTACGGCGTCCCCCAAGGCAGCCACTTAGGTCCACTTCTTTCCCTTCTTACCTTAAACGATATAGAAATGTTGATTTAACATTTCCACATCTCACTAAATGCCAAAGACACCAAGTTTTTCAAGACAATTTCCTCCAGTCACGAGTCTTCCCTTATTCAATCTGATCTCAATAGTTTTTCCATCTGGTGTTCCAATAATTCCAAATGCCAATCAATCACATTTTCACATAAACGAATCAAACCTCTTCCTCCCTTCGTGAATACGCCTCTCAAGTGTGGTCCACTTACCAATAAACCCACATTTCTATAATCGAAATCATCCAACGCCAACTCCTACGTTTGCACTTCGAAGTCTACCCTGGAATAATCATTTGCTCTTACCACCGTCTTAAACTAATCAACAGGAACACCTTGGAGGAAAGAAGAACTTTATCTGACATTCTTTTGATCCATCGTTTACTTTCAGGTATCATTGACCGCGCGACTCCCTACAACTCTGTCTCTATCAATACTAACCCTCGCAAAATACGAAATCCCCGTCCCAACCCAAACAACCCAACACACAAACAATGAACAACAAACAAAGTAAAACTAATTATTATTGTTAAGATTAACACGTTCATTGCCGTGTGACCCACCGACGGGCACAACTTTTACTCCCTTAGAGGCTATGTGTACCGCGGGCGGTCACAAGCTATACCTTTTTTATGAATAAAAATCGCAGAATTCTTTACAAGCACTAAACATACTGTTTTATTCCAAAAAACACTTCTGGCACTAGGGTAAGAAAACAAAACTTATATGGGTGTTAGGGAGGTCAACGAGTAGACTACTTTGATGCTCTTAAAAAGAAAAAAAAACCTTTCATGCCATCCTCGTCTCGGTAGTTATAGTACCATTTAATAAAATTTTAATTGAATAAGAAAAAATACCAAAAGTACACTTAAAGCAGGAAACTATTGGTGAATATCAGCTATAGTGAATAACTCACCGTTACGTGTGGGTTATAAATATTATCTGAATAAAATCTACGAACTGAAAAGAGGTTTATGTTCAAGCTCAAATATTTTGAATGGCAGGAACCATTAAAGGTGATCAATCTATGTTCAACTAAATCATAAATACAATACATTTGTCAAAATTTCAGTTAATGTTATTTCGATGTCTAGAAACTATTGGCTATTGGTAGTCAATTAACATTAACAATTCTTCATTTTCATGGCATATCAATTTCTTTTGTTATTAATTGATTTTTTTCATTTTCAAGCTCATAGTTTATGTTGGAAGCACAAGAGCTGCTCAGCCAGCAACTGGTTACACGAGCGTACTCGTATTCATGAAAATGTTGTGTGCCACGAGGCTAGGCGTAGGAGTCGACCTAACAACATCGGAACGAATAAAATATGTGGGAGAAAAATGAACTAATTGCAACTAGATATAGGGTGGGTGAATTACAAGTTTCTTTTAAAAAAATGCAATGAAATTAACAAAATTAAAAATTTTTCATGTATTATAGCTTTATTAATTACGAAATACAACGTTGTTCAAGTGGCTGCCTCGGCTGGCTTTGTAGTAGCGCATTCTGTCACCCTAATTTTCTAAGACCTTGTTGATGGTTTCGGGCTGTAGCTCACGCTTTTCTGACCTTAAGTGCTGGAATCGTTTCTGGATTGTTGGCATAACATCGGTCCTTCACGGCTCTTCACAAAAAAAAAAAAAGTCCAAGGGGGTCAAATCGCAGCTCCGAGGCGGCCAATTGATATCGTCAAGACTGCTGATTTGGGAATTTGGAACGCAAAAGATCGATTGTGGTATTGGCTGTTTGGCAATGCGCACTATCCTGCATGAACCAGAGGTCGTTAAAAATCCATGTCCCCAATTTCAGTATAAAAAAGTCAGTTAACATGGCTCTGTAACGCTCACCGTTGACCGAAATATTTTCGACAGCCACATTTTCGAAGAAAAATGGTCCAATGATGCCACCACTCCGAAATCCGCACCTGTCACTCTCTGTGAATGCATTGGCTTCTCGACAATAACGTCCGGGTTTTCCGAGCCGCAAATGCGGCATTTGTCAGCCGCCGAGATTTTTTTTTTTTTTTTATTCAATAACAATTTTATTCAATAACAATGAATCTTGATTACAATATCTGCAAAGCCAAAAGGGCTTGTCTGCAGAAGACTGAGTACAATATTTGTTATATTATTATTGTTGTTGTTCAAAAGTAAAATAATTTAAGTATATAAAAATAGAGAAAAAAAAGATGTTGAATTAAAATTAACACAAGTTGAAAACTCATTTTCATGATTGTATATACATTTGTTTAATCTGTTTCAGCGCTTCAGTTCTCGTGATGTTGCGGTATTTTCTTGGGAGGCTGTTTAATACCGTTGGGACTGCTACGTTGAATGTTCTTCGACCATATTCGTTCCAGAACCTCGGTATTTCGTATAGTTGGTGTTGTCGTCTTCTGGTGTTGATAGTTTGCTGCGTCTGGATTCTGTATGCGTTATCGTTGTAAAAGTGTGTCAGCATTTCGAGATTATGTATTTGTGTGATGTTCATCATATTCGTTGTTTGATTCTGCTCTTCACCATTATACCTTGCTTTTTGTACAATTTTTTGTAGTCGTGTTTGTACCTTTTGTAGTTGTTGCATTTGCGAAGATCTACCCCATGCTAGTATGCCGTACCTAATATGCGATTCTACCAATCCAAAATAGCATTGTTTAAGGACATTACGTGTACATTTATCGCTTAGATGGAATAGTGCATACGCTGCTTGATACAACTTGTTCTTAAGCGCCTCTATATGATTCCTCCACTTAAAGTTATAATCAACAATCAGGCCAAGATATTTGTATGTTGATACGATATCTATGTATTTACTGCAGTTATCATCTTCTCATATGTGTTCATTATTACCACTTCTGTGCAAGCAATCTGTGTCATGCATTTTTATCTTAAGTTTTGTTTCTGTGATATGCGGCGGACGAATGTGCATTAACTTTGTCTTCAGTGCGTTGATAATTAATCCATGGTCGTGACACCAAGCTGTTATGCCATTGAAGTCTAATTGCATCATCTTTGCAGCTTCGTCTACGATCCTGTGGCTAACTACTATCGCTGTGTCGTCTGCATACGCGTATCCCGTACTATACTTCAACACTGACAATAGATCGTTGACGTAAATAATGAACAAAAGCGGTCCCAATTTTGATCCCTGTGGGACTCCATATGCTACTTTTTGCTCTTCACTGAAGAAATTACCAATTTTAACTTTGAAGTATCTGTTACATAGATAACTCTCAAACCATGCCAAAATGCCCCCTCTTATTCCTATTTTTTCCAATTGCCTCAGGATTTGTTTGTGACTTAATGTATCGAACGCTTTCTTGAAGTCAATGAATAAAACCAGTGAGTTGTGATTTTTATCCAAGCTTTGATATATTTTGTTCGCAAAGTCTCCTAGCAACCGGTTGATGCTTTTGTTTTTGCGGAACCCAAATTGGTTTTTGTTCAAGATTTGGTATTTTTCTACATACTTGGATAACATTTTTGCCAGTAGTTCTTCCATAACTTTGTCAACAACTGATAATATTGAGATAGGTCTGTAATTTGTAACTTCATTCTTTTTACCACTCTTGTATATTGGTCTAACTATAGATATTTTGAGCAAGTTTGGGAATGATGCTTGGTCTATACTCATGTTTATTAGCTTTGTTATCGTTGGCGCGAGAGTTTCTGCATTGTTCTTCAGGTCTTTCGGTCGAATGTCATCTATTCCGGCAAATTTATTGCATTTCAACGAATTAAGTACATTTTTGACTTCTTGTATGGATACTCCATTTGCATAAATTGAGTTCTGTCTACTGTTCGAGTGACCAACATATGTTTTTTCGTTGCATTCATGTACAATATTGACTACTTCTGATGACAATGTGGTTGCGAATCTGTCTGCAAGGTCTTTGAAGTCTGTCTCGCTTGCAAAGTTTTTTCTCAAGGTTTCGTCCAGATTGCTAGTCACTTTTCCCAATATTGAGTTTACTAACTTCCACGTCTCTTTTGGGTTATTGCTAAATTCTTGGAACTTCTGTTTATAAAATTGTGCTTTTGTTCTTGCAATTTTCTTATTTAGCTCGTTTCGGTATGCTTTGTATTGCATGTGATAATCTTCGTTATATCTATTGTTTCTGTATCGTCTGTATAATCTATCACGTTCCTTGCAATCACGTTTTAGTTCGGCGGTTATCCAGCTATGCTCGTTGTTTCGTCTTTTTTCGCATAACCGTTGATGAGGTAACAATTGTGTTCATCGCCTGTTTAAAATGATTGTAAAATGAATTGACGTCTGTGAAAGCGTTTAGTTCTTCCCAATTATAGTTGTTTATTTTCTCTGCTACTAGATGTGTTTTAATGTGTCGTTCTTGGTCCGGTTCATTCTTTGTTACTTCATTCTTATTCAGTCCGAGATATAAGGTGTAGTGGTCCGATATACATGTCTCTATCAATGCAGACTTAATTTCTCCACCTTTTATTCTTACCAGGTTATGATCAATTAATGTCCTTGTATTTTTGATTAGGTCAATTCTAGTATGGGAAAAAATAGTACTATAAAGTCCTTTTGATGCTATCATTAGAAGATAGTTACTGACGTCTACATTATTTTTGTCTTTAATGTTGATATTTATATCTCCCGTAACTATCAGGTTTGTTCCCGCTCCAACTGAATCGATATGTTCACCAAGTTCGTGAATGAAACTCTTTACATTTAGCTTTGGTGGTCTATACACTGAGATGACTGACAACATGAAGTTTCCACGTACAACATTGAGAGACACATTTTCATACATACTGCTTCTTCGTATTCGTAATTCTTTCATAACAAATATCGTTTTTCATATAAACTGCTATTCCTCCTCCTCCTGAGTTGCTTCTATTGAAGAATTCGTTGTTATATCCTTCAATTTTATACAGATCGTTATCTTCTTTCGTAATATTTATCTCACACAACATAATTACATCAATACTGGACAAAAAGTCATTTATATATAAGACAAAAGCATTCCAATTTGTTCTCAAAGACCTCACATTTAGAGATAGACACGAAAATTCAGTTTTTTTATCTTTTATGTAACAACATGCATCCTCTTGTGATTTAAGATTTTTAAAGTTAATATTTATTATTTCGTTAATTTCGTCTGGCATTATTTATTTGATGAATTTCGTTCATTAGTGTACTTATGCAGTTCTGGGGGTACCATATATTAATGGCATTTTATCGATGTCATTGATGGTCTGTATGTCAATAATACGTTCTCCTTCCGACTTTCTGACAAGTACTTTGTTGTTCCTAAACCAGACGAACTTGCAATTTAATTCTCGTGCTTTTGTTTTTGTTAGCCATAAAATCTTTTTGAAGTGTGGTGTTAGTTGTTCATTTATGTATATATTTTGGTTTTTGTATGCTGGATTGATTTCTTTTCCCAGTTTGGTGCATATCTCGTCATACTTCAGTATTCTTTTTTGCTTTGCGCGTTCTAGGAATGCAACTTTTGTTTGCTTACGAGTGAAATTTACCACAATGTTTTTCATCTGATTGTTTTTCTTGTCTTTAAAAGAATACATTTCCTCGATATCGTTTTCAGCGATTTCTGTATTTAGTGTTTCACCTATTGCGCGTATGATGTGTTTGAGATGGGGACATTTTTTACTTCTATGTTCTTGTCAATTTGTTTTTGTTCTAGTGAGTTAACTTGTATTTGGAGATTTGAGATTTGAGCATCTTTTATGTCTATTTGTTTTTTGTATTCTTCGATTTCTTTCATTAATGTTTCTAGCAATGTGTTATTTTTTGCAAGTGTAATATTAATTTCATCGTACTTATGTGTTGTGAATTCGACCGATTTGGCATATTCTTTTAAAAGTGTCTTTATTTCTTTCAGCTCTTTGTTTATGGAGCTGTTATTAGACAGGTGGTCAGCCGTAGAGTTGGTCTGTGGGGACTCCGCTAGTCTGGATCTCTTCGCAATTTGCGCTCCATCTTCTGGTGTCGCTTTTTCCTTCGACCTACACCAAGTGCATGCCCATTTTTGTTTCGTTTGTTGGGACATCTTCCGGTATGAACTTTGCGATATTGAGCAGCAGTTAAAATGAAAATTTCCTTTACAGGAAGAACAGTTTATGAAGTCACCGTCAAGTGGTAACGGCTCCTCGCATCGTATACATGTTTTTTCCATTTTATGCTTACCAGTATTATATTAATAATTTTAAAAGAAATAGCTTTTGTAAATGCACTTTACTTTACAATAAATAAGCTTAATGTGTTTACTTTTTTTTTTTTTTTATTTTTTTTTTTAATTTATTTTACTTTTTGTGAGAGCACTTCGAATTCACGTCTGTCAACTTTGACACAACAACAACAACTTTGGATATGCGCCTCGTCAGAAAGTATGATTTTTCGCGCAAAATCGTTGTCCAATTCAAGCTGTTCTAAGGCCCAAACTGCGCGCCTTAAATTGCTGAGTCAATTGGACCTTATGAGCGAATAAACCGAGATTTTTGTGCAGAATTCTTCTCAGGCTAGTGCGTGAAATTTTGAGCTGTTGAAATCTATGGCGAGTTGATGTTCGTGAATTGAGTCTCACACTCTCGGCCACAGTAACCACATTATCATCTCCGCGCACCGTACGACGACGGGGACCATGAGTGTTGTCCACTAGCATACCAGTCTCAAGAACTTTTTCACAAACTTGCGTACAGCAGTTGTGGTGGGTACTTTATTTCGATCAAAACTTCTTTTTAAAAAACGCACTCTTTGGGCTACACAGCACTCAATTTGGAAATAAGTTTTCAATATTTCCCAACGTTGTTCAAGGGTATAGCGACTCATTTCATTTCGAGCGGGAAACAGCTGTTAGTGTCAAAATAACCTATGATTAAAAGATAAACCACTAGACGGCCCAACCTTTATATGAAAGAATGAAACCATCCCCGAGTACTGGAAAAACTCGGCCATACTTAATAAGGGTAACCGGACAAAATGCAAGAATTACCGAGGAATATCACTGCTTTCAAATCTAGAATATGGGACAGAATAGCGAAAAATTAAAGTAACACACTCATGACAGGGAGGCTTGAGCTTTCATAATAATCACTACTAGGTTAGGTTAGGTTAGATTAGGTGGCTTCCCTCCGTAAAGCGGTGGGGATCACTTAGACCAAGATCGGCCCATTGTGCCAACCAACTCGGCTTGGTCGTCGCTACTCTTGGAACCATTTTGAGATGTTGAATAAAATTCGATAATTTGTTGATCTCCGTCTCCGATAGATAGGTTAATTCATTAAAGATATCGTCTTCTTGAGGAGGCTAGGGCAGGGCAATTGCTTAGGAGATGAGATAGAGATTCTTCCTCTTCCTCGTCATACCCAATGCGGTCGAGACCTCCAGTATGGTGCCTATTTCGGCTTGTTCGTCTGCTTCACTGTTACCTGGTTTACCCAGCCTTAGGACTTTTTTGCCGTTGTTGCCAAAGTATGGTCTGCGAATCTAAAGTAAGTCCCATTGAGTTTTGATGGAGTGATTTGGGGAATCTGCCGTTTTCATATGAATAAAACTATCTACACTTTGGGGGAATTTATTCCAAGCCAGCAGTTTTCTAATTGCTAGGGTAATGTCGTCTGCATACGTAATGACTTTGCACACGCTAGCCTCCAGGGATAGGAGTACTTCGTTTACAAATATTCACTGCTGTCAAGGTATTGTTAACCATTCTCTTAAAGAGGCTGACATCACTCTCTATGGAAGTGATCGGACACTGTCTCACAGAAACAAATGGGAATTCCGCAAAACAGTCCACCAACTCTCTGTAGATTTTAAAAGGCGTATGACACGAGTATGTCTAAAGGGAAACAAGAAACGCCTTCAACGAAGGAGGCAATTCACAATGCCAAATTCTTAATGGAATACTTCTATACGCTCTAGCCAGATCTAGACGATCTGAACCTTCTGGGAGATAGTGGAAAAACGGTTAAAAGGAACGCAAAAATCTAAAAGCGACAGGAAAAGAAGTAGGTTTAGAAGTAAATACTATACATGGTCACTCGTCAACTTGGATCGCAACTGACTGACTGTACTCGATAAACGTGTTGAGGAAGTTGACGATACAGTGGATAATTGAAATTTTGAGGTAAGAAAGTAAGGTTGGCCAGGAGCATATACAAGCGTCTGATGAATGGAACTACAGTCTGCCCAACGCATAAGAAAGGGAGCTCCTTTGACTGTACCAATTATAGAAGACTCAGTCTCCCAAGACTTGATGATAGCAAAACTTGCGCCGGTCTCTTCGTAGATATATCGAAAGCGTTTGACATGGTAAATCACAAAATCCTTTTAGATACTTTGCATCGCCTTGGTTTTCGTGATTTTGTTTTCGACTGGTCTACTTCTTATTTGAGAAATCGGAAGCAAAAGGTAAAAATTGGTGACACACTTGGCGGATCTAAGATTCTCATCCTCGGCGTTCCCCAAGATTCTGTCCTTGGGCCAATATTGGTCTTAATATATGTCAACTCATTCTTTAGTCTTCCCTTTGTAGGTAAACTTACAGCATTCGCTGATGACTTTGCGTTTGCGTATAGTTCCGATAATTTGTTTAATCTACTTGCGGACATCAACCATGACCTCCATCTGTTAAGAGTCTGGTTCGCACAACACAAATTAATTGCAAGCAGTAAAACTAAGCTAATGCTGCACAGTCTAGTTGCCACCGAAACTCCAGAGGTTGATATTGTGTTTCACTCAGCTAGTTGTCGTAAATTTAGCTTACATGGTACAATGAAAGTTTTGGCTGTGACGACAATTGTTTTTCAATTGAAATTGTCAGGAGCTATAAGTACCTAGGAATCATAATAGACCAAAATCTAAGTTTGAATGAACACATATGCTTTTTGAAACAATATTTGCTTACCACCTTGAGATCTTCCTACAAACTAACTAAATGCTGTTCTTCAAGTATCTTAAAGAATATATATTTGGAAGATTGCAATATGGCATTCATTGCTGGGGTGGAACGCATTTTAATAAAATTCATCAATTAGCTGTTTTGCAAAAATATGTTGTTCGGAAAATATGTTTCTCATCCCGCCGAGCCAGCTCCTTTGTTTTATTCAATAAGCTGAAAATTCTGCCAGTTAGACACTTATACTTTTACAAAGTATTGAGGATTTTTTTAATTAGAAGCGGCTACTTACAGAGTTCCTTCAACGAAACTCATAATCTTCGTAGCAATATCAGTTCTCAAGTTACCATTCCATCTTTTCGTACCTCTCGCTATAGAAATTTTTATTTGATTGTTTCTTATAAATTATTTAACACACGTTAAAACAATTTCTGCGTAAAGTAAAACTTTGGCTTTTGAATATGAATATGAATTTTGAATATTCTCTTCTTTCTTTGGGCTATTGTAGGTTTCTTATTATGTTAATATTTGTCTTACATAATTGTTTAAACAGCAACTGGAGTAGCAAGCATAAGTTACATACATACATACATACGGGGGTTGCTTTTTGAGCCTAATAACGAAAAGACAGTAAATTATTATCAAAAATGGCTTTATTGTTTTTCGAAGTATTCTCCGTGATGATCAATACAGTTTTGCATGCCCATAAACCAACACTTTTTCCACTCCGATTGAGATACCTCCAAGACATGGGTTTTAAATACATTAACGGCTTCTTCAGGCGTTGAAAAACGTTGGCCACTCAATTTATTTTTGTCATGCGGGAAAAAAAGAAGTGATTTGGTGGGCTGTATGGAGGATGACCCATTAATTCGACGTTTTGGCCAGTCAAATAGGTGGTTATTTCACTCGATGTGTGAGAGCTTGCATTGTCATGATGAAGGATGATCCTTCGTTGCTCTAACGGCACGGTCGCCACATGTCCAATTATTCCGAAGAAACAGGCGATTATTTGTTTCGAAGTGCTTCGCGTACGAATCACTTTTGTTGGATTTGGCTCATCTTGGAAGAAAGTGGATTGCTGTTTTGTTTCAATCTCATACGCATAGATCCAAGATTCGTCACCTGTGTAGATGTTATACACAGCTTTTGATGCGCCGTGATTGTATTTCTTGAGCATTTCTTTCCAGCAGTAAACACAAGCATCTTTTTGAGCTTTTATAAAATATGCGGGATCCAAAGCAAACAAATTTTTTTCACATCTAAATGTTCACATCGGTCGATATATAAGCAGTAATGAAGCATTCTGGAGAATCTGCGGTTTTGTTATTCATGATAGATACCCAACCGTGCAACACCTAGCTGTCCATTTGGAAAATGGACTTTCCAAATTACTTTCTTCGCATGGTCTAGCTTTCTTTATCAATGAACCCACTAGACCTACTTCGGGAAGCTGTTTAGATCACATTTATGGGCGTTTCAGTAACGTAGCGCCCATAGAGTGTAAAAAATGTGTCTTTGATTTTAAAGTTACTGATCATTGCATGACAGGACTATTAATAACTATCTCAAAAACCAGTGGTTCTCGAGCTCCTAATCCCCACCATAGAAAAATGCGAGTTGACTTTAACAGATTGAAAAATTGTTTATGCTTTGAGTCTTGGATTGATGTTTTTAATTGTAGAGATCCATCTACCGCTTTTACAGTCTTCATTGACTCTCTTAGGAAGCATATTCTATCTTGCTCCTCTGTTCAGCCCTCAATAAAATCCGCTAAAAGACTTAAACCTTGGATATCTAATCTTTTACTTAGTAAAGTTGTATATAAAAATAAACTCAGAATTAAGTGCAATAAGTATCCTGCAAACCAGGGTCTAAAAAGAAGATATAAGAAACTATGTGCTGATCTTAAGAAAGAGATACCAATTTGCCGCGATAACTATTACCGTACTAAATTCAGCTCTGCACAGGGAAATTTAAAAAACGAATGGCGAGTAGTAAATAGTTTATTGAATAAATCAACGGCCTATAAAAAACCCACTTGTATTCGTGTTGAAAATTCTTTAATTTATGACAAAGTTGCTATGTCTAATGCTTTTAATTGTTATTTTGCTAATGTTGGCTGCAGCCTACAATCCAGTACAGTCAAATCGATTAATTGTACTTGTCTTTACATTCGTGGATGTGGTGAACCGTTGCATAGTAATGGTTTTGTTTTTCAACCCATAACTGCTCTTGAAATTTTGAAAATTATTGGTAACTTACCTAATTCGTCTACGTATGGAGCTGATGGAATCTCTAACTATCTGCTAAAAAAAATTGCATGTTTCACAGTGGATGTCCTGGAAAAATTATATAATCGTTGCGTGTTTGAAGGAGTTTTTCCCGAATGTCTTAAATGTGCAGATGTCATTCCGTTATTTAAAAAAGGGTCCCCAGAAGATATCGGTAACTATAGGCCCATCTCACTTCTTTCAGTGTTCAGCAAAATTTTTGAAAAACTAATTAAAAAAATATTATTGAGTTTTTTAGACAAAACCAAGTTTTTCAATCCTAATCAATTTGGGTTTTTGAGAGGTAAATCGACAGAAGATGCGCTTTTACAGTTTTGCTCCCTTATAATGTCACACCTCGATGGGAAAAAATGTACTGCTGGTTTATTTACTGACATCACCAAAGCATTCGACATGGTCAACCACAACATCTTGTTAAGTAAACTGGAAAAAGCTGGATTTCGTGGATTTATACTCAATTGGTTCAAGTCATATCTTAAAAATAGGGCACAACAAGTGAAAATAGATGATATTAGAAGTGAAGTAAAGCTCTCCAACGTAGGTGTACCACAAGGCTCGGTCTTGGGTCCGATTCTGTTTTTGGTCTATATCAACTCGCTTCTTGCTCTTAATTTCAAGGGTTCTCCAACTGCTTTTGCGGATGACATTGGCTTTACTTATGGCTCTAACAGTCCTCTGGACCTAGTCTCTGATATCAATTGGGATCTATATTTATTGAGACACTGGTTTGCGGAACATCTTTTAGTAATAAGCCCTAAAACTAAGATAATGTTTTTTAGCTTATCTTCCTCGGACTTCTTGGATGCTAATATATATTTTCATGCACCTGAGTGTCTTAGATATAAAATGTATAATTGCCATTATGCGTCTGGTTCTTCATCTCCCTCTTTTTGTGAAAATATTGTCTGTTGTGATTATTGTTTTAAAGTTGAGAGAGTAGATGAATTTAGGTATCTGGGGCTTATCCTTGATTCTAGGATGAGTTTTGCGAATCACATTAATACTCTGAAAAAATATTTTCGATGCACCCTTCGACATTTTTATTATATACGTAACTTATGTTCTACTAAGCTTTTAAAAATGATTTATTATGGTATTTTCCATTCCAAGTTACAGTATGGAATCGCTTGTTGGGGAGGTGTGTGTCGAAACAGAATTAAACCACTGTTGATTTTGCAGAAAAGTGTCCTTAGGAAAATGTGTCGTAAATCTGGAAGACATTCCAGCTTTCCCCTGTTCCATGAACTCAAAATTCTTCCTGTTCGTCACTTGTATTGTTTTAAGGTGCTAAAAATGTTCTTTATGAAGTCTGGTAATCGTAATTTTCGTTTAATTTCATGTTATAATCTACGTGGTAACCGGTCTAACACTTTTTCCGTACCCAATTTCCGTACCACTGCATATCGTAACTTTTTCTCTGTTCTTTCTTTTCGACTATTTAATGCACTGCCTCAGTCTATTAGGACACTTACAATACCTGGAATGTTCTTTAAGCGCATAAAAATATGGCTCTTTAGTTTTGATTATGTGGCCTTAGAATCTCTTATAGCTAATGTCTTGGTTTAATTTGTTTATGGCTCACTCAATGACTTGTCTCTTTTTTTCTTTATTTATATTTTCGTTTGTAATAGTTAATTTTGGTTCTTGTTTCTTATAATGCTTAGAGATTATTTATTTATTTTTAATTTTTATGATCACCCCACCCATTTTTTCGTCACCATGTATTTCAATCCTGTTGTTTGTATTTTCTTCAATTAATTTACAAGAATAAAATGTATCTATCTATCTAAAAAAAAAAAAAAAAAAAAAAATGGGTCTATTTCACAGCAGATTCCGCCACAAGACAAGCGCAATCTCCAAGAGAAACAACATTGACAGCTTTCTTCAAATTATGTCAACAAGACTTTTTTGCTAGAACTTTATTGTATAATCAGGTGCCATCATATTATACTTATACATGGAACCAATGGAGCCGAAGAAAAAGAGGTAAAGCCGTTGGGGGCACCGGATATTAAATGCGATACTGCTATTGGAAGAGTTTACACTGTCGATCCTAGCTAATATGAATGTTTTTTTTTACTACTACTTCTTCATGAAGTCACAGGTCCTACCACATTCGCATCTTTGCGAACTGTAAATGATTATGTTTGTGAAACTTATCGAGAGGCTTGCTTTAAGCGAGGATTACTTGAAGATGACAAACAGTGGTAAGCAACATTGCTAGAGGCAATACCATTGCAGACAGCAAAAAATCTCAATCAATAGTCTCACCAAATATTATATATTCAGGACTATGAACCAAATTGGTAACAGATCAACGTCAGGTCTATTCTGTCTTGCTTAATCAAGTTGCAAAACATGCTTGCTAAGGTACGACAGCATAAAAAATAAGCGCTAGCTGTGACATCATCTGGTATTGCTGTTACGTTACTTCCTGGAGGTCGAACGGCTCATTCTGTTTTCAAACTTCCGTTAAGCCTGAACGCTAATGATTTGCATATGTGTAATATTAGTAAGACATCTGGAATGGCTGAAGTTATTAAAAGGTGTGGTCTGGGATGAATGTACAGTGGCCCATAAAAAAGCATTAGAAGCCATTGACCGAACGCTACAAAACATATTAAATTGCACGTCTTTGATGGGAGGTATAACGGTTCTTTTGTCTGAAGACTTTCGACAGACGCTTCCGGTCATTCCAAATGGAATCAAAGCAGATGAGATTAAGGCTTGCCTTAAGTGTTCTTACCTTTGGAGTCATGTTAAAACCATGAAGCTTTCCACAAACATGCGAGCACATCTTCATGGCGATACACTATCCAGTGAATTGCCAAAAAATTAATTGAATTGGGAGAAGGTAAATTAAGTCCTGATATCGATGGCAGTGTGAAAGCTGATCAGGTCGATTCGATCAATGAATTGATTGAAAAAGTATTTCCAAATCTACAAAAAAATTACCTAGATCATAAATGGTTATGCGAAAGAGCAATTCTCGCGCCAAGAAATATTACTGTCAACAACATCAACAATCAGCTTCTGTGGATTATACCTGGGGACTGCCAAACATAAAAATCGATTGATACTGTGGTGGATCTATCGGAAGTTGTGAACTATCCAACTTTTTTTATTTTTAAACTCTTTAGAACTATCGGGCTTACCTCCACATAAATTGAAGCTCCTATCATGCTTTTGCGAAATTTAGACCAACCTCGCCTCTGTAATGGAACAAGACTTGTGGTTAAGAGACTATTACCTCATGTTATTGAAGCCACCATAATTACTGGATGTGGCTATAGGGAAGACGTCATTTTACCACGCATACCACTTATACCTTCCGATACCCCCTTCCAATTTAGAAGGCTACAATTTCCTATTCGGCTGAGTTTCGCAACTTCAATAAATAAATCCCAAGGGCAAACTTTATCTGCAACAGGTTTGCAATTAGAGGAACCTTGCTTTTCCCATGGCCAACTATACGTAGGATGTTCAAGAGTTGGAAGTCAGCAGAATGTTTTTGTCTACACAAAAGACGGACAAATGCGTAATATTGTTTACCATGAAATTTATGAAAATATAGGTGTCACTAACTATTCTCAAATCAAAATAATAAATATTAAAGTTAAATTGTAAGATCAGATTTATATACATATGTATATCGAATTTTGAGAATAAAGAATATCAAACAAAAAAAAAAGTGTAGCAAGGCAAGCTCCTCTCTTCAGTGTTATGCGAGTGATTAAAATACAAGCTCATCGATCCGTTTTAGAACGGTTTCAGGCCAAAGACTCGCTCATCGACCAATTACCATAGAATACTACGTTAGATCCTGGAAGAACTCATAAATTTAAGATCGACTCCTGCTTGTTCGCTTTGTATGGGAATATTCGAGGGTCGAGATTTTTCAAATCTGAGGGCATATTTGACATCTCCCTTCGAAACCGA
Organism: Merodon equestris; assembly: GCA_958301585.1. Lineage (NCBI taxonomy): Eukaryota > Metazoa > Arthropoda > Insecta > Diptera > Syrphidae > Merodon > Merodon equestris. The sequence continues at coordinate 112,107,348 of OY284415.1, forward strand.
ATCCATTCGATGTTTCTTGTGCTATAACACATAGTACTTACCATGATATGTTTAAATCTTTTCAACTTCATGACGTTACAAGAGTGAACATATGTAGGGTCTTAAAGAAAAAAAAGGTTGGTAATTAAAATAACTGCCAACCTGACTATGAAGCGGAATAAAACAAGTAAATCTATTTATTCGGGTTTGTGATAGTTTATCATATTTTCAAGACACATAATTTCATGGGATATCTTTGGTGATCAATAAAGGTTTTAGCCGTTTTAGTGCTGTTATACATACATATAGATTTGTTGATTCAAAATCAAATCTGAAAAAAAATGTGATTTTGTACTAATTTTTAATCAAGCTATGTCGTTACCTCATCTAAGCTGTTATATTTGCAGGAAATCCATTAGGATCGGCCGGAGGCTCTTCCACCACAGTCATATTGAATTGAACTGAAATTATTAGGTATGTGGCTGAAGCTCCAACGATCTGAATGTAGAGAAAATAATCAAATAATTAAATGTATTATTAAGCCATTATGCAACCATTCGATATTAACATAAAATCACAATAAACCGACTTCAATGACATGCAGGTAAAAACGCTTTCATATAATAGGTGTATAAATATGAAATGCCGATTTGACTAATAAATGAGCACAGGCGACCCGAGTTAACAGAATCTACTCGCCTGGGCCTGGCGCAACTACAATCATAATGGGTACGTTGGTAGAGAGTCCCTTAAAGATCCTGGAGCGAAGAGCCGTACTTTTCAACCCGATGTAGAACAAAATCCGCCACGGTTCTTAAAAAATAATACGAAGAGACCGACCCAATATTTTCATTGCAGAACTCAAGACACTTTTTCGATCTCTGCACTTAAAGTTGGTGGAAAACTACTACATCCTGGCCGGCAATTTGAATGCCAGATATAGTGATTAGGGAAATAACATTCTTAACACTATGGGGAGCTTTTTTTTTGTAGGTGTATATTTTAGTTAAGCCGATAGGGAATTCTACGGAGCATAGATTACAGAGTCAAGTTACTCGCAACGGATAGTCCGTCGTTCCTAGAAGTGGCTCCTATCTGGATCTCATCCTGATTGACTCTCGACTGAGACTGGCTGACACGAATGAATGGTCTAGTAACTGTTAACAGACCTTCGTATACGACAGTGACCATTGCGGACTTAGTGCCGTGATCACAGTACCAGACGAATTTGCAGAAATGGCAAAGTATGTCCAAACGCGCCTCTACGATTATAGTCGGACGCGTTTGCCACATTTTGCAATGTGATCCGACGAGATCGCTCACTTCATGTGGTTCCTTCCCACCATCCAATAGAAACCTGTCAAACGGCGAGATCGACAGGTCGACAAATGGATGATAAAATGAAGCCGAGGATGGAAAGAACGACATCACGCCGACGACAGCACTATACTAAAAACGTATACTGAAACGCGCAAATCGACGCACTGCACAGACAAAAAAGTACACTCCTGACAAGAATCTGAAGCTGAACGTCAGACGATGAACATCTTTTACGAACAGTCAGGATTAATCCGGAGAGCGCCGTCTTGGATGATGATTTCTTCGTGATCGAGGATCCTCAGGAGAAGCTGGCGACAGTGATTTCTGTTTTCCAGGAAGTATATAAGGTGAGATAGCATTCGTCCCAAACACGACCTGGAAATAAGAGTTCTACTTCATCACTCCTACCTTAGAAATGATATCGATCGTTGATGATCCGAGAATCTTGGTTTTACCAAGGTTCGATGACGATTTCATGGCAAATATTGCCGCCGCCAGTAAAGGGCTAGCACCCTGGTCATATGGACATAGTATTTCCGGATGATCTTCGAGTCATTGAAGAGGAAAAAATCTACGGGAACCGAGGGAATATCTCTGAGCTTGTCTTGGATTATATAGGACACCCGAATCTGAATACAGAAATTTGACCCGAACAAGGTTCTATACAATAGGGCCAGGATTGTACGGGTAAATAAATTTGCAATAAAACTGAGCCGAGGCAATGATCTCGGGAGCTTATTTTCCTAATTACATGTACCACGTGAAAGTGCGCCTTAGCGGCTTTGACCCCCCAGGTGCCTTCAGGATGAATTGGCGGTTCCGCTAATCTTCCACGTTGCCCGTAAGTCCGTGGAACGGCGGCTCCTCTACGAACGTGGTGTTGCGCTCCGCGAGCCCGAGCGCCTCAGGTTTAGTAGATCGGTGTCGCACCAAGATCGGAGGGACGTCGCCCGACAGCATCAACTTTGGAGCAGACTTTAATAGGTCAGTCTCTTTAAGGCAAAGCCTGCCACATGCCAATGCCAGGCTGACATAAACTAGAGTAGATTAGGAGAGGTTAGAGTAGGTTACAGCAGGCTAAGGCAACCTAGGATGGCAAGAAGGGTTGTTTCAATTTTAGCTGTAATTAGCTATAACAAAAAAATTAAAAACAAAAAAAAAAACACGAAACAATAACGAAGAAAAAATATATATATGTATACATATATGCAAAATATATACCACGAACATATATATTTTTGTAGGTGTATATTTTAGTTAAGGTAGGGTTAAGCTATTTTTAGTTATAAGTTTTCTTGCAATAAAAAATGAACTGATGCAAAGTTTTAAAAAAAAAAACACTTTTTTTTAGCCTAAGTTGTTTATTTATTTCAATTATTGCAAATAAATCCTAAGGCCGAAAGGCATAGTCTTAAATTGTTCTATTTGCTTTAGAGTGTCCGTATAGGGCCAGTAAGATATTTTATGTTAGTTGTTATTTAAGCTAGTTTTAAGTACTTTTGTCTTGGGTAAATTAATTCTTAATATATAAAAACAAAAATGAATTAAAAGAAAAATAAATGAACGTAAGTCTGCAACCCTAGGTTGCATCAATCAATATGCCTTTATTACTGGCTGCTTCCGAGGAATTGCGACGCCAGCAACATTCGTTAGTATAGCGAATATGAATTCTGAGAATTAATTTGTCGATGAGACAAATTTAATTTAAATTGAAAAACATTTAAATGATACACATTTTGAAAGGAGCTTAGATTTATATAGCGTTTTCATAATATTTATGGAAAAATAGTGTTTCATTGGTAAATCACTTAATGTGTGCGCATTTTGATCTGTCACCAAAGTAAAGTGTTTGGTTCAAGAGTGTACGCTCTTATGGTTTTCACTACTCTCCGGGGGTGGTTGTCCTAGATAAGATTCGAGAGATTCGACTGAATTTGTCGCGTTGGTTGTAGTTTACAGTAACTATTTTTGTTTCCATGCCATTAAGGTGTTATATTGAAAATGCACACACGTATCGATGATGATTATATCGACATTGTTGCACAGTTTTTCCGTATAGGAATTGCTCTTGGCTATGGACAGGCTCGAACTACAGACGTTCCGCTCAATAGTCGGTGATGATTACCGCACATTTGGGGATTTGATTGTCTTATGAAACTAAAAAGAATTTACCTGATGAATATCTAGTGATTAGGGCTTATTTATTAAATTTTCCTGCAATACGTACTGTGTTTAATAAAGTGCAATCAACAGTAAAAAATTCACATGCTGTGAATTCCATGTTTTGATGTACCAGTTGCAATGAAAATTGTTCAATCTAAGAAATACAAAATATATAAAGAAAACATTTTTTGTTTTGCGTTTAAGTTAAATTTACCATGGAATTAAGATTGTCGTTTTGAATATCCACTTTGATCTTATGAACTGCATGTGCAATATCCGAGCTCTGAAAAAATCCAAAAACATTTTCCTTTGCCTTTTATTTTTATTTTGTGGCATTCAAACTTACAATCTCTACAGTTTTGTGACAAGTCATGGCCAACGCCATTACACTGGCCACTTGAATTACGTCCGATATTATAGAACCTACTGATTTATAAAGTACCCAAGAAAGTGAGATAAATCGCCAATTCAAAAAAACCCAAAACAAATCGGTTGTTATTTTAAAAAAATCAAATCCAATGTTAAAAAGAACTGTCATTCCGAAGCATTTATTCACAGATATACTAAGTTCCCATATATGATCATATAGCTCACGGGCAACGAATAGCTTTAATATATGCGCATTTTCGAGGATAAATTTTGATTTTCTCATTTCAATATTATTTAATTCCTCTACGGATTCTTTCTGCAGTTTGATATAATCGATGGCCTCAATAAGCTTATGCAGTCGTTGTTTTATGACGATAATAAATAGCAGATATTGAAGACGTCTCAAATCGCAAACGAAGATGTGAAATAAGTAAAATGCACTGTACAATGTATATAATTTGCTTTGAAAGGAGATTAGCGAACTATATAGATAAATAAAGAAGCCCAAAAAATGTGCAAACATTCCAATGCCATATTTTAGTTGTATTGAACGATGTTTCTTGTTTCCGACATCAATGTTTAGCGAAACTTCAAATATTCTATCGATGTCTACAACGCGTTTTAGCATTTGTTGCTCTTCTTTGCGACGGACAAGGCTTTCTATAATGCCAACAACGTGAACTAATCGCATGGCAGATACTTGTAGGAAATCGACCGTGGCAATCCCTTCAGTTAGCGGACTAAATATGTCAAGCAGTAGAGTACATATTACCACAAGCATCATCACTACTGCATATATTTGTAGATAGAAGTTGCTTTGTATTGAGTGCGTCTTCTTATCAAAATTTACTTGAGTTACGTTAAAAGTTTGGAACAAACAGTACCATACGGACAACACCTCCAATATTTCCATAATGTGCTTTTGGTGCTGGCTAGTTTGTGGACTTAGAGCACTTAATTTAACTGAAAATAGAAGAAGACAATTGCGTAAAGTAAAGTAATAGAGCTTGTAAATAAAGATATGAGGTTAGTCTAAAAATTCTCAAGTTTCAGAATGTCAACATCATTTTGGTTTTATTTAGTGTTTTTTGCGGTCGCTGAAGCATATTCGGCTTTTTACTATAGTCATATGATCTCTCCTTATTTAGTGTAGTTTCTCTACATTTTTCTTCTACAGCCCGATTCTATTGTTCTTGGCGCGTTGCATATGTGTATATGCCTGTGTGTGCGTGGGTTATAATTTTTTTTTTCTTTCGTTTCGTATTTTAGAAAAGTTTTTAACTTTGAATCAGTTTCATCTACCATGTAACTACACAATGAGACACTTCTACATCTGTTGAAACATCTCTACATCTTTAAGGTACTTTAGATCTTCTTTATTCGAAGCGGATATATTGCGACCCTAAGGAGTTCAAATATATATAACCTAAGGATCAACAATATGACTATCTCGACTGTGGCCATTTCTAAAAAGTCTCGCTGTTTCAAATTCTACACCACGGCAGCCCCTAGGCTTTTCAATAAGTTACCAATTGAAATTAGGTAAATAGACCAACCCAACCTATTTCTTAAAGAATTAAGAAAATTATTTTTCAGTTTGAATAGCTCTACAGTCAAAATCTTTCTCAGTTAAAAAAATAAAATATTCTTCACATTGATATCATCCTTTCTACTTCTCATTCTTGCTTATGTTTGAATTTAATTTCCTAGCCTGCTCACTTTAAATATAATATTTTTAAAATAAAATGCTCATTTTTGTAAAAAAAATCATTTCATATGTAAAAAATAAAATTAAAAATTTTAAGTAACCCCTGACACAAAAAAACTTTAAAAAGTAAAAAAATTAAATTTTTCTCTCGGCCTTTTGGCATCATTAAAAGAACCTATTAATATTTTTAAAATAAGTGTTTCACTAAAATTCACTGTAGGGTGCGTCTGGTTATGCCCAATCGCGTAGCCCGTCGTCTGGTTGATGTTTCTTCGTTCTTAGCGACATCGGTAGCCACAGCCGCGATATTCTCGGCCGAACGACCAGTCCGGTGGCGGCCACGTCCTGCATGGTCTCCTATAGTTCCAGTCTGTTCAAGTCGAGTAGCTAAGTGGAATGTTTGCCCAGTTGGCGCAATACACATAGGAAATCGACGAAATCCCACCGACCGATTATTGGTACAAAAAATCAACAGAATTCTTCCAAGCTCTTTCAAAGTATAGCACTCCATTGCTTATCTGTTTGTGTACCGCAGCTGTCTAGTTTACTAATGTCAAATAAGATTGAGGTACGACGCCATTTCCAAAAATTATTACATCTTCCGATAGGGTGATTCATTTTGCGGCACCTAAAAGAACTGAATGCCTTAAAACGCTTGAACAGATCTTCATAAATTGTAGCTAAGAACCATTTCGATCACAGTAGCCTTCAAACAAAAAAAATCATTAAAGTTCGTTCAGGAGCTACGATACCACAGACAGACACACAGCAAAACAGACAAACAGACACGTCAAACTTATAACACCCCTCTTATTGCGTCGGGGGTTAAAAAATAAAAAAAAAAAAAACGTCTGGTGTCAAATTGAAACTTCTACCTAACGAAAAGTCATCATGTTTTGAAACACTTTTCTGATACCACAAACAAAGTAAAACTAGAGGTTAAAGAGGTTGTTTACAGACAAAAATGTTTGTTAAAAGGCACCGACGATGATAGAAAAAACAAACCAGCGAGATCAGCTTCCGAACATGAAGTGAGTGCAAAAGAATTTTATTGTACACAATAAGAATAATAAGATGACAAGCAACAGAGAGAGTGTGCAAACATGAACAAAATGCTCTATTATATATTAATGAATACATATGTGTATATTATTATACTATTACACTCAACAATGTTCAATATTTAATTTAACTTTATTTAACAAACGAAGAAACGAAACCTTTGCAAAATAAGCTTCCAATTATACACAGTTGCAATCGAGTGCTTTCTAGTCAAATATTCAACCCTCTATGTGATTCTATCAATCTCGCTGAAGTCAGTTTTGCTGAAGTATACTTAACAAATGCCTTGCAACGTCTAAAAGTACATAAGGCACCCGCCGTTGGCGGTATTAGAGTTTCGGATCTAGTAAACAATAAAGACATATTCGAGCCAATCATCACCAGATTGATAAACCTTAGCTTCAAACAAGGAATGGTTCTTTCAAAGCTTAAAAAAATAATCATAAGGCCCATACGAGGGTGGTTCGATAAGTACTTAGCCTCACCGCCAGATTGCGCCAGCATCGCAAGAGCAACTTACTATCGTGTAGTACATTCTAGTACGGCTACTGTTTCAGCCGGATCGGACTCGTAGTTTTGTTTTGACCGCGTGTGGAAGCGGGAGTGTCCGCGGATTTTAGAAAAATGGAAAAAGAACAATATCGGTCGGTGATTCATTTCTTGTTTTTGGAAAGGAAATCGCACAGCGAAATCAAAGAGCGTTTAGATGCTGTGTACGGTGACTCTTCTCCTTCGATGGCGACCATCGAAAGTTGGTTTAACGAGTTTCAACGTGGTCGCACATCGGTTTTTGATGAGCCACGTCGAGGTGCCCCGAAAACGGCTGCCACGGAGGATAACGTGACAAAAATCCACGATCTCGTATTGGCAGATCGCCGATTGAAGGTAAGCGAGATAGCTGAGACAGTAGGCATTTCAAAAGATCGCGTTGGTTCATATCCTGCATGAAATTTTGGGCGTGAGAAAGCTGTCGGCGCGATGGGTGCCGCGTTTGCTCACTCCGGACAACAACGGCGCAACCGTGAGCCCACTTCAGAACAGTGTTTGACGCTGTTTAGGCGCAATTCGAAGGAGTTTCTGCGTCGTTTCGTGACAGTCGACGAACCATGGATCCACTGGTACACACCAGAGACCAAGGAACAGTCGAAACAGTGGACTTCACCCGGCGAACGTGCTCCGAAGAAGGCGAAGACTGCCCCATCGGCCGGAAAGGTGATGGCCACCGTTTTCTGGGATTCACAAGGTGTGATCCACATCGACTACCGGTCACAGGGCTGTACTATGCCAAATTATTGGGCCGATACGATGCATGATGAAGAAAAAAACGGCCCCACTTGGCGAAGAAAAAAGTGCTCTTCCACCATGATAACGCACCGGCTCACACCTCCGCCCTCGCCACGGCCAAATTGGTCGAATTAGGCTACGAACTGCTGCCCCATCCACCGTGTTCTCCAGATTTGGCCCCGTCCGACTTCTTTTTGTTTCCAAACTTGAAAAAGTCACTCGCCGGGCAGAAATTTCAGTCGAATGAGGAGGTCATCAACGCCACGAAGGCCTACTTTGCAGACCTCGAGAAAACGTATTTTTCAGATGGGTTAAAGAAGTTGGAGCATCGCTGGGTCAAGTGTATCGAGCTAAAAGGAGACTATATTGAAAAATAAATCGCCATTTCTCCAAAATTTTTGTTTTTCTTTTGTAGGCTAAGTACTTATCGGACCACCCTCGTATATAAAGGAGGTACAAAAAAACAGCCAGAAAACTGTCGACTCATAGCCATTTTACCAACGGTAGAAAGGTAATGGGGAGGGCATGGGCTCGGACATACAGGGTACAGGCACAGGTACGATCCCTGTTTCAATGTCCGGGTCAAGTTGGCAAACAGCCACCTCGGAGCGCCCTCTGGATAGCCTCTTCAACAACCGCTGGGAGGTGAACAAATGTATGCAGCTACTCCGGCTATGGATCTCTTCATCGATTTCAAGGCCGCATACGACAGCATTCATCTGAAAATCGGTATCCCGGAAAAACTAATCCGGTAGTGTAGCGCCACGCTAAACAAATACGCGATGCACCATGCAGCTCGGTTCTAGGACTACTGAACTCTTTGAAACATGCACCGGATTTCGGCAAAAAGATGCGCTGCCGCGTGACTTTAGATGCTTTTCCTTTAGTGCTTTTCCTTGACTTCAGTAAAGCATCTGACACTTTAAGTCACCACAAAATCTTAGAAGCACTTCATAAGACATTCCAGGAAAGCTAGCATTTTGGATTAAAGATTACTTGAGTGCTAGAAAATTAATGGTGCGAATTAGTAAAGCACGTAGCGGTGAGGAATCGATAACATACGGCCTCTTCTAAGTCTTCCAAGTCGGAAAGGCCATGCTAACACATTTCTGACGGTTACGAAAATCTTCCAGATGACAGTAGTGTTGCAGTAATAGATTTGGTACCTCCATAAACCACCCGAAAGAGAGGCCAAGAAGAGCGAAGGAATTTACTACCTCCTCCCAAGTTTTCATCAGCTGCAGTATACTCGTAACATACCATGCATTCCAAATAAACATCCCCCAAAAATTATGAAACATACACTACATCGACCAAGAGGGAAAAATTAAAGATCCTCAAGGCGATACCTTAATTATAAATATTTAATTTGCACAGGTTATTTTTTATCCTTCTGTTCTTTTTTTTTTTTTTTTTTTTTTTATAAATTCATTTTTAATACCAATTTCTTAAAAACTATCTTACGCTCGACAAAAATGATTAAACTAGCTTAACTAACTTATAAATACCTTACTGGCCCCATACGGACGCTCTAAAGTAAAAAGAACAGATTAAATTACCTTTCGGCCTAATAAATAAAAAAAAAATTGTAATATAATAATTAAAATAATTTAAACTTAAGCTAAGAAAATATTTGTTTTTTTTTTTTTAAAACTTAGCATCAGATAGATCTGTTATCTGATCCTTCTGTTCTTTATATGTTTTTGATGCACACACTTACTTGTGTTAAGTTCTATAGATTATTCTTTCGTATCACTGTATGTCTTTTCTTAATTCATCGTCTAAATTCCCGTATTTATGCTCGTGTTGTTAAATTCTGATCTCATAATACGAGTATGTAGTAATTTGCATGAAATTCAACTCATTGCAGACAAGGCTTCGCAGGACACACAATTTTTTTCTATACTAATTATATTATTCACTCAATAAAATCAAATTAAAAATATATACCTGAAGCTATAGTGAAAAACTCAACGTTTAGTGTGGGTTATAAATATTATCAGAATAAAATCTCTGAACTGAAAAGAGGTTTATGTTGAAGCTCAAATATTTTGAATGGCAGGAACCATTAAAGGTGATCAATCTATGTTCAACTGAATCATAAATACAATACATTTGTCAAAATTTCAATTAATGTTATTTCGATATATAGAAACTATTGGCTATTGGTAGTCAATTAATATTAACAATTATTAATTTTCATGGGAAATCAATTTCTTTTGTATCTAATTGCTTTTTTCATTTTCAAGCTCATAGTTTACGTTGGAAGCACAAGAGCTGCTCAGCCAACTGGTTACACGAGCCTATTCGTATTCATGAAAATGTTGTGACGAGGCTAGGTGTAGGATAGGAATATAATCGGGGAGTCGACCTAATAACATCGAAATGAATAAAATATGTGGGAGAATAATGAACTCATTGCAACTAGATATAGGGTGGGCAAATTACAAGTTTCTTTTAAAAAAATACAATGAAATGAACAAAATTAAAATTTTTTCGTGTATTATAGCTTGATTAATTACGAAATACAACGTTGTTCAAATGGCTGCCTCGGCTGGCTTCGGCGTAGCGCGTTCTGTCACCCCAATTTTCCAAGAGCTTGTTGATGGTTTTGGGCTGTAGCTCACGGATTGCTTGGATGATATTGGCCTTAAGTGCTTGAATCGTTTCCGTATTGTTGGCACAACATCGATCCTTCACGGCTCTCCACAAAAAGAAGTCCAAAGGGATCAAATCGCAGCTCCGCGCCGGCCAATTGACATCATCTGGAAGATGGCTGATAACGCGATTTGGGAATTCGGTGCGCATAAGATCGATTGTGGCATGGGCTGTGTGGCATGGCGCCCCATCCTGCATGAACCACAGGTCTTCCAAATCCATGCCTTCAATTTCAGTAAAAGAAAAGTCGGTTAACATGGCTCTGTAACGCCCACCGTTCACCGAAACGTTGCTCCCAGCCTCATTTTCGAAGAAAAATGGTCCAATGATGTCACCACCCCAAAATCCGAAATCGCCCAAAATCCGAGATCTTTGTGCAGAATTCTCCTCAGGCTATTGCGTGAGCTGTTGAGATTGATGGCGAGTTGATGTTCGTGAATTGAGTCTCACACTCTCGGCCACAGCAGCCACATTCTCATCTGTGCGCACCGTGCGACGACGGTGACCATGAGTGTCGTCCACTAGCATACCGGTCTCACGAACTTTTTGCACAAACTTGCGTACAGCAGTTGCGGTGGGTGCTTCATTTCGACCAAAACTTCTTTTAAAAGACGCATGGTTTGGGCTACATAGCACTCACTTTGGAAATAAGTTTTTAATATTTCCCAACGTTGTTCAAGCGAAAGACGACTTATTTCGTTCTGCGGAGGTATGATACTGATTTTCTGTCTAGATTTCGAGTGGGAAAGAGCTGTCAATGTCAAAATAACCTATGATTTAAAAAAAAAAACCACTAGATGGCCCACACTTTATATGAAAGAATGAAATCATCCCCGAGAACTGGAAAAACTCGACCATACATTCCTATACTTAATAAGGGTAACCGGACAAAGTGCAATAATTACCGAGGAACATCACTGCTTTCAAATCTAGAAACATGGGACAGAATAGCGAAAAATTAAAGAAACACATTCATGACAGGGAGGCTTTGATCTTCCATAATAATCACTACAAGGTTAGGTTAGATTAGGTGGCTTCCCTCCGTAAAGCGGTGGGGATCACTTAGACCAAGATCGGCCCATTGTGCCAACCAACTCGGCTTGGTCGGCGCTACTCTTGGAACCATTTTGAGGTGTTGAATAAAATTCGATAATTTGTTGATCTCCGTCTCAGAGAGGTAGGTTAATTCATTAAAGATATCGTCTTCTTGAGGAGACTAGGGCAGGGCAATTGCTTAGGAGATGAGATAGAGATTCTTCCTCTTCCTCTCAATGTCTTGTTAGGACTCCGATTAGGCTTTTTAGCTTACAGTCTTACGTTGACAATACCTGGGCCAGGTTTGTCTCGCGTAGTTACCCGTTGGAAAAAAAATTATTAAAAATCGACAGTTACATCCACAATGCCGTGATATACTTTTTTGTAAAGCCAGAAACCTCTTCTTTCATCCTGTTTTTAAACGAAGCTGTTTTAAGGAATAGTTTTTGAGAAATTAAATTTCAAACTCAAAATTTTGAAAAAAAAATGAAAAAAAAATGTTGAACTATTTTTTTTTTCAAAATTGTATGTAATTCAGTACTAATTTTTTTCTCAAAAATTCAATTTTCTTATTAGTTTTTAGTTAGAAACTACTTGAGGTCCTGCATGCAAATATTTCTGATGAGTGTACTCTATAAGTAGTTTAGTGAGCGGTGATGAGCTGGGAAGGATTAAGGGGTGTTTCCGATGATTTCCCCAGCGCGGCATTAAGCCGCCCACCAACACGCAGTAGTCCGTCAGAGTCAAGGACAGGTTGCAATTTTAAAAGTTGACTCGTCTTAAGCGGCGAGCCCTCGAGAAGAGGGGCAATTTCTTCCGAAAAGTGCTTACGTTGCTCCTGTTTTGCCAAGATATTCAAGGCCTGATTCAACTCCTCAGTCATAAGCCATCCTGTTCTACGCTGAGTCTTAATTTTAGTTTGCAAATTGTATTTAAAACGTAACAATAACGCAGTTATCCTTATGAGATGCTCAAGGCTTGAATAACTTTTCAAAATATAGTCTGCATCACCCAATGCAATGGACATAGCCGCAAGGACTATTTTCTTTTCCTCTAAAAGTTGCTTATCCCCGCAATAGTTAGGAAAGGTTCCAAGTAAGGAAGGATTTTGAAGAACGATGTCCGGTCTGTTCCACCACAATGAATGGTTAATGAGGTGTTCCGCTCCTACTCCCCTTGTTGCGCAGTCTGCAGGATTAACATCTCCCTTAACATGCCGCCACCGGTCAGCAGGAATAATGCCAGTTATGACTGATATACGATTTGCAATGAATGTCACGAACCTTCGTGGATGACCATTCAACCAATGGAGAACTATAGTAGAGTTCGTCCATCCATAGACCTATATCAGTGTGGCCCTTACTTTCTTGTATTTTTGATATTAAGGTGGACTTGCTAGGTTTTAAAGGAGCCACCTTTGTCTTTGCTGCCACAAAGCTAGTTATCACTTCACCGGATTCCGTAACACTTAGCAAATAAACGACTGCAGCTACTTCAGATGCGTCGCAAAATCCATGCATCTCCAGAGTTGATCTATTATGGGGAGCATATCTCGGAAGCGTTAGGTACTCCAAGTCCTTGATGTTACGCCTCAGTTCTTGCCATTTTTCAATCAACTTCACTGAAATCTGGTCATCCCACTCTACTCCTTCTTGCCATACATTCTGTAACAATATCTTATATCTTATCAGGTAGGGTGCTAAAAATCCTAAAGGATCAAATATCCGCGCAGTCTCTGACATAAGATTTCTTTTAGTGTAGCATGAAACCTCTCTCACATCTTCCTTGAAGCTAAAACAGTCCGTTACCGGATGCCATCGCAAACCTAAAGTCTTCACCGGTCGATTATCCTCCACGGACCATACCCATTCCGGTTCCCTTCTTTGAAGTGGAATCTCCTCCAACAAATCCCTTGAATTTGATGCCCATTTCCTAACTGTGAAGCCCGCTCCTTGTAGGAGCTCACACAACTGATGTATCACGACTCGGGCTGACTCTTCGCTTATACAGCTTGCTATGAAGTCATCCATGTAAAAAAAATCTGTTATCATGGAGGCAGCTTCCGGAAATTCCTCCTTCCCATCTTCAGCCAACTGCTTTAAACATCTTGTAGCCAAAAATGATGCTGGTGCTGTTCCGTAAGTAATTGTAGTCAATTCATACGTTTTCATTTGCTCTCCAGGGGAATCTCTCCAAAGGATCCGCTGATATTTTCTGTCGTCTGGATCCTATACATTTTGGCAATATCCGCACTCAAGGCAATAGGGTTGAGTTTAAACTGTATAAGAATGGTCATCAGATCGTTTTGAAGCACTGGTCCCGTAAGCAATTGCTAGTTCAATGACGTTCCACCAGGCGGAGTGCAAGTAGCATCAAAAACAACCCTTAACCGTGTAGTAGTACTGTCCATTTTAATCACTGAGTGATGTGGTAGATAATAACCCTTGTCACCTTCCGGTTCTACATGTACCTCCACCATATGACCCAGAGCCTTGTATTCCGCCATGAATGCTGTGTATTGCAGACGAAGTTCATAATCGCCTTTCCATGGACCTTAATCTTTTTTCTGCTGTACTTCGAGAATCGCCGTCGATTTTCGCCGAATTTTTAAACGGAAGCCTAACAACGAAACGCCCTTCTGCATTCCTCCTGTAGTGAGTTTTAAAATGAGTCTCACAAGGATGATCATCAAAAAGATAACGTGACGAAGGCCTAGGTTCCTCTATTTCCCAGTAACGCTGCATGAGATTGTCCATGCTACCCATCGCATATAACGTGCTTAATTGCCCGCTGACAGATCCTTCTACTTCGCTAGCCAAAAGCCACCCAAACTTGGTATTTTGAGCAATCAGCTGACTGCTATCGTCACATATTTTGCCGCCAGTTAATACTTTAAACAATATATTAGATTTAAGTAATATGTCTATTGGGCCTGGTTCGCAGAACCTAGGATCTGCCAACTCGATGTTCTCCAGTTGTGACGAGGGGTTGTACGAAGCTCTTTTCTGGGGTATAAAATTAGTGATACGGCTCAAGATAACTGCTTCTGAACTCAAACAAAAATCGCATGTCCTTGATTTAATGTTCAATGAAACCCTTCCTCTAGCCTTAGTTTCAGAGTCACCTACAGCGCTTATAGCCAATGAGCATTTCTGCCGTGCTAATCCCAAATATTGTACACAGGCTTCTGTTATTAGCGTAAACTGGGATCCGGAATCGAAAAGAACCCTACATGCTTTAAACTGTCCAAATCGGTTTTGCACCAAAACGATAGCCGTAGGAAGCAAATCACGCCCCTTTAAGTCCGGAACCTGCTTATCATTCCTCACTGACAACACAGCCCTTGGCTTCTCTAATGCTTGATCCTGTATTTGCTTTGCCTTAATGTCTCCTAAACTGTTTTGTGTCCCTGAACTAGACCTGACTTCTGTGTGTATAAGAGTATGTGCTCTACACTTTCTGCACGTCCCTGAATTACAAGCCTTTACGAAGTGCCCTGTGTTCAGACAGTTATAACACAGACCCTTTTGAGCAATAAAGTTTCGTTTCCCTTTCAGATCAAGTTCGCAGAATTGAGGACACGAAGCTACAAAATGAGAACCATTGCACATGGGACATATTGAAGAGACCGCTGCTATTTAGTACTGATTGACGATTTGGTTTGGTTGTTAACGTCTTGTGAACCCTTTTGTTTGAAAATGCTTCGAGCTCAAACTGTCTATTTGTAAGAAAATCCAAAATATCCTTAAATACTGGTTTATCATTTGACGCCGAGAACCTCGCCCATAGTTTCCTTGACTCCGCATCTAATTTCGAAGACACTACGTATATTAGCCAGGCGTCCCAGTAGTCGACAGGTAACCCTAAAGACCTTAAGGCGGAAACGGATTCATTGACTGTATTATGAAGCCTACGAATATCTAATGCATTGGGGTTGTGGCCAATATCCGACAGCTCCATAATGGTTTTTATATATGTGTTCACGATCACCTTCTCCTTATCATACATTGCACAAAGATCGCTCCATGCTTGCTCATAATTACATCCGAAATGTTGGTATGCTTAAGAATGGACGCTGCATCACCCGTCAATGATAACTTCAAATAATGCAACTTCTGAGCTCCTGACAGACTACCTGAACTGTGCACTATTGCCTTGAATAAATCCTTATATGTTGGCCATTCTCTAAAGTCCCCGTTGAACGTAGGAAGTGGACATGTAGGCAATTTAGAAACAGTCTGACTTCTAGCGAAACGATCACTATCGGAAATAGATGCAAGTGCCGCGGCAATAGCGTTTTGACTGTTGGAGGGTTATATCATGCTCATGAGTTGAGCGAAATGATGGATCCTCGCCTATGTTCCTAGATCCACCTGGCGCAGATGTGTTGATGACTGTAGATTCCGCTATGTGAGAACCGCGTGACAATACTTTCAAGCACCTTCCCTTAATGCTATAATACTTTGCCTCAAACTCTTCCCTCACAGTGACTTCATTCTCCACCTCTTCATCTGTCAACTGCATCTCTATTTCTAATTGGACGCTCTCGAATGCCTTCATAAGTTCGTCTACCTTCTCTAGCATTACTTGTGCATCTATTGCTGACACAATTCCCTCATCTGCCTCTACTACTAGCTTTTCAAGCCGTGTGAGGCTTCCCTTGAGCACACCACGCTTTTTGCGTAGAATCTCCATCTCTTGTATTCGTATATATTATATATATATGGTATATGTCTCAAGGTGTAATAAATGAAACTAAATGTGCGTACTCACTGCGATATTCCCGCTCAGATGTTCCACTTGCTTGATTGCTCAATCCAATCCACTGCCAGCCGCTCAGATCTACCCGTAAGACCATCCACGTGCTTCACTCCAATTGAAACAGAATCCATGTATTCTGCCCAAATTTCTCCAAATTTCCACCGATTTTATTTTTAATTATTTTTATTTTTTATTTATAGCCAATTGATCCGGCTCGAAGGACCAAATTTATGTCGCGCCTTATCGCAATAAAAAAACGCAGACCTAGTTTCGTGGTGGCAGCGATCAGCAGTGCCGGAAAAAGAGAGCTAAGCCTTTATTTTACGTAGAGTCTTTAGCCGAACATAATAAGACATTAAATGAGACGAGATGAGATTACATAGGGTTTTCTCCTATAGATGGCGCTTACAGAGCTCAAAAACTATGTGTAGGGTATCCTTAAAAAGAGCCTACGTTGAAAAATAATTGTTTCTACGTTAAGCTTAAGACTTTTCATACCACCGTGGTATCAGTAGATGTATGATAAAATTAATAAAATTTGAATTAAATAAGAAACAAATACCAACAGCAGAAACCGCAGGAAACTACGCTAGTATTATTATGAGTACACTGTATCAAACTATAGCGACAACTCCACGATTGGTGTGGCTTCTGAATATTATTAACTACGATCTCTGAACCGAAGAAGAAATTTATGTTGAAGCGCAAATATTTTGTCCTGCAAGTATCATTAAAGGTGATCAATCTATATTCGGCCGAATTATAAATAGACTCGTCGATACTTTAGTTGATGTTATCTCGGCATTTAGAAGTCCTTGGCTTTTCGTAGACAATTAGCAGTGAAACATATTTATTAATTTTCAAGTCAAATTCATTCTACGAGCATTCGGTCAATATTTTATTTCAAGCCGATATAGTTCATGTTGAAACACCGTGGACACACCCATAAGGTAGTTTTACGGTGTGAAATAACACACAGTTTGCTCATGTGAATTACAACGACACTTTGTCACTCAGTTTGATAAATTGATCGTAAATTCTTGACCTGTGGCGTGACACAATTGATAGAAGGTTGTCCTATGTACTGGACATTACCTTAATTAGCTTATTTAATGACATTTATGTGGAAAAGAGTTTTCTGAAGATGGTGCTAATGGAAGGTCATATGCTACAGGTGGTAAAAGGCCGCGGCAGTTAACAAAAATGCTGATAAGGCTTGACACAGTGGGTTAAAGACACAAGAGACACTTGGTTCTTTTCCCAGGGCTTGCGTATATGTGTTTAGAGTTTGTAAGAATATAAAAGGACTTTATGTACGTGTCATTTTTCAAAGATGAATTTTTAGAACCGAGTTAGGCTTAGGCTGAACTCCCGATTGGTCGTATTGATTTCTTCAGCTAACACGTACGTCTTAATTACTCAATTTTTTTTCTACGTTATTAGAACAACGCTGTTTTGTTTTGTTTTTTTTTTTTTGGAAAGATGAATACTGCATTTAAAGTTGTAAGTATTGCCCATCCACTAGTTTTTCCATCTTTCTGAAACATATGAATACCATGTCGGAGGCATCTTCATAAGAATGGAAATTATACTTAGCCGGGCCATGTGCATCGGTCGGAGATAATCGGAAGGGGTAATGTCTGGTGACTATTCGCAGCATGTTATTTATGTCATGTGGCAAAATAACCTTATCGTGCATTTGCTCGTAAGCTGCCTATACAAACTACACCCTGCTAATCGCATAAAATACAGAGCAAAATTTTCAACTTTGTCTTTGCCGACACATTTAATGCATATCTGGGCTTATCCAACGATCTTTTACGGTAAGGCTTATCGAACAGTATCCACTTTTTATCGCCAGTCACAATAACTTCCTTTTCCTTTCCGATTCTGCCAGAGCATTCTATATCTATAGAATCTATAGAATCACATCAGTTAACGATCAACTATCGTTTTTGAATGAAAATATTGAGAAATTGTTCGATGCTCATGTTTCTCTACGCAGAAAGAAAATTACGTACGGAGCTCCTTTATGGATGAATCGCGATATCACTGATCTGATTGTAAAGAGAGATCTAGCCTACGCTAGATGGAAGCGGTGCAGAATTCCCGAGTTGCATGCAATCTACTCCACTCTTCGGAATAACGTTGTGTATAAAGTTAGATTGGCTAAACAAAAATACTATGCAAACCACCTTAATCCGACGGGTACTGGAAGAAATGTCTGGAGGACCTTAAGTAATTTGGGTATCGGTAAACAAAGCCCCAAGGTCCCCGACAACCTCGATTGTAATCTCCTGAACACTAAATTTCTAGATTCAAACAAAACCAGCTCAAATCTACCTGCTAATTTGCTTCCTGACCCATCCGAGGAAGTGAATAGCACATTTAGCCCTACTCGCCTTGATGATGAGGACATTGTTGCGGCCTTACTGTCTGTAAAATCAAATGCCATAGGTTTGGACAATATTGACCCCAGATTCGTTAAGCTACTTTTACCATTTATCTTGCCATACCTCAGACATTTATAGGAGCGGTACAGTAGATTATAGACCAATTTCTATCCTACCCTTTTTGTCCAAAGTCTTTGAGAAAGCGATTTCTAGGCAGATACAAAGGTTTCTCGATGCAAATAATGGTGCTCAATCCGGATTCAGAGCAAATCGAAGCTGCAAGATCGTACTGCTAAATATTGTTGATGAGTTACGTAAAGCAATGGATAGAAAAGAAGTAAGTTTACTTACCCTTCTGTATTTCTCCAAGGCTTTCGACTCAGTCGATTATACGATCTTATGCTCAAAACTGAGAAGTTTGTTTCGTTTCTCTTCAACTGCAACTAAGCTTTTTCAATCATATCTTACAGGAAGGCATCAATGCGTGGTTGTTGGAGATAAAACTTCATGTCTACTTCCTGTACGCAGTGGTGTGCCACAGGGCTCAATTTTGGGCCCTCTTTTCTTCGTTCTCTACATTAATGATCTCCCCCAAGCGGTTAGACACTCCAACGTTTTAATGTTTGCCGACGATGTTCAGGTGTTTATTAGTAGCCCTCTTGAAAAACTCTCTCAGGCATCAGAAGCAATGAACGAAGACTTATGTTGCATACAGCGGTGGGCACAGAGTAACAATCTGAGTCTCAGTCCGACCAAATGTAAAGTAATAGCCATCAACAGAACTAAAATAGATAAGTCCCTACTCCCGTGTATCAAGCTGGGTGAGTCCGTGGTCACCTACGTTGAAAAATTAAAGAACCTTGGACTTGTTTTCAATGACCCACTTACTTGGTCTGACCACGTAAATACTATCGCTGGTAAAGTTTATGCCGCCATTCGCGTCCTATGGGCCTCGATAAACTTCATCTCTATAAAAACCAAAACCTTATTGGCTAAAACTCTTATTTTGCCTACTCTGCTGTACTGCTGCGAAGTATATTGTAACACCGACTCTAACTCCTTAAGAAAACTAAATGTTATATTTAACAATATTACTCGATACATCTATAATCTTCGACGCTATGACCACGTATCACAGCATTCTAAAAAAATCTTTGGCTGTTCTTTTGTAAACTATTTAAAATTCAAATCATTATGCTGCATTCATCAAGTAATGCGAACTGGCCAACCAGACTATCTTTATAGAAAATTGGACTTTCCAGTTTCACAGCGATCCCATGCGCTTATTCAACCAAGATACTCCTGCACTGCCTCAGAATGCACTTTCTTTGTTTATACCACCCGTCAGTGGAATTCTTTGCCAATCGAAATAAGAAGAATTGAAAATCACCGCACTTTTAAAACCTCCCTCTTGAAAAACCTGTCATCACCCTAGTCTCCCTCCGAACATCGCCTTTTGAATTTAGATATCTGAATATAGTATTCATTTGTATAAATATATATCTTTTACATCTGCCTTTTGCATAATCGCGTATACATATGTTTTAAATCTTCTTTAAGCCTTACGCTATTTATAAGATTTTAATCTTTTTGTGTAAATGTTGTTTTAAATAAATAAATACAAATACAAATTCTCACCGTCTTAACAAAAATTCTCTGTGATACAGCAGCTGCATAAAACTATCCTCAAGTCCAAGCTTGTCGGCGGTACTTCCTTGCAGCTACGTTATAATCCTAAATGTTTGAAGGCAGCGAGAACTTATTCAAGATCCCAATACGTTGCTTATCAAGTCTGAAGCTTCTCTGATTAGTCGAATTAAAAATGATTACACATGCCCATTAAGTCCTCATCACCGACTGTTGAGCCGAAGGTCTGTAGTTCAAGTTCGTCCACAGTCAAGAACAATTCTTATAAGGAAAAATTGTGCAACAACATCAGTTGTGAATGAGCGATGATCAAAAAGTGTTGATGAAGGTATAACACTCGCAGCATCAGATCACTTCAAAATTCATACTCTGTGTGTGCATTCTATTAATAACACCTTAATGACATGGAAAAAAAGAGTTAGTGTGAACTAAAGGGTGTCTCAGTAAGAGTGCACTTTTTCATTTTAAAATAAAAACAAGTATTTTATGACAGAGTTGTGATATTTTTATTGTATTGTAAAGAAAACATGTTCCGATTAAGTATGGAATAAAATATCCGGCAAATGACCCCCACGGCTCCGATGACAGGCCATTACTCTTTTCATGAAATTTTGGATGACTTTTGCACAGAGATGTGGCTGTATCTCACCGATGACGCGTTGGATTTCCGATTTGAGCTCAGGAATTGTTTCAGGTTTATTCGCATAAACCCGAGATTTCACAAAACCCCAAAGAAAAAAATGGCACGGCGTTAAATCGCACGATCTTGGTGGCCAGTTGGCATCAGAACTTTGTGAGATAATGTGTTCTGGAAATCGTTGCTGCAATAAGTCGATTGTTTCATGCGCGGTGTGGCAGGTTGTGCCGTCCTGCTGAAACCACATGTTGTCCAGATTCATGCCGTCCAGTTGAGGCCACAAGAAGTCCGTTATCATATTCCTGTAACGAATGCCGTTAACAGTCACTGCAATTTCGGCCTCATTTCCAAGAAAGTAAGGTCCAATCACGCCGCCTGACCAAAATCCGCACCAGACAGTTACTCGTTGTGGGTGCATTTGTTTCTTATGGATTGCATGAGGATTTTCTGAGTCCCAAATTCGACAATTTTGTGTATTCACGAAGCCATTCATATGGAAATGCGCTTCATCGGAGAAAATTACTTTTTTCGAAAAATTGGCATCGACTTCACTTTGCTCCATTACCCATTGAACGAATTGCCGGCGCTTTCCGTGGTCTGCTGGTTTGAGCTCCTGAGTTAACTGAATCTTGTACGCATGAAATTGGAGGTCTTTAGTCAAAATTCGCTGCGTAGTGCTTCATGAAATTTGCAGTTGTTGAGAACGATGTCGAATTGAGGTTTTCGGGTTTTCGGCGACACGCTCGATTACAGCAGCAATGTTTTCAAGAGACCGACCGGTACGTTGAGGCAAAGGATTCTTATTATCCATAATTGACCCAGTTTCTTCAAATTTTTTGACCACTCTTTGAATGGTTGACAAATTAGGTGCACTTTCTCGAGCGGTTTCAGCGTAACTTTCCCCATTTTTGTAATGAGTTTTCACAATTATAACGCATTGTTCTTTCGAAAAGCGCTCCATTTTTAATAATCGGAATAAACAGAGGTGACAGCTGTCAAATTTCAGAGTTGCCACTTGCATGAAAAAAAAAATATTCCAATTTTAAAAAGTGCACTCTTACTGAGACACCCTTTACAACCAACGCAAATTCAGTCGAATCTCTCAAATCCTACCTAGGACAATCACCCCGGGAGAGTATTGAACGAACATCTTCGACACAAACCATCTGCACCCTGTCCAGGTTGTGTGACAAACACCATAAAAGTGTAATGGCGCTTATCCTAGGAACAGGTGAAGATATCAACTCCCAACGCATTTTATTAGATATGTAACTGCATAATGAAGAGACAAGTTTCTTGAATTTCATGGTTAAAGTACTAACTGGAGCTATCGGGGCATTGTGTCCCTAATCGCCAATGAAATCAAATGGGAAGTTAATAGTTTGGGTAGCTACAATAATTGCAAACATAGTTAAATTTTCAATGACCCCAAACAACCGTCGTGTAGGGCATCTTATAAGCTGTTAAGTTCGTTACAGACTCACCTTAACTGTCTCGGAAATTCGGCATACTCGTAATTAGATCAAAATATAAGAAAAGGGCATCTGTTGGAGTATGTTAGCTACAATGTACGAGTAAAATGTCAATATCTCTGGCGCCCTGCGAGACGCGATCGCCCCTCAACACCGCCTCAAAGTTGTCAAAATAGTCAAAGCAGAAAACGAAGGTGTCTGAGAGAATCAAGTGGTATAAGCTGGATAAAGGAAAAGGCGAAGCTTTTATTACCAACATGAAAAACGACCTCTTTTCAATTATCGATGAGGTCGGTAGAGCACAAGACATGTGGGATTCTCTACAACAATCTGGCCTGGAGAAAGCCAAATCACTGCTCGGAACATCTAAAGCCATCCTGCCAACATGCAAAAGAAACCTGGTGGTGGACAGACGAAGCCAAAGCAGTGATACACGAAAAGAAAATGGCTTTCCAAGCTTGGTCAAAGTGCTCTTCTACTAATAGAGAGGAAAAAGCTCGCCGTGAAAAGGTATATAGATATTGCAAAGGTATCGCGAAGAAAAAGTGAGCCGAATTCAAAGCGAAAAGCATGGAAGGCCTATATCAGGAGTTGGAAGAAATATCGTCTTCCGCGTCTGACAGGAACCAGGCTACCCAGGAGCTTCGACAAAGCAATTTGAACAAAGGAGCAAATATCTTTAAGATAGCCGCCCAGAGAAGAAGAAATGCTCAGGAGATTCGTTTCCCAAAGTTTATTAACAATGCTGAAGGCCAACTCCTTGTGGAAGACGAAAAAATTCTCCACAGATGGCGACAGTATTGCGAGGAACTTCTGAACGAACAGTTTCCCCGAGTGTACTTTCCAAGAGCCGCCCCGAATCATGCCGAAATATCCGACATCACAGTCGAAGAAGTTCGGTACGCGGTTAAAAACTCCAAGAAAAGAAAAGCTGTTGGGCCGGACGGGATAGCCTCTGAGTTCTGGAAAAAGATGGAGACATCGGGTCTAGGTGGCTCATGGTTCTTATCTCCAAACTTATGAGAGGCGACACTATGCCTAATCAATGGAGGGAAAGCTATCTTCTTCCTTTGCACAAAGGAAAGGGTGATACGCAAAATTGTGATAACTACCGTTCTGTCAAGCTGATGTCGCACACCATGAAGATCGTTGAAAATAATACGACGTTGAAAATAATAATACGACTATCTGATGACCAGTGCGGGTTTGTCTCGGGTAAATCAACGACAGATGCAATCCAAAGTATAAGGGTCATGATGGAAAAGCATCGTGATTTTTCAAAGGACTTGCATATGGTGTTGGTTGATTTCGAGAAGGCCTTTGACCGGCAACCAAGAGATCTTTTATGGGTAGCGCTAAGACAAAAAGGAGTTCCAGAAACCTACGTGCGAGTGATCATGGATATGTACAAGAGAGCAACGACAAGAGTAAGATGCACCGCAGGAGTCACCGAAGAGTTCGCAATCAAAGTCGGTGTACACCAAGGGAGCGTCCTCAGCCCACTGCTCTTTATAGCAGTCCTTGATTGCTTGCTTGAAAGAAAAGTGACGGACCCCAATGTGCACCAGCTATTCCTTGCTGACGATGGAGCCATTATAAGTGATGATCAGGCGTCCCTACAACGAGCACTTGATGTGTGGGTGGACATTTTTGAGGGACACGGGTATCATATTAGTTCAAAGAAGACAGAGTATCTGTGCTGCCCGTTCTCTGACCCTCATCAGCCTATTCCAGACATTTACTTGAACGGAAGAGTGCTTCCCAAGTGTGAAAAGTTTAAATATCTGGGATCTATGATTAATAAAGAAGCAACTTGTGATGACGACATCAACCATCGCGTAAGCGTAGGGTGGATGAAGTGGCGGGAAAACTCCGCCATCTTCTGTGATCGAAAAATGCCCCATAAGCTGAAAGGAAGGCTGTACACTTCAGTTGTACGTCCGCCGCTCACATACGGTTCACAATGCTGGACAATGCACAAAAAGTATGAGAGCAAATTAACGGCAGCTGAGATGAAGATGCTTCGCATGACAGCGGGAGTGACAAAGCGTGACAGAATTAGAAGTTCAAAGATCCGAGGAAGCCTCCACGTAAAAGAAACCATCACAAGAAATATAGAGCGCGACCGACTCAGTTGGTATTGCCATGTTCAAAGGAGAGATCCTTTGAACCCCGTCCAAAAGGCGTTATCCATCAACGTTCCAATTTCAACACGCAAAAAAGGCAGGCCGAAAAACAATTGGTGCAAACAAATGCAAAAACACCAGTATTTGATTGGCCTCAACGATGAAGTAATCCCAAACCGGGAAGCTACTTTCTGAGGTCAAACCGGCGGACTCCACAAGCGGACCAGTAGGAATGCAGTTAAGTGGTCCTACACTTCTGACCATAACGACGCCGGAAAAAGGAAAAGAAGATCTCTGGCTCCCTTACATCTATTGATGCGCCAATACAACCGTCTTATAAGCTGTTAGGTCCGATACAGACTCATCTTAAGAAGAAGATCAGAATATCAAACGCTCTGAATAGCTACATTGTGCCCGTAATTTGGGACTTTCTACTGATTTGTACGGCGGAAGGCCAATTTTTTTATCTTTCATAAAACTTTCCTCGTATGGCATATTGAAATTAATATGGATTCAGAGACTTCAAAGACTAAATTCAAAACATGAATGGATTCTGAGGGTTGACAGGCATGGTGACCAGAAATTTCACCAGAAGAAATGCGGCGCCGCGACCCAAACTCCCCTCGGAAAATTTAGTCTTTCGATTTTGTTCAGAGAAATCTTGAGTTCACGGACGATTTTGGTAGTGGTAGTAGGGTAGATCACTGAATAAGGAGCATGCTGTCAAAAGTTGTATTTTCAAAGCCTTCCTCGATTTCGATGAAGCATTGTCTCGCTGTTGATAGGTTTGTGGCATCCCGAAAGGTAGACGTTTGCGAAGAGCAATTTTGCTCATGTGCCCTTTTACTGATCAGTCTTTCCATAGTATTTAACAGGAAGGAGATCAGTCTGATATATCTTGAGCTCTTCTTGATTTTGGAAATGAGGAAATAGGTACAGAAGCAAACGCCGAACTTGTAAATTCAAAGAGCATTGCTTTTAACATTTCTGCAGTATAGGGACGCAAAAAGCCACGTCGAGTGGTTTAAAACGACTCAGCTGCAGTGAGCTTAAATCGATTTGATTTCCCGGGAAGTGCGTCTGGAGCAAAAATGTGCGCCCTTGGCTCAGTGTATGGAAGATATCGTCAGATTTTCTGAGCGCATCCAATTTTGTCGGTCTGCCTCGTTTAAG
The DNA here is from genome assembly GCA_958301585.1 of Merodon equestris. Taxonomy (NCBI): domain Eukaryota; kingdom Metazoa; phylum Arthropoda; class Insecta; order Diptera; family Syrphidae; genus Merodon; species Merodon equestris. The sequence continues at coordinate 112,133,135 of OY284415.1, forward strand.
GACTTTAATCAACTTACTAGTCGCTCAATAATTTAATCTTGATCAGGATCTGTTTCAATCATCATATGAAATGGACTTGTGTGGTTTATTTAGAAGACTCTTAGCTTTCTAGCGGGTCCACTACTTCAAGGCAATTGCTTATGACACTATTCAGCTTTTGAATAAATTCATCAACCCTTTGAGTCGTTCTCACCATATGTGGGGTTCAAACTCCTCCGCAAACCCCACTCGATCAGTCTTTTATGGATTTTTCTGAGTTTCTGAGGAGAAGACTCGCAATCCATTTGGAGTTCTTTGTATGTATGTATCTACAGCTTGATATACTGGCCGTGGGTTAGACTCGTCAATTAGTGATAGTCTTGATTATCTATTATTTAGTGCTAAGTCAGCCACCACCTGAGACCCCGCTATAACAAATTTCGGTTAGAAAACTCAATTGCTTATGGTGTGGTCAGATGATAGAGTGACATTAAGGAGGTGGCCTCCTTCCGAGTTGCACTTGCCATCGTGATATTATTGAACCAAAAACATGACAAGACAAATAAAAGGAGTCATATTAGTTCGAGAACATTACGGACTTTTACTTACACACGACTGAAACTATTTGACGAAGCCTCTCGAATATGGCGTTAAAGGAACGTTTTCGTCTGTTTCTGATGATTTGAGTTTGTAAATATGCAATATAAGGTAGTTTCGTTGCTAAGTGTCCTCAATAGTCAACGAGTGCTAGTTAGCAAGATAACATCAGCTATTGAAATTTCGACAATTCTCTGTTCAATATAGATTGATCACCCTTAATAATACATATGCGTGCTAGAATACCAATTATTGGTCGCATATTTTCTCCATTTCAGAGTTGTTAGCCAAAAACTCTTTGAAAGTCACACTAGATTGTTAGCATTCCATTCAGTGTACTATTTTATTTTATATTCGATTACATTCGGTTACCGAAGCGATAACGTTTATTGAAGCATCAAGACTAGTTGGTATTTGTTTCACCTTTAATATTAGTTTTAACAATACGATACGAATGTGGCCTAAAACGCTTTGAGCCTTATATAGAAGCAAATATTTTGTAAAAGTTAAAAATATTTCTATTTTAATATAATGAAATTTCAATCATTGAAGACGATATACTCCTCCTCTTCCCTACTTTGCTAGATATTAAATAAATAAGACAGTGGAACAGTGTTTCTTACTAAAGCACGCTTTCGTACAAGGTTGTGGCTGACATAAATTGTTACCAATTCATGTCGTTCTGTTCTGCCAAACTGCTTGTGTAAAAATCGGTTTTTTTCAGCCATAGAATTCAAACGTAATAGTGTTATTGCCCTTCGTTTTTGCTGGAACATCACATTCCTGAGCTGGAGAAATTGAAAGTGAACAATATGTTTGTGTATCGCACCATATCACGCTACAATGAAACCGGCTCCTAAATCCTGTGGCGGTGGCCCGAAAAAACAGCAACTTCGACAAAAAAGTGGTTCGGAGTGTGAAAGCCAAAATCGAACGAAAGCCGAGTCGTAGCGGAAGAAAAATCGTTTCTGAGGTTTAAATATCCAGATGATACAACACTGCAGTGACTGCCGATTGTCGCACCCCATTTGTATTTTTCCATCACGACGTTAAGATAAACGCACTCGTTTATTGTGAAATTGTGAGCATCCAAAATATTTCATCCAAAATCCCTGGACATTCCAACAGAACTCCTTCTCACAAAGCCCGAGCAAATCAATAGTGGCTGCGACAAAATGTTCCGCGCTTCATGTCCTCGGCACATGGGCTATCGGATTCTATAGCTCGCTGCATTTCCAATCGATTTTTCTATTTATGGCATTTCGAAAGGCAATATTGCCACTAGAAAAGATCAAACAAAGGACAGTTAGCGCTTTGCCGGAATTGGTAGCGCATTCCATAGACACACTTGCGTGCAATAAGATTATGGACCGTTTTATGGAAATTGTTCATAGGAATGGTAGCCACATCGAAAATATTATTTAAATCCTTGAACTTGAATAGATCTTCGAAATATTTGTATTGTGCGACGTTAGTTCATTTTGGTGACTTTTTATTTTTCTCGAAAAATATTAGTTTATTAAAAACTAGCCGGGCCCGCGACTTCGTCTGCGCAGGATTAGTATTTCGAGTAGCTTATATTAGCGTGGCGTAGAAAAGAACTAACCTTATGACATTAAAATTATCACATAAATAATTTTTGGGTCGCATTTGAAAAATATAACAGCCTGACAATATTGAGATGTTACAGTCGCACTATAATAACGTAACAATATTGTCAACATAAGAAATACGGTAACTAAGCACTGCAGAGCCCTAATCATAGGCATATAGGTAGCTACTGCAATATTAACTATATTTAACGATTTTTTTCCTCCAGCATAAACATGCAGATTTTTCGCTTTGCAAACACGTGAGCAAGCCACATAGAGCTGACCGTGAGAAAAACATGGCGTGCCCAAATGTATGCCTGCTACCTTTAAGGTTTGACCCTGCGATTTGTTGATCGTCATTGAAAATGCGACTTTTAATGGGAACTGCAGGCGTTTAAAATTGAATGGCAAGTTGTTGGGTATGATTGCAGATTAAGAGGTAATTTAAAAACCGAAAATTAAAAAAGCAATGTTGCAGCGATCCCAGAGGAAGCCACCGCTAATGCAACATTACGGTCCTTACGAATTTTTGCTAGAAGCAAATTAAGCAAAAATGTTTTACCTGCACCGCCCGGGGCGTCAAGAAAAAAAGACCGCTTTCGCCAAGCTCAACTCGTTGTAATATTTTGTTATAAATGTCTTTTTGCTCGAGTAGCAGGCGTGGTTCAGTTTCGCTGGCCTGAGCGTCTAATAAAGCGGTATCGTAGCTTAGCTCTTTGATCAAATCGATCGACAACTCTCCTCGACGCTGCAGTGTAGGCATACCTAAGTCGGACAATTTCTTACCGGAAATCGTTATTATTTTGTCCTCTATATGTCTCAGTGCTTCATTCAAACATACATAGATCATTGTTGACTTGATCCATCCTTTCAAATCTATTCAAGATATCCTCCGATAACGCAGCTTTATACTTATCATAGTTGAAGAGAATTGGATAAACCGCAAGTGCATATCAATATTGCAAATAGTTCTCTTATTTGCGAAGGAGAGCGACAAAGCACGGCCGCTTCCATTGTGGCATCCCAATGGTTGTCATCTTCCAACAACCCCAACTTCTCACACGCTTGTCGAAAAGTTTCAAGTTCTTGGCCGTCAACTGTTTTTAGATCCAAGAAGTTAGTGGGGCCCTGTACTACATTCAGCAGCATTCGCAAACAGTAACATTCGAAGTTACTCACTGTGTGAATGCGCCCAAGAGCATCTCCTGCCTTCACACCTGGCCAGCCGTCGACATGTGTTCCTTGTAAACGACGTTTCCATTCTTTCGACGACACGTTCCATGTATAGTAGCGGGGTACGTCAACATAAAGTAATGTTTTTGCAAATGCGTCATTTTGGCAAAGCAGGAAAAATGCAGTTAGTGTCGTCTTAGGTGGTGCGGCCATTCTCTCTCTAAAATTGTTTTCAGTGAAGTAAATCCGCTGACCATTGGGCAGATGAACCGCAAGGTGAGTGACTGTTGGGTGTCTCTCATGCAGAGGCAGACCCAAGATCCGCTACGCTGCTTCGCTACTGCTAACATATCTACCGGCTCGAAACGTTTGCACCTCATCTCTCGGGCCAATATTAACATTCCCTTGCTGTCGAATGTTAAAAATAGCCTGGTCGCTGCCATTGTTTATATACATATTTACAAATATATCTTATCGCCTGTACCGTATTGCAGAACTCTACATTTATATGACAATTAAAAATTTTAGAGAGAAGAGGAGAATATGGGACTATCCAGCTATTGTCAAGCTGGGTTTTTAGAGTTATCGTACGGCCGCCATCTCCTGGTGCTCTACGCCTGTACAGAGGATAGCCTTTGTCGTTAGTTTGAGTATCTTTTAAAATCGCCCTTGGATACTTTTTGGTGCATTTTCCTTTCTTCATGCATGGTGATGACGAATTTAGAGCACCACAGGGACCATGAATCATATTTTTGGTTACAGTATCGTAGAGTTTTCGATCACTTTCTGGGTTTGGTATCTCCGCACTTATGACTTCATCAATTTGGTTAGGGCGTAATTTTTCCGTCAACCACAGCAGTAAGTGCACGTGTGGCAGACCTCTTTTTTGCCACTCGATCGAGTACATGAAGCACTTCATGTCTCCAAATATTTTACCTTTTGTAAGGAGAGCAACCAATTTTTGAACTTTTATTTTAAATAATCTGGCTGTTAAGTCATGTCTGTCCGTTGAATTTTGACCTGGAATGAGCTCTTAAGTAATTTCGCACATACATATGTGAACGCATCCTGCGTGTACTCATGAAGATATCTCGGGCTATTTACAAATGACGACGGGAGTATTACCATTTGACCCAAATTGTTTGGATTTAAATCCGCATCATTCCTGATCGCGTCTTGTAAATGTATATAGTTTTCTGTTCGCAGTTTTGTTTGGTTTAAGGCAATAAACCTTAGGCGCTAACTCTCCACTTTGACATACATACTTACATGTCCACCAAAAACTGAAGAAGGAGAAGTCTACATCGAAACAATAAATTAAAATTGTAATGGGCGAGAGTGGTGATGAGAGCGGGTGAGCGAGGTAAATTGTAATGGAGAGAGTGGTGGTGGTCTCTCTTTCTCCGCTCTTTGTCTCTCAGGTAGGGGGTAGGTCTGCCTGTCCTCTGCAAAATCCCCCTGAAGGGACAGTGAAATCCGTATGGTAGATTTTTGATTTTTATTACAGAGAAATTACGGAAGAAAGGGTGGAAACCTTTTTCGGGAAAACAATTGGTTTGCTCTCTACCGCAGGATATGCGAAATAACGCAGTACCCCGCTGAATAGGCGGCAACTCAATTCGGAAGAGTAACGCGGATTTAGTTCAAACCAGAGAGGCGGTAGTGTACCTCCGTCACTGGGAACGTCGCAATAGAACTCAGTCCTCTAATTGTTATAGTGGAAACACAATCTGGCTTTGCCGCGTGCCGACTTTGACAGCATGAGTAGAAACAACGAAATCTTATGGAGCTTCCTACAATGTTACCTCAGGCTTTTGCTCGACCTCATATCGTAAATATCGTAAAGTTAAGCAAAGCGCCAGAGTAGAGCTACTCTCTACTCAGACCTGCGTTTGACAGATGAATTGTCTTTGACTTGTTTGATTTTAGCAAAAGCGAGTAACGTATTGTGCTCCGAGCTGTTCGTTTCAATATGCATATATTTTCATAGCTTATTATTGGACTTTTCGATACAAACTAATCATGATGGAGGTTAGAGTAATAAATTCTTTTCTTTTTTCATATTCGTAGACCTTTATTTGAGCTGATTTGTTATGTTTCAATTAAATCATATAAATAATAATAACACCAGTCTACACTTCTTTCTGCACTGAAATCATACGTAAAGATTTTGAGGAAACCGAACTTAGTGTTGTCATATTCCTAAGTTCTATACGCGCACCTGTGTCAAAGCCACATTGTGAATGCAAATTGCGGGTTGCCGGCGTTTTGACACATTTTATCGTAAGAGATCGTAAGTCGGTGCAAAGCAGTGCAAAGCCTGTCAAAAGTCGGCACGCGGCAAAGCCAGATTGTGTTTCCACTATAATGGCTTCACACTCAAAAGGCAGTAGTGTACCGTCGAAGTGAGCATGAAGCGATCACAACCAGAAGTGATCTGACCCTGAATTTGCGCGGCCTTTTATACCCGAAATTCAGAGCTTTCCACTCTTGCTTAAAGCTTTAGAAGAGCTTAATACATGTCTTAACACATAGTTTAGTACTAGTCTAGTTTTAGTACAATTATTAATTTAGTACAATTGTGATCTTAGTTCTAATTACAGGGATGGTCAAGTGTTTTTATTATATAATATTGTATAAAGTTATTTATTAAATTCCATATTCACAAATTCATTTTTTATTCATTTAATTCATATTTTAAAATAAAGCAATAATGAAAAATAATAATAAGAAATAATAAGGAATAACAATAATAATAAATAATAAGGAATAATAATGAGAAATAATAATAAAAATAATTCAAAAAGCAAAATAGAAAAAATAAAATGTTGATTGGTGTTACAAAATTGTTGCGACATATCATCATATGTAAAATACGCATAAAGGTCTTTGCACGACACTTTTTTGTTCGGTATGGGTTGTTTTGTAACTGGGTTTGTCTGAGGAATATCAAAACTGTACCCCTCTTGTCCTTTCCAAAAAATTATCGGGTACTCGAGAGCATCATAAAATCTATGAGTGTCCGGAACTCGAGTGAGCCGGCCATCGTGCGCCTGAATAACAATGTCCCGAGACGCAGTTTGTTCACTACTAACTACTACGGCAGCTATTTCGTTTGTGGTCGGGGCATTGAACCGTCTTTCGTGTTCACCACGATCTGGGTGTATCACAACCTTGTAATTATCGCTAGTCACTCTATCTTTAGCCATTTTAAATTATTTTAAATTTAAAAATTATTAAATTTAAAATGTGATCATGTAGAACTTTTTGTATTTTTTGAACTGTGTTTCTTTTCACACCTGGTACGTACTCAGAACGCCTATCAACTTGTGCTTCCTCATCACCCATGAAATAAACTTGCAAAAATGTTGGTTGTGTATTAGTAGCAGGAAGCAAAGAACCAATTGTGTGGTATATTTGCCCTTGGATTGTAAAACTCGGGCAAAATCCTGGCATCGACACAATGTTATCAGCTCCAAAAGATGTCATATGGAAGCATGTATATTGTATTGTATTTCCTTATGTTTTTTAGAAAACGGCGAGACTCATCTGTTTCATTTGAAAAAAGTTTTTTAAGAGGTTCAACAGGCTCGTCTATTGAAGGAAGAGCTACTTTTCATCCCGAACAACACATGCCTGCAGCTTCCTCTTTCCATTTAAGAGCACCGCAAAATCTGCATTCTTTATTCATCGCTTCTATTTTTATAAGCTTGTGGCTTTCGTAATCAAGAGTCTCGTCGTACTCAAATGCAGCTTTATCGAATACCCCCCACGCGTTTCTTGTAAATATTAGTCGTCGCTGTTGTGCCCTTTCAGCAACAGCGCGTCTGCGAGCTTCAGCAGCTTCAACGGTTTCTGTAGCTCTTTGGGACGCCATGTAAGTCGCCTGCTGAAGACGCCGAGCTTGAGACTGTTCCGGTGTCTCAGAAGCCCGTTGAGATGCCAGATATTCAGCATGCTGTCGACGTCGAACCTGGGACTGTTCGGGTGTCTCCGCAGCCTGTTGAGATGCTAGATACTCAGCATGCTGTCGACGCCTATCTTGGGACTGCTCTGGTGTCTCGGCAGCTCTATGAGCTGCTTCACGCTCTGCCTGTTCAAGCCTTCGCAGTTCGGCTTGTGGAAACGTCTCGTTAAGTCTAGCTACTTTCATAGTTCGAGCTTTATTAGAGCTTTGGCAAGGATTAGACTAATGCTTTCGCGGCATAATTCTTAGTACGTGCTTTTTCTACACTTCCAAAAAATACAGTACGGTAGTTATTATTATGTTTATACTTCAAAAATGCAATACTTGCCTTGATTAAAATTATAGCTAAATAGTAATTAAAAGGCAAAAAACAATTCTAATTTGCTAATTAGAAAACAAAATCACGCTTCCGTGAGTCTATTAATATTCTTTTATTATAAATTTTACATTATTATTGCTGTTATGGTATTCACATTATTATAAATGAACCAAAACAACCAAAAAAGGACCAATTACTTACCTACCTACAACCTATAATTTAAATAAAAACGAAGTAATTCGTTATAATTAACAGGTAAGTCACCTATCTATATAATTAAAATAAGAATGAAGTATCTTTTTGTACGTGTAACTCCTAACCAAAAAAAAAACCTGCCAATAACTAATCTTGGGCCTATATTACTTTAAGTACAATGCGTTTTTAACAAATCGCTAGTGCCTTGAAAATTCGCAAAACGGACACAACCGTCAATGACGTCTGCCCTCACGCGTCTGCCCGCGTTCGGGTCTACACATAAGATATAGATATATACTGTGGCGGGCTTTTTTGTAGGACTATTTAAGATAAACATTTCCATCATACATTACATACATATGTGTAACTCTAGCGGTTTTGGCAGCGCACGCCAGAATAGTTCGCAGATGGTAAATTTTTTCCTACTTATTTGATATTTTGGACAATTCACACAATATCTTTATAAATTGTAGCCTATGTGTTATTCTGATGTATAAGCTATATTATTGTAAAGTTTCATTAAAATCCATTCAGCAGTTTTTACGTAAAAGAGTAACAAACATCCATCCATACTTACAAACTTTCGCGTTTATAATATTAGTAGGATATCCATTTTGGCCCCTTCAAAGTAGTCTCCCTCAGATAAAGTACATTTGCGCCAGAGCTTTTTCCTATCTTCGAAGCACTTCTTATATGCCCTTTTTGGTATAGTCTTGAGTTCTTCCATTGATATGGTCTAAACGTGACAAATCTCCGTCCTTTCATGGGAAGAGCAAAACGGTGAATACGGTAGCTGAGAGATGATCACGGTATTATTTTTGGCCAATAATGTAAGGACAAGCAACGATGAGTGAGCAAGTGCAATATCGTGATGCAGTAACCATGAATTTTTTCTCACTAGTCCGGTCGTTTGCTTCACGCAAACAGTTTTTTTTTTTTTTTAATTTAATTTTTAATTTTTTGTTTATTTTCATTTTTAAAGCTAACAAAAATTAATTTAAAATAAATACAATATTCAAGATAACAGCTTCATGAATTAGAATAAATAGATAGCCATTCTATAGTCATTGAAAATGGCTAGTGGCGAATGACTCTTCCACATACATAGCTAACAATCAGAATGAGTGTGGGGTATACGTAAATAAATGAAAAGAAAGAGAGTATAAAATAATAAAAAAGTAAATAAAGTTCCATAAATTGCCCAGAACATAATAGAGAAAAAAAAACAATAATAGAGAAACATAAGTTAAATTAAATTAAGAGAAGAGGGAGAAATCAGAGTAATGAGAACTATAATAAATAGATTTTGTAAATTAAAGTAAGAAACAATTGTTTGACCATTGAATGATCAATTATCATTGGCACATCTACAAGATTTCTATTATTAACACGTAAACTATATATTGCTGAGCTTCTTAGCATATAACCGCTGCGCAAAAAGAACACTTTGAGAACTTTATAAACATAAAGATGTCTTAAAGGCAGAATACGAAGATGATGAAATAGTGGCCAGCTTGTGGTTAGTCTACTTTTTTTTGCAGATAATCCTAATAATATGCTTTTGTGCTAGACAAAGAGGCTCAAGAGTATTGTAGTAAGTTCCACCCCAGCTTGATAAACCATATTGTAATTTGGAATTTACAAGTCCATGGTAAAATTTCAATAAAAGTTTTGTCGAGCAATATGGTTTTAACATGAAGATATTGCGATTTACAGAGACCATATACCTTTTCAAATCTGCAATATGTGCTTTCCAAGATAGGTTCTTATCTACTAAAACACCAAGATACTTAAAACTTCCAACTGATTCTATCCTAAAGCAGTTCTCAGTACATTTAGCATTCCTATTGTAATTATCTTTACCGCAAGTGTGAGAAGATAAAAAAAGTTGTTCACACGCTGTAGAGTGAAAGTATACATCACAGTCAACCAGCTCTGAATCTTTCAAATTAAAAATCATAAGCTTAGTTTTTTCACTTATTAGGAGCTTATGTTTTGCAAACCATTTCCTTAGAATTTGCAGATCTTTATACAGCTTTGTTACGGATTCAAACAGAGAGTTGTTAGCATATGTAAATGCAAGGCTGTAACTCTACTACTAAAATGCTGCTGAAATATAGAATTCACATAAATTAAGAATAAAATTGGACCCAAGACAGAGCCTTGAGGAACGCCGATATTTATTTCTAGCTGGTTACTAAAGACACCATCAAGTTTAACCCGTTGAAATCTACCTCTTAAATATGTTGAAAACCATTCATGGACAGAACCTCTAAAACCGATCTTATATAATTTATCTATCAGAACGCTAATGGTGCAAGCACAAGCAGAAATAACAACACTGCTTCCCAAACTGTCCAGCAGAAACGTTTTTAATTGTAATGCCGTCTGCCATTTTCATGTATCTAAACTTAATGCACGTAGTAAAAAAGTAAATCTTCTTCTTCTTCTTCTTTTCCTTTTTATCCCGGCGTCGTTATGGTCAGAAGTGTAGGACCATAACCTTCCCACTTAACTGCATTCCTACTGGTCCGCTTGTGGGGTCCGCCGGTTTGACCTCAGAAAGTAGCGGCAGGCTTCCCGGTTTGGGATTACTTCATCGCTGAGGCCAATCAAATGCTGGTGTTTTTGCATTTGTTTGCACCAATTGTTTTTCGGCCTGCCTTTTTTGCGTGTTGAAATTGGAACGTTGATTGATATCGCCTTTTGGACGAGGTTCAAAGGATCTCTCCTTTGAACATGGCAATACCAACTGAGTCGGTCGCGCTCTATCTTTCTTGTGATGGTTTCTTTTACGTGGAGGCTTCCTCGGATCCTTGAACTTCTAATTCTGTCACGCTTTGTTACTCCCGCTGTCATGCGAAGCATCTTCATCTCAGCTGCCGTTAATTTGCTCTCATACTTTTTGTGCATTGTCCAGCATTGTGAACCGTATGTGAGCGCCGGACGTACAACTGAAGTATAGAGCCTTCCTTTCAGCTTAGGGGGCATTTTTCGATCACAGAAGATGGCGGAGTTTTCCCGCCACTTCATCCACCCTACGCTTACGCGATGTTTGATGTCGTCATCACAAGTTGCTTTTCACACTTGGGAAGCACTCTTCCATTCAAGTAAATGTCTGGAATAGGCTGATGAGGGTCAGAGAACGGGCAGCACAGATACTCTGTCTTCTTTGAACTAATACGATACCCGTGTCCCTCAAAAATGTCCACCCACACATCAAGTGCTCGTTGTAGGGACGCCTGATCATCACTTATAATGGCTCCATCGTCAGCAAAGAATAGCTGGTGCACATTGGGGTCCGTCACTTTTCCTTCAAGCAAGCAATCAAGGACTGCTATAAAAAGCAGTGGGCTGAGGACGCTCCCTTGGTGTACACCGACTTTGATTGCGAACTCTTCGGTGACTCCTGCGGTGCATCTTACTCTTGTCGTTGCTCTCTCGTACATGTCCATAATCACTCGCACGTAGGTTTCTGGAACTCCTTTTTGTCTTAGCGCTACCCATAAAAGATCTCTTGGTTGCCGGTCAAAGGCCTTCTCGAAATTTACCAACACCATATGCAAGTCCTTTGAAGAATCACGATTCTTTTCCATCATGATCCTTATACTTTGGATTGCATCTGTTGTTGATTTACCCGAGACAAACCCGCACTGGTCATCAGATAGTCGTATTATTTTCCGCAGTCGGCTATCTAATACCCGTTCAACGATCTTCATGGTGTGCGACATCAGCTTGACAGAACGGTAGTTATCACAATTTCGCGTATCACCCTTTCCTTTGTGCAATGGAAGAAGATAGCTTTCCCTCCATTGATTAGGCATAGTGTCGCCTCTCATAAGTTTGGAGATAAGAACCATGAGCCATCTAGACCCGATGTCTCCCATCTTTTTCCAGAACTCAGAGGGTATCCCGTCCGGCCCAACAGCTTTTCTTTTCTTGGAGTTTTTAACCGCGTACCGAACTTCTTCGACTGTGATGTCGGATATTTCGGCATGATTCGGGGCGGCTCTTGGAAAGTACACTCGGGGAAACTGTTCGTTCAGAAGTTCCTCGCAATACTGTCGCCATCTGTGGAGAATTTTTTCGTCTTCCACAAGAAGTTGGCCTTCAGCATTGTTAATAAACTTTGGGAAACGAATCTCCTGAGCATTTCTTCTTCTCTGAGCGGCTATCTTAAAGATATTTGCTCCTTTGTTCAAATTGTTTTGTCGAAGCTCCTGGGTAGCCTGGTTCCTGTCAGACGCGGAAGACGATATTTCTTCCAACTCCTGATAGAGGCCTTCCATGCTTTTCGCTTTGAATTCGGCGCATTTTTTCTTCGCGATACCTTTGCAACATCTATATACCTTTTCACGGCGAGCTTTTTCCTCTCTATTAATAGAAGAGCACTTTGACCAAGCTTGGAAAGCCATTTTCTTTTCGTGTATCACTGCTTTGGCTTCGTCTGTCCACCACCAGGTTTCTTTTGCGTGTTGGCAGGGGCCTTTAGATGGTTCGAGCAGTGATTTGGCTTTCTCCAGGCCGGATTGTTGTAGGGAATCCCACAATTCTTGTGCTCTGCACTCCTCATTACCGACCTCATCGATAATGGAAGAGAGGTAGTTTTCCATGATGGTAATAAAAGCTTCGCCTTTTCCTTTATCCAGCTTATACCACTTGATTCTCTCAGACACCTTCGTTTGCTGCTTTGACTTCTTTCTCGCATCCATAAAAAAATCAGTCAGGAGGAGACGGTGTTGAGGGGCGATCGCGTCTCCCAGGATCACTTTGCAATCTTTAGCTCGTGGCTTCATGAAACTGGATACCAAATGATAGTCTATTTGAGTTTCATTTCCGCCGCTGCTATAAGTGATCAGGTGCCGGCTTTGTTTGACGAACATGGTATTTAGCACTATAAGACCGTACGACTTGCACATGTTTAGGATATCTTCACCTGAAGAGTTCCTGGTGCCGTATCCCAGCCCTCCGTGGTAGCCTTCATAGTCTTCGCTTGTCTTCCCGACATGTCCGTTTAAATCTCCCCCAACAAACAAAAGCTCTTCTTTTGGGATGATTTTGACAAGGTTGTGGAAATCTAGCCAGAATGCATCTTTTTCTTTTTGTTCGCATCCTACTTGAGGGGCATATGCGCTTACGATGTTCCACACCTCACCATGCATCACCAATTTGAGAGCCATCAAACGGTCACTGGACTTTGAAATGGTTAAAACGTTGCCAAGTAACTCTGCCGCAAGGATGATGGCGATTCCGTTTTTTCCTTGTTCCAATCCATAGTAAAACATCTTGTAGGCTTTTGTTTTAACGTCCAAGAAACGTGCCCGATTACCGGTGTTTCGCCATTTCTTCTCTTGTACGCACAGGATGTCTACTCGCCTTCTAACCATCATTTCTTCAAGCTCATAGCTGCGCCCACTCATGCTTCCACCGTTCCAACTCGCGACTCTTAAATGTGGCTTACGCCGTTGCATTACTTTGCTATCCCCCGGAAATCCTATAGCTCTGACCGGAGCATTGCTGCTCGTCCCAGGATCACGACCATTAGTAGTGCCTGGCGGGGTAGTGCTTTTCCTTTTAGCGTTCTTTTCCATAATGCTACGGTTTGACCGTTTTCTTTCTTCCCTTCCTTTTTGACACGGGCATGCTCCAAATTTTTTATTTTTTTTTTTGATTGATCTTACAACACCGGTGATCTCCAGTCGTGTCAACCCACTGATTTGCATGCACACTTGTGGGGCAGTTTAATGGTGGTATATGTGTCCCTAGGCTCACCTTGGTGTTTTCTAAATTGCCTAGATGTGAGTTTTGTTTACCTTTGTTTAGTCGCCTTTTACGACAAGCGATAGGTATCGCTGCCGGGATATTCTTAACCCGTCCCTGCACGAGTAAGTAAAAAAGTAAATAATTGTAAAAAAATAAAAATATTGTCATATAATATGTATAGCAGGTTTAGGAAATAAGTCTCTATTTACCGAATTTTATAATTTAGTAAATTCATTCGATTTCATATTTCTATTCGAAACGTTCACAACGGAAAATAACTACAATCTCTTTGAAAATAAGTTCATAAAATATGAGTTCTATTGGATACCTGCCACAAGAAGACATGCAAGGGGAAGAGCTAGCGGAGGATGTTACTTTGGTTATAAGAAGGATTTGGAGGTCTGCTGCGAGTTCAGAACGATCGAACAGCTTACATCAAGCCTGTGCTTGAATAATAAAAAATTCTATATATTTCCAACATATCTCAATTGTAACCACTGGGAAAGGGATTTCGAGAAACTACAAAAGGCAATGGTATGTTGCGACGAACAAAATATCATTATAATCGGAGACTTGAATGCGCGGGTTGGAGAAATCGGCGGTATGGAAAAAGTTAAGATCAGCGCAGAGCGGCGGTCTAAGGATGCATTATGTAACGAAAGGGGAAGGAAGCTTGTAGAGTTTTGCGATTCCTTTGGCTTCCGAATTCTAAATGATACCACTCTAAGTGACGAACAGGGAGAGCTGACATTTATTAGAGGCAACGGCGCATCAGTTATAGATTACTGTCTGACAAAGGGTGAATGGAATGATCATATCATTGATTTTGAAGTGAAACAAGCCCCATATTCAGACCACTTCCCAATCTCCGTCACGTTTACCTATTCATCAGTGGTGAACGATCAAGTTAGAGAAATGATGGTGATTCCAAAGCTGGCATGGAAGGACAATAACGCCTACCTATATAGAATGAAAATGCAGGAGAAAACGCAAGGACAACAGATTACGAGCATTGCGGAGATCGAGCAAATTATTGAAGAATCGTATCCCAATGAAGCTGCAAACACATTAAACTAACAAGCAAAAAAAGAACCGTGGTTTGATAAACGTTGCCAGAAAGCTAGAGTAACATCGTTTGCGTGGTTAAAACTATTCCGTACATTCAATACAGAGACGCTTAAAAAATCCTATCTTAAAGCCAATCAGGAATTCAAGGACATATGCAGACAAAGGAGGCGAACTTATTACGAAAGCGTGGCGTATAAACTGGGACGCTGTAATAGTTCATCGGAATTCTGGAAGATAGTGAAGTAACTCAACGGAAACAAGTATGTGATCAACAGGGGTCTTGCACCGAACATACTCTATGAATATTTCAAGAATTTATTGAACCCGCCATTGAGCCGTTCTAATTTCGAATATGCGACACCAGACATCCGGAACAACATCTTGGATGGCCCGATAACTCATCAGGATCTTAATGCAGTGCTTCTCTGTCTGAAAGATAAGAAAGCAGCAGGATCGGATGGTATACCAAACGAATTCATCAAGTACAGCACCAACGGTCTTAAAGATAACCTTGTTCGCCTATACAACAACACTTTAGAACAGGGAATTATACCACAACGATTCAAAGAAGCTCTGATTTTCCCTATTCACAAAAAAGGGGATACAGGGGATCCAGCTAACTATCGGGGCATATCCTTCCTAAATGCAATCTACAAAATTTTTGCAAAAATACTGCAGAGGCGACTAAATACATGGATAGAAAACAACAACCTATTAAAAGAATTTCAAGCCGGCTTTAGATCTGATTATTCAACTATTGACCATATATTTGTATTGAATAGTATAGCAGCTACATATATGAATCGTCATAGGAAACTTTACGCATTTTTTGTGGATTTTAAGGAGGCCTTCGATACAGTGAACCGAAACGCCCTGTTTTACAAATTATATGGAATGGGAATGTCATCGAAATTTGGAAGGGTGAGACTTTATCAGAATGGTTCCAGGAGGAGGGATGTCCGTTGAGTCCCAACCTATTTGCCCTCTACATAGATGATATTGTTGACTTTCTGCCTGGAGGAGTTGAATTTGCAGGAGTTACCTTTAAAGCCCTTCTGTTCGCGGACGATATCGTGCTGCTGGCAAACTCACCGGAATCCCTGCAATCGATGATAAATCGTTTATATGAGTACTGCAAGCTATGGAGTTTAATCGTAAATTTGGAAAAATCAAAGATAATGGTTTTTAAAAAAGGAAGAGGTAGATCTGCATACAACGAAAAATGGAACTTCAATGGAGAAAGAATAGAAGTAGTAAAAGAGTACAAATACCTGGGAATCCTGTTATCAAGTAACCTTAGTATGAAGAATCATCTATATGAAAAGCTTACGAAATCTAAGAACGCAATTAATGCAACGTGGAAGAACTGTTTCAACAATAAAAATATACAAATACATAACAGCAGCAAATTTAAGTTATTTGAAGCCGCATCTGAGGCAATTATGCTATACGAATTAAATCTCTTCTTGAGATGTGTTGAAAAAAAAAATACTTTTCTGTTTATCTTTTCGTTGATAGACCGCTTTATTGGACTCGCACTTAACAACTAACTCGTACAATTCCGTTTCACTTAAATCTAATCTCTACTTGGCATGCTCAGCTTCGTCGTCGCACGATTAAAGTGTTTATTCAGCTTTTCGCATGCGCGAACCTGAGACAGGTGAGTGCACCCGTTTATGTTATTGAAAATATCGAATGACGGTCCGTGGAATGCACGGGATATGTGAGCTGGTTGAGAGTGGAATGCATAGGATATGTAACCACCCCCCCCTTAAGATCACAATCCACCGGTATTGTTTGAGGTAGCTGATTACCTCCTTTGAGGGCATTAACCGTTATTTTCAAATTTTTGCTTTTCCGCGCTAATTTTGAATGAATTATTACTATTATAATTAAGATGCAGGCGATAGCTGAAATTGCCAAGTAGCTAACATTCTTATGAATTCTAAGTGTTTTTATATGTTCTAAATTAACAAAACTTTTAAATAAGATTTCCTCGAAACTTGGAGTTTTACTAAAATTATATTTTACATCACTGGTATAAAAAAATCTATCTTCGAAATTTATGTTGGTGTTACTAAAAGTTTGGTTTAATATTTGAATTGAACAGTTATTAATCGTAATTAAATAGTTTCTTCTTAATTTTATCTTTCTATCATCACAACCATTTATTAATTTTTCATTTTCCATATTTTTACAAAGGATTGTATGTTCATCTAATGCTTTTATTTCAGTTACCCTATTTTCTTTTAGCTTACAATTTTTATTCGTTATACAATTATTGATTGGCAACAATTCTTTTTCGTATAAGGATTTGTCATTGTATATGTATTTAGTCTGGTTACTTTCTATAAAGTATTGATCTTCCATGATTATTTCGTTATGTTCTTCTGTGGGTATGGCTGTTAGAAGTTTAAAGTCAACTAATTTATATGAGTGTGGGATTTTAATTGCTATTATTAGTCTGTCTCTGTCGTATTTTAGTAATCCTAATTTTACATTTTTCAACTTATAAAGATCTAGTTCTGTGGATTTTATTTCGATTGCTGTCATCATACTTGGATGTAAAAGTACCTGTTTCACTAATGCTATGCTATCTAATATTTGGTTAAGTTTATCTTCTAGAATTTTAAGTTTTAGTATTTAATCAGTTTTTAATTGTTGTATAATAATTTGTTTTTCGTTTTCGGTTAACTCTCGATATGCTTGTGCTATTTGTTTTCTATCTTTTTCTATAGTGTTTTTTATGTTAGTAACAGTGTCGTTAAAGTAGGAATTAATTTGAATCTGTTGCTCTAAATTGTAAATAGCATTTCCATTGTTTTGCTCTATAATTTTCATATGCTCTGTTATTGCTTCTCTATCGTCAGCGTCCATTGTCCCGAACAACCATTTCTGTGCGGTTCCTATAGCGTTTATTAGCCCTCGTCTTTGTCTGAAGCTCCTATGTGGTTCTATGGCTGTTATCTTTGACTCTATACTTTCCAATTCCTTCCTAATTGTTGGGTCGTTATTAATGTGTAGCCTTTGAATGTTGTCCCTAATGGCGTTTATAGTTTGTCTTAATTCGTTTGTATTTATAATGTGTAGTATCGTCTTCGTCTCTCGTATTAACTCTGTTTGTCCCATTTTTATTTCAATATACCCGTTGTCAGTAGTTATCCTGTCTATCGTCAGTGTCGCTGTCGTTTGTCCTATCATCAGTACAGCCAGTCCGAGAAACGCTAATGTCGTCATCTGCAAGCATACGGGGTCTCTTAATATTTATTGAGTGTTCCCTACCTACTCGTTTTAGTCTATATCTACGTTCGTCTTTATAATAGTGTCTTTTATAGTTCTTTACTGGTATAATTTTCCGCTTTTCCTGATAACTTTCCCTATCTAGATTTAATTTCTGTGTTCGTTTTTCTTTTTGTGTCTGTATTCTTTTAACTAAGGTTGCGAAGTCAGCGTACATTGCTTCTTCAGGCGTCATTTGAATAGTGGATTGATATCTATTATTATAGGTCTGTACCGCTCTATGTACCTTTTGAATAAGCGTCAAATCTAAATTTCTCATAGCTACCAAAATTTCCTGTAACGTCGAATGGAATCTTTCGATGTTACTATTTCCAGTGTGAGTGTTGGGCTTAGTCAAGTGGAGTTCGACTTCCTGTTCCCTTAAAAATTCTTTCAGATGTTCGGATTTAAATTCATTGTCTGTTATGATTTTAGAGGGTTTACCAAATTTGGAAAAGTGTTCTTCTATCGTTTCTATCTTCTTCGTCCAGTTTCGGTTTGGCAGAAAGTAAGCATAAGCTTTTTTTGTCAGTTTATCGATGAGAGTTAAGAATGGATGTTTTTTAAAGTAATATATATCCATGTGGACAATTTCGTTGGGTCTACTTGGTGTTTGACTTACTTCATATTTCAGTTTTATAGGTTTGCGTTCGTACTTGGCCTCTAGGCATGTCTTACAATTGTTGATTATTCTGGTTATTTCTTTTACTAGGTGGGGATAGTATATAATATTCTTTAGGCTGTGGTAAGTTTCTATTATTCCACTATGGGCACTTTGTTTTGTATGGTATAGGGAAATTTGTTTATGTACTTCTTCTAATGTCTTTATTTCCTGTGCTCTTAATGTCGCTTTTATAAATTTAATTTGTTTGTCATGTCCAAATAGTTTTATTAGTAATTGTTGTATTTTATTGAATTCGTGGTCTGAAAGTTCCGTATAGATCCCGGTTAATCCTGGTTTTATGAATCTCATAAGTAGGTGTGTCCAATAGTCTTCTCCTTTTGTCATGTCCACGAAAATTATACGTCTGCCATGTAATACTTCTATTTCATTGTTAGCGTCGTTAGTGAGTATTAGTTGTGTTTTATATTTGTTAACTATAGTTTCTTGTATAGGGATATGGTCAAGTAGTTGTTGTTCTTGCGAATGTGTCGTAGCGTTATCGGACATATTGTTTACTGAGTGGTCGTTGTTAAGTTCTTTTTCTGGTACGTCCTCAGGAATTCGACTTAGAAAGTCCGCTATTTTGTTCTCTCTACCTTTAATGTACTCAATGTCAAATTGGTACTCTTGTAGTTTGAGTAGCCATCTTTGTGTTCGTTGACTGAATTCTTTTCCTGAAATTTTTTTATTAAGATATTTAATCGGTTGATGGTCTGTTATAATTTTGAATCGTTTCCCCCACAAATACGGCCTAAAATACCCTACTGCCCAAACTACCGCCAGGAATTCTTTGTCAGTAACGGAGTAGTTTTTTTCGTGGTCATTTAATGACCTAGAGGCGTAACATACTGGCTGTCCCTCTTGTGTGAGTACTGCCCCGATGGCATAATTACTTGCGTCGATGAATAGGGTAAATTGTTTTGCAAAATCGGGAAATTTTAGAATAGGGTGTTTTGTTATGTTTAATTTTAACGTCTCAAAAGCCTGGATATATTCCGGATCATTGGTGTTGATTCTTTTATCTTTTTTTAAGTACTTGATCATTGGATTTGCAATTTTAGCGTAATCCTTCACGAATTTGCGATAATAGCCGGTAACCCCTAAAAATCCTTTAAGTTGTTTCTCATTTTTCGGTAGAGGATATTCCTGGATGCATTTAATTTTAATCGGGTTGGGTTTCATTCCCTCGGTTGTGAGAATGTGGCCCAAAAATTCCGTGTTTTTCTTCATAAATGAACATTTGTCGAACTGTACTTTGAGGTTGTGTTTGGATAGAATATCGAATATTGTTTTGAGAGAGTTAATGTCCTCTGTTAGGCTGGTAGAGAATATTAGTATATCATCAAGGTATACCACTCAGATCTTGTTTATGTGGTCCCTGGAATGTCGCCGGCGCGTTTTTCAGACCGAACGGCATTCTGATATATTCATATAATCCACAAGGTGTCACAAATGCTGTCTTCGGGATGTCGTTTGGTTTCACCTTGATCTGATGGTACATTGCTGATTGCTACAGTCTACACGTCTGGAGTTAATGATGCTCATGGTTGAGCCTGTGTCAATCAGTCCTATGTATTTTTTTTCGTCAATTGTCATATCCATGAATATTCTGTTCCCGAGGCTTAATTGAGAAAAAACTCTATATTGTGTGCTTCCTCAGTTCGGTTGGGGGTCTGTCCTTCATTTACTGTTTCACTGTGCGCTACGTGACCTATCTTCATCGGCTCTGGTTGACGCGGGGCATTTCTGAACTGGCCAGATGGGTTGAAAACTGGTTGTCTAAAGTTTCCTGACCTAAATTGGTTTGAACTAACTGGTTGAGAGTGATATTGATACCTATATTGTCCTGAGCTTGTTCTCTGCTGGGGGTTGTTGTTAAAATTGTATCGATTTTGGCTAGTCTGTGGGTTCGTGTATTGGGGATTTCTAGGATGAAATTTATTTTCTGGTTTGGATCTTTCAGTTGTAGAAAGATCCTACCGACTGCGCCAATTAAATCTCTTCTTGAGATGTGTTGAAAAAAAAAACTTTTCTGTTTATCTTTTCGTTGATAGACCGCTTTATTGGACTCGCACTTAACAACTAACTCGTACAATTCCGTTTCACTTAAATCTAATCTCTACTTGGCATGCTCAGCTTCGTCGTCGCACGATTAAAGTGTTTATTCAGCTTTTCGGATGCGCGAACCTGACACAGGTGAGTGCACCCGTTTATGTTATTGAAAATATCGAATGACGGTCCGTGGAATGCACGGGATATGTGAGCTGGTTGAGAGTGGAATGCATAGGATATGTAACCTACGCGGCGCAGGTATGGGGATATAGGCCCTATGAAGAGGTAGAGAAACTACAACGGTTTTTCATTAAAAAGATTTTCCACCTCCCCCCTAATACGCCGAACTATATGCTTATGCTGGAAACAGGCTTATCTCCTCTATTTGTGAAAACACTTAAACTGCAAATCAACTACATATTAAGGGTGGAGAAAATGCCAGACAATCGACTTCCCAAGATAGTTGCTCTACTAGCAATTAGGAATAAATCCACATGGTACGAAGAGTGGTTGAAATTAGCAGGTGGGTGTGGAGTAGAGCTGAACGGGGAACAAAGGAACTGGGAAAATTCATTATATAAGTTATTAGAACAAGTCGACCTTCAGGCCAGAAAGAAGTTATTAGAAGAAGCGGCGGGATCATTACATTGTAGTACATACAGCCGGCTAAATCACAACCTTGAGGGTAGAAACTAAGGACATTCATACTATCCAAGAAATTTCAACAATGTTCAAACTTCGAGGAGAACTTCTAAGGCTCAATTTCGTGCCGCATAGGGAGGACCTGCCTATACTCTGTAGTATGTGCAATTTAAGGGAGAGGGAAGATACATTACATTTCTTGGGCAAGTGCCCAGTCCTAAGAGAAACTAGGAGAAGTGTTTTCGAAAAGGACTTTTTATCGGAGAGGGATATGATATCACTTCTCAACGAAATCGATGTTAAGAAGCTATTTGCGTATTGCAGGATTGCTTTAAAATATAGAGAAAGCATATTAACAAAAGTCTTTGAAATCGCTTAAAATAATAGGAGCACTTAAAATTAGATGCGGAGCTATTAGTACAATTGTCAATCTGGCAGACGGCAATGCCATGCATATTGATTTTGTTATACCTTAGGCTAGTAAATCAAATGGAAAAATAAAATCTACTCTAATCTAAAATCTATAATTTATCTACCAGAATATTATGATTAACCATATCGAAAGCCTTGGTCATATCAATAAACAAACTTATAGTGTTTTTGTTGTTGTTGACGCCTTCGTATAGGTCACTACACAGTTTAAGTATGGCATCTTCAGTGCATCTACCTTCACGAAAACCTTATTGCGCACTGTTAAAAAATTTAGTTTAAATTTAGAAAAGAAACTATTCGGCTTTTCATTAGCTTCTCAAACAGTTTAGAAAATGTTGAAAGCAGAGATATGGGTCTCTATTGGCCCATTTGTTTTCGGCTGCCCTTTTTGAATAAAGGAATAACTTCAGCTGTTTTCAATGATTTTGGGAAGATACCGCAGCTGACACTCATATTAAATATATGAACCAATATATCAATCACGTAAAGAGCAACGCGTTTCAAAACGCAATTTGTGACACCATCGGAAGTACTGGAGTTCTTGTTGTTAAGATGCAATATTCTTTTATATATTTCGTGCGAAGTGAAAGGTTCGAACACAAAGCTATTGCATTGAAGATCGTCTTCAACTAAATCCGAGAACAAATCACATTCACAATGACTTTGAGGAGGGCAAGGCTTTGAATTTGCAGCAACGGATGCGAAGTATTTGTTAAAATTGTTAGCGGGTTCGAAACAAGCACGTTATCAATTTCTATCTCTAGAGCTCTATCTTTTGCTTCTTGTTTATTCAGTATACTGTTAACAGGTAGGTAGGTAGGAGTGGCCGCCTGATATCGAGATGCCAGGCCCAATTAGCGCTTATGCGCCGTTTTGATGCCACCACTCAGTGACCTAGTGTGCTGTTATTGGAGTTTCATATCCATCCTGTGGAATTAAGGAATTTGATGATATTACAGAATCCTATTTCTCTGAATTCTGATAGACCGTCGAAGGAGATTTTGCCGAGTAGGCGCTGTCTGGTTCTAGCTAGAGCCGGACAATCACACAGGAAATGGGTGAGAGTTTCCTTTTCCAGTGGGTTCTTGCAACTACGGCAGTAGGTGTTGAATGGGATGCCTAACTTAGCAGCGTGGGTACCGACAGGCCAGTGGCCAGTACAGACGGCTACAATTCTGGCAATCTCTTGTCGGGGTCTGTTAGTTAGGTCGAGGGTTCTTTTCCTGTTATAGGAGGGCCATGTTTTCCTTGATATGACGCAGTTGCTAAGACTGCACCATCTGGAGTTCGCCCTCGAGAGAAAGTGTTGTAGAAGGTTTGCCTTGACCAGTCTGATGGGGGGGAGTACTGCCTCCGCCAAAGAACAGTCAAGGGAAGAGCCGTGCCTTGCTAAAGCGTCAGCCTTTTCGTTTCCCTCTATTTTGCTGTGGCCAGGAACCCAAATGAGAGTAATGTTGAAATAGTCTCCTGCACAGCTGATTTCATCCTTACACTGTGCAACTAATTTGGATTTTATGGAGTGAGAGTCAAGAGCTTTGATAGCTGATAGGCTATCAATATATATATTTACATCTCTCTTGGTAATAGGATAGCGCGTGAGTAACTTGCAAGTTTCCTTAATCGCCAGTATTTCCGCTTGGAACACGCTGGCCGAGTCTGGAAGTCGCAACGATTTGGAGATATTCAGTTCCGCTGAGAAGATACCCGAGCCAACCCCACACTCCATTTTCGAACCGTCGGTGAAAAAAGCTACCTGATGGTTCTCAGAGTGCAGTCCCTGTTTCCATGCCATCCTGGATGGGAAGTGGACATGGGCGGCTTTATTTGGGTTATGTATGGTTGTCGTGAAATCGGTTGCAGTCATGGCCAGGTCACTAGGTAATAGGTCCAGCACCTTGCTATGACTGTAGGGTTTAGATGACCAGAACCCAGATTCTCTGAGTCTAATGGCGCTACAGGCTGCATTATATCTGATGAAGAGGTCCAGAGGGAGGAGGTTTAGGAGTACGTTAAGTGCCTCGGTCGGAGTAGACCGAAGGGTACCAGTTACCCCGATACTGGCCGATCTCTGTACGCGGCTTAGTTTTTTGATGTTGTATGCCTTACTTAGGGCAGGCCACCATACGAGCGCTCCGTAGGTGAGGATGGGGCGGATGACAGCCGTGTACATCCACAGCACCCTTTTGGGTCGGAGTCCCCAGCTTTTGCCAAAGGTTCTGCTACAGGCATAGAAAGCGACACATGCTTTCCGTACTCGATGTTCAATGTTTATCTTCCAACTGAGCTTGGGGTCTAGGATAATTCCTAGGTATCTAGCCTCGGAAGACAAGGAGAGTGGCTGGTTGTTGAGTCGAGGGAGATTAAAGGACGGTATCTTATATTTGGTGGTAAACAGCATCAGTTCTGTTTTACTCGGATTGACGCTTAGGCCGCATCTTGAGGCCCAGGCGCTTAGCTTATTCAGAGCTCTCTCTGAAATTTCGCTAATTACCGAGGGAAACATTCCCGATACTAGGATGACCACGTCGTCAGCATAAGCAACCGCCTTTATTCCGATTCTCTCGAATTCTTTCAGAATTTTATCGATAACCAAGAGCCATAGTAGAGGCGATATTACCCCACCTTGGGGTGTGCCTCTATCTACGGTCTTAACTATAGTGGTGTTGCCCATCTGGGCCTGAATGATCCTAGTTCTGAGCATGGATATGATCCATCTGCTAACAAGTCCCTCTACCCCTGCCGTGGTGAGGGCTTCTTGGATCGATTCAGTGTGAATGTTGTTGAAAGCACCTTCTATATCTATGAAGGTAGCTAAGGTAAATTGTTTATGGTGGATGGATTTTTCGATTGTCTGCACGACTTCATGCAGGGCGGTCTCAGTGGACTTGCCTTTAATGTAGGCGTGTTGGGACTTCGAAAACTTTGTGTTTTCTAGGGAGTCGCGGATGTGCCTGTCCAAGATGCGTTCGAGGGTCTTCAGGACGAAGGATGTGAGGCTGATAGGTCTGAAATCCTTTGCGGATTCATGACCGCGCTTGCCAGCCTTCGGGATGAAGATAGATCGAACTCTTCTCCAGGCTAGGGGTATGTAGTTGAGTTTCAGCGAACTTCGATAAATCACCGTTGGCCAGGGTATAACCTTGCCCAAATTCTTTTGTAGCATTATAGGAAATATCCCGTCAAGTCCCGGTGACTTGTATGGAGGGAAGCTGCTAATGGCCCAAGATATATTATCGGGGTTGATGATCAAATTAGCATCGCCCCGTGGTGTGTGCTGCGTATGATGAGGGACCTGCGTAGTAGTCCCGTAGTCTTTACATCCGGGGAAGTGGGTGTTCAAGAGAAGTTCCAGGGACTCTTCTGTGGAATCTGCCCAAACACCGTCGTTACGTCTAATGTAGGATGGATTCTGGTGTTGTTTGGATAGGATTTTGCTCAGCCTGGCAGCATCCTTTAGTGTTTCGATTGACTGGCAGTACTCTGACCACGCCTGAGCTTTGGCTTTGCTAATGGCCTTTTTGTAGAGTTTAAGGCAGTCTTTGTAGGGTTTCCAGTATTTGTGTCTGTGGCAGATGTTGAAGAGGTCTCTTGTCATTTTCCTTAAAACGGAGAGATCCTCATTCAACCACGGTGGGAAGGTTTTTTTGCTGTGCTTAGCTGGGCACGAAACTTTGAAGGCTGTGACCATGGCCTTTTCAAAGGCCCTGACTTTCGTGTCCAGTTGTCCTACAGATTCCATGTCTGGATCGGGTAGGTTATTGAGTTTGGAGTTAATGATCCTACTGAATTTTTTCCAGTCAGTACGTTTAGTCAGTACGGGGATGGAGGGGTCGGCACTGAAATTCACATTGAAGAGTATCCATTTGTGGTCTGCAAACGATTTTAGATTGGATACTCTCCAGCTGTCGACTCTATAATTGGTGGAATTGGAGATTAGGGTTATATCAAGTACTTCCTCCCAACCAGGATGTGCTTCCGAACTCGGAAATACAAAGGTTGGGGAGCTACCTACATTACATATATTGAGCTTGGAGGTAATTAAGAAATCAAACAGAGACTCACCCCTTTCGTTGATTTCCGAACTGCCCCATAGAGAGTGTCTGGCGTTGGCGTCGCATCCGAGAAGAAGGGTATCCTTACCCTTTTGAAGTTGCCTAACCAGTAGTTGCACTTCAACCGGTGGAGATGGCATATCGTGCGACATGTAGCTTGATGCTATAATGAGGTTCGGCTGGCCAGAACCTTCCAGATTAACGACTGTTAAATCTTCGGAGCTAAGGTGGGGACATAAAAAGGCTTTAATATGTTTCTTAGCTAGTATACAGGTTCTGGGCTTACCGGTTTGTTTTTTGTAAAAAATGTTGTAGTTGGTGTCGTTGAGCCCTCGGATAATAGAACCGTTTACCCAGGGCTCCTGCAATATGCCAATGTCAATGTTTTCCTCCCGCAGGAAAACTAGCAGATTCTCCGACGCACATTTCGAGTGCTGGAGATTAAACTGTATGACATTAAGCATATTGTAGTTACTGTTGTTGCTTTTGTTGTTGCTCTTGGTGTATTTGAGGTTGGTCTTCCGTTTCGATCGATAGGCCCTCCAGCAATTTGTCAGTTGCATCGATCTCAACTAGATCGTCACCAGGGCCTGTCGGGCGAAAGATTTTGAGTTTGGCTTGCCTGACGCCAAACTTCATTTTATAGTTTGCCTCCTTCAGTACTTCCAAGCACTTTTCATTGATGGAGAGCAAGTAAGTTTGGGAGTTGTTCTGTGGTTCTTCGACCTTTATGATGGCCCAGTCCTCCGTGGGGATGTTGGGGTTTTGCAACTTGAGACATTGGAGAACCTTTCCGCTGTCTATAGTCGTCCGGGGTAGCCAAATACGTGCCCTTGGTATCCTGGGGATATCCTTAGCGGGGATGATCTTGATCTTAAGTTCATCCCAGGCATCGTTAACCTTAGCGATGCAGTCGCTAAGGAAGTCTTTGGAGAATTGGTCAGCGCATTTGATAACCCGGAAACCCCTAACAATCTCTTCGGAGTGTAACCCAGGCATCTGGCTATTGGGGTTATTAATGATATGATCCACCGTCATAACGGTAAGCTTAGCCTCGATGCTCGGCCATCTGTCAAGCACCGCTTTACCGTTGGAGGAGTTTTCGTCACCCAGCGCGACCTGGAGGTGATCTCTCGCAGTTTCCGCGTAGGAGGAAAACTTGCTGGGGGGCGGCTGCTGCTGCCGTGACCTTGCTTCTTTTAGGAGCGATTGAGGTTTCGTCTTGAGACCTGATCCTTTTCGCTCCCTCGCGATTTGATGTGGTTTTGAGTCGGGTGTACTCATCCACCACTTCCTGGTATTTGCGCCGATCCTCTATGTCTTTCTCATGAGGAGTACCAGCTGCTTGATTCTTTGCAATCTTGCCAAGGATGAATACAGCCTTGAGGTACTTCTCTCTCATAATCTGGCCGGAGGATTTTTGCTTTTTAACCGGCTTTTGGTCGCTGCTGCTGACTTTAGCCGTTGGTATGTTTTGAGGTTGAGGTTGAGGTACAATTGGTTGGATAGGGGAACTATTCTTAGAACCCTGTTCCTTGGATGGACTGGCTACTTTTTCTTGGCTCGAAGCCAGTAGCTCGTCCTCGGATGAGATGCCAAGGCTAGGCGACCTCCTTGTTTTGTTTTTGTTTTTTTTATCCATGTATTTAAATTATTTTGGTCCCACGAGTAGGTCCGGAAAGAGAGGTCCGTCCCAGCAGAGCCGACATACTGGGATAAGGCACTTATACAACCGACCTTGCCTGGGCATCGGAGGGGACCGTTAACGGCCAGTACTCTTTAACCACTAACTGACCATGCAGCCATCGGCACGGGTACCTCAACACCTTGGCTTAGAAGTGGGTTCTGGAATTTAGTCGCCTCTAACGACTGGCATTCCATGCCGCGGGAATATTCTATCCCCTTTCCCGCAGGGGGATATATACTGTTAACAACTTTCCACTCTTTTTTTATGTTGCCCTCACATTTCTCTAATTTATTGGAGTAAAACCTATCTCGACTAGCCTCTACCTCTTTTTTCACAACCTTACACAATTTAGTAAAAGATTTTTGGAGTGTTAAGTTTTGAGGATGACGCTTACACCTTTTCTGCAACCTATTTTTTTTTTGTTTATCAATTTAAGTAAACCAACCCCAATCAAAGGCCTGAATCTTTTTAGCTTTGGTGTTTCTGACCGAATAGTTGTGGCATTCTCTATATACCCTTTCAATGTTTCCAGAAAAATGTCGTACGCAGATGAAGGATTAGCTTCCTCATAAACTTGAGTCCAAAACTCATACTTAAGATCGTCTTTTAACTTCTCAAAGTCTACAGATTTTCTTACAGAAAAAGGAATGCATTTTTTGCTACTAGATTTACTATCAGACATATGCATAACGCTTAAATTTATCATGCAGTGATCTGTAATTCTAAAGTCGAGTACTTCACTTAATACTTTATAAAAATCATTATTCTGAAACCTTACAAAAATATGATCAATGCATGTCTGAGATTGATCTGTTATTCGAGTTGGTACATTAATAATTGACTCCAACCCATAGGAGGACATAAGAAGTAAGTACTTATCAGAATCAGAATTACTTTTTAGAATATCTATATTCATATCCCCTAAAATTAACAATTTTTTTGTTTTTATGCTTTTGAGAATGCTATCAATAAAGATGCTTTTATTCAAATTATTCTCATGCAATCGGTATACACAAAGAATAACAAATGGTTTACTGCCCAAAGTGCAATTTAATTGTAATATGTCTGCACTAGTCAGATTGTAGCACTTAACTTCACATTGATAGGATTTTTTTACAAACACTGCGACACCACCTGAACTATAAGAATTATTACAATTGCCATAAAGATCATATGTACGACCTTCCGGCAAGAATTCAATATCAATATCATTGTAACGACATTAAAACAGAGAGCAACACTTCACATTTGCTCAAACTTTTTCGGTGTGCTTTTTTCGAGCTTGGCTCTTCTGGTTGCTTCTATTGGAGTGATTGGGTTTTGCTTTCGAAGTCATAACCATGTACCCATGTTTCGTCACCTGTGATGACCCATTTCAGCAAACCTGGATCGTCATTCACGTCAACCGACAGCTCCTGAGTGGTGCTCATGCGACGGTTCTTCTGGTCAAAATTTTGCAATTTCGAAACAAACTTTGCTGATCCACGTTTCATGCTCGTAATATTTGAAAAAAAATGCGTGAGCCGATATACCAATATCCCCAGCAACTTCTCCGCTTCTTCGTTTTCAAGGTTTTCATCCGTTTTTGACGTGCTGAGACGTCCAGGTCAGGCATCGACATTAACATCTTCTCGGTCCTCTTATTATTATTATCAGCCATTTGGAACCTCGTTGGCTACCCTTCGCCAAGTCTCCCTGTCGTGAATGTGTTCCTTCTTGTTTCGCTGTTCTGTTTCATCTCTATTAGGTACATTCTGTTATAGTTCTCTCATATACGGCTCGCGATTTTTTTCCTACGATGTTTTCGCTATTTATTAGTTTGACTGTTTTTCCACGGTCCATTCGCTCTACGTGTCTTACCCATCTTAGTATTCGCGATTTAACTACTCTTACCATACTAGATGCTGAATAGAGTTCGTCGAGTTCATGACTGTGCAGTTGTCGCCATTCACCTGTTTCTTAGTCTTGTTTTACACCATGCATCAAAGACGTGAAATATGTATATTTTCCTTCTTCGTAGTCAGAGATCAAATTTCTCATCCGTAAAGTGTCATTGGCATTATTATGGCTTTATAACTGCGGATTTTAACATTGCGAGACAAGAGAGTTGTTTTGAATATTTACTTAATCGCGAAGACGCGCTCCTTTTTTGCCATTGTCGTTTTTATCTTAGGAGCTGACTGACTTCCTTTCGTAGCGTTTGATCTCCGCTATTTTGTAGGGCTTGAAGTCCTGTCTTTACTTTTTCCTCGTATTCTTCGTCGAACCAAGGCTTTACTTTGTGAGCTTTGCAACAGCATAGTTTGTTTCCCGCTGCCTCCTTGACAAGACTTGTTACTATTGACCATACTGCCTTTACCTCTATTGTTTCGTCTTCAAGCAGGGTGTTTAACATTTTAAACAATAACCGGCAGAAACTGCGAGAAACCAAAGAATAAAATGCTTAAAATGAAACGCGCTGAATAAAATATAGGATAACACAATTTATTAAACTTGCCCGCACCGTGGTCAAAAGTCAAGTGGCGAGATGCACTCTCAGCAGCAGCCATCTACCCAAACCAATCTCGAGAAAATGCAGTGGCATGATAACTATACATGGTACGATTTCGAAAAAATGCGGTAATAACGAACATCCGATGTGCGCAGGCGTGGCTACTGTTGAGAGTGGGATAAGTTAGCATTCGCTGTGCATGTAACACACGATCAATGACGTGTCACTTCGGTTTGAATATATACAGCGAGTGATAACTATTAAGTCAAACACACGGTTATGGCGGGTAACAACTTCATTTATAGCCGGTCACAGTAAGAGAGAGCGAATTCATAGTCTTACGATCCTTATAGTCTACGTTAAATAAATAAAGGGTCCGCCATCTAACGTTTTTTTTTTCAAGTAGTGCTTATTTCGTGAATGGTAACACTTAGCTCATGTCTGATTTGACAGATAATTAGTTTTGTCCTTCCGCTGAACGAATATGGTTGTGTATACGCTTGAACAACGCTTCGCTAAGTGGGCCTGCGATCGACTTACAGAAGATGCCGATTTTGCCAAAAAAATCATCTTTTCAGATGAAGCTCATTTTGATCTTGGCCGGTATGTAAACAAGCAAAATTGTCGCATTTGGGGCACAGAAAACCCGCACACATACATTGAAAAGCCGGTGCACCCAAAACGAGCCACTGTTTGGTGCGGATTTTGGTCCAGAGGCATAATTGGGCCATTTTTCTTCGAAAATGAGCAAGGAGTGGACGTTACAGTCAATGGCGATCGTTATCGGGCCATGTTGAACGAATTTTTGTTCACAAAAATTGAAGAGGAGGATATTGGCAACATTTGGTTTCAACAGGAAGGCGCTACGTGCCACACAGCCGAAGCTACACTCGATGTTTTGCGCCCTGTTTTTTGAAGATCGCATTATCAGCCGCAGAGCTGATGTCGTTTGGCCACCTCGGAGCTGCGATTTGACACCGTTGGACTATTATTTGTGGGGTACCGTCAAAGATAAGTGTTACGCCGACAAGCCAGAGACAATTGACGCTTTAAAGGACAATATTCGTGAAGCCATTGGTGAAATACAGCTGCACACAATCGATAATGTGCTTAAAAATTGGACCGATCGTGTAGGCTACTGCATGGCCAGCCGAGGCAGCCGTTTGAATGAAATTTTTTCCATTATTAACCGGAAGGATTGTACTTTCAAATAAAAAAAGAAATTTCAGAAAATATTCAGTAGTTTTTTTATAGCATTTTCAAAAAAAAAAAAAAAGTTATTTGGCGGACCCTATACTTATTATGTATTGTGTAAGTAAGAAATGTGTAAATACTTCTATACAGACTTAGGGGTGATGTTTACACCATTTCAAATACATAACATCTTCCCCTTTTTAATTTTTTTTTGTATAAATTCTATAATATATATAATGAGTGGGTATTAATTATTTACTTATAATATATTTAATTTTACACCTTAATTGGATTTTAATTTTTTATGTTTAATCCTAGAAGACCTTCTGATTTCTTGAAATTCTGGTATTTTTCGGATATTCCTTTTTGCTTTTTCAATTGGCAGCTCCTTTTCCTTAACCTCTGTAAATATGTTATTTCTAATTTCTTTAAATTTTTCAGGATCTATATCAGCTACGTACGATTTATTTCTTAAATATTTCTTTTTAAGCTGATTATCATGTACAAATCTTTCATAGCCGTTAACCATGCTAATAAATGTTTTCTTACTAACAATTTTAATAACTTTAGCTGGTGTCCATTTAACCATATTTACAAAATTATTTCTATAGAGGACTTCCTCCCCAATTTCAAAAACTATATTAGTTTTTAAATTGTTCATCAACATCTCTTTTATCTTTTCCCATTGTTTTGTTAATTCCAACACTTTTATTTGAATTGATAGTTAACAAATTCTTACAAGTGTTATTATTTAATCAATGCAATAATGTTCTAGGTTGATAACTAAATATCATTTCGGAAGGTGTTCTGCCAGTCACTGTAGTGGGAGTATTTCGATAATTTACTAAAAACTCATTGACTTTACTCATTAACGACCAATCATTTTTTACCTCCAGGCAGAACCTTTTTAACACTGACTTAACTATTTGAACTCCCCGTTCCGCTAAACCATTTGATTGTGGATGATATGGGGGCGATTTCAAAAGATTGTTACCCTTACACTTAGAGAATTTCCGAAAGACAAACGAATTAAACGGCGGCCCATTATCGGAAGCTATATTCGCGGGTAGGCCGAAGGTAAGAAATAATTCTGAAAGTATATCAATTACGTTCGATACTGATGTTTTTGGCATTAACTTAATCTCACCATACTTTGAATATGCGTCCATGACTATGAGAAACGTTTTTCCACCAAAGTGAAAAAAATCTAAATGAATTCGATCAAAGGATATGCCGCTTTGTTCAACAATTTTGAACAAACTTTTTAATGTTGTCATCTAATGTAGGCCACCATACAAAAAGACCGTGCCAACATTTTCATACGTACGATTCCAGTATGATTCTTATGTAATAACTTGAGAATCGATTCTTGCAAAGCTTCGGGTATAACAATTCTATGTTCATAAAATACACATCCATTTGCGATTGCTAAAGAATTGCGTTTTTTGAAATAAGGTATTAAACTATCCGGAATGTCCCTGACATTAGGCCATCCAAACTGTAAATGGTTATACACGATTTTCAAACATCCATCCTTTTCCGTAAATGTCCGTACTAGCTCCATATCTATTAAATTTTCTTCTGAACTAAAATAAAAAATATTAGCTTCTTCTATCTCAGAATTTCCCTTAATAGGTAAACGTGAAAGACAATCTACATTCGACATTTTAGAACCCTTTCTAAACGAAATAGTATAATCATACTGAGATAGAATTATCGCCCAACGTTGAAGCCGCGCTGATGCGACGGCCGAGTTTCCCTTGTGAGGGTGAAAAATTTCCTTGAGGGCTTGGTGATCTGAGCATATCTGAAAACTATGTCCGTAGATATACGTGTGCAATTTTTTATATTATTTTTATATTATTGCCAACCCTTCTCTATGGAGTTGTGAGTAATTTTGTTCAGCCGGAGATAAGATGCACGATGCAAAGTAGACTGGTTTTTCCTCACCGTGAACTATATGGCACAAAATTGCTCCAACCCCATACGGACTAGCATCTGCAACTATGACAATAGGCTTTTTTGGGTCGTAAAGCTCTAAAAGACTATTTTCTAGAAGCAATTTCTTACAATTTTCGAAAGATGATTGGCATTCGGCTGTCCAATCGTAGCGAACTCCCTTTTTTAACAACTGATAAAGTGGGTGGGCCTTACTACATAAACTTGGCAAAAACTTGTTATAATAATTTAACAAGCCTAAAAACGATTGAAGAAGATTATTGGGTGGTGGTGTTTCCACAATAGCCTCAACCTTTTTCTCATTTGGGTTTATACCTTTTGCTGACAATGTGTGCCCTAAATAATCAACTTTATCTACTATGAATTTGCATTTTTTAACATTGATGTGTATGTTGTGTGTATGCAAACGACTTAAAACTTCAAACATCAACTCCTCACATTCTTTAGGTGATAAACTTCCGATCAAAATACCATCTAGGTAGCAAAAAACCCTATCCAATCCCTTTAGGATGCGATCCATTACCGACTGGAATATCGCAGGTGCACATTTCACTCCATAGATCAAACGAGTGCACTTGTAGAGACCACGGAGTGTATTCAGAACAAAGAGATCTTGAGATTTGTCTGATACCCTTAGTTGCTGATAAGCACCCGTCAAATCAATAACTACAAAGTGTGTACAACCCGCCAACCCTGCAAAGATATCGTCCGCTAAAGGGAATGGATAGTACTGCGTTTCTATGCATCGATTCAATGTCACTTTGCAATCTACACATATCCTAATAGTGCGATTACTATCGGACTAGCCCACTTACTAAACTCCACCGGTATTAAAATATCTTCTTTAACTAACCTCTCCAATTCTGCTTCTACTTTATCGCGTAACTTATATGGTACGCTATAGGGCGCGTGGAAAATAGGGGTCTGGTTGGGTTTAAGAACTATTTCGGCCCCCCACACTCTTGAACGGTTATGTTCGGAAATCGAGACTTAATACGAGTTAAAATTTCTGCTTGGGTACTTACTTTTAAGACTTTTAAGACCCTGTTGTTGTTGTTTTGAAACGTGTTTCTCCAATTTGGAAATAATTTATCGATCCATGTACGTCCAATAAACCCTTTTTTTGGCATTTCTCCTTGGACCACTACTAATGATAACTTCACCATGTGACTGCCAGAACTAACTTCAACGAACATGACTCCCAGCTCTCTTAACCTTGAACCTGTGACCGAAATTAAATTATTATTTGCTTTTATCAATTTAACATTTTTAAACTTATCTAAATACTCCGCTCGTTGATAATTGATGCCGCTGCTCCCGTGTCCACCTCCATCGATACTTCTATACCATTTACCACCAACTTTAATTCTTGGGAAGGATTTTCACTGTTGGCACCACCTATTTGATTCACATTGGTCTTATTGAATCGGCATTTGATTGCCACATGTCCCTTTTTATTACAAGCGAAACATTGCCAACTTCGGACTGGACTTAGAAATACAATATAAAAATTTAAAATTTACAGTTTATGGTAAAAAAATAATTACAATCTTAAACACAGGGCGGACCGGTTATTAATTTCATCTCGGTATTGATGCTGCATACGAGGGTCCTTTAACCTTTCAATCTTGAGTTTTTTATTATACATTGCTGTGATCCGTTTCTGTGAATTTGGAATGGACTTTTGATTTGTGGTCTGAATCGCAATCCGATCTTCTACCTAACAGAAAATGTTTACTTTGCGCGTTACTCCATATGGTCATATCCAAGTAGCCTTGTGTCGTTATTTTACGATTATATTTTTTGAGCTTGCGAAACTCATTGTTTTAAGACCATTATCATTTGATTATACATTGAGATTTTCTTGGTTGGCCTATATTTCGCTTCTTTTCCTATTTTCTGGTTGAAGTCCCCGAAGATTTAAGCAATTGTAAAATATTTCATCCATTGTTTTATAAAATGCCATCTTTACCCCCTTATCCTCATATTCTGTAGGACAGTGTACGTTCAGAATCACATAGTTATAGTTATTATTATTTTTTGTTTATAATTCGTGAAGGTTCAAGAGTGTATAGTACGCTCGGATGGTATTTGTCACACAAGTGCAGAAAGTTTGTGTCGAAGATGTTCGTTCACTACTCTCCGGGGGTGGTTGCCCTAGATAGGATTTGAGAGATTCGACTGAATTTGCGTTGGTTGTAGTTCGCAGTAACTCTTTTTTTTCCATATCATTAAGGTGTTATATTGGAAATGCACACACAGAGTATGAATTTTAAAATGATCTTGTGTTATGCCTTCGTCAGCATTTTCTCATAGTAAAAACAAAAAAAAATTGTTGCACAGTTTTTCCGTATACGAATTTTTCTTGACTATAGACGGACTTGAACTACAGACCTTCGGCTCAACAGTCGGTGATAATTACAATTGCACCACGACCACCCCCGACCCTCGCAGGGCCTGAATTGTTCGAGGATTATTATTGTTAGCCCTTGACTTGAGGTATCACCATAAGAAAAAGTCACATAGTGTGAGGTCCGGAGAGCGAGGTAGCCTATGTCTTCATACTTCATTCTTGTAGATATGTCTTCATACTGATAAATTTATTTGGAAGCCGTCATGACGCGTCAGCTTCTTCACCGAGATCTTAGCCGTGTGTTGTGAAGCATCGTCTGGCTGAAATAATATTCTGTTGTTGTGCCCGGGGAACAGCTACAGTTGCGGCAACAGAAACTCGTTCATCATTCGGCAATACACTTCCACAGTGACTGTCTCTTGTTGGTTATAAAATAAGGACCAATTATCCCTCGAGCTGAGTTGGCACACCATACCTTCGGGGCTATCTAAGCGTTTTTTTATGACATTCTCTTCGATATGAAAATGTGCTTCATCACTAAACAATATGTTAGCAAGCGTTCATGTTGTTCGAAAACGTTCGAGCATTATTCTTGCAAAGGTTTCTCGCAAAGGATATTCACTTTCCTCTATATCTTGCACGATTTGAGTTTTGTATGGGTGGAACATTAATTTTCTTTTCAAAATAACAGGCATAGTTGATTTTTTCATTCCCGTAGAGGCTGCAATCTTCCTTATGGATTCACACAGATTTCGCATAAGTTCATGTTTAATTTTAGCGACATGTTCCGGCGTCGCTGCTGATGTTGATGGGCCCGGAGCAGTTCTGTTCGCCATTGTCCTTTTTTGTCTAAGCCCTTACACTCACGACCAGGTAAGTTGGGTGCTCGGATCATCACTCAGCCTCCGTAAAAAAAAAACGCGACGCGCACGAACCAACGAATATTGCTCGACCGCGAATGGGCGGTGTGCTCCCGACCAATGGCGATTAATAAATCCGCAAAAACGAAACCTCCCTCATCTACCTCACCCGCTGGCACCCCGAAACGCTTTCTCCACACAAATTTTTAATCAACTTTTTTGATCCATTTTTCCAATAGCGAAGTATCGCCAATCACACCAAAATATGTCTAATTCTTATTTCTGTGAAAAACAAACTATATAGGTATCCCGAATGGCTGACAATATCAACATATTTTAGCAGATATGTGTACCACCAAGGAAAAAAAATAACAAGATTGAAAAAGGGAACGAAAAGCTCGCGAAATTTAAAATTCACCTTATTTTTTGAACATACTTCGCATACGTGTAATGAATTAGTCCATGTCAGCCATATTTTATTATACTATTGTTTTTACAAAACTCAAAACCTTGTGCGCAATCCAGAGAAGGGAGATAGTCTTCAGATTTGTAATATGGCTTTTGATTCCATTCTGTAGCTTAAAGCTTTTTAGACCACCTCGGGCTTATCTCTGTGTTTATTACTATACTCAACTAAATCTGTGTGTCATTTATCTGTCATTAAATTAAACAGGATGATGGATATACTGGAGTTGATGTCTAAGTGGCAGTTTATATTCAAAGCTTTTAATGTAACTCAACTGCACATAAATAAGAAGACCCGCTTAGTAGAAAAGAACTTGCATCTACAAATATACACCGTAGTGGTTATAATCATAGCAACATATGTTCTATTACATGACGTATGCAATCCGGTAACTGCTTCGTTAAACACAGTCGTTTTGGTACAATCAGCCTGCTTTCAATTGATTCGCATTGTGTGTATTACCGAGAGCCTAATATGTTGCAACGAGCAGCAACAAATGCTCAAACACATTATGGACATCGACAGGATATTTCAAGCCTCCCTAAACGTTGATGTCGAAAACAATAAATGTCGTTCACTACTATCGAAGTGTGGTATTGGGATTATTGCACACTATTTGGGCTATGTGATTTACTTGATGGTTGCATTTATAATGGTGCCCAACGCAAAAATGACTTTTTACGGTATGCTATATTCAGTTCCCATATTGGCTATCGACTTAAGGCGTTTTCAGTACTTACTCTACGTTATCGTTATAAAGCAACGTCTGCGTAAACTTACTGAAGTTATCGACCATATCAAATCGCAGGAAGAACAGGGATTTGTGAAAGAATTAAATGTCTCAATAAGACATCCAAAATTGATTTACGATAATGATCGTATGCTGAAGCTGATCGTTGCCCGCCAGCTCTATAATCGCATATGGGAGCTTAGTATTTCTGTGAATAATTGTTTCGGGCTTTCGATTCTTTTCAATATCGGTAATGATTTTTTACAAATAACATCGAATTTATACTGGATCTTTTCGAATTTGCAACGTTTCATCGATTTGGATACGGAGCTCTTTAATAAAATAAGTATTGGCTTGTCATCTGTATGGTATTTTATAATTATATTGATGTTGACCCAGATTTGTGACAAGACCGTTAATATTGTAAGTATATGGAAAATACCATAAAATGAAGAAAAGGGCAAGGTTTTTGGTTTTTTTTCCAGGCTTCGAATATTGCACTGAGAGTCCACAAGTTACAAATTAACGCTGAAAACGACAACTTCAATTCCATTGTAAATCAATTCTAAGTACAAAGCAAATATTTTTCGTTCTGTATATATTTTATTTTCCACAGATAGAACAATTCTCCTTGCAACTGCTGTATCAGAAGATGGAATTCTCAGCGTTTGGATTTTTCACTATTAATAGCACTTTATTTTACACGGTAGGTATTAAACTATTACTGATCAAATTGCACTCTCAATCAAGTACACCTAAATTAGTACTCAGTGGATTCAGCTTGTCTTCGGTTATACTTGTCTATACTTATTGAGATGCTGAAATTGGAAAAAAAGTATTGAGAGATATTTGTCACCAGATGGTGTTTGGTGTCATATTGTACATTTGGCAACACTAATCGAATTTTTACTGACCAGTGTTTACTGACTAATCGACCTACGAAAAACGGCAAAAACTCTTCACACGTCCGGGAAAAATTTGAGTGTTTCCGGTCAAGATGCTTTATCAAATGCAATATTACGGTTTTTTTTTGGCTGCACCAAAGGATGTGTAATCTTCGAAAGATGTAGCCCGGGCTACTGGTGTGTACAGAGTGCGCCATCTCATTTGGGTCGATGTAAACTTCGAATAACTTCAACAATTGTTGACCGATTTTCATATGTCACAGCATTTTGGAAACGTAAGTTCAGTACAATTTTAACCATGAATCGCTTCACACCAAAAGAACGCGCGGAAACAGTTTCAATGTTCATTAAAATTTAACGCTCGATTGTGCTAACTCAACGTGCGTATCGTGCAAAATATCGTGATCGTCTTGCACCCAAAAAAGATACTATTCGTCGTTGGGCCCCTATTTTTTTTTTCAATTTGGTTCTGTGGCAAACCCTCGTGAGCAACGTCCGTGGCGTTCAAACTCATCTATTCAGTCTGTGAAGGCCAGTGCTCGAGAAAAATCAAGTTTGTTTTTTTTTTTTTTTTTCTAATGCATTTTTATTTTTACTTGAAATATTGCTTAAAACTAGACAGAGAAAAACGCTTAAATCTATCTTACTAAGCTATTTCTTAGAACAACTTACTGGCCCCATGCGGACTCTCTAAGTTAATACCATAAGTAACTTAAAACTATGTCTTTCGACGTCTAAACTATGTTGGCAATTATTATAAGGTCAATTCGATTAGGCTAAGAAAAATGCATGAAAAAACTTAGCAAATGTGTTTTTTTTTGTTTTTATATAAAACATCTTAAACTAGACTAAAAAAATAAATACACCTATCTATTCTGATTAAGACTTACCTACATGTTTTTTTTTTTTTTTTTGTTTTTTTTTTTAATTTTATTCTATTCCTAATTCTACCTTATGCTAGGGCATAGCTACCCTAAGCTATGTGAGCCAGCCACTGGTGTTGTTGGCTGGCTGGTGTACCCTATTACTCAATCGCCGACGCTGTCCCCTCCAGCCACCAAAAACGTTGGTGCTGCCGGACGACGTCTCGCCGATCTTGACTCGATACCGCCATACTAAACCGGAGTCGCTCCGGCTCGCGGAGCACAACCTCGCGCCCGTAGAGCGGTCGCCGTTCCACAGCGTTACGGGCCACGTGGAAAATTACGGGCACCGCATCTCTATCCTGGATCAGCCCGTCCATGTCGAATTGGAGGAACGCTTCAGGGGGAACAAAGCCTTTAAAGCGCGCAAGCTCGAAATAGCGCTCGTTGGGGTAGAACGCCCCAGAGATCAGGTTGTTGGTCGAGGTCATGGCCCTCGCCATGTGCCTTCGAATTAACTTAATCAAAAGCTTATCTATTCGAATAATTTTGGCCCTGTTATATAGGACCTCATTGGAGTAGAATTTTATGTACTGAGATTCTGGTGTTCTATGCAATCCAAGGCAGGACCTCAGACACTGCCTCTCAAACACCCGAATCCTTTCCATCAAGCCAGCACTCACATTAAACCATACGGGCCATCCGTAGGCGATCATGGGCCTGACTAAGGCCATGTAGCAGATTACCTTTACCCTGCGGTCAAGATGGCTGCTGTGAAACAACCATTTTGCCAGAGCAAAAGCGACTCGAGTCCTGGCCAGAGCAGCATCCACATGTTTGTTAAAATATAGATACTGGTCCAGCCAGATCCCGAGGTACCTGACTACACTTCGATTCGCCAGGGGACGCCCGTGTGGTCCAATGATTGAGAACTGGCGCCAGTTCTTTCTAGTGTCCCTAGAGGGCCTAGACAACGCTGTTCTGAACAGAATGGTTTCCGATTTTTGAAAGTTGTTTTTCAACTTCCAGTTATCGCAAAACCCTTGAATCTTGTCAAAGTCACACTGCAAGAGCGTCTTAATGACCTCGACTTTCGGACCAGATCTGTACGCAACCAGATCGCCTGCGTACGCTATTGAGTGGTGGAGCGAACCTAGCAGATCACTGAGGTAAATATTGAACAGGATCGGCGAGTTGTAGTCCTTGTTGTAGTCCGTTTTTAATGTCAAATATTTGGGTAGAAGTCACGTTGACAATTTTCACAACGAACTTTCTACCTGTTAACATATTCAAAATCATATATAGCAGCGGTTTACTTATGCCCAACCGGTTGAGCTTGTAGTAGAGCCCTTCCAACCATACGGTATCGAAGGCCTTTTCCAAGTCAATCAGGCAGGCACCCGTGCATTGGTTCTTGCATTTGTTCCATTGGATATCCGATACGAGTTTCGACGCAGCATGAATAGTGTCATGCCCCGCTTTGAAACCGAATTGGTTATTCGGGATGATATTGTTGTCCTCAACCCATTGAGTCAGGGCTCTATTGATCACCTTCTCGAAGACCTTGCTGATGCACGGCAGAAGACTTATCGACCGAAGATTCGCCGGGTTCGAGGTATCTTTACCTCTTTTAGGGATAGGTTGCACTACCGCTGACTTCCAATGCGTCGGATAATAGTCATTATTCAGCGCATTGTTGAACAGGATAGTGTACCTCTCTACAGCGATTGGTGGGAGCTGTCTAAGCACGACATTGGGTACTTGGTCAACTCCTGCAGATTTCTTCTTCCTGAGTGAATCAAAAATCCCCTGGACCTCCACCCTCGATACGAACAGGATGTTAGGCCTAGGATTGGTGACGGTACCGTTTGCCAAGGTTCTCAGATCGCCAATGCTCAATGTCATATCGAAGGTAGAAGTGATCAAATAGGACTCTATTTTCCAAGTCGTGGTTTGGGCAATTGCTTTCATTCACCTTATACACTTCCTGGAAAACGACTCCCACCGCCTCCACCCTCTCCTGAGGATCTTCGATCACGAAGAAGTTGTCATCCAAGACGGCACCCTCTGGATCAATGTTCGAGTCCGTAGGATGCGTTCACTATCTAGCGATCTGGGGATTTTCAACATCTGAATGTCATTGTGATTATTCCTCCGAAATATTTTATTTATTTGCGGGAACATGCTCGGGCTACTGGACTTTATAGTCCGAATCTTGTTGCTCCAATGCAAATTTACAGATAGTCTGTAATTTTCCTTAATTAGATTTTGGAGGTTTCTAATCAATGACTTCAGCGTCCTGAGTGCGTCAATGGTCGCGTTTCGGTAGACGTTGGTGGTATCGTTGTGCCGTTGGCGTGGTATCGTTCTGTCCATAGTCTGTTTGATTATACAGTCCATGTCCTTGAGGTATCTGTGCAACCTAGGCTACGTTCGCGGTGTTCAAACTCATCTATTCAGTCTGCGAAGGCCAGTGTTCAAGAAGACCCAAGTTTGTCATATCGGCGCCGTTCGCAGCAGTTGGGCATCAATGGGACCACTTTGCGAATAATTTTAAAGGATGGTCTTCACTTATTTCCATACAAAGTGCAGATAACTAAAAGAATTTTGCCACAAAATGAGCCACGGCGCTTGGCATACGCACAAAATGTTGATGCAATGATTAATGCTGTGCCTGAGTTCTGGCAGCAAATTTTGATGACCGATGAGGCACATTTTACGCTCTCTGGCTCAGTTAATAAACAAAATTGTCGGTTCTGAAGCACCAAAATTCCTCACATTATTCACGAAGAGCCGCTGTATGATCAAAAAGTTACTGTTTGGGCGGGTGTATGCGCTAAAACCGTCATTGGACCGAGTTGGCGATACAGTGGATGGCGATCGATATCGGTGGATGTTTGCCCTTTAAGTGGTCCCAGAAATGCGTAAAAAAGGCTTATTTCACTTTTGGTTTCAACAAGACGGCGCGACATGCCATACCGCGGACAAAACAATGAACCTTTTGCGTAAGAAGTTCCCTGGAAGATTGGTGTCCAAAAAGGGCGATATTGACTGGCTTCCGAGATTGACACCTCCAGACCTTTTTCTTTGGGGATACTCGAAAGCTAAGGTGTATGCTAACGACCCGAAGACAATAGAACAGGTCAAAAAAATCAAAAAAGAAATTTCGACCGAAATGCTCGAAAATGTCATGGAGAATGCGCGAAAACGAGTTCATTTATGCATCGGCAATAACGCCGGTCATTTAATTGATATTGTTTTCAAAAATTTATCAAAATAAATTGCAAAGCTCTAAATTGAATAAAAAATTTTGAATTTCCAAAATCGGTTCAGAGTTGTTGAAGTTATTCGAAATTTACATCGACCCATATGAGGTGGCGCAAGCTGTACTCCAAATACTCTTCCTGCGGGACTGCCGTTAGGTATTATTTCGCGGGGCCTATTAGCAAATTTTACTATGTAAAATAGATAGACAGAGCTATCTGCCGTTTCAAATTTTCTTAATCCTTCGAGTCTTCTTAGCTCGTTCCGCACACTCGTTAAGAAGCTGGAGATCTGCAGCCAGTTGTCCCATGAGCTTATCATGTGGCTTTCTAGGATCTCCCGGATCGGCAGTTCCATTCTTGCATCTGCGAAGCGTCTACAGTGGAATATTGCGTGCCTGCGTCTTCCTCTTCCTCTGGACATTCTTGGCAGAAGGGCGAACTATCGCATCCAAATCTGTGAAGATATTTTCGATAGCCGCCGTGACAGGAATTGCATAAGATGGTAATTACAATCCCCAGCTCGTGAGATCAGCTTGTGGCCCATCTGCCTTTTGCCGTGTTATCCCACCTGGCTTGCCACAGTACCACAGATGTTGCCCTTTCTTCTGCTTTTATCCTCCAGATAACGCCGGTTTCCTGCTGCGAAAGCTTTCTTTTTATCTCCTTCGTAAGAGCTTCCGCACAGCGTACAGGAGTATTGGCCTCACCATTCTGGATAGCAGAATCCTCCTCGCTATTCCAGTCCACCGATGTTTGGCAGCACTCTGGAAAGCACCTGTACTTATGACGCCGTTTTACTGCAATAATCGATATGGATGTTAAAGCTAAGTCGGTTGCCGTGCATTACTTACTTACTTACTTAGATGGCGCTACAGTTCGGGGCATTGGCGCAGTCATAGAGATCTCCTTTTTTATGGACCGGGCAAACGATGCTGAGATTCCACTCATCGGGCATGCTTCCTTCCGACCATTGCAGATGAGTTGGTGCATATTCCTGACCAGCTCAACGCCAGCTGCTTTAAATAGTTCAGCGGGGAGTCCGTCTGCTCCAGCTGCTTTATAAGACTTAAGTTAAGATATCGCTATCTTAACATCGTCTAGATCGGGTAGACAGGATTCTCTTTCGTCTTCGTCCATTGTGATTAGTTCGTTCTGCCTGACGGCGGCATTTTGACTATCATCGCCGTTATACGGTCTGCAGAAGTGGTTTTTCCCACAGTCTCAGCATCGACTGTGACAACTATTAGTTGTCCATGTTCATCCCTGCAGGCTTCCGCTCTGGCTTTATAGGCTTGGCATGTTCGTTAGACTTTTTGGTAAAACTGTCCAATCTCATTCCTGCAATAGCATTTTCTCCATCTCCTCGATCTCGGGCATGCTCCTCCCTCCTTATCTGCTCATAGAGCTCGCGGGCGTCGATGCAGTGTAGCCATGTGTGCGTTCTGTTTCTCTACATGAGCCTATTTGCACTGGTTATCAAACCAGGAGTTTCTGCAAGGTGGTGGCTTGAAAACGAGTACGTCTGAGGCGGCTTCTCTGATGGCTTTCTGACAACGTGCTCCATTGCTGATTTGTGCACATTGCATCGGGTTTTAAGAGAGCTTCAGGTAGACTTGATTGGCGAAGGTCCTGGCGATCTCTTGCAATTGCAGCTTTCCGATGTTAAATTTTAATGTTCTTACAAGACTCCGTTGATTCAGAGAAATTCGCATCCGCAACAAAGTAATAATCCGAGTCAATGTTGGCTCCTCAAAAGGTTCGGACATCTAGGATGCTGAAGGAGTGCCTGCCGTCGATCGCAATGTGACCAATTTGCTCGGTTGTCAATTGATCGGGAGACGCCAGGTCACCTTATGGATGTTGAGGTGTGGGACGCGTTTACTTGCTACTACGAGATTACGTCCCGCCATAAAGTCCACTAGCCTTAGTCCGTTTTTTG
Source organism: Merodon equestris (assembly GCA_958301585.1). Taxonomy (NCBI): domain Eukaryota; kingdom Metazoa; phylum Arthropoda; class Insecta; order Diptera; family Syrphidae; genus Merodon; species Merodon equestris. Next base: position 112,177,622 of record OY284415.1, read on the forward strand.
ACATGGTGTTTTCCTACGACTCGTTCAAAGATAACATCCTTACCCAGCTTCGCATTGAAATCTCCTAGAACGATTTTGGTGTCATAGCTAGTCGTCTTTATGTCGGTCGTCTTTCTCCTCTGCGGGAGCGTGGACACATATCATATTGCCGAAATTAGCCTTAATGCGGATAGTTATGAGGCTTATGCCGGAAGCTTAAAACTTTTTGCCTGAGTCTGCGTCGAATAACGAATCCGCATCCGAATAAGAGTTGTTTATTTTCTCTGTAGCAGTAGGATAAATCACAGTTTTTCATCCGCATTTTAACTGGCACATCCCATCGCACTTCTTGGGGTGCGGTAGTGTCTGCCTTATAGCAGTCTAGAAATTTGACCAGTTGTTCGGCCGCACCGGGTAAGAGACATCGGTTAAGGGACCTAACGTTCTAGGTGCACATCCGGAATTCGTTTCCTTTTAGATGTAATCCATCCATATCCGAGGCTATTGGTTGTCTCTGAACAAGTGTTTATTTTACGCGATAGAGATGTTAAACCTAAGCACCTGGAGGACCAGCTTCTTACTTACCCTAAGAACAAAGGGCCGTCTGTGCTGTTCCTGAAGAAGCTAAACCCTGGTGGGGGCTCAGTCTCCCTCCCTCTCTCGTTTGCTGCCCCCAAAAACCTTACAAAGGGGTCTTCCCAGGAGCCACCGCGTGGAGGTGAGAGTATGAGTTGGTAGACAGAGCCTGGAGTATCAACGCTATTGCCTTTATATGTTCGCGTAGTCTACCCCTTTAGCACTCAAGCATAAGCATTACACCCAAGTATTTTAATGCCAGTTTAGACCTGATTGATTGACTCCCAACCCGGAATTTTGCACAGTATTTCGGCTGATTATTAAGACAGCTTCCGTCTTGTGATCGACTCTAGCCAATGTTTGATCCTGACGATCGCATCATCCATGGGGGAACCTACCTTGGAGATGTGTTTCGCTACACTAACTATGGCAATGTCATCACCAAAACCTATAGTCTTGACTCCTTGTGGCAGAATTAATCGTAAAATTCAATGATACATTATTTTCCATTATTTACCAAAAACTCCCTTATTACCTGCCCCAAAAATGCCCAAAATGTAAAAAGAAAAATCATTTCCAAATCACTTGGTCTTGAGGAAACCTCGCTGTTTTGAATATGCACTCGTCCTTAAACCTCTCACCTGCTGACCGCCGAACGTGTGCGACCAGTCGCCACACAACAGACTAAATTTATTTTCCTCGAACCATATAACATATTTCCGATCATTCTGCGTCCAGTTTTTGTACTTTTTTACCCAGGCCTAACGAACTGTTTTAACCATGTGGTTAAGAAAGTTGTTTTCGCTGGTGGTCTATGTCCCGTAGCCCTCTGTGTGTCCTTGCAACTTGAGGAAATTTACGCAGTTCTGCTCTTATACGAAGAGTACTTTTAAAGTGATCTTTCACTTTCAAGACACTTTCCGTTTTCTAGCTTGATTTGCGTCTTCGCCCTGAACCCCTTTTATCTACATATATATTGGATCTACATATTATTTTTTCATCATCAATCGCATGATGGTTGAGTCTACGGTTGATTTAGCCGCAATCTTACGAAAAGATAGCCCTTCATCAAGCAAGGTCAATATTTTTACTTTTTCGTCTTGAGTTAGTTGCTGATATTTACCTGATATTTCATCTCTATGTGTAAGGAGCTTTCTGGGCCGGGATATACTCGCCGGGCTAGGATCTGTCTCATAAATTTGTTTGTGACAATCCGCAGACGCGCTAGTGTAGTTTGCGCACTACTCTGTCCCTCTGGCTTGAGACCCGTTCGGGACACTCGGTCGTAGTGGCGCCTTTGTTACCTCGTAGTCAACAGTCAACTTCTAAGCCGCTCGGTCGTGCCTTTTGCCTTTTGCCTCGCTATCCCCAGTTTCTTTCTTTTTTTTGATTTCGGTTGTGATACGTTCAGTAACGTGACGAATCAAATCAAACGAACAAACAAATAAACAAATAAAAAAAAATATATATATAAATACATATATATATATATGACATATATATATATGTATATAGATATATATAAAACCAAAACAAAAAATCAATAAACTCGTTTCTACCCCTTCGCTGCGTTGACAATTTTTCTCACTTACCTCGTGACCCAATTATATCGCCCATTATGGAAAAGTGCTGCGGGAATGTGAACTGCACTTACGGAAATAAATACGCTGAGTTGCTCACATGTACTGGTATCTGCGGCAAAGCCTTTCACCCAACATGCATTGGCTTATCCAAAAGATGCCTAACCTATATACCGGAGTTAGCCAACAATTTCAACTTCGTTTGCGAGGAGTGTAAGCAAATCTCCCTATCACACGTCATGATAGCGATAAAGTGTCTTAGCGACACTATGACGTCCGCCCTAAGCAACATTGCCGCTTCGAATAAAAAAATCACAAATGAACTCGATGTAATAACGAGTAATTTGGAAGATATCTCCAGTGCCGTGGACAACTCGTCTGAGTCTGCCAAAAAATTCTTTCTGGGGGCCGACGACATCTTACGCTCGGTCAAAAATCTCGTGGATACCAACATATGAAAACATCCGTCTCTTCCTAGCTTATCTCCATGATAAGTCAGACTCGGTTTGCTACGAAGGGAAAACTAACACAAGCGTAAGGGTATCAATCGAACAGGAAGGTCTTCCTGCTGATTTCGCTAGCCTCAAAAACCTCTTCATAAAATACCACGAATTCTTCAATATTTCCCCTCAAAAAGTCTCACAATCACATGCTTTGCCCTTTGATGTCTTCGCGTTGACTGAAACGAACCTGATCCCCAGCATAAATAACCTCGAACTGTTCCCATCAAATTTTAATGTTTATCGCGATGACGAACTCAGTCGACCCACTGACGGTTGCCCTTGTCGAGGCGTTCTACTAGCCGTCCTTAATACAATTGACACTTCCCTTATTGCAGTATCATCCTCCCCACTTCTCGACTTTGTTTCAATTAAGATTGCTCTACCCCAGAAGACACTATACATCATTTGTTTCTACATATTGCCCTGACAACCTATTGAATCCTATCAACTCGCCATCAACACAATCGACCAAATAACCGATTTAAGAAACCCTCAAAATGAAATCCTTGTTTTCGGTGACTTCAACCTTCCTCATCTTAAATGGACCCTATCAGACGATCAATCGTTTTACACTGCCACCAATCCCACTACTGCCAAAGAATGTCTTTTCGTGGATCGCCTAACAGATTCAAACCTTAGCCAAGTTAGTGGCGTCCTAAACTACATGGGTAGACAACTCGACATCATATTCACAATCTCCTCCTCTCAACTCTTCTGTTTCACTTTGTCCCCTTTCCCTTTCAACCATCGATAACTTCCATCCTCCCCTCCTCCTTTCCCTCTTTCACGATTCTCCATCACAGAATAAACCCCCTCTTACGACTTCCACAAAGCAAAATTTCACCTAATCAATGAATACCTTTAAAATGCCCCTCTCAATTTTGATAACCTAACCGTAAATGATGCAATATCCATACTCTACAGGGAAATATTATATTCTATCCCTCTTTACGTTCCCGTTTCACAACGCAAAACTTCGTCCACCTCCCCACCCTGGTACAATCGCAGGCTCCGTTCTCTAAGAAACAAAAGAAATAAGCAATGGACAATCTTCCTTCGTACTCAATCATCTAATGACTTTTCTGACTACCTGGGCAGCTATCTTCACTTTACCGCCCTTCACAACTTCCTCTATCAACGCTATTTAACTAAAACGCAAGCCAATCTTATAAACGATCCAAAGTCCTTCTTTAAGTTTGTTAACTACAAAAGAAAATCTGATGGCTTTACTACCTCCCTCTCCTTCCACGATCAAACCTCGAATGCAAGTCTTTAATCTCCCCTAGACAACACGGTTTCCTCAAATGCAGATCCACAACCACTAACCTTGTTGAATTTGTGTCCTTTACCCTATCAGCCTTAGAGAACGGCAAAGAAGTCGACGTTATCTCAACCGATTTCAGTAAAGCTTTCGATAAAATCTCCCACAGACTGATACTCTTCAAATTGTCCTCCCTTGGCTTCGACCCCATTTCTTTGAAGTGGATATCTTCTTACTTGGAAAATCTCCAATACAGTGTTCGTTTTAGATCTGCCTTCTCTAACCCCTTTTTAGCTTCCTCCGGCGTCCCCCAAGGCAGCCACTTAGGTCCACTTCTTTTCGTTCTTTCCATAAACGATCTTGAAATGGTGATCAAACACTCCCACATCTCATTATACGCCGACGACATCAAGTTCTTCAAGACCATTTCCTCCAGTCATGACTCTTTCCTTATTCAATCTGATCTCAATAGTTTTTCCATCTGGTGTTCCAAAAATTGCTTAGAGCTTAATATTTTCAAATGCCAATCAATTACCTTTTCACGTAAACGAATCAAACCTCCTCCTCAATAATCAACCCATCTCCACGGTTCAAGTCATTCGCGATCTTGGCATATTATGTGACCAGGAGCTAAATTTTCGCGCACACATCGATAAGATAATCCTTAAAGCTAATTCTGCACTCAGTTTCGTGAAGCGATGGTCTAAAGAATTCTCGGACCCTTACGTTACCCGATCTCTTTACATAACCTTTGTCCGGCCCCTTCTTGAATACGCCTCTCAAGTGTGGTCTCCTTACCAACAAACCCACATTTCTAGAATCGAGAGCATCCAACGCCGATTCCTACGTTTTGCTCTTCGAGGTCTCCCCTGGAGCAATCCTTTGATTTTACCACCCTACCAAGACCGCCTTAAACTAATCAACATGAACACGTTGGAAGAAAGAAGAATCGGCTCCTTTCAGGTACCATTGACTGCGCGACCCTCTATAACTATGTCTCTATCAACACTAACCCCCGCAATGTACGAAATCCCCGTACAAACCCACCCCCCGTACTGCCTATGGCTCCAATGAACCTATTTCTCGTATGCTGGGAAGTGTTAATTCGAATCCTTACTTCGATTTCAACTTCAGCACTCGATGCCTAAAAATCCGCCATTTTAACCACCCTCCCCTCTCTCCCGTTCCCCCTAACTAGTAAGTGAGATTAGGTTAAGATTAGATCAAGCTAGAATCAAGCCCAATAAATGGGGGCGTTCGCCACCACGAAAATTAAAAAAAAAAAATTAGAAAATTAGGTGTCGCGTTGACAGCACCCAATCAGTCCCCTTCTGAGTGGGTAAAAACCCTGTCGAGGTAAAAACTCGAGTCGAGGCTCTAGCTGTTGTTGGCTTGTGTCCTTGAGCGCGGCTATAACGTTTTGCCAGCCCGTTCCGGGCTAAAACCCAAATCGGGGAACTGACCCTACGGTATTTGCCTCGAGAGTAGATATTAATAGGAGTTTATCAATCTCGTATGGGTTGGAACCCGAGTAGGGGAATCAATTTCGTCCTATTAATCTCTACTCACAGTTTTACCCGCTGTATGATAGCCTCATCATCACAATCACAACTCAATTCAACCTAATCAATTCACTACTTTCACAACTTTTTCTCGCCTCGCATTCGAGTACACCGAGAGCCAAAAAAATGGGTAAATAGTTTGAGCCGCCTTAAAGAATTTTGCCAGCGATTGGCACACTATATGTTGGCCGATTGACGAATTGACTTCAGCTTCTTCAACGAACTTTCTCCTCTACTTCAAAATCTGTTCTTTGTTTCTGAATTTTAAGAAAAAAGCCTGTGGAAAATAGAAGTTGCTCACTATTCAACATGCCATAACAAATGAATTCGTCCTACTAGATGCATTTTGCATGCAATACTTCAGTCGTACTAGTCTGAATGTAATTTTAACGCCAAAGACAGCCTGTCAATAGGAAGTGCTATCAAAAACGAATGGCTTTTGCATCATGCAGTGTATTTAATCGTTTTCCTCCCTTATTTGGCGGAATATTCCTTGTTTCCGATTCTCATGCAGTACGGCAGCATTCACTGGTTACCTCGCATGTCATTTACCAGGCTGTTCAATAAGTTTGGTCGTATCTAGTTTTTTGGTCAGAGCGCGCACATGTGTACACATAAGAGTATGTGAAAGATTTTGTAAGTGGAATATTTTAATCTTCTTTATTGCATTGATCTCATGGAGCCTAAGTAAGAAGACGCGGAGACTGATAGGTATATTGCCCTTATGATGTACCTTTAATTATTTTTATAAATAATATTGAATATACACTGTGGTAACTGAAACTTCTGCAAGAGTTCTGCTGTCATTTTTTCGACTTGTATGTCATCCAATGTTGAACTGTGGGTATTTCGTCTTCTGATCAATAGACTTCTCTGATTAGATGGTACTAGCAATGTAGCCTTCATTCGCGGTGAAATTGTCCAAGTTTATTTGGAATTCGCACGCGTAGAGTTGTTCTCATTTTCAATATGAAAAATCACAGTAAAAAAAAGGAAAGCAGCATTACGGGCAAAGGGAACAGCTATCATATTCAAAGAACTGCCGCTGCGCTGGGAAGTTGTGATGCATCCATAAGCTCACGTCAAAAAGAGACTGTGGAAATGAATAGTCTCCGTTCTCTAGAACTGTAGGGTAGCCCACCAGATGCCAAAAAATCATAAATAATAATGGCCATTTGAATAGAAAAAACTCTCAACACTTTTTCCTAAAACCAAATTTTCTTATTTTCTTATTTTCATGTGTTTAGATCATTGGAACTACGACTACATACCTATTAGTTTCGATCCAATTCGATGCACTTGAACAAAACTAGGCTTCGAGTCGTTTTATTGGATCTGCTTTTGGTAGAGGTAATGATATCACATTAATTCATGATTAGTAAAACAATAATATTTTCTAGATTTCTAGATTTTATTTCAAGGCAGGAGGAAGTTTGTAACTTAAAGGACTCTAAAACCTCTATTCATCACTATTGTAGTGCTCTACATTAAGTTTATACAAATTGTGAATGATTAAATATTACTAAGTGAAACAAATATTTTTAGTTTTATTCTGTTTAGTAACGATTGAGCCATCGTCTGATAACTTCAAGGGACCAACTGTTTATTCACCCAATTTTGAATTTTCTCAGTACCGCAAAGTACAGTTTAGATGACTTGACTGTTAATGGCGGCGTCAGTGGCAAACGACTGGGTCACGCTGCTTTCGGCTGCACGATTGAAAATTATCCTTCAAAAAGATGAATATAGGTAATTATTATTTTTATTGATGCCCATTTGAAACTCGGATGTTGAGAGCCTCGTGGCCAAGCCTTCGCCAAGCCTGTCTGTCACGAGTATGTTCCTTCCATGTTTCGCTGTTTTGTTTTAATTATTTTATGTCCATTTTTATATGGTCCTCCTATCTACGGCGCGGGTTTCCTGAAGGTATTTTTCCTTCTTTTTTTTTTTATTCATTTTTATTTATAGGTTCTTAGATCTATCTCACCCTAGACAAAAATGCTTAAAAACTAGCTTAACTACCTTAACAATCTAGATATTTTAATGGCCCTAAGCGGACCCTAAAGTAAACGTAACAACTTAAATTTATGTCTTTCGACTACTATATCAAAGAGCGCCATGGCGCAGTGGGTAGTGTGTCGGCCTCTGACGCACGATGAGCGAGTTCGGATCCCGATAACACCAACGCCATCGAATGTTCATTACGCGGCTTCTCTTCTCGGCGGGGTATTGGCAAAACCTCCCGTGTAGTACACTTGCCTTGAAAAAGCTTCTCGGCGCTCGCCGTTCGGAATCGGCATTAAACTGTAGGGTCCCGTTCACTTGTGTGAAAAACAAATCGCACATAAGTGAATGAGAGAAGCTTGGCTCTGGCTCTCCGTGAGCTGTAACGCCATCTAAGAAGAAGACTACTATATCAACTTACAATTACCATTGTTATAACTATAATATAATATAAGCTAAGAAAAATGTTTTTTTTTTATTAAAAAACTTAACATATAATCATTTTTTTTTGCATTATACAGGGTGTCCCACGAGCAGTGTGCCAAAAAGCTAGAGCGTGTAGGTGTGGTCAAGACAATAAAAAAATCGTATGGGAGGGGGGGGGTCTATTCCCCCCCGTTTAGCCGGGAGGGGCAATTTTCTAAAAATTTGACTTAATTTGGAATCAATCAATTTTTTTAATTTCTCAAAAACTACAAGACATTTTTGCATCCGGTTTTCTGTTCTTAACTAAAAACTAATAAGAGAATTGAATTTTTGAAAAAAATTAGTTGGACATTTTTTTTCATTTTTTTTTTCAAAATTTTGAGTTTGAAAATTAATTTCTCAAAAACTATTCCTTAAAACAGCTTCGTTTAAGAACAAGATGAAAGAAGAGGTTTCTGGCTTTACAAAAAAGTATATCACGGCATTGTGGATGTAACTCTTGATTTTTAATAATTTTTTTTCCAAATTAAGTCAATTTTTTAGAAAATTGACCCTCCCGGCTAAACGGGGGGGAATAGACCCCCCCCCCCTCCCATACGATTTTTTTATTGTCTTGACCAGACCTACACGCTCTAGCTTTTTGGCACACTGCTCGTGTGACACCCTGTATATAAAACTTAAGCCTACCTTAACCTAACTAAACCTAACTAAACCTAACTTATTCTAGCTTAATTAAAAATATATGTATATAAAAGTATATACAGTCGACCCTCGATAATTCGAAGTTGGAGGAAGGCTTAGGAAAAATTTCGAATTAGCGGGAGTTTCGAAATACTGAGAGATCAGATTTCAATTATTAAAAGTGAATAAAAAATACCATGTAATAAGTATGATTATATTGTGTGGTTACTTTATTATTATGAAGTACTGAAAAAATTAATATTGTAGAAAAAAAAATTGTTTAGTTACATATTCAAAAGAAGTCTGTTATTTGTGTTTGTTTTAATACTGCCAGTCTAGTCCTATCAAAAGTTTTATCAAGCATGAACAGCGCTTGAAAAACGTCATCATTAACATCAATTTGTAAAAAAAATTTACGTAATTTATTTAGAGCTCAACTTGCTTCTTTCAAAGTTACTGGTACTAACGAATCAGTGTCATCTTCGTCATCTTCTTTGTCGTCTTCTGCAGCCAGGATTTCAGCATCAGTTAGGGCTCCCCAGGCAGCGACATTTTCATCGACTCCCACGTATTCATCAAAAGTAACATTTTGTAAAGAGATAGACTCCCAAGATCTTGGTGTAATTGAAATAGTATCTTCCTCTATCTGTTCCTCTTGAAAAGTACTGGTGAAGCCGGATTTCTTGAAGCAATTAAAAATTGTGGATGTGCTCACGGTTTTCCACGCGGTATCAGCAAACATCATAGCCGTTAAAACCGTAATTGTATTGGGGATCTGATTGTCTTCAAGGCATTCTAACAACATTTTTACAACTTCACGGCGGTAAAATGTTTTAAAGTTATGGATTATGCCCTGATCGAGAGGTTGTAGTTTTGAAGTGGTGTTCGGAGGAAAATAATGAAGCTTAACATTAGATAACGATGGAGGATTATTATGGACTGTACAATTGTCTAAAAAAAGGAGGATTTTACGTTTCTGTATTTTCATATTGGAATCTAATGTATGAAGCCACTCATTAAAAAGTTCAGTGGTCATCCATGCCTTTTTGTTTGAGCGATATGTTGTCGAAAATGATTTAATGCCTTTGAAACACCTGGGCTTTGCAGCTTTTCCTATGATCAGTGGCTTTAATTTTTCAGAGCCGTTCATATTTACTGCAAGCAAAACTGTTATCCTTTCTTTTCTGTGTTTACCGCCGTGGCACTTTTCATCTTTAAACGTAAAGGTTTTCTGAGGTGAACATTTAAAAAACAGTCCAGTTTCATCAGTGTTGAAAATGTTACACGGTTCGTAATCTTGTATTATCTCTGCCAATTGTTTTTGCCAATCTGAGCACACACCAACATTAACACTCGCGCTTCCAGCACACATTTTTTTAAAAACAACACCATTCCTCTTCTTAAAATTTGTTAGCCACCCTTCACTTGCTGAAAAATTTGGGATATTCAAGTCCTTTGCAAATGACTTCGCTTTTTCTTTTAATGAAAGACCACCTACGGAAATATTTTGTGCCCTGCATTGTCTAATCCATGTTACTAAACACTCTTCTAGTTGTGGAAATTCTCCTTTAGTATTCCGTTTTCTTCCTCCAGTTGATTGAGTGTTAATGATAATGAGTTGCGATAACGAAACTTCGAATTACCACGTGGTTCGATCGAAACCCTTTTTGATTCTACTTCGTATTACTGAGTGTACCCAAATGCATACAAAAGTTTCGAATTATCAAGAGAATTTCAAGGAGCCAACTGTTTTCTTCGAATTGTCAAATACTTCGAATTATCGAAGGTTTGAATTATCGAGAGTCGACTGTACATAATATTGTATATATTTAATATATATATCTTTTTTTGTTAAATTTTAATGTATTTATTTTTTTTTTTTTCCTATACTACCCTACCCTACCTTACCCTATCCTAGCCTATGTAAGCCTGCTATCGGTGTTTGACAGGCTTTGCGTTGAAGAGGCTGCACCTAGTGAAGTGTCCGTTGTCTCCAGCAACTAAAAGCGTTGATGCTGGCGGACTACGTCTCCTCGATCCCGGCGTGAGACCGATCTACAGAGCCTGAGGCGCTCGGGCTCACGGAGCGCGACATCGGGTCCGTAGAGGAATCGCCGTTCCATGGAATTGCGACCCACGTGGAAGATTAGCGGTATCGACAATGGATCAGCCCACATCTATCTAAGTACAGGAATGCTTCTGGCGGGACAAAGCCGTAAAGACGCACTCTCCCTTGGGATAATTCATTGGAGTAGTAAGCCCCGGAGATCTGGTTATTAACCGAAGTCATTGCTCTTGCAACGTGGCTCCGAATCAGTTTGATCAGAAAGTCATCCACCCGTACAATACTAGCCCTATTGTATAGGACCTCGTTCGAGTAAAATTTCGTGTACTCATTGGGCATTGTCTCTCAAACACCCGAATCCTTTCCATTAAGCTGGCTCTCACATTGAACCAAACGGGACATCCATAGGCAACCATGGGCCTGTTTAAAGCCATGTAGCAGATTACCTTCACCCTGGAATCAAGTTGGCTGCTATGAAACAGCCATCTTGTCAGCGCGAAAGCGCCCCGGGCCCTTGCCAGAGCAGCATCTACGTGTTTGTCAAAATATAGATACTGATCCAGCACGATCCCAAGGTATCTGACTACACTTTGTCTCGCCAGTGGACGCCCGTCCGGCCCAAACATAGAAAACCTGCGCCAATTTTTTCTAGTGTCCCGAGAGGCCCTAGAAAAAGGCGTTCTGAACAATATAGATTCTGATTTCTGGAAGTTGATTTTCAACTTCCAGTCATCACAATACTGCTAAAATCGAAGTCACGCTGCAGAAGAGTAACAATGACGTCGATTGTTGGACCTGATCTGTACGCAATTAAATCGTCCGCGTACGCTATTGAATGGTGAAGAGAAACAAGTAGATCACTCAGATAAATGCTGAAAAGGATCGGCGAATTTACCGTACCCTGTTGCAGTCCGTTTTTGATTTCAAATGTTTGGATTGAAGTTATGTTGGCAATTTTCACAACGAACTTTTTACTTGTTACCATGTCAAAGATCATATATAGCAGTGCTTTACTTATGCCCAGCTGACTGAGCTTGTAATACAGACCTTCAAGTCATACGGTGTCGAAGGCTTTTTCCAAGTCAATCAGACAGGCACCCGTGCATTGGTTCTAGCATTTATTCCATTGGATATCCGATACGAGTTTCGACGCGGCATGAATATTGTCATGCCCCGCTCTGAAACCGAATTGGTTATCCGGGATGATTTTATTGTCCTCAGCCTATTTAGACAGGGCCCTATGGACCCCCTTCTCGAAGACATTGCTGATATTCGGAAGGAGACTTATCGTTAGAGGTGTCCTTACCCCTTGGGGATTGGTTGCACCACCGCTGTCTTCCAATGCACTGGATAATATGCATTATTCAGTGCATTGTTGAACAGGATGGTGTGTTGATGGAAGGTGCCTAAGCACAACATTGGATATACCGTCGATACGCGCGGATTTTCTCCTTTTCAATGACTGAAAGATCATCTGAAGATCTTCCGTCGAAATGAACAGGGTAATAGCCCCCTCACTGGCGATGGCATTGTTTGCCATGAAATCTATATTGAACCTGGTAAAACCAAGATTCTTGCATAGAGCTTACGAGTGACTCTCGTCCGTCTATGTGGCATGGCTTTGTAGGCTTTATTACATGGGCTTGCTTGCATTGTTCATCAAACAGGGGTTTATAGCTGGCGGCGGCTTGAAACCCAGCACATCAGAGGCAACGTCTCTGATGGCACGCTGGCAATATTGTTCTGCGGATTGTCCCGGTGTCATCGGACTTTGCCAGAGGTTAAGGAAAACTCGAATGGAGAAGATCCTAGCGGTCTTCTGCGATTGTAGCTTTCTGAAGTCAAACTCTTGTTGTCTTGCTCGACTCCGTAGCATCCTTGATATCCTCATTCGTACCTTTGCTACAACATGGTAGTGATCCGAATCGATATAGGCTCCTCGGAAGGTTCGTACATCTAGGATGCTGGAGGGGTGTCTGGCGTCAACCGCAACATGACCGATCTGGTTTATGGTCGACTGATCTGGTGACCGCCAGGTTCCTCTATGGATGTTGAGATGTGGGAATCGTGTGCTGGCTACAAGGAGGTTACGCCCTGCTACAAAGTCAATTAGCCTGAATCCGTTGTCGGATGTGGTGTTATGTAGGCTACGTTTTCTTATGATCGACTCAAAGTTTTATGTTAAAATCCCCCAGGGCCAGGTTCGCTGTACACATTGGTTGACTACCCGGCTGATGCCATGTCAGCTATCCGGGAGAGGCCACGTATAGGCTGTGTGTCAGCTTGGACTGAGCCGGCACAGAGATCGAAGCTGGTGTTTGCCATGTTAAACACGATCAACTTTTTTGCTCTGTTTGTTCGTTCCCTCACTTGTGACTCCGGACTAGTTTTATTTTTCACATATTTGCGTAATGAAGAACTGATTGGAATCTTGTCATTTTAAGGCTGTAAGTTATTATGACAACAAAAAAAAAATGTTGGGGTATTAATGAAGAAGTTGGTAAATCCGTCTCAACCAATCATTGTTTTCGACGAACACACTAGAAAGAAAAAATTCAATGAGCAAAGGTTTTTCGTACCAATTTAGGTACGTGCTGTCAACTATGGAGAAGAGGTACTCGTATATAAGGACACACGACATTAAAGATTAAATATGCACAAAAACCTTTTAGCGTTGTGCCTAAAAAAATCCAGTGATGAAGTGAAGGAAAGCTCCGACACACATGCAAAGTACAAAAATATCAATCAATAAAGACACTGATTAAAATAATTGCTCAATTAAGTTCTTATACCAGATGCATGTTTGATTTTATCAGTTAACAGAAAGGCTATATTTTTTGTCTCTGAATCAGTCTAATAATGCCAGTATCAAAAGACCTTGTGAACACCAAGGATTTAGTAATAAAAATGGTTATTAAACACGGAAACGGGATTAAATTATTACAATTTTTCTGTAAAGTGTTCGCCTTCATACCATTGACCAAACACTCTTTTATTAACAATATATATTCTGTTTTATGGATTTCGGTGCATTCCTTTGCAGGAATTTCATTCGGCTTCGATCAAAGTTATCAAGAAAAAATTAAAATAAAACTGGTCGTTAACGGATCTTTAATTTATATATATTTAGTAGCCGGAGCAGGAATTCTTATAGAAGCACTCTTAAAGCGAAGTGATTTTTCTAGTTTCAAAAATCTGCATTTCAATATCGAAACGGATATGATTGATAATAACTTATACTCCTGCGAAGATTCGAATCGAATTTGGAAGAAGGCTAATATCAAAGTGATTGCTATTTGGTTTATGATGTTGATCGACTTGATATTTCTAGTTTACATACAAATCTCGGTACCACAGATCATGCCGTTTATTCAGCACTTGTTTTTGGCAAAAACCATCATATCGATCCGTTCAATGCAGCTCATTACAATTTTAATTATAATATATGAAGAGTTGGCACTTTTGAACGTGGCTTTTCAAGAAACTTATGGAAGAAATTTAAATAACATGAAGTCGACGCTGTGGGTAGCTGTCACTGATGAAGAGTACAAGTTGATTTGGACTTTTAGAAACATATGCGATCGGTTTTATGATCTGTCGTTAATGTTCAGTCATTGTTTTGGATGGTCGATGTTGGTGATCATTATATCATGTTTTGCGGATTTTATTTTTAGTGCTTATTGGATTTTCTCATCGTTTCAAAGTGCAATACATTATCCTACTTTTTTCATGTATATTTTGTTTGAAATTAATGTTTCAGTATTTATAGCATTCATATGCTGGTATGGACATCGCTGTCTGGACGAAGTAAGTTCACTTATCATTTTTGAATCTTTTTTATTTTGAATTTAAGCACTAATTTAATTATAGAAGCATTTGGCTAGGTCTCCAATAGCAAGGAGTATTTTTTATTAATGAATATTAATATTAATATATATACATAATATATAATATATTGTGTAATATACTTAGTATATAAATTTTTATTTTTAATTTTTTTTTATTGCAATCTAGTTTTTAGACTAATAAGCAACTTCGTTTTATCTTAGATTAAAAAAAAATAACATTAAAAGTTTAATATCACAGCATTAAACATATATACTGGTTTACATTACATAATTACATATAGCCTACAATACATTATACAGGGTGTCCCACGAGCAGTGTGCCAAAAAGCTAGAGCGTGTAGGTCTAGTCAAGACAAGAAAAAAATCGTATGGGAGGGGCCATTTTCTAAAAAATTGACTAAATTTGAAAAAAAAATTATTAAAAATCAATAGTTACATCCACAATGCCGTGATATACCTTTTTGTAAAGCCAGAAACCTCTTCTTTCATCCTGATTTTAAATTAAGCTGTTTTAAGTAGAAGTTTTTGAGAAATTAATTTTCAAACTCAAAATTTGGATACAATAAAGTGACACAGTATTGGAATAACCCTGGATTAATTCTTTTTTTTCATTGATAACGCCTGAAAACTGACCTACGAATTTCGTCTGGGTACGCCCGCCGCCGATGGGTTCTACCCGAATTTTGGATTTGGTCCGACGCAATCCCTCCCTTAGTACAAGGAGGAAGGCTATTATGCTTGGAGTGCCCAAATCTAGAGTATGGAGAGTGCTTCATACCGAAAACTTACACCCGTACCATTTTAGGCCTCACCTCAAACGACAAGTTTTTGAGAGCAGAATTTTGTCGATCATTACTTTCGAGATGAAACTGAACGAAACTATTTTGCAAGGATATTCTGGACGGATGAAGCACAGTTTACCAGAGATGGGGTTACTAACTTCCACAAATTGCATCATTAGAATAGCACCAATCCACACAACAAAAAACAAAATAAATCACAACACCGCCTTAGCTGTAATGTTTGGCTTGGTATTGTTGGACAAACTGTAATCGGGCCCCGGTTTTTGAATGCCGTTATTAATGGAGAATCATACCTGCAATTCCTACGAGACCTTTTGCCCGATTTGATGGACAACGTTCCTTTGGCCATAGCAGATAATTTAATCTACCAGCAAGATGGAGCACCAGCACACTAGAGCTTACGGGTTAGAAACTGGCTGAATGATCATTTTAGTGACCGTTGGATCGGAAGAATGGGCCCCACGGAATGGCCACCTAGATCACCAGATTTAACTCCTCTAGATTTTTATGTGTGGGGATTCATGAAGAATTAGGTTTACGAAGTGGAAATAGTATCTTTGGAACAACAGAAAGAACGGATTGAAGTCCCTGGAGTCAAATTGCAGGAAAATTTGTCAAGCATAGACTTATGTGCAGCCATTAGAAGGAGATATAATCTTTGCCTTCTAAAAAATGGGGATCATATTGAAAATGTATTATAATAAAACTCCGAAGTTTTTAAAAATAATAAAAAAGACGCCAATGTTTCATACATTAATTTGCCTACAAGTCCAGCCGCGTTAAAACCAAAAAAAAGGTTCTTCTTAGAAAAAAATGGTTCGGGTTTTTTTTTAATTTCTCAAAAACTACAAGACATTTTTGCATACGGTTTTCTGTTTTCAACTAGAAACTAATAACAGCATTGAATTTTTGAAAAAAAAACTACTTAATTAGATACAATTTTGAAAAAAAGTAGTTCAAAAATTTTTTTTTGAATTTTTTTTTCAAAATTTTGAGTTTGAAAATTAATTTCTCAAAAACTTCTCCTTAAAACAGCTTAATTTAAAATCAAGATGAAAGAAGATGTTTCTGGCTTTACAAAAAGGTATATCACGGCATTATGGATGTAACTGTTGATTTTTAATAATTTTTTTTCCAAATTAAGTCAATTTTTTAGAAAATTGCCCCACCCGGCTAAATGGGGGGAAATAGAACCCCCCTCCCATACGATTTTTTTTTTGTCTTGACCAGACCTACACGCTCTAGCTTTTTGGCACACTACTCGTGGGGCATCTGTATAAGCTGTACAAGCTCAAAAGGTTTAGTTCTTCTTAGTCGCCTAAGAAGATTTGTTTGGTCCAAGAGCGGGGCGGTTTCAGGGTTCGTGTGGTGATGAAGTCGGTCCTGATGCTTCTTAGCGAATTTGTGTATTTCATCCTGTACGAATTCCACGTGGAGGTCTCGGTGAAGATCAGCGTTCCTGATGTAGTAAGGTGCATTTACCATATTTCTCAGCACCCTGTTTTGGAATCGTTGTATTATTTGGATGTTACTTTTTTTGGTACAACCCCAAAGCTGAATACCATAGGTCCATATGGGCTTTATGACTTGTTTGTAGAGTAGAACTTTGTTGTATGTTGATAGGCAAGATTGTCTACCTATAATCCAGTACATCCATTTATAACGAATACCCATCTCCTCTCGTTTTTTCTTGACATGAGCTTTCCAACGGAGTTTTGCATCCAGGGTCATACCAAGATACTTTGCATGATTTGCGTACGGTATGACTTGGTTGTTAATGAATACTGGCAAGTACTTTATTTTTCTGTTTGTAAAATCAACATGTACAGATTTAGCTTCGTTTAAACGTATTCTCCATTTTTTTGTCCAATTTTGAATGTGCAGTATCGCCTCTTGAAGTTTATGAGTTGAGTCCTCATTACTTTCCGCAACTGCCAGTAAAGCCGTGCCATCAGCGAATGTTGCCATCATGTTACATTCTAGGGTTGGAATATCATGAGTGTACAAAAGATAGAGTAGTGGCCCAAGAATACTTCCTTGGGGTACACCCGCTTTGATTTCTTTAAGTTCTGAATATGTGTTTTTTTCTTTTATGCGAAAGTATCTGTCCGAAATATAAGACCTAAGGATTTTAGCATATGCATTAGGTAGTATCTGTTTTAGTTTGTAGATCAAACCCTCATGCCAAACTTTATCAAATGCTTGTGCTACATCAAGAAAGACTGTAGAACAAACTTTTTTTCTTCAAGTGCTTTTTCAATAGTATTTATTAGTCGGTGTACTTGTTCAATGGTTGAATGTTTCACTCGAAAGCCAAACTGATGATCAGGGATTATATGTTTTGTTTCTATAATAGGTAGCAGTCTTTTTAATAGTAGTCTTTCGAATAGTTTGGACATGATTGGTAGCAGGGATATTGGCCTGTATGACGAAGCTTCCTGCGGTGGTTTTCCGAGTTTGGCTATCATGATAACTTCAGCTACTTTCCATAACTGAGGAACGAATTTCAGTTTGAATGCGGTGTTGATAATGCACGTTAGTTTTAAGAGTGCTTTTCTTGGGAGCTGCTTCAGGATTTGACCCGTTATCAGTTCAAATCCTGGCATTTTTAGGGCTTTTATGTACTCTTTCACCTCTGAAGGCGACGAGCTGGATATATCCTCATTTTCTTCTAGTAATAATTCTCGAGTGGGCAGATCACTCTCCGCTGGGTTTGGTTGAAAAATTTCCGCTAAGTACTCTGCAAATCTTTCAGCTTTTTGCTTGTCGCTTTTAGCCCACCTTCCATCCTTTATTTTTAATGGTCTTTTTAACTTTCTAGTAGCTTTCCAGAGGGAGTACTCCGTATTTTTGTTGTTGTTGAGATTTAGGAGGAAGGAATTAATTTCAGAATCTTTAAGATCCTTAATTGCTTGTCTAACTCTTTGTGCTAAATTATTGAACCGTTTTTTATCCTGTGGAGCTCTGGATTGGTGCCATTTCTTCCTCGCTCTCCGCTTTTCGGCAATTAACTCTCTAATTTGTTGGGGGTAGTAATTGCCCTTTAATCTTTTTTTGGTACTAGGGGTGTTTTCCCAGGCTGAGACTTGAATGTCTTTGATAAATTTTTCAACCTCTGAATCAAGTTGGTCTTTAGATAGTATTGGTGTAAGTGTTTCTATCTTCTCTTCAAGACTTGATTTGAAGCTTACCCAGTCTGTTCGCTTATTAGTAAGAGCTGGATTACTTTCGTTGTGTGGAAAGTTCGAACTCATAGTGAGAATAATAGGTGAGTGGCCTGAGCTTAGGTCGTGACTTTCATCAATTCTCAGAAGGTTACTCGAGATGTTTTTCACTATGAAGAAGTCAATGAGATCTGGGATTTTTTCTGGATCGGTAGGCCAGTAAGTCGGCTTTCCAGTAGATAAGACATCGCACCTGTTGTCATTAATTGCGTTTAGGAGCTCTCTTCCTTAGTTGTCGTTAGTCTTGATCCCCAATGCGTGTTTTTCGTATTGAAGTCACCTCCGATAATAAACTTTTGTCCCAATTGGTCAAAAAGTTGAGTATATTCGTTTTTTTGGATTGAATATTTTGGAGGACAGTAAATACTAGCAACAACTATGGGGTAGTTTGTTGCCTTTATAACTACGGCTGATAATTGTATTTTGTTTGTTTGAATTTTTAGCTCCTCGTAATGCTTTATATTTTCTTTTACAATAACAGCGCTTCCCGCCCTAGCAGAATTATCCGGGTGAATGGTATGATAGACTTTGTAACCTCTGAATTTAATAAATGATTCTTTAGTGAAGTGAGTTTCTGAAACAAGGCAAACATCTATTTGATTTTATATATAAAAAATTAATATTAATTCATTTACACTCTAAACAACTAACATACATTTTTTTGAGGTGTACAAAAATGAATGTTAAGTGTTAATCTTCTTGCTATTTTTTCCGCTAAGTTATTTGACAGCGGTACCGTTTTATATTACCATATTCTTCGCGATGGATTGTGGAGACATTCAGAAGACTCCCATCATAGTATGGATGATTGGATGTTGTTGCCGGCTTGTTTCTTTTTTATGTTATATCCATCGCAGGTGAAGTTATGGCTGGGGGGATGTGGTGGGCGATGCTGGCTTAGCGGTAGTCCTGACTTGCCTTTGTTTTTGTTTTGGAATTTGTTGCATCGCCTATAACTACTTCTTTTGGAAGCTCCTCTCCTCCGCCGGGTGTTCAATAAGGGGCCGTTATTAATTTTATTGGTAGTGGCGTGTTGTCCCCGTTAATCAGCACTCGCGATATCGGTGTTTTAATTTGAGTCTAACCACTCGACTTGATTGGGTGACCGGAGAACCGTTTGTGGAACACTCGTTCGTCACTCGCGTCGGTCTGTGGTTCGCGATTTATTATTTTTACTGGTTCTTTCTACGGAGTGTCGACGTTCACGAAGAGAGTCATAGTTACTCCCGCCGTTTACCCGCGCTTACTTGAATTTCTTCACTTTGACATTCAGAGCACTGGGCAGAAATCACATTGTATCAACACCCGTTAGGGCCATCACATACATATATTGCGCCCAATGCCAAGAAACAACCGCATTAGTTAAGGAATTCCGTTATTTGGTTTTTAGTGCCAGTCTCTGATTTAATAATTCTTTTAACCCTCTTGGGTTACGATGATAAGGAAAAAGTCCTCGGCCTAGAAATGAAAGATTGCGATTTTCAGTTAAAAAATGATTTTGTTATTCTATATAACCCTTCTTGACTTCAACACACTTGGTCCAGTGTTTCTCCAACATCAGTAGTCCTTCCCGAAGGGATATGAAAATATTCTTCTGTGGCCCCGTCAACTTTTTATTGGATGCAAAGTGCTTCCCAGACACGGATTTATTCAAGTTTGGTAAGAGGGAGGGTGCCAAATCGGGATAATATGGAAAATAACCGAGCAAATCCTAACCTAAAGCGCGCAATTTTTCCATCACCATTGCAGTCTTGCATACAGGTGCATTGTCCCGGTGAAAAATGATTTATTTCCTCTTCAAGCCAGGCCCCTACTTGTTAATTCATTTTAAAGCTGCTCAGAAAATTCTGAATTAAACAAGGAAAGATGAGAAAGCGGATGTAGATCCTTACCCAGAGAGGACAATCAAAGGGAGCAGGTCGGGATCCACATATCTGAAGCAAAACTAAAGTGAACCCATGCGGCATTACCCATAGAATGATTATAATCAGACACCATGATAAAGCCTACAGACTTCCATAACTAACATGCCCAATAATGAGTGAGCCATCTGTTTTCCCAAAAGCCACATACTATGCCCATAATTAGTCAAAAAATAAATGTAGGAAATATGGCAGGTATGAACTGCAGAGAGTCCTCATCAAAATACGAGATAGAAAGACACCTGGACCGTAACGCCTCATATGTCTCCTGGACACAATGGGGAGTTTAAAATTTTAAATTTTCGTGCGGCCAAATACCCCCATTTATTAAGCTTAATTCAAGCTAAGATCAATCTTGCTTAATCTAACTTAATCTAAATTAGAAACTAAGAAGAACGGGGGAGGGAACCGGAATTAAAAAGATGGGTTTTTAAGCAAGGAGTGCTGAGGTTAAAATGGAAGTAAGGATTCGACTTAACACTTCCCAGCATACGAGAAATGGGTTCATTAGAGCCATAGGCAGTACGGGGGGTGAGTAGAGAGAAGAGACGAGGATTTCGTAAATTGCGAGGATTAGTGTTGATAGAGATAGAGTTGTTGAGAGTCGCGCATTCAATGGTACTTGAGAGAAGTCGATGGGTGAAAATAATGTCAGTTTCATTCAGTTCTTCTTTCCTCCAAGTGTTCATGTTGATTAGTTCAAGACTGTTGAGTGTAATAGTAATAATATACATATATGTATTCATTAATATATAATAGAGCATTTTGTTCTTGTTTGCACACTCTCTCTGTTGCTTGTCATCTTATTATTCTTATTGTGTAAAATAAAATTCTTCTGCACTCACTTCATGTTCGGAAGCTGATCTCGCTGGTTTGTTTTTTCTATCATCGTCGGTGCCTTTAGACCATTTTTCATTAGAATATGTCCAATCGTCTATGTCGATAAGCCAGCAGCCTTTCAAGACAACATTGCATTTATTATTAAGTAACAGCCAATTTGCTAGAAAAAGTTACTCAAAATTGGACTTTCCGTATGGGTGACTTAAAACACAATCGCCGTCAACAATGACACAGAATTATGTTTGCAATGTTTTTTTCAAAGGGTTCGCACAGGTTCAAGAGTTATGCTCTTATGGTGTTTGTCACTACTCTCCGGGGGTGGTTGTCCTAGATAAGATTCGAGAGATTTGACTGAATTTATTGCGTTGGTTGTAGTTTACAGTAATTTATTTTTTTTTTACGTTTTTCCATGTCATGTAAATGGCAAGCATTGCATATACTTTTGCAATATTACTGCACTTTTTTTGGCGGTTAAAAACCAAACGCTTTAAAAACGTGGATTTAAGGCAGTGACCACGATGGTTGTGGTGGTTGTTGATAATGATGCTTCAGCTTGGAAGGTCATTAAACCGAAATTACGTCGAAAATGCGGCGACTAGTTCTGGCTTAAGCACAATTTGTTCATGTATTTAAACGCAAAACACACCACAGCAGATTAGTAAGATAGTGGGACCGATAAGGTATGGGTTTGCAATGTCATGAATCAATGTCACTTCCACTAATTTTGTTGAGAATAATTAATGTATCAGATTGATGTGATTGTGATTGATGAATATGTCGATGTCGATTCAATATATTCCAAAGCTAAAGGATTACTTCCGTCAGAACGATTGAACGAATTACTTGAAATAAACGAGTTTTTCAAGCATTTGTTTAAATAATGAATCAGTGTCTTAATAAATTTATTTTGAACGCAAACGAGTTTTTATTTCGCATATATGGGATCCTTCCAATAACCCCCTACGCGATAGTTAACAAAATCTACATAATTTGCTGGCTCCCAATCATAACCTTAATTTCTTATTTAACATTTTCCTGTGCCGACGTATACGCAGAGTATTCAATCGGTAGTGTTATTACTTGCATTTATTTCCTTTTCCGAAATCTGAGTCATGTTGTTACGATCATTGAGTCAGACTGTACGGCATCCACCTTAAGGGAAATCGAAGCCCATCTAATAACTGTGGATAACGTGCTTGAATCAAAATTG